>CM028138.1:612325000-613525000 GCA_016271365.2 Neoceratodus forsteri | reverse complement strand
CAAAGCAATCCCAGCAGTCCTGACAGAGCTCTGTTGAGCTCACTAAGTCCCCTTTTCTCACTCGCTCGCACTGTTTGTCCCACCGCTGCAGGCTGCCCTTTTGTACTGAGCCCCTGCCTGTAGGCTGCCCTTTTCTATTGGGTTCCTGTCTCTGTTGGTGCCTTTTTCTGCCCACAAAGAAATCTGCAGCAGTCCCAAAAAAGCTCCATTGAGCTCGCTCACTCCCCTTCTCTCACTCGCTCATTCTGTTCTGCCGGCGCTGCAGGTCGCCCTTTTCTACTGGGCTCCTGCCTGCGTAGCTGCCTTCTTATGCCCATAAAGAAATTTGTAGCAGTTACAATACAGTTCTGTTGAGCTCACTCACTCACTCATTCTGGTTTTTGTGCCACTGCAGGCTGCCCTTTTGTACTGGGCCCACAAACAAATCTGCAGCAGTCCCAACAAAGCCCCATTGAGCTCACTGACTCCCCCTCCCTCACTTGCTCATTCTGTGTCTCCTGGCGCTGCAGGCTGCCCTTTTGTACTGGGCCCCTGCCTGCAGTGGCGGCTTTTTTCTGGCCAGAAAGAAATCTGAAGCAGTCCTGACACAGCTCCACTGAGCTCACTCACTGCCCGTCTGTCACTCTTGTATTCCGTTTCTGCCGGTGCTGCAAGCTGGCCTTTTGTATTGGGCTCCTGTCTGCGTTGCCACATTTTCTGCCCACAAAGAAATCTGCAGCAGTCCTGACAGCGCTTTGGTAAGTTCACTCACTCCCCTCCTCACTCGCTCTCTTGTTCTGTTTCTTCCAGTGCTGCAGGCTGCCTTTTGTACTGGGCTCTTGCATTGGGGCCTTTGTCTGCCCACAAACAAATCCACAGTAGTCCCGACAGAGCTCAGTTGAGCTTGGCCACTCCCCCCTCTCACTCGGTCGATCTTAATCTGTCCCAAACACTGATTTCCCACAGTGACCGTGCTATTGTCCGCAGGAGTATAAAAACATATTGTAGCCAGGATGTGAAAAATGACAGCTGCAGTGCTCATAAGGAGTTGAAAAAATGCCACTGTTGAAAATGTGGCGTGACAGTATTACAAATTTGCGAAGTTACAAGGGTGCGTGGAAACAGTTCAGCGCCGCTTGTAACACTGATCATGTTATGGAGTTTACGTCACAAATTTTCAACATAGGGATTTTGGACCTCTGCTCATGAACAGTGCCACTGTCATTTTCTTAATCTGTCCTGAACACTGATTTCACAGTCCATGTTATTCTCGCGCGAACTGTAAAAACATTGCGGTCAGGATGTGAAAAATGACAGCTGTACTGCTTATAAGGAGGTGTGAAAAAATGGCACTGTTGGAAATGTGGTGTGACAATATTACAAATCTGCAAAGTTACAAGGGTACGTGGAAAGTGTGCAACACACACTTGTAACACAATCAATTGATGGGCTATCATCACCAAATTTTCAACATAGCCATTTTAGGACCTCTGCTCATGAACAGTACTATTGTCATTTTCTTAATCTGTCCCGAACAGTGATTTCCCACAGAGACCGCTCTATTCTGCGCTGGAAGTGCGAAACACATTTTGGCCAGGATGGGAAAAGTGGCGGCTGTACTGTTCATAAGATCTGGGAAAATGGCAATGTTATAAATCTGGGTAATATTAGAAACTCGAAATTCTGACGTGCGTGCCAACTAGAATGCCACTCAAGTAACACAGTCACTTTATGGAGATATCGTTACCAAATTTTCAACATAGGCATTTAGGACCTCTACTCATGAACAGTGTCACTGTCATTTTCTTAATCTGTCCTGAACACTGATTTCCCACAGCGACCGCGCTATTCTGCACGAGTGCGAAAACACATTTCGGCCAGGATGTGAACAATGACAGCTATACTGCTCACAGGAGGTGTGACAAAATGCCAATGTTGAAAATCTGGCATGAAAATATTGTACATTCGTGAAGTTACGAGCGTACGTAGCAACTGCGCAACGCACACTAGTAAAACAGTCATTTTTTGAATTTTTTCCACCAAATTTACAACATAGGCTTTTTGAGAGCCCACCTCGTGAACACTGGCACTGTCGTTTCGTTAATCGGCCCTGAAGGGTGATTCCGCACAGTGACCGCGAAACCACCTTTCGGGGCCAATTAACGCCATGACAGTTCAAGAATTCAAGAGGAGGGGTCCCAAGAACCCCATGCTGAAAATTTGGTGGAAAAATTCCCAAAAATGCCGAGATATGCACTAAAGTAGAGAAAACCCTATTCATTACATTTTACAGCTTACGGCATTTCCTCAGTTACGTGAGTCGGCTTTGTGAAGAGTGCAGGCGTGTTCCCGGTCCAGCGAAGATCGTCGCGCCATGCTCTGAGGTAAGTATGGGGTGAGGGGTGGGTGTGGAGAGGCTGGGTGTGCAGTGGGTGGGTGCGGGTTGTGGGGGGTGCGGGGAGACTACGAGGGACCGTTTCCTTTCTTTCAGGTACAAGAAAACGTTGCGGGACGCTTTCCACATTTCGGGGGCATGGGGCATGCTGGGGTGGGCTCCCAGCGTGCCACCGGAGTCTGGGGGACAGCTGTAGCCGACGGAGGATTGGGCACCCCGTCGGCAAACAACAAATGGGGAAATTTATTTCTGCCGATGGGGATTGGGCACCTAGTCGGCAAACAACAAAGGGGTTTATTTCTGCCGGCAGGGACTGGGCACCCCGTTAGCAAACAACAAAAGGGGGGGATTCCTTTCTGCCAACGGAGAGTGGGCTCCCCTGTCGGCAAATAAACATTGGGGGGGTACATATTGTTTGTGACTATGGCGGCAAGCGGCCGCCATGCTCACAAACAATACCACAGATGCTACATCCCGCCCTGCAATGACGGGTTGCTCCCTTATTGCAGCAGATGGCTGATGCTGCAATGACAAATGGGCCCCTGATTGCAGCGGCTAATTTGTTTGAAAGTTGTGGCATGCTGGCTGAACTAGTGTCAGCAGCAGCATGCCACGGCATTGGGGGGATGGGGGACAAGCCTTTGCAGGCTGTGGACGCATTGGGCACAACAGTGCCATGCCTCCACAACCTGCTTCTGCAGAAACCTGCCGCAACATGTTTCTTGCGCATGCGCGCAATCAACATAAAAAGGGTAGTCAGTGGTGTTACCAGTTCTTCCCTTAGTTCTTTTAGAATTCTAGGTTGAATCCCATCAGGCCTCATTGCTTTATCCACCTTCAGTTTTAAGACTTCTCTCAGAACCCTTTCTTCTGTGAAAGGACTAATATCAACCCCCCTATCCAGAGTGCTTCTATTGACTGTATTAGGTATCTCCCCCTGCTTTTCCACTGTGAGTACTAAGCAGAAGTATTTGTTCAGTATCCCTGCTTTTTCACTGTCGCTCTCTGCCCAACCACCTTACTCTTTATTCAGCATCAGTAGCCCTGCCTTAGTCTTTCTTTGCTCCCTAATGTACCTAAAAAAGGTTTTATCCCCTTCTTAACCAAGTTGGCTATCTTTTCCTTTTCTTGGCCTTTGCTATTCTGACTGCCTTCCCCGCTTCCTTCTGCTTTAACTGGTACAGTTCTCTGTCCTTCTTCTTCTGTGTTTCCATATACTTCCTGAATGCTATTTTTTTCTCCCTAACCTTCCCCGCCACTTCTTTTGAGAACCATAGTAGTTTTTTCTTTCATTTTGATTTATTTGCTTCACACAAAGGCTTGTTGCCTCAGTGATGGTGGTTTTGATGTTTCCCCCATTGTTGCTCCACCCCACCTTCTTTCCTGTTTGCTAGTGCTTTTCTGAGGCACTCTCCCATTTTGACAAAATCAGCCCTCCTGAAGTCCAGTACCTTCACTTTTGTATGGCTTGACTCTACAGCAAAGTTTATCATAAACCACACTGTTTGGTGGTCGCTAGTTCCCAGATGGCTACCCACTTCAAGATCAGAGATCCTCTCTCCATCCCATTTGAGAGTATGAGGTCTAAGATTGCTCCCTCCTGAGTGGGTTCCAAAACTAGTTGTCTGAGGCATGCCCCTGTAAGGCATCGAGAATGGCCCTGCTGTTGGATGTGGCTGCAGCAAAGGTGCTCCAGTTAACATCTGACATATTCAGGTCCCCCATCAGCAATATCTCCCCTTTCTCTACCATCCTAAGGATGCCTTCTGTCATTTCCTTGTCCATTTCCCCACCCTGAGACAGGGGTCTGTATACAACCCCTGTGCAGATTGTGGTGCCATTTCCAGTCTCTAGGATGACCCACAGTGCCTCCTCTCCTCCCTGTTTACCCTTTAGTTCTGTTGCTTTGATCCCTTCCCTTACATACAGAGCACTCCTCCTCCTCCTCCTCCTTCTTCCCTCCCTGTCCCTCCTGTAGATTGTGTACCCTGGTATGTTGACATCCCAGTCATGGTCCTCTGTGTACCATGTTTCTGTGACTGCCACAATATCCAGGCATCCCTCTTCCATCAAAGCCACCATTTCAGGGAGCTTCTTACCTAGACTACGGGCATTGGTACTCATTACCCTCCATTTTATTTTTCTATGGCTTTATTTCTTTTTGCACCATCTCTGTCCTTACTGATTTTGTTTTTTTCTCCATTTACCCCTGCCCTTCTCCCTATCGACTGCTCTATCTTGGTGTTTACCTCACTAACTACCCTGATTTTTTTTTGGGGGGGGGCTAGGATTTCCCTTCTCCTTTTCAGTGCCCCCCCTTGGCTAGTTTAAATGCTTGCCAATAAAGCATTTAAACCTATCACCTGGGATCCTGGTTCCCCTCCTGGATAGATGCAGACCACTGCACCAGTATAGGCCTGCATCTCTCCAGTCCCCAATGAAGCCAAATCCCTGAGCTCTGCACCAGATTTTCAATCGGTCACTGAATCCCATGGTGCAGAGTACCCTAGCCTCATCCATGCCATAGACAGGTAGTACTTCAGAGAAAGTTACCATGTGTGCTACTTGTCTAAGGCCCCTCCCCAACTCCACAAACTCCTATTGCACCACTCTGATCCCATTCTCAGCCAGGTCTTTGTCCCTAGGTGGATAATGACATCCAGCTCACTCCCCCTTGCAGTTGCTCCCACAATCCTGAGGATTCATTTCTTATCCCTCCAAGCCATGGCACCAGGCAGGCACCTTACCTCCCTTTCTCCTGCCTCCTTCCCCCAGTTCTACCCCCCTAACAGTTGAGTCCTCCACCAGGAGTTGTTTCCTTCCCCTGTGGGGTCCTGCGCCACCCTCCTGTAGGTCTCCATTGTGGAGGTTCCCAGCATCCTCCTTGGTCTCCACTGCAGGTGCCTCCATAGAGGAACCATGTTCCACCAAAGTGGTAAATGAATTGTGGAGAAGCACAATTGGAGTGTTGTGCCTCTGTTCCACCACTCTCACCCTCTCTGAGCCCACCGTGGTCCAACCCTCCTCTTTCTTGGCAACCTCTGAGGTAGTGGCAGTGGCCTGGGTGGGGGAGCAGGTTTCCCGAATCCTTGCCAGGTCAGCATGGAGACAAACAACCTCCTTCCTCAGACCAGAGAGATGCCTGCAAATAGGGCAGCAACGCAGTCTCCAGAATGTCTCCCAGAAGACTGCTGCTCCACATCCAATGCATTGCACCACTTCCCACATGTCTGTGTCCCTTTCTGTTACAGATGATTTTCTTTTTCTTTTTTTTTCTTGTTTTAGTGTGTGCAAGCTTGTGAGTGTCTTTACCCCCTATTCAGTGTGCTGCACCTTTAAGGATATGAACATGAGTATGTTGTTAACAGTTTTGGGGATGTGATGTCAGAACCCTTGCTATAAAGGAAGTTATGTGCTTGGGGCAGGTGGGGTGGGGTGAGGGGCAGGGTGGGTGGAGTAAACCTGTGCCCTCCAGAAACAATCAACTAAAACTCTGACCTTCCACCCCGGAGTGCCTTCCTTCCTTTAGACACCTATTTCACAGAGGTTAAGTAACAGGTCTAGTCACAAATGACTGCAGATATCTCCCAGCTACAGTTCCTCCCTGGAAAATGAAAGTTAAACTAAGAAAAGTTAACCCCAAAAACAGAATAAATACTAGTTACTTATACAGGTCCAAAAAGTAATAATTCAATTCAGTGTAGTCTATTAAATAACCTCCTTGATTTAAGATAGCTTTAGCTGTTTTCTCTCTCTCTGTCTCTCTCTGTCAGCAGACAGAGACCACAAACAACTCCTGTTTTAAATCCACAGTTCAACCAGGCCCATTTCAGCTCCCCCCCTTAACAGATACCTATTTCACAGAGGTTAAGTAACAGGTGTAGTCACAAATGACTGCAAATATCTCCCAGCTACAGTTCCTCCCTGGCAAATGAAAGTTAAACTAAGAAAAGTTAACCCCAAAAACAGAGAATCAATACTAGTTACTTACACAGGTCCAAAAAGTAATAATTCAACTCAGTGTAGTCTATTAAATGACCTCCTTGATTTAAGGAAGCTTTGGCTGCTTTCTGTCTCTCTCTCTCTCTCTCTCTCGCTCTGTCATCATAGCTCGGGCATGATCCAGATAGCAGGATGTTTCCGAAGCCATGTCTGCAATTAAAACACATAAAAGTTCATTGTTACTATTTGTTTACTAGACTCCGAACAGTCTCACACAATGGCTCCCAGCCGCTGTGTTTACACTGCTATCCCCACCCCATAATGGCAATGGTAGCTCTCATGCATCAAATCTGTTTCTCACTGAAAAACTGCGCATTCGACCTTTTCTTGCTACTGATTTTGCTCAAACTGTTATCAACTGCACTGCTTGTATATCTCCCAGTGCATTCATATGATTTTACAGGACTTAACAATTAGCACACAAATCAAACTATTTACACATGCTTCAAGCCACAGTATTTCTTTTTCACAGGACTGTCTGTTTGTTGCAGCCTAATATACAACTCACAGTCTCTCACTTGCTTAGAACACTTTACTGTTGCTGAACCCATCATAAATGCTTACAGTCTATGCTCAGAATTTTTGTTGGTTATATCGCTACTTCCAACTCACAGTCCTTCCTTGCAAAACAATGTCACTGCTTGCACGCAGATTCAGCTGGCGTGAAAACCACAGCACAGTTTGATGCACAGTTGCTGGGTTTTGTACTCACTGAAATCAGTAGCTGGCTTTCTCCAGTGGAAATTTTCTGCCTGGAGTCAATGCTGGAAGGCCTCTGGGGTGAAACGGGCTGGCAATCCCGCTGATTGTTAACATGAATGCCATGCTCACTTTCCAGTTGGTTGGATAATGGGTTGAGCCCAAATTTGTACAGCAAAAGTATGTTTTTTTACAATTTAGAACGTTCACAAGCTCCTCGATGGTTGATCCTGGTCTGACCAACTCGCACGCCTCTCACTCTCTCCTTCTTGAACACTGGGCTGCACTCCGAAGCTGGCTAGGGGGCGGGACTGATTGCAGTCACACCAATCACTCGACGCCATGCAAATGAGCCTCTCTGTCTCTTTCTCTCTCCTCGTGGTCTTCCTTCACGGTGATCATCGAGCAGGGCAAATTAAACTGCAAACTGAACTTTTTTTTTCGGCTGCAATTTCAAGATGGGTGTGCCGTTTTGACCATTTTCTCACACAGAACTTGGCAGTTTCTTTAGCGACTCCCCCAATTTGCACACAAAGTACATGAAGCACTCAGGGCAAATTTCTCTCTTTGTTTCCCAAAGTCCACATTACTTTTGGCAATTAAAACTTAAGATTTAAAAGTTCTGTAAAATGTTCTGGATGCAGAGATAAGGACATACACTTTCTGGCTTTACAGTCCATTGTAAGTTGGCACAAACACACAGCAGCACTGTACTAGCAAGCACACAGCAGCACATATGGATTGCGCTCTCCTGGGCAGATCCTTTTGTGCAAAGCTTCCTTTCCTGTTTTGGGCTACCAAACTGCCAGACAGGCAAAATGGTAGCCAACCCTAAGCAAACATCTTCTGTTCCCTCCCCAAATTCAAACAATATTGACAGACAAGCCCACATTTTTGTTACCTCCCACTGGCCCTTTATTTAACTAGGAGGCACACCTCTCATAGTCTAGGGGAAAAGAGAGGGTGGGGGTACAAAGCAATACAGAAGAAAACAACAGACTGTGTGTACTAGACACAAACAGACCTATACCAAAACCCAGGTCCTGAGGAGAGAACGTTTGCTAAGGACTATGCTAGGTTTGCACTTCTGGACAGGGGTACCCAGTAAATCCACACAGAAAGCAGTAAATAGATTGTCCATACCAGGCTGGGATTCTAGAGTGTGGCTTTATTCTGAAACAAAGTTGGAACACACAAGCAAAGATGGACCACCAAGGGTTTATACTTTGTGGCACAAGGCAATGCAGAACACATCTGTAGAAACAGAAATTTGAAACCTCCCATATAGCACAGGATTAAACATCTGAAAACTGTGGAACTAGCCACAGTGAACACACATGAAATCCTCCTGCAAAAGGCACTAGGCCAGTACTTAGAACAGTTCCCATATGGCACAGGATTAGACATCTGGAAAATTGTGGAACTAGCCACAGTGAACACACAAAATTCTTCTGGAAGTGGCACTAGGCCAGTACTTAAAACATCTCAAATATGGCAGAGGATAGGAATGTGGCACCCTGGCCACAACGGAGCACTCAAGGTTCAAAAACTAGAAAAAACATCCACATACAAGGGATAAACTTCTTCAGGCATTGGCCACATGCACTGACAGAAACCAGGCACCCTTACAGAACCTGAAGTGCTGAACTGGTCACTCCAGATGGGGGTCTCCTACCTTTTGCTTCCATGTCTATACCCAGCTATTCTTTCAGAGTTACACCTCCCAAATACTGAAACCATAGAAAATGATGCTATCTTGAAATGTTTAGCACATTTAACATCAGGAACACCACCAGGGTGTAAGGTTAAAGTCCTGAACAAAGGGCAAGTCGCCATATGGGACGTCCACTGTTATCAGCAAACTTTAAAACACACATTTTCTTGAGAAAATCCTCACAGAAGTGGGTGAATGGGTCACTTTATCAGAGTGTCACCCCACAGAAAAAAGGCAGGTACATATCATGGGTAACTCAGACAGAATCTACTCACAGTTTGTACACCAAAGGCAGCTTCACAAAAGTTCAAAGTTGGATCAGGGGATTGCCCCTCAAATCCTCTGCAGTCCCTCTCATCCCACATGGGATAAAGGCACAGGAACCCTGAAGATGGTTACCACCATTTCACAAGTCAGGAAAGGATGTCCTCCACTAGGATGAGAAATACAGACACTACACACACTGAGCTGCTCACTCTCTGAGCTGCTGGATGACACTCACTTCAGAATTCTAAACTGCTCCCCCCTCACACAAGCTGTGTGGCTTATGTTGCTGCAAGAGTTCTAAATGACATCACCTCTCTGCTCTCAGCAGTGATCAAGCAGCAAAGCAAAGAAGGACAAGGTAAAAATCCATTTAACTAGATATTCACCAGCTGCCTTCCCTACCTATCACTGATGGGATTCTAGTAATCCCAGGGAACAGGGGGGTTACCCTTGCTTTGTGTGTTTGGTCCTGGTGTGTCCTTCCCTTTGTTTGCTATTAGGGGGGTTCTTTCTAAATTTCCCCACTAGTTTTACTGCCTCTGAGGATCGCCATGTTAGCACTGTGTCTTGCTCTTTTTTGCCATACAATGCCTCCTGTCTCATTTTAAGTGATGCGTTTGGGACCACTTAGTCAGTGAGGGAAACTGCAGCAGTAATCTGAAGGCAGCAGCCTGAGGTTCTGGCCTCAACTAAATAATTATAATTCAGTATTTTTGTTTTCAATATATTTGTCTAGGTCTAGCCAGCATGAATAAATGTTTTGCTTTTAAAGCTTTTAATTTCATCAAACTACACCCAGCACACACATTACCCTAGGTCATCAGTGCTGTAAGTAATAAAGACTCTAGCTGTTTCTTACAGAATAGCCACTCAATTAGACCTCAAGTGATTGCTAAGCTGTAAATATAGCCTTCAGTGTGCATTAGATAAGGAAATTGAATTAAAATCACAGATGTACTGCTGTATAATTGACAGTAAAGCAGTACTTGCTGAATCTATGATCCTGGATGCATCACTGTCACATGGGATCTAAGGCACTGCAGGAAAAAGAGGAGCAATAAACCATGGTGATATGGAGATCCCCAGAGGCCATAAAACTAGTAGGAAAACTGAGAAAAAAAACTCATAATAGCAAACAAAGGGTAGGACACACCAGGACTAAACACTCTGCACAAGATATATTGTTCACAAATTTTGACTGTAGTACTCCTTTAAACTCCTTCAGTTGTACCTCTCCACAATTCGTATGCCATTCTGGTAGAATGTGGTTCCTCTATGGAGGCACCTGCAGTGGAGACCAAGGAGGATGCTGGGAACCTCCACAAAGGAGACCCACTAGAGGGAGGCATGGGACCCCACAGGGGAAGAAAACAACTCCTGGTGGGGGACGCCATTGTTAGGAGGGTAGAACTGGGGGAAGGGAGACAGGGAGCTAAGGTGCCTGCATGGCGCCATGCCTTGAAGGGACAGGGAGCGAATCCTCAGGATCACGGAAGCAGCTGCACGGGGGAGGGAGCTGGATGTCATTGTCCACCTAGGGACAAATAACCTGGCTGGGAAAGGGATCAGAGCAGTGCAGGAGGAGTTTGTGGAGTTGGGAAGGGGCCTTAGACAAGTAGCACACACGGTAACCTTTCCCAGAGGTACTGCCTGTCTATGGCATGGGTGAGGCTAGGGTGCTCCACACCGTGGGATTAAGTCAATGGTTGAAAAACTGGTGCAGAGCTCAGGATTTTGGCTTCATTGGGGACTGGGGGTCCACCTGGAGGGATGCAGGCCTATACTGGCATGATGGTCTGCATTTGACCAGGATGGAAACCAGGATCCTAGGTGATAGGTTTAAATGCTTCAGTGGCAAGCATTTAAACTAGCCAAGGCGGGAGGCACTGAAAAAAAGCAGGGAAATCCTGCCCCCCCCAAAAAAAAAATCAGGGTAGTTAGTGAGGTAAACACCAAGATAAAGAAGTTGATAGGAAGAAGGGCAAGGGTAAATGGAGAAAATGGCAAAGGCAGTAAGGACAAGGATAGGGCAAAAAGGGGTAAGGCCATCAAAAAATGGAGGGTAATGAGTACCATTGCCTGTAGTCTAAGTAACAAACTCCCTGAACTGGTGGCTCTGATGGAAGAGGGATGTCTGGATATCGTGGCAGTCACCAAAACATGGTACACAGGGAACCATGACTGGGATGTCAACATACCAGGGTACACGATCTACAGGAGGGACAGGGAGGGTAGAAGAGGAGGAGGAGTAGCTCTCTACGTAAGGGAAGGGATCAAAGCAACATAACTAAAGGGTAAACAGGGAGGAGAGAAGGCACTGTGGGTCATCCTGGAGACTGGAAATGGCACCACAATCCACATGGGGGTTGTATACAGACCCCCATCTCAAGGGCAGGAAATGGACAAGAAAATGATGGAAGGCATCCTTAAGATGTCAGAAAAAAACAGGTTACTAACCTGTAACAGTAGTTCTAGGAGTGGTATATGTTGTTCATCCACACTTTTTGACATGTCCCTTTCCCCTTGTGGTGGTATATACCTCGGTTCCACCCCATGATGCCAGATCATACCCGCTGGAAGCCAGGTTGTGTGGCGTCCATATCGGGAGGTCAGGAACTGGTGTGGATGAGCAACATATACCACTCCTAGAACTACTGTTATAGGGGAGTAACCTGTTTTTCTAGGATCATGGATATGTTGTTCATCCACACTTATTGGCAGACTCCTGGCAGTTCTCCGGGAGGAGGGAGAAAAAGGCACACACACACCCTACTTAGGGAACAGAGACTGGAGAACTGAGGTCCCAAAACCAGCATACTGGTGTGACTCAAGGTCGATGTGGTAGTGGGTGATGAAGGTGTTTGCTGACTTCCAGGTAGCAGCCCAACAGATTTCCTGGATAGGGATGACCCTGGAAGCATCCACCGATGCAGCAGTATGGTGGTTAGAATGAGCTCTTATCCCTCTGGGAGGCTCCATGCCCACCAGCTCATAGCATAGACCTACGCATGATGTAATCCAACTTACAACAGTCTGCTTTGCTGCAGGTCTGCCAGAAGCAGCTTCAGCGTAGGTGACAAACAGCTGGTGAACCTCTCCACAAATTTCCGCCGTCCTCTCCTTGTAAAAGGAGAGAACACGTCTCAGGTCCAAAGTATGGCGCCTGTACTCGGCCTCCGAGGTGTAATTAGGGTAGTATACTGGGGGATCCGGTCAGAATAGCGTGTGCAAAATAGGGCGAGTCAACTGCACGCAGTCAAAATAGCTCAATGTCATTAGCGCTTGTGACAGTATAGCGCAAGTCAAAATAGCGTCGAATTTTTTAAACTTTAAAAGCACAACTTGTCCTCTCCAGAATAGCGTCATGGGTTCCACATTTTTTAACTTTAAAAGCACTACTAGTCCTCTCGCTAAACCTGATAATCACTGTATCTTCAAAATGTTTGCTGATTTCCTCATTGGTAGGAAGGTGACTTGGTGTTCAGTCTGTGGGATTCAAACCCAGGTCTCCAGATTAGCATCCCAGTGCAGACTGATTAATAAAGATCCATAACTATTTTTGCTTTACCTGAGATGAGTTGTCACTAGTTTGTTGCTACGCTAGCTCTGCACAGGAAGTTTATGTGTGTAGGGGGAGTAGCAATGTGTAACACATGTGCACCAGCTATTGCGGCAGTAATGCACTTCCCCTGATACAAGACAGGATTCGACATGAATCAGAAGCGTGAAAGGTAGGACAACTAGTTTGTGGACAGTTTGCTGACAGTTGTGGCGCTACAGCAGAGATGCTGTTATTGCACCGCACTATTATTGATAGACGCTATTTAGTACGCGCTATAGTTGCACACGCAATATTGCATGCGCAATTTTGACAGTGATCCGTATACCAGTAGAGTCAACACTTGGTTAAGGTGAAACTCTGACACCACCTTCAGAAGGAATTTCGGGTGGGGGCGCAGGACAACCTTGTACCTGTGGAAGATCAGATAAGGGGAATCCATCGAAAGTGCCTGGAGCTCCCTTGTCCTTCTGGCAGACGTGCTAGCCACCAGGAAGGCCATCTTCCACAACAAGTGTGACAGCTCACACTTGTGCATTGGTTCGAATGGCTTGCCCATGAGCTTTGCCAATACCAGCAGAAGATACCACGGAGGTGTAGGTTCATGCACCGGAGGGAATATGTGATCCAGGCCTTTGAAAAAGCACCCGACCACTGTCTTCTTCCCCAGTGTCGACTGACCCGCCCGTGCCCGGTAAGCAAAAATGGCTGCCAGTGCACTCTAAGGGTCGATGACAGTAGACCCCATTTGGAGAGAGACCAAAGGTAGTTGAGAATGTTAGCCACAGAACTGGATAAGGGGGCCAGACCCTTACCCTGACACCAAATGGAAAACCTTTTCCACTTGAAGGCATAACATTTCCTGGTCGATTCCTTTCTAGATGCCTCCACCATGGTGTAGACATCTTCGGAAAGACCCAAAGCCTGGAACTCTAGCCGCACAGGTACCAGGCTGTGAGGTGCAGGGATTGAAGGTCCGGATGGAAGACCTTCCCCTGATTTAGAGGTATCAGGTCCAGGCATGTGCAAAGCCACTCCAGGGCCCTGCAGCTGAGGCTGAGGAGATCTGGATACCAGAACTGGCGCGGCCAGTCTGGGGCTACCAGGATCACCTTCACCTTGTCCCTCCTCACCTTGAGGAGCACTTTGTGGATCAAGGGAAATGGAGGGAAGGCGCAGAGGAGGCCTGGGGTCCACGGCCTCGAGAAGGCATCCCCCTGCAGCAAGCCCTGCTGAGGGGGGCAGGCATGAAACAGCCTCAGCTTGGTGTTTTCCCTGGAGGCAAACAGGTCCACGATCAGTTTGCCCCAATGGAAGAAGAGGCTGTAAGCTACCTCTGGATGGAGAGACCACTCGTGGGATGTCTGGCCTAAGCGGCTGAGAGCATCCGCCAGCTGGTTCGAGGCTCCTGCCACATGGATGGCTTGGAGATCCACCTCCAGCCTGCCTATGAGGGTCCAGATATGGAGCACCTCCTTGCATAGCAGATGGGAGTGCATGCCACCTGGTTTGTTGAGGTAGTACATGGTCGTGATATTGTCCATCTGGACTTGAACCACTTGACCCTGGAGCTGAGGAGCGAAAGCTGACAGTGCCAGTCTGACTGCTTTGAGCTCCAACAGGTTGACGTGACATCGGGACTCCTCAGGGGTCCAGAACCTGTGGGCCCTGTTGTCCTCATGTGGGCTCCCCAGTCCATGAGAGAGGCATCAGTCATAAGGACGACCGTCGGCTCAGGGCGAACAAACAGGGTCCCTTCCTGCAACCGGTCTGGGGTGGTCCACCATTGGAATGTGTCCCACATCTTCTGGCTACAGTGATCAGCTGGTCAAAATGACCATATTGCTGAGTCCACTGGGCGGCCAGCTCCCATTGAAGGGGTGCATGTGCAACCGGGCCCAACAGACCACTAAGGTGCACACCGCCATGTAATCCAGAAGGCGTAGAAAGTCCCAGGCAGGGCGCAAGTGCCCAACCAGAAATGATTGGGCAAAGGAGGAGAGAACCTCTGCCCTGTCCGCCGGGAGCTGAGCTCTGGCTTTACAAGAGTCGAGCTCTGCCCTGATGAAGCCCATCACCTGAGAAGGCATGAGTTCCGACTTGGCCTCGTTGATCAGAAGGCTGAGTTGGGAGCAGATCTGGAGGGCCAGATCCCTGGACCTCTCCACTTCCTGTTGGGTGGAATCTGCCAAGAGTCAATCGTCGAGGTAAGGGAAAATTCTGATCCCCCAACTCCAGAGATGGGCCGCCACCAGTGCAATGCATCTGGTGAAGACCCATGGGGCCGATGACAGGCCGAACGGCAAGGTTTGGAACTCGTACAGGGTCCCTTCGACCCTGAAGTGGAGGAACCGCTGATGGGATGGACAGATTGGGATGTGAAAGAATGCGTCCTGCAGATCCAGTGAACAGAACCACATGTTTCGCTCCAAGGATGGTATGATCTGGGACAGTGACCATCCAAAAGGTGCGTGACCTGAGAAACCGATTCAGGTTGTGGAGATCTAGACTGGGGCGCCAGCCCCCTGTCCGCTTGAGCACCAGGAAGTACCTGGAGATAAAGCCTGGGTCTGCAGACGGATCCACCATGAGAGCTACTGCCTCCTTGAGGAGGAGCTGAGCAATGTCATCTCAAAGAGCCGACTGGGTGCATGTGGAAATCCATTCTTCCCGAGGGGCACGGGCTCAGCAGGGAGGGTACTGCTCGAATTCCAGAGGCAGTCCCTGACTGACCACGTTGAGAACCCACCTGTCCGTAGTGATAGCAGACCAGGTGGAAAGGAAGTGGCAGAGCCGGCCCCCCACGGGAAGACCCAGAGCTGGCGTGACAGGGCTAGGGGTGGTAACCCCCATATCATTACTGGGCAGGCATAGAGGAGGAGAAGGAGGCTCCAGGACCTGAGCCTCAGCCTCCTTTGCAGGCCTGTTGGGGTCCAGGCTTGGGCCGAGGGTGCCAAGCTTGAGCCTGCTGCTGATGCTGCTGTCCTCCCTGGTAGGAGGGCTGCTGAACTGCAGAGGAAGAGTGCCGAAAGGGCTTCTTCTTTTTCTTCTGCTGGTTCTTGCCCGAAGAACTCTTGGCAGAAGTGGTGTTCAAGGTGGCACTGGACTGCTCTATGCACTGTAGGTAACCAGCCACTCCTGGGCCAAACAAGTCAGTCTCAAGGAAAGGCACATCAGCTAACTTGTGCTGAGTATCCGCCAGGAAGGAGGAGAGCCTCAGCCAAGCCCTGCGGCAAGAGGCAACTGCGGCAGCCATCGAGCGGGCACAGGAATCCCCAATGTCCAGGGCTGTCTGGAGCTGCTGTTTCGCAACAGCACGGCACTGATCCCGGATCTGCTTAACTGTGGTCTGCATGCCCACAGGGAGATGTGGGAGGACTTCATCTAATGACCCAAGAAGGGCATGAGAGAAGTGTGCCATGATAACGGCCGAACTTGCCTGAGGAAGGCCCAAGGAGGAAGCCGCATATACTTTCTGCGCCGAATGATCCAAAAGCTTGGACTCTTTATCAGGGGTCGGTCAGTGTTGGCAGAACTGCCAGTATGCCTGAACACAAAGGCAGTCACCAGGCTCTCAGCCAAAGGGTGCTCTGTGAACCCTGCAAGGGACCCCAGGGGTTCCGCATACGTTCGGGCCATGCGGGCAGACGGTGCTGGACATGAAGCAGAACGCTGCCATAGATCAAGTGCCAAACCAACAATGGCCTCGGCCACAGGAAAAACCTCCATCGGGGTATCACCTCTCTTGAGGATGTCCATGAGAGGGTACTCTGCATTTTCTGGATGGGTTCCAGGGGCATCCCTGTAGAATCAGAGATGAAACGAAGAATCCCTTGGAAGGAGGAAGGACCTTCCTCCATCCCTGTGCTAACAGATGAACCATCATCCCCAGGATGAGAGTGGAGCCTAGTGACATTCGAGTCCGAACAGTCGGGGTACAGCGGCCTGCCGCCCAAATCACCCTCGACCCACCGAGGACGGTCCGGGGTGCCCCTGACCGACAGACATCGGAGAAGCCCAGTATCTGGTCGGTCCTCTTTTGAAGGAGTCCCTCCCAGAGACTGCTAAGGTGGTGGCTCCACCACTATCAGTGGAGAGACCGGTATAGGCCGAATCGGAGGATGGGCCAGCCCAGAGGTGGGGGAACCGAAGGCTTCGGTTCTGAGGGGGTTGGCTTTGGCCTAGGAGGTGAAAGCCAAGTAATGGCCGGGGTAGGCGGCGGAGCTGGCATATGCCCAGACAAAATCAGCTGTTGCCACATAAAGTCCTCGTAGCGCCGACGTAGTTTCCATCGGAGCCTCTCCTCATCCAAGGAGGATGAGGATGACCTGTGGCATCACCTCTTTTTGGAGTGCTTGTGGCTCTTCCTTGGCCGTTCAGCCAAGGGGGGGGGTTCTAGACCCCGACTGAGATCAGGCAGGCTGACTCGGTCACTCGGGAGACACTGGAGGGATCGGTGAAACCCAAGGGTCCGGGGAACACAAGGACCGGAGTCCTCTCCAAGGAGTCATCAGCCATGGCCGGCGACAGCGGGTCGATTGGATAGAGAACAATCTCGACCTCATCGGTCACATCCTTGGTCATCTGGCCAGACAGAGGTCCGTGAAGCCTGCGGCCGAGGAAGTGATCTCGACCGAGAACAAGACCACATGCTCCTGGGACTGAGACCTCTCTCGGTCCCAAGAGTGCCTTTGATGAGAGGAAGAGGTGCTCAGTTCCTTATCTGTTTTACGAGCTTGGGAGGAGTGCGAGTCCATGGGCGCGTCCCCCCAGGTGGGGAGAGACTGGCACAACTCCTTGAAGGAACTTGTAAAGGTGGAGCCCAGGTTGAGTGGAATGAAAAAGCTTCAATTGTCCAAAGCGTGGGCAGCTTTTAATTCGAACGCCTTCATGCATTCTAGCTGCTCGGCGGAACCTGCGTCCTTTTCTCCGGTCTCGTCAATTTTAAACATGCCAGGCAGTCGTCCAGGACATTGGGATGGAAGGCCAAGCAATAGCTGCAGGACAAGTTGTCATGGCCGACACCTAGGCAGTAGACACATGTGAGATGGGGATCGGTGCACGACATCTTCAGGCCGCAAGGACACCGGCGAAATCCTGGAGAAGATTTCTCTTCCATGATCGAGGATGCAAAAGCGCGATCGCTAACTAGAACAAGTTTTAATTTTGGTAAAACCGAAGTTTTGAAAGCCAGGGCCTACGAAATGCATGGCATGAGGGAGGCAACCTGTATCTTCCAGCGGAAGGGAAGATCTGGTGTCATGGGGCAGAGCCGAGGTATATACCACCTGGGTGGGTGGGAGGAGCCAGCTTGAAGACTTCTGGTAAGATTTAAAGGGGAAAGGGACATGCCAATAAATGTGGATGAACAACATATCCACGATCCTAGAAAGGGGAGATATTGTTGATGGGGGACCTGAATGTGCCAAATGTTAACTGGAGCACTTGCTGCAGTCAAATCCAAGAGCAGGGTCTTTCTTGATGCCCTACAGGGGACATGCCTCAAGCAGTTAGTGTTGGAACCCACTCAGGAGGGAGCAATCTTAGACCTGGTACTCTCAAATGGGGACAGGGAGAGGATCTCAGATCTAGAAGTGGGTAGCCATCTGGGAACAAGTGACCCCTTAACAGTGTGGTTCACGATAAATACAACCACAGAGTCAGGTCATACAAAAGTGAGGGTATTGGACTTTAGGAGAGCTAACTTTGTCAAAATGGGAGAGTGCCTCAGAAAAGCACTCGCAAACAGACAAGAAGGGGGGGTGCAGAAACAATGGGGAAACATCAAAACTGCCATCACAGATGCAACATGCCTTTGTGTGAAACAAATAAATCAAAATGAAAGAAAAAAACGCTATGTTTCTCAAACAAGGTGGCGGGGAAGGTTATGTAGAAAACTATAGCATTCAGGAAGTATAAGGAAACACAGAAGGGGCAGGACAGAGAACTGTACCAGTTAAAGCAGAAGGAAGTGGGGAAGGCAGTCAGAATAGCAAAGGCCCAAACTGAGGAAAAGATAGCCAGCTCAGTTAACTCATTCAGGCCTAGAGACATCTGTAGGCGGTGTCTGAAAGCATTGCCACTCAGGACAATAACGCCTGTGGACATACTCAACTGACTTTCACTCAGGCCTAGAAACATCTGAGGAAGTCAGCAGTTTTTATCTAACTATTAAACAAACCAAATTGCTTAGAATTAAATGCATAGCACCGTTAGAAAGGTAATTTTGCTCTGAACAGTTTTGCTGCAGATACTTTGTGTCTATCATGTATACTTTAGAAGTTATTCATATTTGTTTAAGGTATGGTATGCATGGCTAACATATGTCTCTCAAGCCTCACCTAAGCACCTTGAATAAATTTGAAAAAAAAAAAACAGTTGTTTGGTATTTCAGCTACTATAAAATAAAAACTAAATGGATTACAATTGATTGCATAGCACCATTAGAAAGGCTATTTTGTGCTGAACAATTTTGCTACTGATACTTTGTGTCTACCACATATACTTTAGGAGTTATTTGCATTTGTTTAAGGTATGGTGTGCATGGCTGACATTTGTCTCATGTGTCACCTAAGCACCTTGAAAAAAATCAGTTGTTTGGTATTTCAGCTAGTATAAAATAAAAACTAAATTGATTATAACTGATTGCATAGCACCATTCGAAAGGTAACGTTGTGTTGAACAACTTTGCCACTCATACTTTGTGTGTAGCACTTACGGTTCAAGAGGTAGTCACATTTGTTTGTGGCATGCTGATTATGGCTTGATTTTGCTTAGAATGGCCCAGGATGCAGTGCTAAGAGTATACAGGGCACAAGAGGTGGAAGTCTCAAAGAGCTCTTGTGGTGTGAATGAGTTAAGAAGGGGGATAAAACCTTTTATAGGTACATTACGGAGTGAAGAAAGACCAATGGAGGGATAGTGAGGCTTAATAAAGTGGAGGGTGGGTGGGCAGAGAGGGACAGTGAAAAAGCAGGGATACTGAATGAATACTTCTGCTCAGTATTCACAAACGAGGAAGAGGGGGAGGTACCTAATCCAATCAATAGAAGCACTCTGGATAGGGGGTTGATACCAGTCCTTTCACAGATGAAAGAGTTCTGAAAGAACTCCTAAAACTGAAGGTGGACAAAGTAATGGGGCCTGATGGGATTCAACCGAGAATTCTAAAAGAACTAAGGGAAGAACTAGTGACACCACTGATTACCCTTTTTAACAAATCATGTGAGGGTGGTGTGGTACCTACGGATTGAAGAAGGGCGGATGTGATTCCTCTTCACAAAACTGGGAGCACAGCAGAAGCAGGAAACTACAGGCCTGTTAGACTGACCTCAGTGGTAGGGAAAATGATGGAATCACTTCTGAAAGAAAGAACTGTTGAATACCTAGAGGCCAGCAGGGCACAGAACCCAAGGCAGCATGGATTCAAAGCAGGAAGATCATGTCAGACAACTCTAATAGATTTCTTTGACTGGGTGGCCAAAGTAGTAGACCAGGAAGGGGCTGTGGACATGGCCTACCTAGACTTTAGCAAGGTATTTAACACAGTCCCACACAAAAGATTAATAAACAAATTAGCCTGGGAGTGGGTCCCAGGGTGGTAGCCTGGGTAAAAAATTGGCTGGACAACAGGACACAGAGGGTAATAGTAAACGGAGTCCACTCCAAAGAAAGGGGGTTACTGGGGGTACCGAGGGTTCAGTACTGGACGGTCCTTTTTATAACTGACATTGCAGAGGGACTGGAAGGAAAAGTATGACTCTTTGCAGATGACACAAAGATCTGCAACAGGGTTGATACACGAGGAGGGTGGAAAAGATGAGAAGGGACTTGGTAAGGTTGGAGGAATGGTCAAAAGTATGGCAGCTTCGATTCAGTGCAAAGTAATGCACCTGGGAAACAAAAACCAAGGGGAAGAGTACACAATGGAGGAGTGGCGGTATTAACATCAACAAAAATAGAAAGGGACCTGGGGGTAGTCATGTCAGATGACCTAAAGGCAAGCAAGTAATGTAAGAAAGCAGTAAGGATGGCTGGGGGGATACTGGGATGGATAGAGAGAGGCATCACCAGTAGAAAACACGGAGTTATTCTCTCTCTGTATAGACTGTTGGTGAGACCCCATCTGGAGTACAGTGTGCAGTTCTGGGGACCCCATCTCCGCAAGGACATAGACAGGATGGAGGCAGTCCAGAGAAGGGCAACTAAAATGGTGCAGGGTCTGCAACATAAGCCATGCGAAGAAAGACTAAAGGAGCTTAATATGTATACCCTTGAGGAAAAGAGGGAGAAGGGGGACATGATAGAAACTTTCAAGTACCTCAAGGGAATCAACAAAGTCCAAGAGGGTAGCATCTTTCAGAAAAAGAGATGTACAAGAACAAGGAGGCACAATTTGAAGATAGAGAGGAGTTGGCTCAGGGGTAATGTGAGGAAATATTTTTTCACAGAGAGAGTGGTGGACGCATGGAATGACTTTCCTAAGGAGGTCGTAGGATCAAAAACACTGGGGGAATTCAAGAATGCATAGGACAGACATAAAGCAATTCTGGTAGGGGGCAGGAGGAAGTAGGCTGTTGGTTAACTAGGATCTGCAACTTATCCAATAGGTAGGGAAATGGGCAGACTAGGTGGGCCAAACAGTCCTTATGTGCCGTCAAAGTCTATGTTTCTATCGTGACTAGTGTAGCAGAAGCAGGGCAGACCTAGGCACCAGGAAAGTCTTTTTTTTTTTTCAGATCTGCAGTAATTCCAAATTTATTAAAATAAAAGTTCTACAAAGTTTTTTGTTTTGTTTTTTGGTTAGATTAGTACCACAATTCAACAGTACAATCAGCCAACATCATTCAGGTGAGATCAGTTGGTAAAACCAATATTTCTTCAGCTAACATAAACAGCTGCTTTAATTCAGATGAGATTGGGTTAAATATTGCAAATCTAAGAAGTAGACTGAATATGTGGAATAAAGGGTAACCTCAAGATAGGCTTTAAAGGGCCATCTAAAATCGAATACAATACAGTAGCATCTGTACAAAATGTTCACCCCGCATTAACAGTATATGTTTGTTTTTCAGGATGACAGGGTAACAGGATGTCGACATGGAACAGCAAGAGAACCAGGGCCTTCCTGCCACTGAGAATGTCACAGAATGCATGAATAATTCCCCTTTGGAGGAACAAGAGCTAGAGTCTTCATCCTCTCTTGGGCAGGATAGAGACCGTCCCACTGCTGCAAAGCCAGACTGCTGTGATTGCTCCAAACCATCTGATGAGGACAAGCTGACTCATCACAGCAGCGCCAGTGACTTGAGCCCAGGAATGGGAGCAGAATCTGAGCCTCCTCCAGATGGACTACAGCACAGACATGATGCAGATGGGATAGGAAAGGAGACCGATGAAAATCAAAAACCAAGCAGTTTGGGCCCACATTCCAGCAATGAAGAAGGAGTAATTTCTATGAGCAAGGACAATGATGACTGTCCTTTATCACCTCCCATTGAAGGTGGTCCGACCTCACCCACTACCGAAGTACCTACCACATGTAATTACACTGCAGAAGGAAAAGATATACTGGGATCTGGCATCTTAGGTGAACAGGATATGTCCTCAGCTGGGCCAGACATCTCAGTGCCCAATGAACCATTTACTGGTGAGAAAGATTGCACTGATGCCAGTGACGGTCCATTGGTAACTTCAGAGAGCTTGGATGTGAATGAAAGGCCCAGCCTTTCTCTGGAACCTGTGGAGTCTACTCCTGCTGACACAGAACAGCATATGTTGTGTGATCATCCTTCTATTAATGTGCCTTTTTCTGAATTGCTACCTTCAGTTGATATTCCTGAACCCTCCACTAGTGATGGTCCACTGTTCTCTTCAGCTGGTCTAGATGTGACTGAAGAGCTTACCCTTAAATCTAATACTCTAGAGGTTATTCCTGGTGACACTGGAAAAGACAAAGGGGATCATCCTTCCACAAATGTAGAGGCCACTGAACTACCAGCATCAACTGATGCCAATGAATCCTACACCACTGAAGGCCCCATGTTGTCTTCAGGAGCCGTAGATATGCCTGCAAACCCCAGTAGTACTTGGGAACCTGTGGGAGTCACTGCTGGTGAGGCTGTGAATGACGCATGTGATCTTGCTTCTACTAATGAACAGGATTCTGAACATCCAAGGACTCATGTTCAAGAACCCTCAACCGGTGATGGTTCAGCATTGTCTTTAGTCAACTGTGGTGCATCTGCAGAGCCCAGACAGGCTCTGGAGCCTTTGAATACAACCCCTAGTGAAAATGCCCATGCTGTGTGTAGTCGCCCATCTACTAATGGGCAATCTACTGAACTGATACCTTTGGTTAATGTCCAGGAACACTCCACTAGTGAAAATCAACTGTCTTTAAATGACACTTCAGAGAACAGCAGAGCTCTGGAACCTGTGGATGTTACTCCTGGTGGCACCAGACAAAGGGAATATGATGACTCTTCATCAAGTGGACAATATACTGGACTGTCACCTTTGACTGCTGCTGAAGAACTGTCTACCACTGAAAATTTACAATTGTCTTCTACTGTCCTGGATGTAACTGCAGAACTCAGCCCCGCTATAGATCCTTCAGAGTCAATATCTGGTGACATCAAACTAGACAGAGTTGATAAACTTTCCACTAATGAACAATCTAACATACTGCCAAAATTAGGTGATGTTCAAGAAACCCCCAACACTGAAAGCCTACTGCTGTATTCAGCTGGGCAGGATGTGACAACACAGCCCAGCTCTGCTACAGAAACGGTGGAGTCTACACCAAATGACATTGGACAAGAAACCTGTGATCCTGCTTTTACTAACAGACAAAACATTGTACTGTCACCATCAACTGACATTCAGGAACCCATTACACTTACTTTAGAGTCATCACTGTCATCAGTGAATGGAAGTGGGGAACTGTCCTCTTTCACTTGTAAAGAGACCAGTGATCAAGAAAGCCAACCAACCACCTCAGATGGCACCAACCTGACTGGAGCCAGGCCTGATAGTCCAGGTAAAACAGTGCCAACCTCTCCTCGAGTAGAGCTTGATCAGTCTCAGCCTGCAAATGCAACAGCTGCACCATCTCTCAAACAACAGATCAAGGAATCTGTTTCCAACAGCCATGACACATCATCTGACTTTGAACTTCAACAGACAACACCCAGAGACTCAGAAATGGATACAAATCAAGTTATAGGTGATGTGAAGATGGTGGATGCTTTATGTGAGGATGCAAGTGCAGTTTCTCAAGACTTCATCTCCCCTACCAGGGACATGGTGAATGCCCAATCTTGGGAAGAGCATGCAATAGCAGAATACTCTGTCAATGACACTGGGTCAGAACCTTGTGTACCTGATGCAATGCTTTCAGCTAATCCAGATAACACACAGGACACTTTAGATAACAGTCATTCTGAACTCAAGGCTCTTCCTCAAGATGTGGCTACTGAAGAAGCCATGGAAGGTGAGTCCAGCTCTATTATGCATTGCAGTCATAGGGCAGAAGTGGGACCACCAGTCACACAAAAGAATGAGCCATCAGTTTCAAGCTGCACTGAAACCATCACCATACCTCCTGGTGATCAGAAGTTAGAAAGCCTCACATCAGGTGCTGGCAGTCTCAGCATAGAAGACAGCAAAGATCTAGGGAGGGCTTCTGTTGCAGTGTTGGTAATACCTTCAACTCCAGACAAGCTAGCAACTGAAACTATGTCACACACAGAGGGCAAACTAGAATCAGCACCCCCAGAAATGCCAATGCATCCATCTGTAAACCGTCGATCAAACTCCTGTCCTCTTCATGTGAGTGTAGCAAAGGAATGCACTGCCAGCAGAACTGATGAAACAGAATCTGAACCCCCAGCACCTAACAGTCACAGTTTATCATCTCCTGTTCCCAAGCATAGAGTGGCTGGCTCCACTCTGCAGGAACCAGAGTTCTCCATCATGCGCAGCAGGGCACACTCCAATCCTGTCTGCTTTGTAAGACAAAGACCCGTGAGATATAGCAAGCAAAACAGGGGATGTGAAGGGGTCAGCCCTTTGGCATACACAAATCCTGTAGGGGATGACACATCATTCATGGCAAATCACAGAGGGGTAGAAAACCAGATCATAAAATGGCCGACACCAGTTGATCCAGACATGGCGGCTTCAATGTTGCAGGCTTCTGAGGTGGCACAAAACAACAGACTAACCTCCCTTTGCCGGCAGAATGCTTTTGTAGAAGAAGCCATAGTGCCCTGTCAGTCAGTTGTCTTTGCTCATGAACCAAAACGTGGTAGCGAGAAAGCAGCACAGAGAAATATGCCAGCACAGATTGCCCAGCAGGCTGAGGCTCCTGATCATAGTAAGGAAAGTGATGAACGAAGTAGTGACTTAGAGAAACACAGAAACTCCATGCGCAGTCCAAAAGAGCAAGCGGTACCCACGCCACTCCTCATTGAGAAATCAAGCCACACAACACTGGAAAATGTATTCAACTGGCTGGACCTCAGACAACTCCCAAAGGATCCAGTTCCTCAAAGAAATGAAATGCTGAAAGCAGGCAGAGTGAGCTCCAGAGATTGGCACCGTATGGGCATCAAACGACCTTCCATGCCCAGTTTACTGTTCGAAGGTATTTTCAATTTCACAACTCTGACTATTGTTCTGGGGATCAATTTAAATGTTACGATGTATTTAATAAAGATGGACTGAACATGTCCTCTCACCCTTGAATCTATCCTGGTTCTAAAATTAAATTAGAACAAAAAGAGAACCTAGGCAAGGCAGTTTTATTAATATGGCACCCAATCCCAGGTGCTTTGGGTGCCTAACAATACAACATAGCAGTTCAGTAAAAAACAATTTAAACTAAAATTAAAATATATTAGCAAAGCAATACAATATAGTAGTAAAAAGACACAGTAGCAAGGAAACCTACAGTGCCTTTTAAAAATGGTGTGATTGAGTTGGTAAACAAATTGTTTATTTGCATCAAATTAACAGATTATTAACATGCTGCATAGGGCCACCAAGCTTATAAGTGGTTTAAGGGGCAAAAGCTATGACAGAGATTGGGCATACTCAAATTATTTAGTCTAGAGAAGAGAAGGCTGAGAGAGGACATGATTAATAGTGTTCTGAATATTAAAGGAAAGCTGTCCAAAAGGTGGGCTCCCGCCTCCGGACACCTTACTCTCAGTTAGATTTTAACAGCAAGAGTGCATTTTTTGCACTGCAATTGCTGTATTTAATTTTAAAACTTGAATCCTGAAGAGGTCAGCCCATTTGCTGAACAGGTGGGGAGACGTTAATCGTCGCTTCAATACATTGAAGCGAGCGGTGCATTGCTGCACCTTTTCAGCAAATAGAGCGTCCCCTGCCTCCTCCATACTTCTGGGTTCCAGAGTTTTGAAAATTAAAATACAGCAAGTTGCAGTGCAGAAAAATGTCACTCTTGCTGTTAAAATCTAAACTGGACAGTAAGCTGTCCAGGGACAGGAGCCCACCTTTTGGACAGCATTCCTTTAAAGGGCATAGATGAGGTGGATACATAGCGGATATTTGTTTGTTTTTTGTACCAGGTATGATACACTAGGCATATGTACAGTATATCTATTTCTATTTCCAGACACGTCCTGCAAGAATTACAGACTAACAGCAGGGAAACTATACAGCAAACAGTATACACAAATTGAGAGCAACATCATGAGGGGGTTACAATTAATAGACATTATGAAAAAGCAGTAGTGCAAACAAAAAATACAGTGGTCAGTGCAGTCGAAAAACGTACTTGCCTAAAAAAGGATACATGGTACAGGATGTAGGGAAAAATCAGCGATAACAACTTTGCAGCTGCAGGTGCAACCTTTGTGGGTGCAGGTAAAACATGCAGAGGAAATACAAAAAGATACTACACATCAGAGGAATTGAGTGGAAAGTGTAACAGTGCTAGGGCAGACAGTCTTGTGGTTTCTAGCAGGAGTAAAGGCCAGAAAGATGAAGTGAGTTCTTTAGAGCCTTACAGAAGATTGGGTGACTGGGAGAGAGGTGACGTTCTGGGGAAAGGGA
This sequence comes from Neoceratodus forsteri, assembly GCA_016271365.2. Classification (NCBI taxonomy): domain Eukaryota; kingdom Metazoa; phylum Chordata; order Ceratodontiformes; family Ceratodontidae; genus Neoceratodus; species Neoceratodus forsteri. Next base: position 613,498,300 of record CM028138.1, on the reverse strand, counting down.
GTTCCAGTAGATACAGGCATACACTGCAAAAGCCAACTTTCCCAAGCCACTGGAGCAATGACACTCAATAAAAGGTTGGGAATCCACAGACTTTAGTAAGTATGCATGGGACAGTTGCTGCAGTCAGATACATTGCTAGGGAAGATGGGGAGCCTGTTCAAAGGAGTTTGTTCACAAAATGGCCAAAAGCTAGAGATCATTGGCCAGGAGGGGAACGCCAGCCCAGACCAGTGTAGAGGAGGCAGTGATATGTGAGCTTCTAAGAGGCCAGGGCAAAGTGACACACATTATTGTATGTTATAGCCAATCTACAGAGGAGTTTTGTTGGCACCCAGGAATGCCAGAAGGCCTCACCTGAGACCTGGCAGGAGTATACCTTCATCTGTAGACTGTTGAACAGTTGGGGATAGGCAGTGTTTGACCATAAAGGCCATGCCCAGCTTAGCATTAACAGATCTGCAGAGTGAGGAGATATTGAGGGAGAAATCAAGGAAGGGGTCCAGTCACATTCCTGAGTGTTTGAAACTACTTGATACCCTTCAGTGGGTAATCTTTACAGGTGGAGGAGAGTTTTGAGGGGGTAGAGCATGGACTTGGTCTTTCTGCTGTTTAGGATGAGCTTGTTTGCAGATACCCAAGACTGAGTGATTGTGACGGCATCTGAGAGGGATTTTTGGATGGCAGGACCAGTCTGGGTACTGTAGTACAGGGCAAGATCATCAGCATACAGCAGTGAACTGCAGCCAGAGGCAACCCCAGGGAGATCATTGATATACATAGAGGAAAGGCTTTAGGTAGCATAGTGTAGGTAAACTTGTTGTTTCCTGCCAGTTAGGTAGTTGGAGGACTAGGGGCTACATATTCAAGTTAGCTCAGGTGCTAAGGACTGTTTGCCCACACTAACCAGGTTTTGCACCTGAATTGTGAGTGGAGTCTCTTTTCAGACACCTCACAGCATGGGCAAAACCCATTAGAGCCTGAGCACTAACTTAACACTGCACCCATGCAAATGGGGGGGGGGTCTCCTTTATACAGGAACAACAAGAAATTAAGAGGTTTGTGCAGGCAGTAAATGCCACTCAAACAGGTGCAAGTTACTGCCTTTGCAAATCCCGACTTAATGGGGCACAAGGACCTGGTTTCGAGTGGTGGTACTGTAGCTGCCCCACCTCCACACATGAACCCCAGCCTGTGTAAACACTGGATGCCCTGGTGTCCAGTGGCACCCTCCACCCACCGATCACCCATCCCACTAAATGAGTTGTGTTCCCTAGTGTCCAGTAGCACCCCCCTCCGATAACTCATCTCCATATTGTCTAGATGTTTCCTGGTGTCTAGTGGCATCCCCATTCTCTGATCCCCATCCCCATAATCATATTGGTTTCCCTGGTGTCTAGTGGCACCCCCTGCCCTCCAATTCTGTCCCCATAATAATGATGATTTCCCTGGTGTCCAGTGGTCCTCCCCACCCTTCAGTCCCATCCCAGTAATCATGATGATTTTCCTGATGTCCAGTGGCACCCCTACCTTCTGATTTCCTGCTGCTATATCACAAGTGATTTCCCTGGTGTCTAATGGTACCCCCCCCACCTGCTGAGCACCTGTCCTAGTGCCACCCTATTCGCCGGTGGACAGTGGCCCCAACTGCCTGCACCAAGCACACTACCCTGAGACCCCCCTACCTATTGAGCTGGTGCTGCATGGGTGATCCAATATGGCGACCAGCAAGGCCCTCCTCTCACCAACTCAGCCAGCCGCCTTATGGAATGATAGCACACGTATAACACAAGTAGACCACAAAAAAATGATGGGACTACCAGTTCTACAGGGTTTCTATGCTTATATGACAGGAAAGCAGTCTACAAGAAAATTGTTACTGTACAATAGTATAGCTTATACAGGAAGACAAAGCAATTCTAGTTCTAAAAGAAATATTAAGCATGGAATGGGATACCATAAAACTGAACAGAGTCCTGAAACATCATCCTTGTACCAAGTAGGATTCATCAACCTAAAAGCTCCCTGACCCCGTCAGGACAGCCAAATTAATCTGATATTTTCCTGTAGCTCCGCAGTATGGAATCTAAACTGCTCAGTTTTCCTGTATAAACAAAATAAGTTTATGTTGTAGACTGCCCTATTTTCAGGAATATCTGCAGTTGCTATTAAATTCTTGCTCAGAACACAAAACAGCTTGAGCGCTCATTCAATAGTACAGCAGTGTGACAACAGCACCCCTCCCCACCACACTGTGGTCTTTGCAGAACCCAGCAGTCTAGGCTGTCTGTCTTATTCACCACCTCAGGCTGTATACATGTCCTCTTAGACATCTAATAAAATAGGAAATGTGACCTTTCTTACCTAACCCCGGAGTCACATAGGTAACGTAGACGCAGGATGAGGCAAGGGAGAAAAGAAACATGAAGGCCAAGAAGTCTAATACCCACAGCATCCTCTTCAAATGTGGCATTCCCTTGGAATCCAGTTCCTCACACAGTCCGAAATCCCCAGCCCTGCTACTACTACTACAGCTACTCCTCGGCTTGAGTGAGGATTTCTGACTGAGCGAGGAGCTAGATTCCAAGTAAAGATGCCACATCTGAAAAGGATACTGTGGGTATCAAACTGCTCCGTCTAGGCCTTCATGTTTCTTTTCTCCTTTACCTCATCCTGCATCTGCGTTACCTATGTGACTCTGGGGTTAGGTAAGAAAGGTCACATTTACTATTTTATTACATGTCTAAGAGGACATGCATACAGCCTGAGGTGGTGGATAAGACAGATGGCCTAGACTGCTAGGTTCTGCACAGACCACAGTGTGGTGGGGAGGGGTGATGTTGTCACACTGCTGTACTACTGAATGAGAGCTTGAGCAGTTTTGTTTTATGTTTTGAACAAGACTGAGGTAACAGATCTGCAGATATTCCTGAAAATAAGGCAGTCTGCAACATAGACTTGTTTTGTTTATACAGGAAAACTGAGACGTTCAGATTGCATATTGCAGAGCTACAGGAAAATATCAAACTAATCTGGCTGTCCTAGTAGGGTCAGGGAGCTTTTAGGTTGAAGAATCACTTGGTACATGAACAACTTTTTGGGACTCTCTGTTCAGTCTTATGGTATCCAATTCCATGCTTAATATTATTTCTGTTAGAACTAGAATTGCTTCATCTCTTGTTGTATTAGATGTACTACAGTATAGTAACAATTTTCTTGTGGACTACTTTCCTGTCATATAAAGTATAGAAACCCCATGGATCTGGGAGTCCATCATTTTTTTGCAGTGTGCATGTGTCATACACATACTCCCTGCCATTCCATACAGTGGCCATCTGAGGTGGCTAGCAGAGGAGTGTGCTGGTCACTGTATCAGATCCTTCTCACAGCACCAGCCAAATAGGTACAGGGGTGGCAGGGTGGTGTGCTCAGTGCAGGCGATGTGGAGAGGGGGACGCTTGTCATTGGGTAGGAGGGTGGCACCGGGACAGGTGCTCAGCAGGTGTGGGGTATCATTAGACACTAGGAAATCACCTTTAATATGACAACGGGCAATCAGAAGGTGGTAGTGCCATTGGACACCAGGGAAATCATCATCATCATTATTATGGGGCAGGGTAATTGGAGGGTAATGGGTGCCACTGGACAGCAGGGAATATACAACATGTACCAGGATGGGTGATCGGATGGTGGCAGGTACCAGTGGACACCAGGGAACACTGAATGATTATAGGGCCGGGTGACTGGAGGGCAGGGTGTGCCAATGGATGAAAGGGAAATCATCATTATTATGAGAGCGGGTGATCAGAAGGTAGGGGGTGCCATTAGACACAAGGGAAACTATATGATTATGGGGATGGGGATCGGAGGTGGGGAGTGCCACTAGACACCGGGGAAAAAATATTATGCGGACAGGGATTGGAGGGTGGGGGGGTACCACTGAACAGCAGGGAAACCTGTATTTTTACAAGGCCAAGTGATCAGAGGATAGTGGTTGCCACTGGACACCAGGGAAACCTGACTGATTATGGGGATGGGTGACTGGTGGGTGGGGGTGCCACTGGACACCAGGGACATCGCTAACACAGCAGCAGAGTGCGATTGGAGGGTGGGGGTGCCACGGGACACCAGGGAGTACATGTAAATTGAGGGGGATGGGTGTTCGAGGTGTGGTGGGACCACTCACCACCATGTCTGATGTGGTGAGCAGCCACAGGATGGGCGCAAACCTGCTGCAATGTCCCACACAAATAAGCCTATAATGGGCATGCATATGGTCCCTTAGCACCTTGCATGCCCAGTGGTCTCATTTGTATTTTCTAGCTAAATATCGCACCTTGGCTCTCAGCACTATCAGGTCTTGGGGGCACAGTTCCCTGCGCTTCCCTATGGGCTGCATACATCCCAAATCCATGTAAGGGCAGTGCTGCTTGACTTAACACTGGGACGACATAACCCTATATTCAGTTGGACAGCTCCAGTGTGCTATCCGACTGAATATAGCAATCTCTGGGTCAGGCGCAAAGGCAAGTGCAATGTAAACCTTTGCACTCTTCTTTTGCCTATATTTGAATATCTAGCCCCAGGAGTTTGCAGTTAGGGAGACATCAAGGGAGGCGAGTTTGGTTTTGAGAAGCGAGTGACTTATCAGTTCGATTGCCATGAGGTCAGTAAACAGTGCACCAATTAGGAGTTCAGAGTCCATAGAGAAGCATACATCATTTGTCAGTTTGACCAGTGCTGTAGAGGTGCTATGATATTTCCTAAAACCTTGTTGGACAGGAGACATGAGATTGTACTTGGATATATGGTCTTTTAACTGTGATCCTACAACCCTTTCCAGGACTTCGGAGAGTACTGAGAGTACAGAAATGGGGTGGTAGTCATCCATCAGTCTGAGATCACCCACTTTAAACACAGGGCTGATTTGGGTAATTTTCCAGACATTAGGGACAACTCCAGTGGAGAACAAAAGAGTTACGATTTTTGAAACAAGGTGTACTATGTCGGGGGCTTCAAGTTTCAACATCAGCAGCTTCTGTGAAAGCAAAGAGGTCTGAGAATTTGGAGTTGAAGGCATTTGCGACTGTGGTAGGGTTATTACAATGTATACCATTGATGAGTATTTCAGACAGGGGAGGTTTAGTTTTTTTGCCCAAGAGGCTTTTTATGCCATCCCAGAATTTATGTGGGTTTCCAGCAAAATCATCAAATCTGTTTTTGCAAAAGGAGCTCTTGCTAGACCTAACTTCTGATTTAAACATGTTTCTCCATCCCTTATGCTTAGCCTAGTCACAGGCTAGGCCAGATTTCTTATATTTATCCCAAAGTTTGTCCTTATTTTTAATTTGGGCTACATGGTCATTATACGGCATGGGCCAAGTAACAGTATGCTTGATATATTGTATAAGTGGTCCTTGACCCCATGACATGAGTGCTGAAGCCATCAGTGATGTCACTGAGACCATGAATCACAGTTAAAATATCAGGCATATTTTTGTCTGACCTATGCCATATTTGAGTTATGCAATACATGGGTTTGTGTGGTTGTTACAGTTAGAGTGCCCCGCAGTCCCTAGTGAGTCTCTTTCACTCTCTCAGGCCTTTGCAACTGAGACCATCTGGACCAGTGTCACCACTATCAAGGTAAGGCAAGGCAAGTTTTATTTTTCAGGCGCCCAATTCTGGAGGCTCTGGGCGCCATACAACAACAACAAATCTACCATAAAAATTACATAAAAACATAATTTTTTTTTTTTGCAGTGTACAAATTATCACTTTCATATGTTAGAGTCACTAAAACCAGAAAGGGTAAGGGGAGAGAGAATAAATCCTATACAACTCAGTCTGGAGAATTGGAAAAAGCTTGACTAAATAGGCCTTGAGACGGGTCTTAAAGACCTTCACTGAAGGGGCCTCTCATATAGCTGGAGGAAGCAAATTACACAGGACGGGGCCAGTGACACTAAATGCCCTGTCACCAGCTGTTTTCAGTCTCATCCTGGGAATCGCTTGGAGGAATGGAGGGAGTGGGTCGATGCAGCAAGCAACAGGAGGTCAGACAGATAAGGTCCCCTCGTTAGCAAGAGCTCAGACACTGGTGCTCTGATGGCCCTTTTCTGCCACCTTCTACCACTTAAGACTCCCCGTGGTGAGAGTCTCTGCTCTGGGTAAGACACACTCTACTCTCTGGGAGACCTTTAACTATGCACTCCTTTTATCTAGGTACACTTCCCTCAGAGATGCAGTCACAACCAACCAGTTACTCCAGCTATAGAAAAACAACTAATTTATTAATAAGCTCTAGTTGTATAAATACAATAGTAGCAATCAAGTATACCACTATTACACATAGTAAAACAACAGTACACATACAGGATTATAAAAGAAAGCTTGCACATTTGTGCGGGTAAACGCTTCTATCTTTCCTACAAGTTACAAGGTCTTCTTACCTCACAATCCACTAGTCTTGTTATCTCAACATGTCTCTGCAGACACACACAGTCCAGCTCCCTCCTTGGACACAGAAGAACCCCCAGTGAAAAGAGCAGAAAAAGTACAGTGACGTAGGAACTTACGTAACAGTGGATCTTGAGAGAGGTTCCTTCAAGCCGGTCGCCAATAGGACTGGCAGCGTCGCTAACGTCAGACACACATAGACTTTCTAGCAATCTTGAAGGGGACCCCACCTGGCATCACGTGACCGACATCAGTGTGATAGTATATAGTGGCCGGTCCCCGCTGCCGCCCTCCAGTTCCCCTGCCGGAGCCAGGAAGAGGCCTAACAGCAGGAGCGAACAGGTTTGGAGACCATGTACAAAATAAAATGAGGAGAAGGAGGGAGGGAAAAATATGACCTACTGAAGGAACCTTTCTCAAAGATCTACTGTTAGGGTAAGTTCCTATGTAACTGTACTATCTTACTTCGAGAAGGTTCCTTCAGTAGGTCATCACAAATAGGACTGAGTCCCAAGCAGTCCCTCTAAGGAGAGACCGAGAGAAACTAGGGAGGGGCAAAACAATATCCATGGAAAAGACTGAAGTCCAAAAGGACCCAGCCTAGGACAACAGACCCTGCAGGACCACTAGGCCAAAGCCAGCCCTCCGCCTAGAAGCAATGTCCAAACTATAATGCTTGGTAAAGGTATGAACAGAACTCAAAGTAGCGGCAGCACAAATATCTGCTGCAGAAACATTCCGAAGGAAGGCTGCAGAAGCGGCCATGCCCCTAGTAGAATGACCCCTGATAGAGCCCGGGAGGGGTTTATCATACTTTTGATAACAGAATCTAATGCAGTTGCCCAACCATTTGGAAAGACCCTGCTTGGAAACCAGTTTGCCTCGTGTTCATTGTGCGAAGGAGACAAACAATTGATCGCAAGAGCGAAACTCTTTGGTTCGGTGTGTGTAACACCGGAGAATCCGGTGGACATCTATCGTGTGGAGGAGTGCCTCACCCCAGTTAGTGGGAGCCAGATAATATACTGGAAGCTCTACCAATTGGTTCAGAGTAGCTTCTGACACCACCTTCGTAAGGAACCTTGGATGGGTTCTGAGAACCGCCCTGTCCTGGTGAAAAATCAGGTAAGGCTTCTTACAAACCAGCGCATGAAGCTCCGAAATTCTTTGAGCTGAGGTGATAGCAACCAGAAACAACGCATTCCAAGATAGGAAGCGTAGGTCACTGCTCACTGCTGGTTCGAAAGTAGGCAAGGTGAGGTTTTCCAGGACGAAATTCAAGTCCCATGGTGGTAGTGTTGGCCTGCGGATGGGGGGTTTCAGATGGAGAATCCCTTTCAGAAAGGTCTGAGATATCCAACTGAGCCACGGGTTTACAATTCACCAGCTCGTGGTACGCCGAGATAGCGGAGAGGTGCACTTTCAGAGAGGAATAGGCTAGACCTGAGTCCGATAGGTGAGGGAGGTATTCCATGACTTGTGGGGCCGAGCAGGAAAAAGGGTTCCAGCCCTTCGCGGTCATCCAGATGGAAAACCGCTTCCACTTCAAGGCGTAAGTGGATCGGGTGGAAGGTTTTCTGGTTTTGACAAGGACCTGTGCCACTCTAGAGGATACCCCAAAGTGAGAGATGGCTATGTCTGCAGGAGCCATGCATGCAGATGCAGGGTCCTGAGCTCCAGATGAACCAGATGGCCTTGATCCTGAGTAAGGAGGTCGTGTGTCAATGGAAGTGGAACCAGTGGTTCCCTGGATAGCTGTTGAAGCAGCGGGAACCAAATCTGTCTCAGTCAAAAAGGAGCAATGAGAATCATCTTTGCCTTCTCCGCCTGTAGTTTGAGGAGGACCCTCTGCAGAATGGGAAATGGAGGGAAGGCATATAAAAATTTCCCTGTCCAGGATAGAGCTAATGCATCGTTCCAGAAAGCACCTGGCTCTGGAACGAGTGAGCAAAACTTGGGAAGTTTTGCGTTGAATTGAGAGGCGAACAGGTCGCGTTCCAGCTGCCCCCAATTTTGGAAGATGGATTCCGCCACTTCCTGATGAAGTTCCCATTCGTGAGCAGGGGTCCGCGATCTGCTGAGACTGTCTGCCAGGACGTTTAGAACTCCCGGTACGTGCACGGCCACTAGGTACAAGTGGTGCTGGACTGCACAGTTCCACACCCTGGTCGCCTCCCTGCAAAGAGGGTACGAACGGGTTCCCCGTTGTTTGTTGATGTATCAAACCACCAACATATTGTCTGTTTGGATCAGCAGTGTTCCCTCGGGCAGCAGGGGTTGAAAGGCCTGTAAGGCATATGGGGCTGCCCTGAGCTCTAGAACATTGATGTGAAGAGAAAGCTCCAAGCTGGACCAAAGTCCCTGGGCTTGATGTTCCCCCAGATGCGCACCCCACCCCATGTTCGAGGCATCCATGGTGAGAGTGGCGACGGGGTGCTGGCCTTTGAAATGGAAGCCCCTAGGAAACATTGTGTGGATTCATCCACCATAGAAGATCCTTCCAGACTGCTGAAGAGATGAGGACTGGATGGTACAGATCGTCCAGAAGCTGGTCCCATTACACCCTCAGGGACCACTGAGTGATCCTCATGTGGAGCCTGGCTAGGAGAATGGTACAAATGGAAGCTGCAATGAGGCCTAACAGGAGAAGGACCTCCCTGGCCGGGATGGTCCTGCAAGACGCCACCTTGGAGGCCTGGTGGACCAGAGTCTCCACTCTGTGTGAAGGAAGAAAGGCTCTGCACTGGACTGTGTCGAGGACTGCCCAGATAAACAGCAGTCTCTGGGTGGGGATAAGGTATGACTTGGGCACGTTGACAGTGATCCCAAGTCGATTGAACAGCTCAAGGGTAAATGACAGAGCCTCCATCAATGCCTCCCCTGGATGGGGCCACTAGGAGCCAGTTGTCCAGGCAAGGAAACAATGCAATCCCCCTACGGTGTAAAAACACCGCAACCACCGCTAGGCACTTGGTAAAGACCCGAGGTGCCGAAGACAGCCCAAATGGAAGCGCTCGGAACTGGAAGTGCTCCGCCCGGAACAGGAAATGCAGGAATCGACGGTGGCTGGGGAAAATAGGGGATATGCAGATAGGCATCCTGCATATCCAGGGCACAGAGCCAGTGATTCTCCAACAGGAGCGAAAGAAGGTTCTGGAGTGTCAGCATGCGAAACTTCTTGTACTCGACATAAAGGTTAAGCTGACTGAGGTCTAGAATGAGCCGGAAGTCCCTGGTCTTTTTTGGAACCAGGAAAAAATGGGAGTAGAAGCCTTTTCCTGTTTGCCCTGAGGGGACTCGCTCGATTGCTTGTTTTAACAATAGCGAATTTATCTCCTCTTGTACGAGGATAGCCTGATCCCGAGTGTATGAGGACTTCAATGGAGGATTTCCGGGAGGAAGCTCCAGGAACTCTATGGTGTGACCTAAGGTCACTAGTTGCAGGACCCACTCATCAGAGGTAATCGCCCTCTACTCCTGCACGTGGAGGGTGAACCTCCCCCACCTGCTCCTCACAGATAGGCTGAGGAGGCAGTGGGGCCAGGGAGTCAAGAAGTGGTGGGTCGGTCAAGGGGAGGACCCCCTGACCGTCGCAGATTCTTGGAGGCAGGAGGGGTGACGGTACCTGTGGCCTTCCGCTTACCCTGACAACACATCTGAGTGGATTTTCCCTGCCTCCAGGTCCTCTGAAAGGGTTGCTGTTGTCGTCGCTGAGGAGCACCCGATCGGTACATAGACCGAACAGATCTAAGGGCAACACCTTTGTCCTGTAGTTCTGAAATGATGTCTTTGGTGTCACCTCCGAAAAGGACCAAGCCCTGGAATGGGGCATCCTGGATTGCTGACTGAACCTCGTTAGCGAGGCCTGAGAGGCGAAGCTAGAAGTGCCATCTCAGGGCAACGGAAGTCACCGAGGTATGGGCCACAGAATTGACTGAATCGTAGGTGGTCTGTAAAACATGCCTACAAGAGATCTTGGAGAGGCAGAGATCCTTGGCGAGTTCCTCCTTGAGAGGAGAATGATCCATAGTCTGGACCTTCACCTCCAACCTGGCCATAGTCACTTTTTGGTGGGACACCATATGGGCCACATAACTGAGGGAGCGGAGCGCACACGTGGCAGAAGAGTAGATTTTCTTGCCAAACTGGTCCATCTGCCTCGACTCCTTATCTGGAGTAGTGCTCAAATGCTTAGGCATAGCGGAGTGATCATGAGCCACTGAAATGACCACAGAGTCTGCCTTCGGATGGGTCTTCAAAAAAGGAGCATCCTTAGATGCCCGGTAAAGCCTGTCCACCCGCTTGGGGACAGCCGGGATAGAGTGAGGCATCTGCCAGATGCTGGTGCTGAGGTCTTGGTGGGGGGGCCATCCACGGAGGAACCGGGACAGGAGATAGGGACTCTAAGTCAAGGTGCTCCACGAGTCGCTGCCTCATTGGGTCCTGTTCCTCCGACTCCCAATCGAAATAATCTATGAGGGCCCTCAAGAGATCCGAGAAGGAAGGATCCTCAGGTGGCGATTTCAGTGAGGTCTTGCCTCTCGGCTCAAGTTCCTCCACAATTTCCTCCTCCGAAAAGTCCTCTCTCCCGTCAGAACTGACGTCGTCGGCCTCCTCCACTGGACGACGTTCGAAGTGAGAAAGGGGGATGTCCAGTCAAGTCTTCCCTGAGAGGTGGACAATCGGACCCAAACTGCTCGGGGAAGGGGACCTAGAAAACGGCAGAGGTGGGAGCCTTGCTTCCAGGTCCAAAACCAACTCCAGCCTCACTCCCTGCCACCAAGACTGTAGGAAGGACTTGAAATCCAGCATAGCCAGAGGGGGTGGAAGTGGAGCTGGTTGAGGCTGGGGGGGAGGAGGTGGAGGGGGAACAGCAACTGGAGGAGGGTAATATCCATGCGGACCCATGTAATGGGTATAGGGATGATAACCCTGGTAAAACTGTACCATTGGACTCCATCCAGGAGTGGGAGCCTCCGGGTAAGGATCCCCAGGATACTCGTGGGGGTAATGGGATACAGTGAGGGGATAGTTATAATACCCTGTCATCAGCCCTGACATCGGGGGAATCCACTTTGGACCTGCTGTGGTGTAGATCAAGTTGGGATCCGGCATCGGGACAGCCAACGTTATAGGGACCGATGTCGGCATTAGCCCCACTCAATCCGGTGCTTGAATAGGATCCGGCATTGAAGGGGCCGGCGTCGGCACCAGACAAAGAGTCTGTCGTCTACATCTAGTCCAGCGTCAGGGCCGATGGAACAGGCCTGACCACTGATCCCGGCATCGGGACTGTAGTAGGGACTGGTGGCATTGGAGGCGCCAACGGTCCCAGTGTCGGGACTGTTGTAGTGACTGGTGGCATTGGAGGTGCCAGCAGTCCACCCTCGGGCTGAGGAGGGGCCTCCAGAGAAAGGCCTTCTGGCCGAGAAGGAGCCTCCTGACCCTGGTCCCCGGCGGGGGAGCACAGGGAAGAACCCCCAAAATCGGCTGGTTCACCAGCTTCCCCATTGGCCTCGCCGGATGTGTTCACGGTGGAATGTAAGGACACGGGCGAGGGAAGAACAGGAGGGAGCAGGGCTGACTCTCTTCGGTCCCGCCGGACGTCGGTTGATGCGCTGTTAGGCCCCAACGGGGGAACTGAGCCCATGAGGTCATCAGGGATGGTCGACTTAGTGGGTGTGGTCAGGCGGTCGGGGGGAGGACCCCTGGCCGACTTAGCAACCGAGGCCGGGCGACTGCCCCCAGCCAGGCAAGTTGACTTAATGGCTGCCGCGCGGTCTCCGGAGGAGCCGGAGACCGGCCGGTGCAGCGCTGTCGCCGGAGGGGCCAACGAGCGACTTATCCGCCTGAAGTTTCTCCTTACCTGAGTGCTTGGACGGTGGCTGGGCCTTACTGGTAGAAGGCCTGACGCTGTCCGCAGAGCGAGCCCGCTCCCCAGTCTTTTCCTTATGTTTTCTAGGGGAAGATTTTTCGGACGAGTCCCTAAGCTTGTCCATCTTCTTCTCAAGAGAAAGTAGACGGACCTTGAGAAGATGGGCCTCCAACGCCTGCTGTCTCCGCTTTTTGGTAGCCAGATTGAAGGACTGAGTGTCGGGACAGGAGGAGACTGGATGGTCTGGGCCTAGGCAGATGACGCACTTGGAATGTCCATCTTTGTGTGGTATCTGAGTGCCACACTTGGAGCACTTCTTCGGAGAAGACATGAACTAACGTGATTCGAATGAAGAAAAATAGCGAGTTTGAAAAACCGCGCTAAAAACAACCTTCTGAAGAACGCTGAATGAAGTCTGTGACTTCAGTCCTATTTGTGATGACCTACTGAAGGAACCCTCTCGAAGTAAGATCACAGGTTACTCACCTGTAACAGTAGTTCTAGTAGTGGTATATGTTGTTCATCCACACTATCTGGCATGTCCTTTTCCCTTTAAGAATTGCCGGAAAGTCTTCAAGCTGGCTCCTCCCACCCACCTAGGTGGTATATCCCTCGGCTCTGCCCCATGATGCTAGATCTTGCCCACTGGAAGCAGAGTGTGTGCATCAAAGCTAGATAGGTCGGGTGGGTCCGTATGGATGAACAACATATACCACTCCTAGAATTACTGTTACAGGTGAGTAACCTGTGTTTCTAGGGACAAGGATATGTTGTTCTATCCACACTATCTGGCAGACTCCTAGCAGTTCTCCAGGAGGAGCGAGGCAAGGCACACACACCCTACTTAGGGAACAGAGATTGGAGAACTGAGGCCCCAAAACCAGCATCCCGGCATGACTCTAATGCAATGTGGTAATGGGAAATGAAGGTGTGTGCTGACTTCCGGTAGCAGCTCTGCAGATTTCCTGAAGAGAGACGTTCCTAGAACCAGCTACCATTGCAGAAGTATGGCGGGTGGAATGAGCCTTTAGCCCTCAGGGAAGCTCCCTACCCTCCAGTCTATAGCAGAGATCAATGCAGGAAGTGATCCATCTGCCAACTGTCCGCTTGGCTTCAGGTCTGCCAGGTGCAGCTTCAGCATAGGTGACAAACAGCTGGTGAACCTCTCCTCGAACTCCTACTGTGTGCCCTTTGTAGTAAGGGAGCACTCGCCTCAGGTTCAAAGTATGGAGCCTGTGTTCGGCCTTTAAGTTGTGATTCAGGAAAAACACTGGAAGAGTCATCATCTGGTTCAGGTGAAACTCTGACACAGACTTTGGGAGGAACTTTGGGTTGGGGCAGAGGACAACCTTGTCCCTGTGGAAGACCAGGTAAGGAGACTCCCTGAGAGCACCTGGAGCTCACCAATCTTTCTGGCTGACGTAATGGCCAACTGGAAGGTGGTCTTCCACAACAGGTGAGACATGTCACACCCGTGCATCGGTTTGAATGGCCTGCCCATGAGCTTAGCCAAAACCAGCAACAAGTCCCATGGAGGTGATGGTTCACACACCGGAGGGGAAATGTGATCTAGGCCCTTGAAAAAGCACCAGACCACCTTCTCCTGCATCACCGACTGCTGACCGACCAGTGCCAGGTAAGCAGAGATGGCTGCCAGGTGCACCTTAAGTGTTATCGACCAAAGTCCCCCTTTGGAGAGAGACCATAGGTAGTCCAAAATGCTATCCACTGGACAGGACAATGGGTCCAGCCCCTAGCCCTGACACCAAATGGAGAATCTCTTCCATTTGAAGGCATAGCATTTTCTGGTTGATTCCATTCTAGATGCCTCCACTACAGTGAAGACATCTTCGGAGAGACCCAAAGCCTGGAACTCTAGCAACTCAGGAACCATGCTGTCAGGTGCAGGTATTGAAGGACCAGGTGGAGTACCTTCCCTTGATTGACTGAAAGCAGTTCCAGGCATGCTGGAAGATGCCTCAGGAGCCTGTTGCTGAGGCTGAGGAGACCAGGGTACCAGAACTGGCGTGGCCAGTCTGGAGCCACCAGGATCACCTGTGCCTTGTCCCTTCTGACCTTGAAAAGCACCTTGTGGATCAAGGGAAGTGGAGAGAAGGCAAAGAAGAGGCCTGGGGTCCATGGCTTTGAGAAGGCATCCTCTGCAGCAAGCCCTGCTGAGGGGGGTGGGCACAATGCAGCCTCAGCTTTGTGTTCTCCTTGGTGGAGAACAGGTCCACCTGAGAGGTGCCCCACTGGGAGAACAGGCTGTGAACTACCTCTGGATGGAGAGACCTCTCGTGAGATGCCTCGCTCACCTGGCTGAGGGTCATCCACCAGCTGACTGGAGGCTCCTGCCACATGGATGTCTAGGGGATCTGCCTCCAGGCTGCCCACGAGCGTCCAGATATGGAGAGCTTCCCTGCATATGGGGCAGAAAATGAATATCACCTTGTTTATTGAAGTAGTACATGGTCGTAGTGTTGTCCATCTGGACTTGAACCACTTGACCCCAGACAAACAGAGCGAATGTGGTCAGTGCCAGCTGAACCGCTCAGAGGTCCAGCAGGTTGATGTGACATCAAGGTTCCTCGGGGTCCAGAGCCCGTGGACTCTGTGTTCCCCCTGATGGGCACTCCAGCCCGTGAGAGAGGCGTCAGTCATCAGGATGACTGTCGACTTGGGGAGGACAAACGGGATCCCTTCCTGCAGATGTTCTGGGACTAACCACCACTGAAGGGCATCCCACATCTTCTAGGTCACAGTGACCAGCTGGTCGAAGTGACCTTTGCGCTGAGACCACTAGCTGGCCAGCTCCCATTGCAGGAAGCGCATATGCAAACAGGCCCTTTGGACCACACTGATGCAGGCCACCATGTAACCCAGAAGACGTAGGAAGTCCTGGGTAGGGTGCGAGTGCCCAACCAGAAATGATCAGGCAAAGGAGGAGAAACCCTCCACCCTGTCCACCGGGAGCCGGGCTCTGGCTCTGACTTGGCCTCATTGACTAGGAGGCCAAGGTCGATGCAAGTCTGGAAGGCAAGATCCCTGGACCTCTCCACCTCCTGTCTGGTGGGACCTGCAATCAGCCAGTTGTCCGGGTAGGGGTAAACCTGGACTCCTCGGTGCCTCAGTAAAGTAAAGTACATCTTTATTTATATAGCTTCTTCCCACAACCAAGGCATTTCACATTTAAAATATGACATACAAACTTAAAATTTACACTAAAAGAATAAATATAACAATGAATTTAAAATTCATCTGGGAATGCTAAATTAAAAAGATATGTCTTCAATTCAATTTTAAATCTGTTGACAGTCAGGCATTCTCTTAACTAACGACATAGAGAATTCCACAGTATAGGTGCCGCAAAAAAAAAGCACGGCACCAGATGTTTGTAAACGAACCCTGGGAATCTCCAGCAATGCCTCATCGGCAGACTGGAGAGGACGGAGGGGGCAGTAGGGATTCAGATCTTGCAGGTAGCTGGGTCCCTGTTCATGTAGGGCTTTAAAGGTAAGCAAGCCAACCTTAAAGGTGATCTGCCACTGACCAGGCAGCCAGTGCAGTCCACGCAGCACAGGTGTTATATGACTGGCACTCGATGTACCAGTCAGAAGCTTGGCCACAGCGTTCTATACTTGCTGCAGGTGTCGAATATCAACCCCAGGAAGCCCTAGATGGAGGGCATTGCAGTAGTCAAGGTAGGTGGTGATGAAGGTGTGGACCAATGTCAGAAGGTCTTCTGGGGGAACCAGGTGTTTCACCCAGGTGATATTCCTCAGATGGTAAAATGAGGATTTAACCACGTCCGACACCTGAGATTTCAGGGTCAGGTCATCATCAAAAATAATGCCCAGGTTACGTATCCAGTCTGAGGTGGTAAGCTGAACACCATCAAGCCATAAGCCTGATGCCTGTCCAGCTCTTCTACCCACCATTGGATGACCTGGGTCCACAACCAACACTTTGGTCTTGTCTGGATTCAGTCTCAGCCAGCTGGCGCTGCTTATCTAGTCCTTGATCTTGGTGAGACAGTTATGTAGCACAGTGACTGCATCAACTTGTCCAGGTAGAAAGGACATATACAGTTCAGTGTCATCTGCATAGCACTGAAAACCCAACCCATATCGCCTGATGATATCTCCCAATGGTAGCATATACACTGCAAACAACATGGGTGCCAATATAGAGCCCTGCGGCACCCTGCAGGATAAGAGGAAGGTGTCAAAGGAGTAAATTCCCAGAGACCACCCTCTGAGACCTGTCCACAAGGGAAGATTGAAAACCATTCGAGGACTGTACCTGACAGCCCACAAAGAAGCTGCAAGCACTCCAAAACCACACCATGGTCCACAGTGTCAAACGCTGCTGAGAGATCAAGAAGGATCAAGATGGTATGAGCCTTTCAATCTCTCGCTATTAGGAGGTCATTCAATACTCTGACAAGTGCAGTCTCCATGCTGTGTCTCTTCCTAAATCCAGACTGGAGAGCTTCATAGACATTGTGGGTCACAAGGTTATTGTCCAGTTACAACACAACCACCTTCTCAATAAGTAAGCCTCAGGTAAGCTGCCACCACTGCTATGCATTTGGTGAAGACCCTGGGTGCCAAGGAGAGGCCAAAAGGCATTGCCTGGAACTCGTAGAGGGTTCCCTTGGCTCAGAAGTGGAGAAACCATCAGTGGGACAGATGGATTGGGACATGAAAGAATGTGTCCTAAAGATCCAGAGAGCAAAACCACATGTTCTGCTCTAGAGACAGTATGATCTGAGACAGAGTTATCATCCTGAAGGTGCGGGATCGGAGGAATTTGTTCAGGTCATGCAGATCTAGAATGGGGCACCAGCCCTCCTTCCACTTTGACACCAGGAAGTACCTGGAGACAAACACTGGGTGTTCCAGAGGATCCGCAACTCTGATCACGACCTCCTTGTGGAGGAGCTGGGCTATGTCATCTCAAAGAGCCGAACTAGTGTCTGCAGAAACCAAGATCTCCCATGTGGCGCGGGCTCAGCTGGGAGGGTACTGCTTGAACTCTATAGGTAGACTCAGACCGACCACTTCCAGAACCCACCTGTCCGTGGTGACAGCGGACCAGGCAGAAAGGAAGTGGAGGAGCCGGCCCCCCATGGGAGGACCCAGAGGAGATGTGATGGGCATGAGGGTGGCAGCCCCCATCCCGTCACTGTGCAGGCTTGCAGAAGGAGGATCCGGCCAAGGAGCCACCGTGTCCCTTCCCTCCAGGTGTACGGACCAAGGTTGCCAGTGTTGAGCCTGCTGGCCCTGCTGTTGCTGGGCTGGTTTTGCCACAGGAGTGGAAGGCCGAAAGGGCTTGCGTTTCTGCTGCTGGGAGCCCTTAGGGTCCTTCTGCATGGATTGCACAGAGTACAAGGTGGCACTGGATTTCTCAATCCATTGGAGGTGACTGTCCACTCCAGGCCCAAACGGGTCGGTGCCCAGGAATGAAACATCTGCTAGCTGGTGCTGAGTGTCTGCCGTGAAGGTCGAGATCCTCAGCCAAGCCCTGCGACGCATGGCAACTGAGGCCGCCACCAAGTGGGCAGAGGAAACTCTGATGTCCAGAGCCATTTGGAGTCACTGTTTGGCCACCGCCTAACCCTGGTCCCAGACCTGTTTGACCATAGTCTGAAGGTCTGCTGAAAGATGAGGAAGCACCTCATCCAGAGAGCCCAACAGGGCATAGGAGAAGTGTGAAGTAATAACGTCAAAGCTCTCCTGTCAGAGACCAAGTGAGGAGGAAGCATAGACCTTTTTAGCCAAGTGGTCCAATTCCTTGAACTCCTTGCCTGGCAGCTTGTCGATATCCCCGGTACTACCCAAGTGCCAAAACACAGAGTCGTTCTCCAACCCTCCGTCAGAAGGGTGCTCCATGAACCCCGAGAGGGAGCCAATGGGCACTGTGTATTGGCAGACCATCCAGGCCGAGGGTGCCAGGCAAGAGGCAGGGTGCTGCCAAAGCTCCAGGGTGGGGCTGATGATGCTCTCGGCCACTGAGAAGGCCTCTGTTGGAGAGTCTTTTTCATCTAGAATCTCTGTAATGGGATAGCAAGCCCATTTCTGAATGGGCTCCAGTTTCATCCCCGTGGACTTGGAGATGAGGCGGATGATGCCCATGAAGGACGTGGGACCTTTCTCCATCAAAAGATCCCTCATCAACTCCACGTCAAGCAGACGGGAGTGCAGTAAGGAATCCTCGGACTCTGAAGAGTCGCATAGATCGGCCTACCACCCAAGTCGCTCCAGACCCGCCATGGGCGGTCAGGTGTCAGTAACTGACAGTCGATGAGGAAGCACCATTTCCAGCCAAGACTCCTTGGTCGGAGCCCAGATCATCTGCTGTTTGGGCGGTGGTTCCACCATGATTGGTAGAGAGACCAGCTTCGGCCAACCCGAAAATGTCCGAACCAGCTCTGCAAGTGAAGGGTCGGTGTCGACCGACCCTGGCGGGGTGTCAGCATTGTCCTGCTGGGCGACAGCAGTGTGATGGCTGGTGTGGACAGCACTAACTGTTGCCACATGAGGTCTTTGTAGCATCGACACAACTTGCGCTGAAGTCTCTCCTTATCCGAGGAGGACGAAGATGAGTAGCGGTGGTGCCGCTTCCCATGGTGCCGAGAGCGAGACTGCCAGCATCGGCTGGACCTGCTTGACCGAGAGGATGAGGATGACTAGACCTCAACCTCGGCTACCAGTGGTGCCAATGAGGATCTCAGGGGCAGGGAGTACGCGGCTCCTCCTGAGTCTAGGTCAGTGACTGGAGGGTCTGGTTCAGCGGGCTGAGCCGACTCTTCGGTGGTCACCAGCAGGACCAGAGTCCTGAATAAGGAGTTGTCGGCCTCTTTTGATGACAACTTGTTGACTGGGTCAAGAAAGATCTTGGCTGCATCGTTGACTGGCGTCTCAACCAACTGCCCTGACAGGGTCTCCATGAAGCCAGCGGCCAAGGCCACGATTTTGACCGTAGTCAAAACCTGGAAATCCTGAGACCGAGAATGTTCCCGGTCCCAAGAACATCGGTAGTGAGTCTTCTCCTTGTCTTGCTTTGACTCTTTTTTCCATGAGCAAGAGCTGCATGAACCCGAAGGGCCCTCTCCCTTGGTTGGGAGAGACTGGCACAGCTCCTTGAAGGAGCCTGAATAGGTGGAGCCCAACCTGAGTGGAACAAAAGTTGACGCCAAAAAGGACTGCGT
The DNA here is from genome assembly GCA_016271365.2 of Neoceratodus forsteri. Taxonomy (NCBI): domain Eukaryota; kingdom Metazoa; phylum Chordata; order Ceratodontiformes; family Ceratodontidae; genus Neoceratodus; species Neoceratodus forsteri. The sequence continues at coordinate 613,478,756 of CM028138.1, read as the reverse complement.
GGAGGCCTGAGCTGCTTCCTCCTCGAAGGCCTTGAGTCACTCCAGCTGCTTGGCGGACCCCGTGGCCATGGAGACCACCCGACGGGCTTCCTTGGATTTGACCAGCAGATGACGTTTTTCTGGGCGGCCCAGACTTAGTTGGGCAATGCAGTCCTCGAGGCCTGACATGTAAATGACCAGCAAATATCGCAGGCCTGGGTATCGTGTTCATGGCCCAGGCAGTAAACGCATGTGGCGTGGGGGACGGTATGCAACATCTTCTACCCGCACAGGCACCGGCAAAATCCTGGTGAGGACTTTTTCTCCATCACGGTCGTGATTAATCAAAGATCATTCTGAGAATGGTACTCTTACGAGTTTAAGTTTCAGAAGTAAATCCGAAGATTTAAGCACTAGGACCTACTCAATGCGGGAGCGCTAAGGAGGGAAGCTGCTTCTTCCAGCGGAAAGGAAGATCTGGCATCATGGGGCATAGCTGAGGGATATACCACCCAGGTGGATGGGAGGAGCCAGCTTAAAAGACTTTCAGGAAATTGTTAAAGGGGAAAGGACATGCCAGATAGTGTGGATAGAACAGCATATCCACATCCCTAGAAATAACCATGTTGTAGCATTTATACCTTCTACTCTTTCTCCATGGTGCCTTGGTCGAGCCATTTGGTGGTGTCACTTCCCTGTACCCAGGTTCATCAAGTTGGCTGAAACTGCTTCAGGACTGGAATTTTGGGTGATACCTACCTTGCAATATTACCTGTCCTCTGTGCCTCACTGATCCAACTTCCTCTCACATATCATTTAGTGTCCCAAAGCTTATTGTTCAATTTCCCTGGTGTCTAGTGGACCCCTCTCACATTCTCTCTCTCTCTTTCTCTGCCATGTGGTGTCCCTAAGGGGTCTGTGTTGTCGCCCATGTTGTTCGCAGTGTACATGCTACCCCTCGGAGACATTGTAAGACGGTATGGGCTGAGGTTTCACTGCTATGTTGATGATACCCAGCTCTACCTGTCTTTTGCACCTGACCAGGAAAGTGCATGCTCGGTCTTTAATAACTGCCTCACAGAAATCCAGGACTGGATGAAATCCAGCTGGTTGAAACTGAACTCTGGAAAGACTGAGGTGTTGGTGGTGGATACGGGTCGCCGAACAGAGGGGTTGGTGGCTGGACAACTTTCTGGACTTTGTCTTGCAGGTGTCCAGCTACTTTCCTCCGAATGGGTGCAACCCCTCCAGGGTCCACAACGCCATTCCCCACCCATCCTGACCCCCCCAAGCAGTGATCAAAACATCCCTCCACTCATCCCTGCTGCACCTAGGACTTCAGGGAATGAGTGGCAGCTGGAAATAAATGAGTATGTGCTTGTACAAGTACATGCTCATTCATTGTGAGCTTAGTCGGGTGGGCAGCTGACCATGGTGGAGAGAGGATGGCTGTGCCGGTTGCCCACTCGGGGTCAGGGAGCGGGTGGGGGTAGTACTTGCCAGGGTGGGAGGGGTTGGGGGTTCACTGGGCACCAGGAAATATGAAGACTCTTTTTATCACAAGGGATCGAGGATAGAGAGGGGTCCACTAGACATCAGGAAAGATGGAGACACTTGTTTTTATCACAGGGGATCGGGGATAGGGATGGGAGGGAGGTCCACTAGACATCAGGGAAATTGAACACTAAGTTTTGGTTTGTTTTCATTACTAGGGATCAATTGGGAATGGGGGCTGCTAGACACCAGGAAAAAGAAAACTGGGGTGGGGGGCAGCTAGACACTAGGGAAAGGGAAAACTGAAACTTTTCCAAACCAGTCAAAAGTATTCAGAATCTGTTTTTTTTCAAACACTTCAGCTTGTCGGGTCAGTTCAGATTTTTGCTAAACTGGTTCACTCATCCCTAATCTGGTCATCACATAGCTCCCTTTTTATTTTTATACAGTTTCATATTTGTGAGGTCCATGAATAGCTACTTCATGCCAACCATTTGGCCAAATCTTTACTCACACTGGTGAGACAATCCATTTGCATTAGCATTTTGCACTCCACTGTGATGCGGTACGGGGAAATCGTAGTCCTGGAGGCTGATACTCCAGCAAACAGTTTGGCAGTTTTGTCCACTCATTCTCTTCAACCACTGCAACTGATTGGGGTCTGTGATCACTGTGAATGACCTTTCATACAGACAGGGGTGCAAATTCTTGATTGCTCAGACAATGGTTAGACACACTTTTGTGACGGTCAGAGCATCCTGCAGTCCCAGTGAGCCTCTTGCTCTCTCTTTCTCAGGCCTTTGCTACTGAGACTGTCAGGACCAGTGTCAAGGTCCCGTCTTTATGAAGAGTTCAGACCCTGGTCCTCTGATGGCCCTTTTCCGCCACCTTATACCCTTTCTTAAGATATTTGAGAGAGCACTGCCCCCAGGACCCTGTCACTTGCATCTGTCTGAACAATAAACCCCAAATTGCAATCTGGTTTTACCGGCAGTGACACTTGCCATAGTGCCAGTTTTGACTGCTGAAAGGTTGTTTCACAGGCTCCATCCACTGAATCTTCTCTGGCAGCTTCTTAGCTCTGCTATCTGTTAAAGGGGCTGCAATGGTACTATAATTTTTTAACACATCTGTGAAAGTGCCCCACAGTTCCCAGACATGCACTCAGTTGCTTCTTAGTTTGGGGGAGAGGGCCAATCTCGAATTGTCTCAGTCCTCACTGGCTCAGGCCTGATGTGCCCCCTTCCACATGATGTCCTAAGTATGGCACATCTGCCATCCTTATTTGGCATTTCTCTGGCTTAATAGTCAGTCCTGCATCCTGTAGTGTGGTCAGGACTTCCTCACATGGGGAGAGATGCTCGTCCCATATCCAGCTAAATATGCCTGTATCATCCATGTAGACTACAACAAAGTGCCCAATCCCATTCAGGACCCTGTCCACTAGCCTCTGGAAAGTGGCGGATGAATTCCTCAAGGGAAAAGGCATGACAGTGAATTCAAACAAACCAAATGTGAAGACAGATACTGACTTCCCATGAGCATTCACAGATAGCCACTCTTGCCAGTATCCCTTCGTCATATCTGTTGTGTTCAGGTACCTAGCCCTTCCTAACCAGTCCAGTACCGCAGTCCTAGGCATGGTGTATGGATCAGGTACTGTGACCTCGTTTAACTGCCTGTTATCAACACAGGGCCTAGTAGTTCCATCTTTCTTTGGAATCAGAACCACTGAGGCTGCCCAGGGGCTGTTGTATGGCTAGATCACTCATGGTCTAGCTCTTCTTGTAGCTGTTCTCTCATTGGTCTTTTTACTGCCTCCAGCACCTGATATTGACTTTGCCTTATGGGCTTTTTTGCAGTGGTTTTCACCTCGTTCACCCCGGGATGGCAATAAACAGTGGCACAAAGTCTTTAAGCACTCCTCTCATCTGGTCTGCTTGTCTGGGTATGAGCCCCTCAGACATCACCACAACACTCCAGGAGGCTGTTCCTTTACTCTCCTCTAGCATGTCTGGAGCAGGCTTCTCGTGCTCTCCATCTGCTGCACTGCAAACCTTAAGGGCAATGTCAGCATTGTCTTAATAGGGTTTAATCATAGTTACATGGAAAACCGGTTGGGTAAACCTCCTATTGGGCAACTCTATGACATAATGCACATCATTCACCTGGCATAAGACCAAACAGGGTCCCTCCCATGCTGCCTACAGCTTGCTATGACTCACTGGGATGAGTATCTTTGCCTTTTGCTCTATGGTGTATGAGCTCCTTATCATACAAAGTCTTGCTTCTGCTGCACTGCAGCTAAGACGTAATCCTGAGCAAGTCCCATGAGCTCTTTAAGCTGGTCCTGGAAATTCAGGACATAGTCAACAGCAGACTCCCTCTTAGTGGCAGTAGAGCATCCTCACTCTTCTCTAACTAAATCTAGGGGTCCTTTGACCTGTCTAGCATACTGGAACTCAAAAGGTGAAAAGCCTACTGACTCCTGCTGGCCCAGTGGCACTGAGGGTTGAGGCGATGGATGCCACACCTCATGCTATGCTGGTGACCCAGGTTCGCGAACGAGCCCAGGCTGTCGGAGTTGGCTGGGGGAGGAGGATTGAGCATCCCAATGGATGCTCTCCTCCTCCAGGGTGGGGTGGGTTACCAGGTAGTGAATGCACCTGTAGCACCACCACTGGTGGAAGCACGGGTGGTAGGGCGCACTGCTCTACAGAGTCGGGGTGGGAGGGCACTGATGTGCACTTGATGGCAGTGTGTGTCTGCATGCCGCACATCTGGCCCTCAGGGGAAAGGAACTAATTGGGGTAAAATGCAAAAATACCCCGGTCCGTGAGCGCAATGAAGCCAGGATCCCGAGATCGTGGACCTGGTGGAAAGGAGTCAGGGTGGGGTACGAGGCCCTCTCCAAAGGCCGAGGCCCAGACAAGTATAAAAAAAAGCCTACTGACTCATGTGGGACTTAGAGACCAGCATGCAAGCAGCAAGTGTGGTAGAAATTTGTTCCAGTCCCTTTTGGCTGTTCTGTGAATCTGTAAAGCATATTTTTTAAAACCTAGATTTGTAGCCCCTCTCTGGTGCCATCCTAGAGAGAGCCACTGCCCCTGCCTGAGTGGCCACTAGCCAGGATAAGGGGCCTGGGTTCCTTAGCTGATATTATATGGGGTCCTTCCCCAAAATATAAACTAAAATGACAGTGCCTCCACTCAGAGTACAATTTAGTGGGTCTGATCTACTGTATACAGTAAAACCCCCTGGGATGTCGTACCAATCCACCTCCCCGAACAGCCACCCCAGATATGTACTTACCAAAGTCAAACATCCCCACATTTCAAACAGCTGGCATTTTCAAACTCAGCTACTAACATGCTCACTAAAATCAGGCTCATGAGTCGTCACTTTTCTGAAACAGTAACATCATAATTTATTTACATGGGGAGGATTAGGATGGGGTAAGGTGGAGTAGAGGTTATGCAAAACATTTGGATTGGTATTTAAAGATTAGCATTTTCCCAATCATTTCCCTTTTTATATTCAAACCCAAACATTTCAACCAATGCATCCACCATCTTTTTACCTAGTTATCTGACTGCTGTAGGTATTCTCCCAAACCCAGATCCACTGGTACCAGTTTAGAACGATGCCCCGAGTTCTATCCCTGGGTACCCAGATGTTAAGTTGTGGGCCTGAGGTGCAGCTGGTTGGCCAGCGTTGGCACGCTTACTGGAATTAGATTAACTTTTTTCACCTTTCTCTAATTTCTCTACTGGCTTCCCATGCCAGAGGGCATATCTGAACTATATACATCTCCCCAGGTGCAGGGCAATTCCTGCTGTTATTCACGGTTCTGCAGCATTAGCCCTATGGGTGGCACACATGACTGAAGTCCTGGGGTTGGTGGTAACAGCATATGCAGAACCAGGCTTGATGCTTTCACTTGAAGGGGCAAGAAAACTGTAGCTTGGATCTCCTGCTTGATTGGAGATCTTGCAGCTTGTCCCCTTCGGCCTATTGAGGCCGGTTTCTGAGCACATGGCAAGGCCTGTCAGCCACAAGGGACCCAGACCTGGAAGTGGCCCCATGGCCCAGCTCCCTCACTGGTCAGAGTGCCCTAGCACTCGGGGAATAAAACTGTGATCCCCTGCAAGCCCCACTGGATGGGGGTTGGCAAGTTCCCCACCTGGCCCTGGGTTTTGGATGGAACTTTTAAGTTGTCTCTCTTTTGCAGAATAACCAGCTATGGCGTGTAGCCAAAGCAGTCTCTGTTTCTTCCCTGTCTACCAGACTCCGGGGAGGTGCAGAGTCTAAAGTACAGGTTCATCACAACAGTCTCTTTTTTGGCTGCATTTCAGGAGCAGACAGCAGGTTCCCACCCCAGATAGCATCTGCTTATCCTTCGGCTTTCAGTCTCTCAACTTTAACACAGTGATCACTCTCGCTCTGGCTCACACAGAATTCCAGAACTCTTTCTCAGCAATACATCCAGAAAGTCTAATTTCTCACCATGCAGGTACATAATAATCTCAGAAGAGGCTCTCTCTTCAGCTTCTCAGAATCTGGATTCCCATCCAGTTTCCAGTAGCCATTCTTCCATGCTACAACCAGTCCTCAGACCAGTGTCTTCCCCTCATCTCCTTAGACGCTTTGTTTATGCCAGGGTCATACAGTTCCTTGTTCCTTTTCCATACGTTCACACAACTTTTTATTCACTTTTCAGCTCACTCATGTCTCACCGTGGAGATGCAGATGAATACCAGAAGACTCTCTCCTCCTCAGAATCAGTCAATTTTCCTAATCCCTTTTTACCTTTTCAAATATCCTTCTCTTTATCCATTCACCACTGTGGTGCAGCATTCTACCACAGCATCCGAACAGTCTTGCAGCTCTCTTTCTCTGCAGAACTGCCTGCATATTTTCCTTCAGCTCTTTTCAGATGGGGAAAGACACCACCAGCCCTGGGAGTCAGACTGCTGGCAGCCCCAGGCAGGACCTTTCCCAGCCTTGCAACCCAGGGGCTGGAGCCCCCCTCCCTGTGAAGGGGCTCCCACTGAACTGAACCAGAGTCCAAAGTTCTCTCCTTTTGGGAGGCTTTGGCAACTCCCTATTGACTGGAGCCACTGTCCTTAAAGAAAATTACTATGTATGAGGCTCCCTCGATGCCTCATTGGTTAGAAAAAAGGTGCCTAGACTTTCCATGGTATTTTTCCCCAAGAGTCCTTTCAAACAGTCCCATAGTCCTTGGCAAAAATCCTGCCCCTTCGGTTGCCTGGCTGGCATTACATGGCTGCTGGAGTAAACAGTCTCACTGAAGTTTTGCAAGATCCCAACTTTAAAGGGAAACAGTGGAAAAGGCACAGCTTTACCCAAGCACTACAAAAATGCCTGATTAGCGCTTTCAGATGGTAACATTTTTTAACAAATAACTCTAATTGATTTTTTAGTCATTTAAACAGTGGCCTTCAACTTTCACTTTCTATTGCTGGGAGCCACCATTTCATGAGTAGCGGAGAGCTTCCTGAGCTCACTTTATGCTAATATGTCCTGCCAACCAATAGCTGAGGTCAAACAGGCATATTAGCACACAGTGAGCTCAGGAAGCTCACTGCTGCTCATGAAATGGCTGCTGCCAGCAACAGGAAGTGGAAGTTGTTGGTAGCTGTTCTAAATCATTAAATAAAGTTGTTACTGTCTGAAAGCACTAATTAAGAGTTTCAGCAGTGTCTGAGGAAAGTTTTGTCTTTTCCATTGTTTCCCTTTAAAGTATTTCTGTAGCCAAAACATTAACTTTTTCTTTATAACAACCTCACAGAATTGTAGCAGTCCCTGTACCCTATAAAGCGACGGCAACCTCCAATACATTTATTTAGCCCATTTGGTGTCACTGCTGCTGTTATACCTCACCCATAGGCAGCTCACACATGGCCTCAATACATTTCATACAGTTCCCCCTTCCAGCAGTCTCTGCAGCCATCCCAAACACATTCATTTTCTTAATTCCCCACAGACTGGTGAAGTCCCTTTTCCCTTGCACACCTTGCCATGTTTAAATATTTTATTTAATTTCCCTGCCTGTCGCTAGCGCTATTCTTACTTTGCCCCTAAGCACCAGACAGGCTCCCGCTTATTAATTATGCATGCCGCCTCATTATTATTCATGATGTGGCATTCCGTACCTCGAGTGCGACTGGTGCTCCCAAAAACGCTTCTCCTTCTTCTCCTGCCATCTCTCCGGTCCAGCTCAGGTCTCTAGTCCCAATCTTGCCTGCCAAAGGGACCAGGACCACTGGAGGGACGACCCCCAAAGGCTGCTGAATGCCTGATCGAAAATGTGCTTTCTGCGCATGCGTGGAGTGTTGGTAAGCACCTGAAGGTGCAAAACAAACTGGTGGCTCTATGCTACTGTTCCCCTAGGCACCGCTCTTTAAAAAACTTTGCAGGTGCCCAAGGGAGGATCGGGGGACCACCCAGGGAACAAGCCAGGACCAGGACACTAACGGGGAAAACGTGGACATAAACGAGGAGGGGACCAGGAAAATGGGAGCCCCAAAGGGGGCAGACAGGTAAGCCCCTGGGACGGGGGGGGTTGCATATTAAATCTCTCAACTAAGCCACTCGTTTGTGGGTGGTACAGTATGGGGTTGCATCCAGTGGCTCTACTCCACATCGCTTCCACACAACAGCCATCAGATCAGACATAAAGTTTGTTCCTGGTAACTCTGCTGAAAATCCCTAGCAACTCATCTGATACCATCTCTGCCTCTACGGAGGGGCATGGCTACTGCTTTTGGATATCGAGTGGCATAATCTGCTATGACCAGAATGTGCTTCTTTCTCCAACTAGCTATAGCCAGTGGGCTCACAATGTTCACAGCAACCTGATAAAATGGTACGCTAACAGGGAGTGAAATCAGGGGAGGCTTTGCTCAATCCCTTTTCTTCCCCACACCATGACACTGAGCAGTGCAACTACTCAGCTACATCTTTGTTCAGTGTCAACCAGGAAATGTTTTGGAGTAAATTACTCTCTGTTTAACCCCTTGATGTCTGGACAGAGGAACTTGATATGCTAAATCCAGGAGTGCTGTTTGGTATACCTGAGGAACTACATTGCTTGCACACATTCCACTCCTCAGGTGTGTTCTTAGAATCTCTATATAAAATGCCGCTTTCCCAGAATACTTTCTGCTGCTCCTCCCTTGCAGAATCACTGTTGCTGCTGGCTGCCAGCAGCCTAAGTGTAGCTAGAAATGGATCTGCCAGTTGAGCCTTGTACAGCTCCTCTCATGAAACCCCTCCCAGCTTTGTCTTCCTGTGAGCTGGCTGCAGCTGCTGCTTATCAGTGAGATTCCCCTCAAATGACTATTGTGTCAGTGAACTGCTGCTCCCTGCAGAGCTCTTTGGCACAGTCTCTGCCTGTGCCCCAGCACTGGAAGATGTTTCCTCTGGCTGCTGTGACCCCTTGGGCTTATCGGCCACACTGTCTGGTACAGACCCAAGATTATGAATAGGGTCAGAGCTTGTTTCCCTCCCAGTCTTCCCATTTACCTCTACCAATCCCTGTCGTCAAGCTTGACTATGAATCACAACACAGACTATGTCTTTCTCTCCTTCCTCATCCCAGAAATTTCCTAGCGAAACATCTGTTCGTAACCCGCAAGCAACCAGAACACCCCTCTAACCTTCACCCCCCCTCCCCCAAAACAACTTTTCTGAGTATTCCTGGGAATAGCACTTAAGACACAGTTTACCATGTGTGGCTCTTCTATGGAGGAATGTCTCTCACCCTCCTCGGTGAGTGTAAGATTGACCACATTGGGTCCCATAATGGGGCGGTGGTCTCCCCCTTCCCATGGGTTAGTTTCTGTTGCCTTAGGCAACCCTAAAACAAATGCCCAAACTTTGAGCTCACATAACACTTCTGACTTTCTACTCCTACTTTTAGACTCTGTACCGGTATTCCTTCTAGGTTCAAAGAGCTGCTGGATTTTAGAGGCCCCTGGTGTCCCACCCATCCATTTGTTAACAAAACCCCCTCCCCCAAGTGCCTTTTTGTGTGTAACAGGACAGCTGGCTGTATACTGATCAGCCCATTCCATAGCTTCTGCCACAGTACTAGGATTCTTATCCATTAACTATATTTTAAGACCAGCATGCACACATCTGAAAAACTGTTCAGTGAGCATCACTTCACAAATTCCTTCAGCAATTACAGATTTCTTCCCATTTAACCATCCCCCCAGCAAAGTACTCAATTGCACTCTCGGATCTTTATAATTTTCTCCCAGCTACTTTCTTAACTGTTTAAATTTGAGTCTGTAAGCCTGATGAGTTAATTCATAACATTTTAAAATGACAGCCTTGATTTTCATACAGTCACTGCAATCACTAGGTCCAAGCATAAAAACGCTTGCCATGCCTTCCCAGTAAGCAGTGAAGTCAGACGGGTTGGCCAGTGTTTCTATACCAGTTCATACTGCAAACAGTTTCTCAGATAAAGTAAGAATATCATCAATATCCATATCCTCTGTTAATTCTAGAAACAATCTGGGCCCCATTTTTGTGCCTTGGCTACCCCTCCCCCCCCCCATCTATCCCATTACTCACCTAGTCCGGTGTCTGCCTCTGCTGAAGTGTAGCCATCCAGCGTTCATTGTCTCTCTTATCGAGCATTCTTTCTCCTTTCCTTCAGCTCAGGCTGTCTCTGCATCTTGCTTGACTTCCACTTGGGCTGCCTCTGCCTTTCAGCTTGGCTTCCTCTCAGGTGCAGCCTCTAGCTGCTTTGCTCCTCCTCCTCTGCTCAGCTTTGCTCTCTTCCCTCCTCTGCATCAGCCTTGCACTCTTTTTCTCTCTCCTCTGCATCAGCCTTACATGTTTTCTCTCTCTCTCTCTCTCTCTCTCCTCTCTGCATCTAGCTTAGCTGCTTCCATTTTTAAACTGACGAGTTCTATCTCCCTGTCCTTCTGCCTTTCTGCAGTGTGAGCTCATTCCAGCTCAGCTTGCAGAGCTGCCTCAGGCATCTCACCGACAGCCATTAGAGTCACCTAGGGCTCTGTGGTCTGCTGTTTCCAGACTCTGGATCAGCTTAGCCCTGTTCAAGCCTTCATACGGTATGCCTCTCTCCTCACACAGTTGCTGGAACTCGTGTAACATCACAGCATTGTACTTGCCTAGCATTTCTATCCCTAAACCTTGTAATCACAGATGGAAAATGGCACAAAAAAAAGTTGGAATTCAGAGAAGATGGACAGAGTTGTAGTGCTTATCATGTTAATACTGCTTAATATTGTGACTGCCCCCTTAGGTACTGGATAGCCAAACTGTGCTTTGTACAAGTAAGTCTCACTTTCTCATCCTCGCCACTGCCACCATATGTGATGGTCAGAGCACCCCACAGTCCCCAGTGAGCTTTGTTCTCTCTCTCTGGCCTTTGCCACTGAGACCATCTGGACCAGCATCACCGCTGTCAAGGTCCCCTCTTTAACAAGAACTCAGACCCCAGTGCTCTGATGGCCCTTTTCCACCACCTTATACCTTTTACGCTCCTATGGTGAGGATATCTGCTGTGGGTAAGACACACTCTACTCTGTTTGAGACCTTTTACTATGCTCCCCTTTTATCCAGGTACCTTTCCCTCAGAGATGCAGTGACAGACAACCAGTTAATCCAGTCTTTAGAAAAATATCTAATTCATTAATAAACACTGGTTGTGCAAATACAACAGTGATAATCAGGTATAACACTATTTACACATAGTAAAACAACAGTACACATACAGGATTATAAAAGAAAGCTTGCACACTTGTACAGCTAAATGCTGCCATCTTTCCTATCTTACATTTATTCAACTTATCCTTCACCTCTGCCTCTGTTCTGGCCTGCTGGAAATCTGCCCACATTCTTCCGCTTTTCAAATCAGGTGACCCGTGTGACTTAAACAACTATAGGCCCATATCCATCTTGCCTATCCTCTCGAAAGTTTTGGAAAAGCTGATCTATAATGAAGTAAAACATCATCTTGAAACGTTTTGTCTCCTCAACCCAGCACAATCTGGATTCAGGTCTAAACACAGCACTATCTCAGCACTTGCCATAGTCACTAATGATTGAATTACTACTGTGGACTCCAGAAAGATTACCGGCGCAGTCTTTCTAGAACTCAGTAAAGCGTTTGATACAGTTGACCATCATCTTTTAATTACTTGCCTTACCAAACTAGGAGCCACCCCGTCCACAGCTCAGTGGTTCACCAGTTACCTGTCTGGAAGGATTCAAAAAGTCAAAGCTGACGGCCTTCTTTCAGCCTTCCTCCCGATCGCCTGGGGTGTCCCTCAAGGTTCCATTCTAGGGCCGATCCTCTTTTCCCTCTATGTCAACGATCTCGATTCACGTATAATGAATTCCAGCCTGCATTTCTTCGCAGACGACAGTGTATTGTATACCGTAGGCACATCTGTGTCAAAAGTTAGTGAAACATTGCAAGCTGACTTTGCCCAGCTCGAAAGCAACCTCATAAAAGCCAAACTCCTCCTAAATGCCAAAAAAAACAAGGCTAGGATTTTCTCCCATAACACCTCCCCTGGTTCTCTCCCTTCCCTCCCAAGGGATTTTATCGTTGCCTCCCTGGAAGAACCACTGGAAGTCGTACATAAATTTAAATATCTTGGCATCTGGTTAGATAACAAGCTCTCCTTTCATGAACATATCAAGGATTTATCTAAGAGGCTCAAAGCACGTCTGGGGTTCTTCTTCAGGAACAAGTCCCTCTTCCCTCTTGTGACCCGTACCAGGCTTGTCCAGGCCACTTTCCTACCATTACTTGACTATGGAGACTTAATCTCTACCTCCTCTGCAATCACTAAGCTAAGCAAGCTGGATGTTCTTTACCACCATGCCCTAAGATTCATCACTAGTTCCCCCTACCGAACCCATCACTGTGATCTCTATGCAGCTGTTGGTTGGAACTCACTCGCCACCAGACGCTTGCTCTATGCTGGAATCTGGACCCTTAAGATACTCCACCATAAACTACCGAGCAACTTAACTTCTCTTATCCACATTGCCCACAGTGCATATTCCCTTAGGAAGATGGACTACATCCTACTAGCTGTCCCTGGGACCCGTACTACCTTTAGCCATCGAGCTATTTCATGTGCACTGCCTACTATTTGGAATCTTCTCCAATCCATGTTGAAATTAACTAACCTCGCCTCTATTAACTTCCACAAATCATTAGCAGCTGTTAAAATGAAAGATATTTGCAACTGCCATTAAGCCTACCCCCCTATTCCATGACAATCACGTGTACCGAACGGACTGTCCTCTCCTTGACAGTATCAAAACTGCCATAACAGCATATCACCTACATTTACTAAATGCTAAGACCCCTTCTTACCTATTCTCACTCCCCCAGTCCCAGTTCTCCTATCTATATCATACTCCTGCCCACTTTTTCTACCCCATTCCTCTACCCTTCCCCTCCTTTGTTCTTTTCCATATTCTCATTTGTCTTTACGTTTATATCCATATTAATTTCTCATACCTGTGCCATGTATATACTTAGTCTCTTGTGTAGGCTTGTTCGGAAGAAACAACTCCTTAACTATACCAATAGCTGCTAGGAGACACCTTATCATGAAATGTCTTTTTGTAATCAATGTATGCACTTTATTCAGCTACTTTTGCTAATGAATCCCTTATGTAATTTCCTTATGACGTTATATATGTCTCAGGACCTCCTTGTGAATGAGCTTGCTCAATGGAGTTTTCCTGCAATAAACTTGAACTTTCCTATAATTTACAGAGTCTTCTTACCTCACTATCCACTAGCCTTGTCATCTCAACCTCTCTCTGCAGACATACAGTCTGGCTCCCCTGCTTAGACATACAGAATAACTGGGTTGTAGCACTTATACCCTCTCCCTCTCTCTCTCCCCCTGGTGCCTTGGTTAAGTGAGATGCTGGTGTGACTTCTCTGTACCTAGGTTCATCCAACTGGCTGAAACCACTTCAGGACTGGCATTTTGGGTGAAGCCTACCTTGCAGTATTATCTGTCCTCTCTATTTCACTAACCCTACCTCCTCTCTCAGATTATTTAACATCTAAATGTATGTGTTCAGATGCCCCTAAGACATCCTCTCTCTGAGTATTTTATGGACTAACGAACTCATCCCCAGGAAGGCAATACAGTGAAATCCACACTACGTAAAGACCATGTGCGATGAAATTTACAGAACGTAAACTGTCAGCATAATTTATTAAATATTTGTTATAGAAACAGTGTGTGCCTGATGTTTTATATGAGTCTACCATTTTATACTTTTTTTTAGCCATTTGAAGTGTGCTGTGCTTCAGCCACACTACTAAATGCTGAGACTTGCTATTCTTTGTGGTAAACAGCATGTCTTCACCCTGGTAATGTCATTTGGGGTGCTATTTTCTTTTCTCTATGAAGAAGCCTGGGAGACTGTCACATTGCTGATGTCTGTAAATGTTTTTTTTTTTTTGCTCTGTGCCTGTTACAAGAAGCTGAAAGACAATCAGCTGTTTGATTGTGGTTTTGTCGTGTTCAATGCCAGAGATGCACAGCAATAGTTCAAAGTGATCCTTTAAGCCTGTGCAAAAGTCAGGAAGAGTAGCACACTGCTGTAAGGTTTGCAGACTTTATGACTTTCTGTTATGTTGAAAGGCATGAGTCCTATTGTCATGTTAATGACTGCTGTGCTCATTCACACTTAACATTCAGTAGAGGTGATTTCTCAGGATGGCACTAAAACAATTACTTCAGCACCCTGTAAACTGAGGTGGGGGTAATGGTGTTTTGGTACCTTACTAAAAGTTTCTATGCACTAGTCAGTCCAGTGTGTTCTCCATGGCAGATTTTTCCTTGACCTAAATCCAGGTTAAGCTATTCTTTACTCCACATTAAAATTATCTTTTTACCAGGGCTAATACATCCATCCCAAGTAGGAATTAACACAGACAGGCCCCTATTAAAACTTATTGTAAAACAGACACTGACCAACAGCAGTGAAGTTACCAACATTACAATACCAGTAGCAACACAACTACTTAACAGGCACAGTGCAGTAAGCACACCAAATGAAATCAGCAGCCTGGAAACATGCCCAGTCAGCATCCAGCAACCTCGGAGAAACAGACCACACCAAAAAGGTGTTGAAAAGTAAGAATTTGTTGACTTTTGTTACAAAACCTAGGACACATATAGTTGCTATAACAATGTTTATTGAGGTGTGCTGCCTGTTTTAGTTTTAAAACCATTGCACATGATCTTTAAAATACCCTGCTGGGCTATTGAGAAAGTCCCAAATAGGCCAGTTTTCTCACTTTTGATCAATACCTTTTGGCCCCCTTCTGCTACAGAAGGTACTAGTATTTGACAAAATATTTCAGACTGCCTGCAAAAGTTGTGTGGTTGTCACAGTAGTAAAATAGTTGGATGTGTTGCTGTCTCAAAGAAGTTACTGTAAACATTTTGTAAATAGAAATTTCTGAGAATAATCTTGTCCCAGAATAAAAAAAATATGATATCACGCTTCTATTCTGAAGAACCTACATTGAGAATATTTGCTTTGTAATCCACCTAGTGTGAGAATATCATAATATTCTCACTGTAGGTGCCTGCCAAGCAAAAATAATGTTGAAATTTTTGACTTTTGTTTTATTTATACTGCTAGTGCATGCATCGATTTTTGAGCTGATGAGTGCAAGCAGAACTAAAGACATGCACTCACAATGAGCGGTGGAGAGTACAAGGACATTTTTTGCTATAGAGCTTTTTGCTGCTGTACTGCTGCCTCCAACTTTCATCTGGTCATTATGCCAGCAACCTCCCAGTCTCATCTGATGTTCCCAGTTCCACTGTCAGGATCACTGGGGCCCCCACACTGTGCGGGGCCTGAGAGTACCAGGAGCTATTTTACAGGCAGCCAAGAGGGATGGGTTTCTCTGGGGAGGGGGGAGTTCCCATAGACCTTCCCCCCTTCTAGATGCTGGGCAGTGACCCTGTTAGGCCTCACACATGCAGTGACATCCCTAGGGAAGAGGCAAGCTCCCCAGCCCACCGTAGGAGTTACTGCAGTGGGTGAACCACAGCATCAACCATACCTGGCTGGGAGCACTGCAATGTGGCAGCACCACCCCAGCCCCGTAAATCACTTATCCCAGTTCTGGAGACCGCTCCCAAACTTGGGTCGTCAGTGCAGCAACGTGACCTGCTACATGCTGGGCCATCAGCCAGCCTCAGGTAGCCTATTTCTAGCAAATCATTTTACATTTGGAATGCACTGAAATGGCAAACAGAGGTCAAATTTATGATTTTCCAATGCTTTTACAGGTGATGACTGTGAAAGCAAAACAAAGTAGGGGTTGCACGAAGAGAGAATGGAATAAAACCAAGAATATTTCTGACCCTAAAAAGTTCTGATCCCAAATTAATATTCTCCTCAAAGGGCATGCCACCCAGAATGAATGTGATATTGTTGCTGATGGTGTCCACCACACAAACCCGCAGGACTCCACTAATGCATTTAATGCATTTCTCACAGACCTGGGTAAATTTAAAACCCATCCCCAGTTCCCTCCTCCTCAGGATTGCTTATCAGACCCTCCCCATCACCTAATTTCCATCTCAAACTTGTGTCTAAATCCAAGGTCCTAAAGCCACTAAGGAAAATTAAGACCATGGGTTCTGCTGGGTATGACAAGCTCAAGCTCAGACTACTTAGCACTGAAGCCGTCATTGCTACCCCGATCATTTGGTTATTCAATAGGTCACTGCTAGAAGGCAAAGTCCCCACAGCCTGGAAAGTTGCCCTGGTCACCCCATTCCTAAAGGAGGGTCAAGTGAACTGGTTGAGAACTATAGACCAATATCCATCCTCTGCACTCTGAGCAAAGTGTTAGAGAGAATTGTGTAACAGCAAGTCCAAGAATACATCGAGCAGCACAACCTACTTACAGCATGGCAACATGGTTTAAAAAAAAAATCATGGTACCAGCCCAGGTCTGGTTAGCCTCATGTTGGATAGCTTCTCATCCCAAGATAATGGCTTACAAATGGGTGCGATCTTTATAGACCTCATCAAGGCCTTCGATCTGGCGGACCATCAGTTACTTACCACGAAGCTGAGAGCCCTTGGTCTTGAGAATTGGTTTCAGACCAATAGGTTGGCTCTAAATGGTAAAAAGACCAAGGCAATATTATTTGGACCTAAAAGCTTGGGCCTGGATAGGTCACACTTATTGTCCTCATCTCTTTCTAATGGTTTGAAGATTAAGGTGGGTGACTGTATCAAGTAAGTAGGTGTGTACGTAGATGAAGACTGTACCTTTAAGGGTCATATTGATCAACTGACCAAGACATTAAACCAGAAGTTAGGTCTTCTATACTGCCTGAGCCCATTCCTCACTCAGGAATCCAAATTAAAAGTGGCCACTGGTACACTCCTGCCCACACTGTTATATGGGGCCCTGATGCTACACTCAGTAAGAAGCACAGAGATACAAAGGCTGACACAGGGTTGGACGCTTTGTTAAAGGGGCACCGCCGCTGCTGGACCACCAATGTAATGTGCTCCATTCACTAAACTGGTCTTCTTTCGAGGGTAGATTAGCATATCCATCTCTGTGCCTTGCCTTTGAACTCCAGCAAAATAACGCCCCTAGCCTTATTGGCATTATAACAGCCAAACAAATTGGAAGAACATTAAGATCCTCCAATTGCCAGCTTCTCCATGTCCTCAGGGTCAGGACTTCCCAAGGGCTCTGGTCATTCACTGCATACATACCGCTCCTTTGGAACTGCCTTCCTAATAGTCTCCAGGAATGTGCCTCTCTTGGGGGCTATAAGAGGGGGCTTAAGACCCTTTTGGAGCTAAGCCTCTGCTCATGCTACCGCTGACATTCTGATGACTCTGCTGAGAGTTGCTCATGTGGCTATGCCAGTCTCTTAGCAGACTATTGCTCCCATACTGGGACCTTTACTTGAATTCTGATTGTATTGTGTAATACGTGCTGCTTCTCTAGTTGCTGTTAATTGTAATTAACTTGCCTGTTGTACCATTAATTGTGACCTTGACTGTAATGTCTGTACTGTTCAATATGCTCTGACTTTGCTCCTGCTGTTTTTTTTTCTAAATGTATGTAATTCATTCTGGGTTGCCCCTGAAAAAGGGACTATAATGGTCTCAGTGGGCCCGCCCGGTTACAAAAATTTAAATAAATAAATTCAGCTAAAGAAAGACAAATGTCACACAATGTTGAAAGGCAGTATTCTAATTTTAGAGAATACCAAATGATAAGGTACTCACCCTCCCATTACAGCATGCCAGGATTTCCATAAAAGTGCTGATATTGTGCAAAAGGCATAGTGGACCACCAGTGATGCTGTTTACCTGCTTACACAGCATCAACACCTGATGTTCTGTGCCATTCCAGGAGCTTCCTCATTGGTACTTGGTACCTGCATATAAGGTGCTTTTATAGCTGGCAATCAATGATGCAAAACTGCAATTTAGTAAAGAGCAAATATGGAAAGTGCATAATATTACAGTTGTACAATTTACAGCGTGAATCATCAATGCTCATTCATCTGCCATGAGACACTAAAGCAAGACTGGAGGTGGGGGGGGAGGAGTTGAATGCTCCAGGTTCAGACAAGCAGACATTTTCTTATTTTATCTAAAGTTTATAAGCCCCTTTTCCTTTGTTTACTAATGCATTCAAAATCAAATGGTTTATAATACATGTACATGACCAAGAAGGCATACCTTTACAACTCAAAAAGTATATTCTCTTGCTCCTTAGGGTGATGCAACCATTCATTTTCAGTTTGCAGTTTTCTTGTTCTATGAATGCTTGAGCAGATGCTCTTCTAACCACTGGAGTACTGTGTGGAGTCCTGGAGCCCTCACCCTAGAAAGGACATTGTCAGAGGGAGATTCCCCAGAAATCAATACACAGACAACTTCTTAGTGGGTACTCGACTGGCAATTAATTTATTTTATACAGCAACATCATTTTCTTTACTTTTGCCACTTTTAAATTTACATATTTACAACACTGCTTTGTCATTCCCCACGTTATCAATCATAAAGTCCAACAGTTAATATTCGGTACAATCACATAGGTTCCAATTGTCTTTTATAACTGTCTCTGGTTCTCCCGTCGTCTTCTCGGGGTCCGGACGCTTGTAAAGCCTGATACCCCTTCTTCCCCTTTTTCTTGAACTGTCTGTTGTCCATTGGCTTCTCGAGGTCTGGACACTTGAAATGCCCATAAGCCCTTCTTCTTTTTCCATTGCTGCACCCTCCTTGGGTCCGGTTGCCAAATGGCAACTGCCCTCCCACCATCATTTTGGTTAATTCCTTATCGTACGCCTCCTTATTCGTCTGTCTCCACGTCCGGCGTCTACACCCAACCCATGTCTCTTACCCCTTCCCACCCACCCCATTTTATTTTTTCCCAAAAAATTCCCCTCTATCACAATCCTTCAGAATACATTTTCTTTATTCTCTGACCTGTTGCCCTCTTGCGGCAACCCTTTCCAGTGCAATTTTCTGCTTCCCCTAGAGTGGCATCTCCCAAATTTTTGACTCCCGTTGGCCCATCCTGCCAACCTTTGTCAACCGGGGCTTCCCTCCCCTTCTCCTGTCACCCTCTTGCTTGTTGGCCTTGTGGCCTGCTTCACTAGCCTACCCTTGAGTCCTCACCCCTGGTATCAAAACCTGCCAGGCGGGTAGATGGGAGCTAACTTCAGATCCCAGCAAAAAAGGGGGGGGGGGACGCCTGCTCTGCTGACACCTAAATACCCTCTAGGCCACCCCCCCATCCCGTCCAATCCATACCTGCTCTCACCTGCCTTGTCATGTTTGTCATTGAGGGATGACATCATGACCTCCCTCCCCCCGCCTGCCTACCTTCCTACCATCCCCCCACCTCATCCTGAGCCTATCTTCCTGCCCCCCCCCCAGCCAGTCCTGTCCCTCTTTGCCTTTTTTCCCCTAAGGAATCCCCCTGGCAATTTAGGTTGTCCCTTAGGGGCAACCGCATTTGTCAGAGGGAGATTCCCCAGAAAACAACGCACAGACAACTGGCAATTTATTTTACACATCAACATCATTTTCTTTACTTTTGCCACTTTTAAATTTACATATTTACAACATTGCCTCGTCATTCATAGATACATACATAGATACATAGACAGTGTCGGCAGATAAGGGCCTATGGCCCACCCAGTCTGCCCATTTAAGTTTGTAAGTTCAGTTTGTTTTCCAGGAAGTCTGTCGCCCTTTACCCCTGACCTCCAGAATTCCTTTATGTCTATCCCATGCATTCTTAAATCCCGTGATTGTTGTTTCCCCATGTTATTAATCATAAAGCCCAAACAGTTAATATTCTGTACAATCACATAGGTTCCAATTGTCTTTTATAACTGTCTCTGGTTCTCCTGTCATCTTTTCGGGGTCCGGACGCTTGTAAAGCCCGATACCCCTTCTTCCTCTTTTTCTTGAACTGTTTGTTGTCCGTCATCTTCTTGGGGTCTGACCGCTTGAAAAGCCCAATACCCCTTCTCCTTTTCCCACTGCTGCACCTCTTGGGTCCGGTTGCCAAATGTCAACCTCCCCATTTTGGTTAATTCCTTGTTATGCGCCTCTTATTTGTCTGCCTCCACGTCCGGGTGTCTATGCCCGACCCGTGGATCTGACCTGCACTTTCCTACCCACCCCCATTTTATTCTTTCCCAAAAATTTCCACTAGCCCATCTCCAGCTTAGGTGATGGAATGATGGGCTCCCCCTGCCCCTCCCTTTTTTTTTCCAAGTTTCTACACTATCCCCCAATTGGAGCACATATGATGACATCCCCACTGTCGAAAGGTGCACGCCATCTGGTCTACAAAACCCTGGATTGGTAAATGCAATGCCTTTATGTGCTATGTATGTTCCCCCTACCCCCTTTAACCATGCTGCCACCTGCTTGTTAATTCTCTTCCTATCCCGTTCTACCCCTTTTATGTTCCAGGCCTGCTGCCAAACCATCCTAGGTGCTATTTCGGAAAAAAAGCTATCCTCGCCTGCGGCCAACCCTGCTGCATTGCACCTAGGTCTCTTAACATCTCCTTGCATAAAAAGTCCCAAGATCGATCCCCCAAATCAATCCCCCCCCAAATGTATTATCAGCAAGTCTGGTTGTGGCCATTTTAGCTTCAGCTCCTCCAAGGTGGGCATGATCTGTGCCCATCTCATGCCTCAAACCCCTCTCCTGTAGACCCTCACTTTGTCGGGGTCTTGCCCTAGCTGTTTTCCTCCCCAATGGATGGTGGCCCACTTCTCTGCCCAATAAATGTAAGAATTCCCAATGAATGATCCAGTCCCACCTGCTCCTTCCCTGACCTGTGGAAGACAGAAGCAAACGTGTTATACCAGTTTCCTCACATATCTCTTACAGCAATTTGACTTACACCTTCTGGCTTTCTTAATTTCTTCCTCTGCCCCCTTTGCTGCCATCATTGAAGCAGCTCGAATCCAAAATGAATAGGAGGAATAACTCCATGGATTCTCTCCCAGGTGTGCCATGCCCTTCCTCAGAACCCCCATTACTTGAAAGCACATAACCAGCTTTCCATCCCCATGTGTGAAACACTGATGGCCACCCTTTTGTCTCCTCCCTTTGTATTCCCAAAGAGAGGTGACTGGGCATGTTACCTGTTTCTTGTCTTCCCAGTACAATTTTCGCCCGTTTCCATCTGATCAGTCTTAGAACGCCTCAGCCAAATTGCCACCCTGTCTTTTTCCCAGCGTATTTCCTTTCCTCACAACCCTCCTGTCTCATCTTTTTTGTTGCCAGCCACTACCTCACTGACCCTGAATGCGCCTTTTGCCATTACTGTAAAAATAGCCTTAAATAAGCAGGCTTGGAAGTTGGATGTACATATCTCCCCCAGGGCCCTACTAGTTCTTCAAGTTTCTCCCTGCCACGGGTTTTCTCAAATCTGTGTTTCCCCCTTTTAACCGCTGCCACCCCATCAACATGTGCCGGACCATTTTCAGTTTGTTTGGTTCAGCCCAACCTTTCATGCTGCAAGCCTAGCCTATCCCTGCTAACTGGACCCCCACTGTCCCGCTAGCCATTCCTGCTTCCCACTTTTGCACTGTTTATTTTGTTATCTGGTCCTGTGAAACTGGCTCACTTACCTTGAACCCTTCCTGCTCCAGGAACTCCTGAAATGCCCCCCACACCCCTTCGTATGCACTCAGTGTGTTGGCAGACCAGGAGCTCCTATATATCAGTCGGGCTCCTTCCAGCCAATTTCCCTGGCTCCCTCTGTTACCTGTGTTCTCTGTGCAACCGCTTGTGGTGCCATGGGCCTGAAACTCTCAACCTTTCCTGTAAGCGGGAAAGGCTGTCAGCTATGTCATTTTTTGTGCCCCTCAATATGCTTTGCTTTAAATTACATGTTTAGGCGCAGCCCCCATAGCACCAGTTGTCTTAAAACCCTGTTTGCTGACACTGAGTGACCTCCCTGCTGATTGGTGACATCAACCACTGCTCTATTATCACACCAAAACATTATCTTCCTGTTTCTTAGGTGCCCCCCCCCCCCATGTCAGCACTGCTACCCATATGGGAAATATTTCCAGTAATGTTATGTCCCTCAATAGACCCCTCTATCTCCATGACTCTGGCCATGCCTCCGCAATCCACCTCCCTCTAAAATATGCCCCCATGCCAATCGACCCAGATGCATCTGTGTATAGCTCCAGATCGTTATTCCTAGACACTCCTTCTGCCAGAACATGACCCCATTGTAGTCTACTAAGAATTGCTGCCACACCTCCAGATCCTGCCATATCCCCTGTAAAATGTCCACCCAATGGTGGGGCAGTTTTGCCCCCCACCCATGTTGCCCTGGCTAATCTCCTGGTGAAAACTCTCCCAGGTGCCACTGCCCTGCATGCGAAATTCAAATCCCCCAGCAGTTGCTGTACCTGACCCAACTGGACTCTCCTCCGCTGCCTGACTTCCTGTAGTAGTTCCTTAAGTCTAGACACTTTCTGTTAGGGCAACCTGAAAACCTGTTTCTCTGTATCCACCTCGATCCCCAGAAATTCCAGCTTCCTAGCTGGACCTTCCGTCTTACCCTCTGCAAGTGGTACTCCTACCTTCCTGCACATGTCCTTGAAATCCTGAAGCATTCAATTTGTCTCCCCCTTGCTCTCTCCTACCAGCAGGAAATCATCTAGGTAGTGTACCACCGCCTTGTGCCCATATCTTTCCCCAAATGCCCGTTGCATCCAAGTGCTAAATGTCTCGAACTTCGCACAGTCTGTGGCATAGCCCATGGGCACTGCCTTGTCAAAATAAAAGAACTCTTGGAAGCAAAATCCTGACAGGTCCCAATCCTGCTTCCTGACGGGTAGTAACCGAAAGGCCAACTCAGTGTCAGTCTTTGATAGCCATGCCCCTTCTTTTGTTCTAATCAGTTCTACTGCCTGCTCCAATGTTGTGTATGAAACTGCACTACATTCCCCAGGGATATGATCATTCACCGATGCCCCTTCCAGATATGACAGGTGATGGATAAGCCTAAACTCCACCTGTTGCTTCTTAGGCACTAGCCCCAATGGTGACACCTGTAGATTGGGTAATGTTGGGGTCTGAAATGGATCTTGTATCCTCCCGTTATTCGCTTCCTTCCTTATTTTCCTTTTTTACTATATCCTCTTTTCCTTTTATTGAAGCTAGGTTCTTGGCTGTCATGCTCCTTCTCACCCCTTGATATTCCAAATTTAAAACCCCTCTCAAACCCCTCCACTAGCGTCCTACCAGCCCTAACATCTGGATACCCTTTTAACCATTCTTTAATCACCCCCACCATGATTGGGGTCCTAGCTAACCCAAACCCCACCCTTCCTTTTTCCCGACCCTCTCTCATTGGATCCTGTGCCACCTGACCCATACCCCCCTCCCTTGAAACCCTCCCTCTCCCATTTTGGTAACCCCCCCTTGCCCTCTGAAAAAACTGTCCCCAACCCCCTGCCCATTTGTTCTTTCCTCATTGCTCTGCAGCGCATCACTGGATGCTGCCCTGCGCACTTTGAGCAGGCATGTCTGAACTTGTAATTGGTCCATGAACACGATGCCTTGTTGAACCCCCAGCATATTTTCGCCTGCTGACCGCTTCCCCTTGTCTACTCCCTTCCCCTGCCGTCCCCCCCCGGGTATCCTGACAGACTCTTCACCCATAGCTCGGAATGAGTGGAATGCCACCTCAAATCTCCCCTGGCAACCATCCTCTGCCTGAAAGCTTCACTGTACCTTAGCCACCCCAAGTCCAACTTTGCCTTGTAGGTGTCCTTTATTGTGGCAGCGTACATGAGCAGTGGAATGGCTAACTCTGGCTTCTTTTCTAGCAGAATGGCACTGAATATGGAAAACCCTGCCTGCCATGCCTCTATATTTTTCCCCTTATAACTTACCTCCTCTGTCTTATTTCCCGTTATCTCTAATGCCACCAGCATCTCGGATTTTCCCACAGTTTCTTTTTGTGTGTACGTGTACCTCTTTGCAGACTCTTTGTCTACTAAAGCAAATATATCCACATATTCGCCTTTCCATATCTTTTCTTTAATAGTTAACAGTACATGATTACCTAGAGTCATGCCTAGTATCCCTTCATTGCCCACTCTGGTCTTTGTGTTCCCTTTCTCACCAGCTGCCTTCACCTCCTCTAGTGCCCTCTCCATTTTCTCTATACCCTTCTCTCCCAGATCCCATATCAAACAGTTTACTGGTCCTTTCCTTGTGGATTTGATTATTTTACATCATTTGGCAACGGGGCAAATCCTCCCCCTGGAGGCACACCACCGAAATTGGTTCCTGCTCATGTGTGAGCCTTGGGCACATCTAGCCACATTGTATACAACTATTCCAATGTTGCATTTTCGACATTACCACCTGGCATACTACTATTCAAATAAGAAACGCAACCACTCTCTGACTGATCTCTACCTATGCACCCTGAAACTTGTACTCCTCCTCCTCCTGCTATCAGGGACTGTTCACCCTAACCCCGGACCAAACACCTCCAACCAAAACAAACCAACAGGCACTCTCTCAATCATGTGCCTGACCATCTGCAGTTTACTTCCTAAGCTTGATGCACTGCAAGCCTTTACCACCCCACACAACCCGGATATTCTGTCAGTAGTTGAAACTTGGCTCACCCCAAAGATTCCTGACCATGCAATCATCCTTCCTGGCTACAGTGTCTTCCGGGTTGATCGTAAGTCCAAAAGAGGTGGAGGGTGTGCCTTATATGTGAAAGACACTTTCCGAGGACACCCTATTGATTCCAATCTTCCAGCAACACCTGCTCAGATTCTTCCCATCAGACTCCTGTTGGGCGCCCACACTCCTGCACTGAACATATCACCCTGTATGCCGATGATGCAGTAATCCTTGCCACACACCAGGAGCCGAAGAAATTGCAAGAAAATCTCCAACTCGGCTTCTCCTCGGTTGAGAATTGGTTCACAAAGCACAAACTGATCCTTAATCAAAAAAACAAAAAACAAAGGCCATGGTCTTCAGCAGCTCCCATTATAAACATAAGCACTTCCAACTCTCCATTATCACCAGACAAGGTGCCACACTGGAACAGGTCAAAAACTTTAAATACCTCGGGATCACCCTTGACCCTCACCTCTCCTACACTGCCCACATCGACCATGTCGCCAAAGCTGCTAACTCCCGGCTAGGCCTGCTATTCCATCATAGGAAACACCTGACACCCAAAGCCCTCGCTGTCGCTGTCCAGAGCTCCATCATATCCATCATTGATTATGGCATTATCATTTACGGCTCTGCTACGACCACCGCACTCAAAAGTGTATCCACCGCCCTCAACAAGGCCTGTTGACTTGTCACTGGCTCCCAACGCCTAACTCACACCTGTGACCTCTATTCTCAAACTGGATGGTTGAATCTTGCCAATCGAATAAAACACCAAACTTATATTACTACTAAGAAAATCTTGCTGGGCCTTGCCCCCAGGTCTGTGCCTCATACAACCGAGAATCCACACCGACATACCAGGGGATCGAAACCTCAGCTTCTGCAAATCTCGCATTGCCGCACAACACAAGGCCAAAGATCCTTTGCTTACCGGGCCACTAGTTGGTACAACGGTCTTCCCAGCGACATCTCATCCTCACTATCGCTCAGCACTTTTAAGAATCGTCTCCGCCTAATACTCACTGCCTCCAACCTCTGTGACTGTTGTGGCTAAACATGTCTTTTGGTTCCATAGCTGAAGATGCCCTTTTGGATCCACATCCACTCCTGCACTTTGCCAGCACCCCCCCATCTTCACCTCCCCTGCTGGCCCATGACAAATGCCACCCGGCTGCACTACCTCTGTTCTTATCTGCCTTCCACCTCTCCTCCTCTCTCTCTCTCCCCCCAACCTACCTCCCCTTTTCTCCCATCCACTTAGTCTCCCTGATTTCACCCTCCTCCTCCTTTCCCTTTCCCCACCCCAAAGATTCACCTTATTGTTCTTTTTTCATCTACAAGACTGTGTTTTTTTTATTTTTTTTTATTTTATAAACTGTTATCTTTGCTTATGATTGTCTCAATTGTACCAGTGACGTGGAACTTTTGTAAAAGAGCCTGGGCTCAAAAGTATTTGCAATCCTAGAACAAATAAATAAATAAAATAAATAAATCTCCCAGCATACCTGCTAAATACTCAGTCAGATCCCCCCTCCAAGTTCTGATCTCCCTGTTCCTTACCACTCGTGCTCTCCTCGACATCTGGCTCCTCGGCCTGCTCCTGGTCGGACGCCTCCTGCGGCATCCTTTTCTCTGCTAGGCTCTTCCCGGAGTCCCCCACTGGTGTCTTCCTTTTCCCAGTAGCTTCTGCAGCTTCTTTCACCTTCGCTGCCTCTCTCAGCTCATTAACATTCTCCATCAGGCTCCTTCCTGGAGTCTTCTTGGCCTTTTGCCTCACTGCCTCCTCTTCAGTCTCCCTCCGCCGAGCCATCAACAGCATCTTGTTGGCCTTTTGCATCATTTCCACTGCCTGCTCCATCATCCGGATGCTTGTAATTTCCCCACTTCCTGCCATTCTGCTAATTAAATACTTGGGAGGATATATAGAATATACCTGGCTATTTACCCTCCTGGACCATCTCCATTCTCTCCTTCTCTGCTATGGGCCTTTGCGTTACTGTTGTATTTATTTATTATTTTTGTCTCTTTGTTCCCTGTATTATATATATTTTTGACACACTTGAATCTCCCAGCACAGCCTATGTATGTACCACACTCTATTATTGTTGCACCTTTCCTTTGTTACCTCAGTGCCCAGCCCCTGCACTTCCCAACTGTGTGGTCTAAGCACATTCCTGTATGGCCGGCAGAATTTCAAAAAGGAAAAAACAGGGGCATCTCCCCTAGGCTTGCCATACATCATTACTTCATATATTTCCCTTAATCAGCCTGTCCCTGTTACCCTGCTGATTGAACCCTTGCTGTTAATACCCCTCATGGCTCCCCTCCTCTCCAGTGTGCTACCATCTCTGGTTGGTGGGGGGCCTTGCTGGGAGGCAGCAGCATGCCTGGATAATGCAGGGCATGCTTCCCCTGGCCAGCCACCCTTGAGCCTTCGCTTCCCTTGTCTCTACTGTTTCACTGATTTTATATATATATATGTAAAGTTTTTTTCATTTTATTTTGTTTATTCTTTAACCCTCATGCCCCTTAAGAACCTTCCACCAGCCACTCCATGGCCCGGCATGCTCAGCAGTTCTTCTTAATTTGAGCCGCGCATGTGCCCACTTCCGTGTGCTCCATGTGCATGCGCGGCTTGCCCGAAGTTACCTCCACCCATGAGAATGGCTCCGCGGCCTCCTTGCCTGAGCCGTGGAAGCCACTGCGTTGTGACCACATGCAATGTGCACCCCAAAGCGAGCAATTTCTCCTAGCGGTCCCCGCTTCCCCACGACTAGAACCGTGGGAAGCCTAGAGCCATTCAAAACCAGGGAAGGAGCAACTTCGTCCAAGGAAGCTGGCCTGGAAGACCCAATTTAGTCCAGAGGGACCCTGGCCTTGCCACTCAGACCAGAATCTCCACTAAAGTGTAAGACAAACTCTGAGTTAAGGGAAGCCGTCTGAAAACTCTTGGCTGTGCCGCGTGGTGCGATTGACAAAAAACCTCCCCTGTCGCCAACTGCTCCAGCCCTCCCGCCTTCTCCACCATGGAGTGCTCCACATTGTGTCCAGCATCGCAAAGGCGGCCCTAGATGCCACATGCCCCGGAGGGCTACCAGAGATAGCCACTGCCCCACCATCCTCCCCAAGCAACCAGCGGCCCTCCCGCATACCCCTCGCCTCCTCGTGGCTCCAGCAGCTCCTTCGGCTCCTTCCCGGTCGAAACACCGCAACAAGGGACAAACAAAAAAAAAAAAAACTCCTGTATGGCCCACAGCCCACCCGCATGGCCCTCACCTCTTCATGGCCACCAGCGGCCCTCTGCATCATTACCATACTTCCTCCCGACAGCCCGGGTACACCTGAGCAGGACAAGCACCCTTCATGTACTCTTCCTTATATCTGCTCTTTGTCTTTTTTTTTTTGCAAATATGCCAAGACTGCAAACATTGTATTCTCTACCCCCTTAACAGAACTTTCCTCACCTAGCTCTAAACTCCTCTGCTACTTGCTGTAATTCCTACAATTGTTGGGCAAATTGAACTTTTATCTTAATTGCAGGTTATGTGCTGGCTGTAAGAACCTCCAGGAAGCCCCAGCACCAAAAGGCCTGCCACTATCACCCTTAAAGCTAACTCCTTTGCCTAGTCGCTGCTCAGGCCTCTCCCATGTGGCCAGGCCTACCCCACCTGAAAATGCCTTACCTCAAGTAGTCGAATTTCCAGTCAAAGTGCCGAGCTCTGGTCTAACTTCAGATCCCAGTAAAAAGAGGAGGAACACCTGCTCTACTGGCAACTAAATACTCTCTAAGCCACCCCCCCACCCCATCCAATCCTTACCTGCTCTCACCTGCCTTGTCATATTTGTCATGGAGGGATGACATCATGACCCCTTCCCCCTGCCTGCCTGCCTTCCTACCATCCCCCCACCTCATCCTGAGCCTACCTTCCTGCCCTCCCTTCCCCCCAGCCAGTCCTGTCCCTCTGTGCCTTTTTTTTCCTAAAGAATGCCCGACAATTTAGGTTGTCCCTTAGGGGCAACCACATTTGACAGGGTGAAAGCTGTGAAGAGGAAGGCAACCAAGATGATAAAGGGGCAGCAGGGGAAGCCCTACGAGGAAAGGCAGAACAGCCTCAACATGTACTCCTCAGAGAACAACACAGCCACGGGGGACATGATTGAGACCATTAAATACCTCTGAGAGATAAAAAGGGTGGAGTGTGAGGAACTGTTTGGTTAAGCACAAACGTGGTTACAAGATGTAACACAATGAAGTCAGTGGGGGGCAGATTCAAGTAGGAGGTGAGGAAGCATTTCATCATGGAAAGGGTGATAAAAAGATGAAACGGGTTGTCTAGAGAGGTGGTGACAGCAGTGACTGTGAAAAGATTCAAGCATGCACGGGACAGATACATGAGTATCATTAAAAGAAAGAGTCACCTGAAGAGGGTACGGGAAGCTGGGGACCCCTTGCAACCACATCCAGTACGTAGGGTTAGAGCAGGATGGCTTGGCCTTGTGGTCCTTTTCTGCCAACGAAATCTGTGTTTCTATGAAGAATAGTGCCTCCACTGGCTATAAAAATGTATAATGGAAGGTATAAAATGAGTGGTTTTCATGAGGGGTTTAGTAGAACGTAGTTGCACTAAATTACAAAAAACATATGTAACCCCTAGATGGCGCTATCCCAAGGGCTACTACCCCTGCCTGATTTGCCACTAACAGGTTGAGGGGCCTGGATCCGATGGCGGGTGCCTCCACCCAGAGGTCAGGGTTTGCAATAGTTAAACTAACTTGGTCACAGCCCTCTGGGACACTGCGACCCCCCTTTCTTCCCACTAGTGGCCCACACAATATATCAGAATTACCTTCACAGTATACACTTACCGCCAGGACTGGTTAGGGCAGTGTGACTCCTGGGCCTCCATGTAAAATAAAATGATACAGTGCAAAAACCACAGTACAATACTTCAACATAGACAAATACCTCAGGCAGTGTAACTTTGCTGAAACAAACAGATCTGATTTATTTAGGGAGATATAACAAGGACAGGGGAAATCAGGTTAATTAGTTTAAACATTAATAATTACAGTACTGTGCACATATTTCAGAATCCCAAATGTCCCTAATGTCACTCTTACTGGGTACCCAGGCAATAAGAGCTAGCCTATTTGGTGCAGCTGGTTGGGGCCCTGAAGATGAAAATGCATGCACAATAAAATTGTAATCCAGAACTGGCAGGCTCAGTTCGTGGAGAAAGAAAGGAAAAGTAATCAGATGGAACACTTGCAATTAGATGATGGCAGGGAGTTACCCTGATTTGTACTCACAAATTCAATGCTGAAACTGAATGGAAGGCAGATTGTCCTGGATTTCCAGGTGGAGCAGACCCTGTGGACAAGGTCCTTGTGACTGGACCCCAAGGCAGTTCAGAGCAAATGGATGTAGTCTGGATTAAGCTGGGGTTTACTTGCAGCTTCATGCACTCAAATCACTGTACAGGGGATTTGAAACGCGAGTCCCCACTAGCACTACACACATTTATATGGAAAAAGAAAGCACTATACCAGGCAGGCTGCTTCTCTATCCCGATCGCAATTACTGCACAGTACCCGGGAGAACACACAGCAGATTCAGTTCCTGACAGACTGAGTGCGATTCAGCAATTTTTCCAGTCTTCTACAGGGTGAGCCTGGTTTCTACTTTTCAGATCTCCTTGATTCTCTTCACAGGTCAGATTCAGTCCAAACAAACACTTGCACAAGCTGCAGACTGAAACTTGGGGCCTTACACGCGTTTCCCGACTAAAACTGCGCACCGAAGGAGCACAGGGCTCCTTCCCTCTTCACTGCCAGAGCTAAACTGAGACTTCAGTAAACAAAACTGGGCACTTCCTTTGAGTTTCTCCCAGTTCTTGGCTGGATTGGCTGTCACTCACAATAGCCTCCCCCTGTTGGTGCAAAAAG
This sequence comes from Neoceratodus forsteri, assembly GCA_016271365.2. NCBI lineage: Eukaryota > Metazoa > Chordata > Ceratodontiformes > Ceratodontidae > Neoceratodus > Neoceratodus forsteri. Next base: position 613,448,078 of record CM028138.1, on the reverse strand, counting down.
GCGCCGAAGTCCAAACTACATTTCCCAGAGTCACTGCCCATACAATCCTCTTGTGGCTGGCTCAGATTACGAGTCCAAGTTCTGATTCATCCACAGGCACCATTTTAGAGTTACCTTAACCCACACTGATTGGTCCAGCTCAGCAGTTCAAAACTAGAATGGGGAACTAGGCAAACACAGTTCTGACTGCAAAGAAAAGCAGGTTAGACAAACTGTATTTTCATTATTACTCTAAATGATTTCTGGCAAACAGTTACATCTTTTGGATAGGTTCCCTTTGCACTCCTAGTGACTGCAAAAACGGAGTGAATTGGCAGCAGCTCAAGTGGGACTCAAGCAGAGAAACACATAGTCCTCCCCATACAAACTAATTATGTCTGCAAGCAGACAGCTCTTAAAGAGACAGTACCAGAGGCTCTAAAAACACTCACAGATAAATGGCTTAAACGCCAAACACCATTCAGGCTCGGAGCATTCAAGCAAGCTCCTGGAAGTCTTTTGGGAACCCCCATTTGCAGGGGGGTTACACGTGAATTTCAAGCTCATTCTTTTGTTCATTACTAAGGGCTCTTGGAACAGAATAGCATAGTTGTTAGACTATAGTGCAACGCTGTGACACAGCAAATCCAGATTTGAATCCCACAATGGCACCTTCTCACTGAGTGACTCTGAGCAACTAAGTCTCCCCACATAACTTTACTGTTGTTAATTTTCTCTCTTCCTGTACCTAATCCCCTAACCTTTTCTTAACCTCCCTGTGTGTAATTCTCTCTCTGTACCTAACTTCCTAACCTTTCCTTAACCTCGATTTTAAGTCTCTTTTCCCCTTGCTCAACCCCTAATCTTTCCTTAAACTCTCTGTGCTTAACTTGTCTCTCTGTACTTAACATCCTAACCTTTCCTTAACTTCCCTCTGCTTAATTCTATTTTCCCTTTACCTAACTCCCTAGCTTTTCCTTAACCTCCATTTTCTTAGTTCTCTCTGTCCCATTGCCTTACCCACCAAGCTTTTCCCCTGACCATTTCTTATGCTTCCTGTGCTTAATTCTCTTTATCTGTAACAAACCCCCTAACTTTCCCTTAACCTCCTTCTGCTTAATTCTCTTGTTATCTGTGCCTAACCCCTAAATTTTCCTTAAAATCCTTGTGCCTTAAAGTATCCCTAGACACATCCTAAGGGGGTCCTCTGTTCCAAAAACCCTCCTGTGGAAGCAGAGTAGACAGGAAGAGGTTCTGAATAATATGAGGCATTACCTTAAGCTCCGTAGTTCAATAAATATTCGGTGACTTTTTTCAAAATGCCAAAACCAGGAAACATTTTTCCAAGACTGTGCCAATCAGAGGCTAAGGCTGCTGGGAACATGCAGCGCGATGATGTCATCTTAGCGAGTCTGGTAGTCCCTAGTGTTAAGTTCCTATGGAGTCTTATGTACTATGCATAAATTACCGGTATATGTGTAGTTTGTCATCTTTACTGTTATTTAACATGCACATACTGTACTGTACATGTTAAATAACAGTAAAGATGACAAAGTACATATACCGGTAACCTTTGACTACTTAATCATCTTTTCTGTATCTAATAATCCTATCATCTCCTTAACCTTCATGTGCTTAACTAATTACCTCCAATAGCTCCATATGAAGTCCGAACTATCCATTGTTTACCTGATACAAAATGGCTGCCCAGGAGGTAATGAGTTAATTCGTTACAGGTACCTAACACCCAAACCTTTCCTTAACCTCCCTGTGAGTCTTTTTTTCCCCTGTGCCAACCCCCTAACCTTTCCTTAAGCCCCTTGTACTTAATTCTTTTTTCCCCTGTACTAAACCTCCCTGTGCTTAATTATTTTTTCCCTTGTACTAAACCTCCCCACCTTTCCTTAAAGGTGAACTGTAATGAACCACTGCAGCCCACTCCCGTTCCCACATACCTTACAATACTGGGAAAAAAAATAATAACTGCACTACAGATAAAGAGTAAACAACAGCAGTTGTTGCTTCAAATTTAGAATAGTATTTATTACTGAGCTAACTTGCTCTATAAGAATAGTGTTGGTAAAATACACAGACACAAATAACCCCCAGCGCTTCGCCTTCTCCTTAAGGCTTCATGAGGGGGCCCTGCTTTGTTTTCTTCAATTTTATTTTCAGTTTGATCTTTTTTTACAGAGTTCCCCAAAGCATTTAAAATTCTTCTGTAAGCCCAAAGAAGAGGTAGAAATGAGTACAATGTCATCTGCATATGCAAGACAGGAATTTTTTTGTGGCAGAACATTTGTTGAATGGAAGTCTGGTTTGTTCAATTCTTTTAAAATAGAATTTATGTATAAATTAAACAACAGGGGTGCTAATAGGCAACCTTGATGCACTCCTAAATTACTTTGTATATCCTTTGTCAGGTTACCTCGTTGGTCATATTTTATTTTAAGCCACGTTCCATTGTGTAGATCCATTAGTATCTCCAAAATACTAGGGTCCATTTTATTTTATTTAATTTCTCCCAAAGAACCTTCCTGCTAATTGAATTAAAGGCTGTTTTTAAATCTATAAAACAGCAGTAGAGCTTTGATTTTTTTATTGTAACATACTTCCAAATAATGTGCTGTAATACAAAACAATGCTGTATCATTGAACGGTTTGTTCTAAATCCATTTTGGCATTCCTCAAGTATATTATTCTGTTCAACTCTTATTTGTAATCTGTTAAGTAGAATTCTACAGAACATTTTTTGGGAGGAATGCAACAAACTTATGGGGCGATACATAGTGGGATCCAATGTATTGCCTTTTTTATAGATTGGACAAACCAGGCTTCCCTTCCAAGTTTTAGGGTATTTTCGCCGTTGTATACAATAATTAAATAACTTATAGAATAACAATGTCCACCTGTCACCAAAGACTTTAAATATATCTGCCAGAATTGCATCTGGATCTGGTGCTTTGTTAAATGATATACCTTCTATAGCTATCGTAATATCTAATTGTTTAATAATCACTGGTCTGGGAAATAGTTTGTTTTGAGCTGTATCTAGAGAATTCCCACGCTTATGTTCTAATTTGGAAAAAATGTAGATTTTCAAAGTGTTGCTTCCATTGTGATGGCGTTATAGTGGTTTCAATAATGTTTGAATACTTATCATATCCTTTACTTACTAATGTCCAAAACTGTTTAACATCTTTCTCTAGTATTGACACTCTTAATTTTTCCCACATTTCTTTCTGAAATTGCAACCTTTCTTTCTCTAGAATTCTCCTATATTCTTTCCTGGCTTGATTTAAGTTCTTATTTGTTATCATTGCACTATTATCTTTGTGTTTTCGGATCAGCTTATTTATTTCCCCTTTTGCCTTTTTACATGTGGTGTTAAACCATGTCTGTACCATTACTTTCATTGTTGATGTTTTTGTGAAAAAAGGTCAAATATAAAGACAAATCTTTTCCCAAGATATTACCAGGTCTACATTTAACTCCAGCTTTAATATTTCATCCCTCAACCCATCTATGTATCCTGCACTTAATATTTCTAGGGTTTGGGGTATCATTGTAGTTTGCCATCTAACTCTTTTTCAATTGATGATTTCTATATCTTGCAGTTGTTCTATTTCACCTCTAACCCCCAAGTCATCTAAGAGCCATTTTGTACAAACTGGAAAATGAGAAAATTCTGGCCTTGATAATATCTCTAAATTTTGCACTCTGTTTAATGCTTCTAAATTTCCCCAAACTAGATCAACCACTGAAGATCCCAGTGAGCCCAGACAGGTGAAGTTCCCTTCCTCATCTCCTTTTATTCGACCATTAATAAGATAAAACCCTGTCTTTGTCATTATTTCTTGTAATTTTTTTCCATTTGCATTATTAACTTTATCTCTTGATTTATGTTGACACACTAAATTTCTGTTTATGATGTTAATCCCACTGATTAGATCATCATCTGTATCTTTTTGATCCAGAAATCTGACATTAAATCACCCATTTATAATTTTTATTGATGATTCATAATTGTCTAAAAGATTATCCACTGATTTACTAAAATGATTCCAGTGATCTTCCTTTGATTTTTTTTATAATCCAGCAGTGCTAAATATATATTAACCAGAATTATGTTTCTTTTATCTTTTTCCAATTTCAAGTTTGCCAATTACTTCTCTCCACTTATGTTGGATTAATATTAAAATTTAAGGATGTTTTAACAAATATAGCTAATCCTGCCATGGCTCTACCATTCTTTCGCTGTTTAACTGCTGGTAATATAAAACTGGAGTATCCAGGAAATAATGATGATCTTTCATCTGTTAACCAAGTTTCCTGGAAACATATTATATATTTTCCTGCTATATATGCACAACAATCTCCATCTGCTAATTTCCTCAACAGACCTTCTATATTCCATGAAATTATAGCTATTTCTGAGGTTTCCAACCCTTGTGTCTGGGTCCTTTTCAACTGTAGTCATTCATCTATCACAGGAAGTGGGCTAAATGGATTTTTCCCATTTATCTGAGGTTCAGTTTCTACTCCCCATTACTATGATTGTTATTATTCCCAACCAGAATTTCCCCATTAATCATATATATCAATTGAGAGTCCAATACGTGAGATTTTTCTAACACCATATCAGCTATCTTACTTGATTGGAAAGTTATATCAATCTGAAGGGATCTAGATGTAGATTGATGGAGATGGATATATCTGATCACATTCTTGTTAATAGTCATTCCTAGTGCACATGAAAGAAAGGTACCAATTTCTTGTTACAATTTCCCTATAGTACAAGTATTTAGTAACTCCCAGCCAAAAAGTGACAACGGTCTGCTTTCCCATTCTGTCTCTTTTGTGTCATTGTACTCATTAATTACCTTTGAAACCTCTTCTAGCCAAAGATTTTGCATTTCTTCCTCAAGGTTGTCATCATCTCTGCTATTTAGTGATGGAACCAATTGAGGAGGTAAAACATACACTCCTTTTACATACATTTCTTTTCCTAGGTCCCAAATCCTCCAAGCCCAATCTGGATGGGTGCTATATATCAACACACAGTCTCTAATTTCCAGATTTTGAGGTTTTGTTATATATATACAGTATATCTGTAACTGAGTCTGTGATAGAGAACAATTTTCTTATCCAATTATCTAATTTAATGGGTGTTTCTCCATTTAATCTATGTAACCCATGGATTTCAATTAGGAATTCATTTCTCAATAATTCTGTGTTTATCAGTTGTTTGTTTATATAAGGGCACCATTTCTCATTTAAGTTTACATTTCTGGGCCCTTCTCCAAAATTCGAGACCTTTGGTAGTCCTCCTTGGTCTCCCCTCCGATCTGATCCCCAGCTTCTACAACATTCTGATTTGGATTCACTTCATGTGTCTGCCAACCATCAACTGCTTCATTTCCTATCCTATTCCTTACTTTCCCATTTATAACAACATCTGTTCTTTTGCCCAGACTGATTTCAACCACCATCCTTGGTTCCTGAGATTCCTGAGTTCTGTTTACATTTTTGTTTATATTTTCATTTTCCTCCACTTGAGTTTCTTTTCCTGGTTGTTCTATATCTTTACTTAATCTCACTTTATGTTTCCTCTTTTTTTTATTTGTTAATACCTTCCCTTTGATGTTTCCACCTTTTGTTAAACACAACTCAGGAATCTCTTCTAACCCTTTTTGAAAAGGTGGAGGTAAATTTACCTGAATTGCTTTCTGTACTTTAGAGCTCTGTATCTTATTTTCTTCTTCTAAAAGTGCTTCTGGTTCCAATTTCTTTCTACTACCCATTGAATCCAGAACTGCTCTATTATAGGCTACATCACCCCTAAGATTTTCTATTTCTTGTTTAAGAGCCCACATATTTTCAAGGATTACCATGTTGGCATAGTACTGATTTTTGATAATCTCCAATATTTGAAGTGAAAGTGTGGAGCTTGAAATAAATTCACCTTTGTCTGAAAAATATTCTTTATCATATTTTACTTTCTGCTTCCCAGGTTGAACCTTATCTGTCTTATCCTGTTCTAGTATAAAGGAAACAGACAATAATCCCATCTCTGGAGATTTTTCTAATGAATCTAGTGAATCTATTTCTTCCTGGCTCAAGATCAGTTGTTTTAAGCCTTGGAGAGTCTGATCTAGAGCTTTTAAAATATAGGACAAATTTCCCTCCTTTTCTTTAGGAATCCTAGGACTTCGTAAGGCTGTTAGAATTTCAAGACTATCATTAATCATATCCTTCTTTATTATTCTTTGTGTACCCTTGGAAGTATCAATCTTCCATTTTTTCTTCTGGGTACTCAATTTGTGACTTTCATTATTCTTTACTAATTTTAACACTAAAGAGGGATCTGAGTCACAAAATGAATCACAAAATGAGTCAGTATTTATTCTTAATGCTTCCTCCCCACTGACTGATCTCTCTCTAACCAGCTACTTATATTATAGCTGTCAGATAGGGATAATTTGTCCTCTGTATTATCCCCATATTTAACTACATCTGTAGTAATCAAATTTATATTTGTTTCCTCGTTCACTTCATGTGAGATGATTGCTATGATGTCTCTAATTTGCATTCTGATTGGCTTCTTCTCTAAAGCCCTCTCCTCTGTACCCTTTTTGAAATAAGATGTTATTTTCAATTGCTTTCTCCCACTGTTCTCTTTGGGTTCATCAACTATTATCATTGACTGTTGTGGTGTATTCTTGACTTGAATTTCATCTTTACTTTTATCTTTACCTTTACTTTTATCTGATACTTCATCCTGCTCTTCGTTTCCCCTGTTCCTTACTTTCTTTTAGTTTTTATTTGCTGTTTCATTTTAGCTGTGAGCCCACTCCTTGTGTTATCCATTTTCACTTTTCCAATTCTGATCAAGGCAGAAAAACTCAAATCAACAGTTGGTTATTATTAATACTAAATACTTTTAGGTGCTACTAAACTGGCCAGTGATGGTTTACAAATTTATACATACAAACACAAATAAAAAAAAAAACCTTATAAGGATCCGAGGATCCAAAAGGATAAATATGACTTCTAATAATCACAATGTACTTTTAGAGGCACCACTTAAAAGTTCTTTAGGATAGCAACTCAATTTAGATAAAATACGAAGCCAGAATAAAAATGAGTTAGTAAATGTCCAGGAGGATTCTAGTAGAAGCCATGATCCTTTAGGCCAGCTTCAAGACAGAAAAATACTGTTATAAATATAGGCTGAATATGGGGAGCAGAAAACCAAAGAGTATAGGAGCATCCTTTGATTTCACCCTTGGAACTCTTTGTAAATTCACTGGTTCCCCTGTTCTTCTGTCTCTCCAGATACCAGTCCTGACCATTAGCTGAAGGATCTTCCTTAACACCACAACAATGGACCTTTTCTATTTCAGCACTGTGCAACACTGCATAAAAATATAACACATTTTCAGGAAACTACCTAATGACTCACTCAATACAATATACAGATTTTACAATTTGATAACAGCTAAAATAATACTTCAAGTATATTTAATTAGGTAATATTCCTTGCTTACTTCTGAAAATGTAAGCCAGGGAAATCAGAGATTTTGTAGAGCTCTGAGCCGGAATTGGGAATGCTCTCTGTCCATGGGTCTCACCACATCTCCCCGCGTTTCACCACAAATACATTTCTGGCTTTCTAACTTTACTGTGGGGTGTGAAAAAATTGGTTGGAGAGCTAAAATACTAAAATGCTATGCTCTCACCCACCTGTATAAGTGCCGTGCAGAATAACAGCTTTTAGCCCCAAATTTTAAACCACAAAATCTGCATTTTCAGCCTTTTCAAACAGCTGTCTCACTCGCTTGTGATAAATTTGGTGTTCCAGCAACTCAGTGTTTTCAGTGTAAAAATATATGAGCAATTAAGTAGCTACAACCTATGAGCATGCAAGCAACCCTAACGGAGCCCAAGGCCAAGTGTGGGTCTCTAATCGAGTTGTGCTGGCATGCGCATTAAATACATATGGGTCACAGGATCATAGGATCTCCTTTGGGGTGAAATTCAGAAGTACAAGAAGTAATTTAAAATGTTAAATTGCAATCAATATGTTCATTTATTACAAACTCTCTGTAATCCCCTATCACAGCTTTTAAACAAACTATTTTTCAGAGCAAAAAGCGATATCAATATGTTACAAAACTCTGGTCTCAATTATAGTTTCAGGTAGAAATAGCAAAATATCAATGTGTTTTTTCCCTAGAGCTCAAAACACTAGTTCGTTATCCAGTTCTCTATCCAACTAGAGGCTCAAATCTCAGTTTGTAAAGTGAAAAGTGGAGTGAAAAATATCAAAATAATGCAGCCTTCTGCAGTCTCCTCGCTCCCTGACCATCTGACCAGCCTCTTGCCCTTGCCCTACTCATCCGAATTGTAGTAGAGAGATAGGGAAATAGCGGGAGATATTCAAGACACAGTATTCACAGTGTATTCAAAACTCCTGCATTTACAGCCACCAACAAATGCCATTTCTCTTCCTGTTCCTCCAACCTGCCACATCTTTTAAAGATAAAAAATTAGCAAGAAATAGCCCTGCTATCTGCATCTTCTTCTCACATGCCAGACACGTGTAGCAAGCTCCAGTCTCCACACTCCAATCTCAGTAACGACTTACAGCAAGACCTGGACAGGCTGTTGCTGTAAGTAACATTATAGGTATCAAGACCCCCTTAGAAGCCATACACCAAACATAATAAAGGACCGCCACTGCTGCTATAATAAGAGCAGTGGTGGTAGCGACACCACTAAATAAGTAATACCCATGACTCCTTGTGTCCGCTCAATCGGGAACCGTGCTATGCTTCCTTGTTCAGCCGAAAGTTTTGGGAATTTATGTCAAAAGAACCCAAGGATTAAAAACTATGACGACTGCAACCCCGAACTCCCGCAGCAGTATTGTAAGGTATGAGGGGATGGAAGCAGGCTGCAATGGTTCTTTACAGTTCACCTTTAACCTCCCTGTCCTTAATTCTCTTTTTCCCTGTACCTAACCTCCTAACCTTTCCCTAACCTGCCTATACATAAATCTCTTTCAGTACCTAACCTCAACCTTTCTTTAACCTCCATGTCTAATTCTCCTTCTGTACCTAATTCCCTAACCTTTCCTTAACCTTCATGTGCTTAATTCTCTTTTTCCCTGTACCTAACCCCCTAACCTTTCCTTAACCTGCCTATGCATAAATCTCTCTCCATACCTAACTCTCTAACTTTTCCTTAACCTTCCTGTGCCTAATTCTCTCTCTCTGTACCTAACCCCCTAATCTTTCCTTAACCTTCTTGTGCTTAATTGTGTCTCTTTGTACCTAACCCAGTAGCCTTTCCTTATGCTCTCTGTGCTTAATTTTCTCTCTGTACCTAACCCCCTAACCTTTCCTTAACCTCTTTGTGTCTAATTCTCTCTCTCTCTAGCTAATCCCCTAATGTTTCCTTAATTTTGCCAAGCTTAAGTCTCTGTCCCTAACCTTTTCTTAATCTCCCTGTGCACAACTAATGGCTACTGCCAACTGTGCATGAATTGTCATGTACTTTGGGATACAGTATATATTAGAATTCTATATAAATCCAAATTCTATTCAATTCTATTCTACAGTCCCTGCAATACCTGTATCGAACTGATTTGCTTTGTAAAGTGCTTTCAGATTCAGGGTATACAAAAGCTACTTTATAAAGTGAAACCAAACTTTAGTTTATTCTACGGTCCCTGCACTACTAATGACTAACATATTGCTTTGTAAAGCACTATGGAATACAGTGTGTATAAAATCAATGCTCTCTCTCTCTTTATATATATATAAATAGGGGATACATGATGGGCAGGAGTGGGATATGGAAAATATTCTCACTCCTGAAGAGTGAGCTGTGTATTCTCACGAGTGCCGCAGGCACGAGTGATAATACACAGCTCACGAGGCAGGAGTGAGAATATTTTCCATATGCCATGATCTGCCCATCACATGTACGATTTATACCACAGGGGTGAGAGCTGCAGGAACATTTTTTCTGAGTCTGTATGTTTCCTGCTCATTCTATGTGTGCTGTCAGTGTGTGTGTGTTCTGAATGGACTGGGAGTCAGAAACATAGGTGAGTGTGTTTTGCAAAGCTAATTGAGTGAGTCAGAGGCTCAGTGAGAAAGACAAACTGCTGCAGGTAGCACTGAGAAACAGAACCTGCTTTGTAAAAGACTTTCATTTAGAATTCAGGTTGTTTTGAAGCTGAGCTCAGCATAGTAACGTGCTAGCAATGTTAGAAACACAATGGGACATAGGTGAGAGTCTTTTGCAAAGCTAATTGAGTAAGTTGCAGCTTCAGTGAGAAAGAGAAACTTTTTCTGAAGCAGTTTCCATTAGAATGCAAGCTGCAGTGCATTTCTCCTCACTCTGGTGACATCAGCAGAGTATGGATAAATGTCGATATCCTCACTCTGCTGATGTCATCAGGATTTATCCTCACTGCAGTGAAAATAACACAGGTTATCCTACTGAGAAAGCTCTTACCCCGTGGTATATATATATATATATATATATATATATATATATATATTATGGTAGCACGGTAGTGCTACCATAAAGGGGTTGAGTAGCACTGTATAAGCTAAAGGGTGAAACCTGCACCTTAATAACTTTGCCACCGTTCAACAGATTTGCCTGAAATGTGGTAGACATGGTTGGGTGTGGTAGATCTTGGGATCTGCCAACTTTCGTACTGGTCAGATATACAGCTGCGGAGTTATTAAGCGATATCCAAATGCGCAATTACACTTTTTTTGCACATTCTTTGCTTATGCCTACAGGTTGCACGGTTTGCGTGACTGGTCCGAAAACTTCAGGGAACATGCAGGTACCTGATGTGTCTTTTGAAGATTCTGTGAAAAAATATTGAATGGTTCAAAAGTTATTCAAAAAACAAGTTCCCATTATAAGTCAGTGGGAAAAGTTAACAAAAAGTTCAACACTTTCGCAAATGCACTTTTTAGTGTCACAAATGGCCCTAGTAGTGTCGCAAATCCACCATTTTTTTTCAGTTACTGATCAGAAAAATGCTTGGCATTTAAAACTGGGACCCTCTAAGAACACAATTCTTTTTGTGTTCACCTAGTTGGACCCTCAGGATGCTAGCCATGTCTTTATTTTGGGGTTAAACACCCCAGAAATACGTTTTTCAAACTTCTGAAAAAGTAGTAACAAAGTAGTGTCGCATCTACACTTTCACAAAATTTTATAAGCTTTCACAAATTGCGACACTACTTTTCCAGACTATGGCCAAAATGACAGGAGTTCTTTGCCACCCTGTTGCAAAAGAACGGTTTGGTCTTTTGAGCTGAAATTTGAAGGGAAGGCAGCCAACATCTCTCAGATGTGCTGTTTGGTGACAAAATATTGCACGGATGCCAATTTACGGTACTCAGAATTTGACTTTTTTTCCCATAGACTAACATGGTGGCATTCAACATGCATTCCGGGGCTCGTATGTCAGAAACGGTGTGAGATACGGAATTTTTGTCGCAACAGGATACATTCTTTGTACACACTGTGTTCCTCTATGCAGCTGTTGGGCAAAAACAGGGTGTGTGCTTCCATTACTGTAACAGTTAGCGTTTCCACTTGCGTTTCTGTACCCATTTGCGTTACCATTCCTGTGTACGCCTCCGTCTGCGTTACCCTCTGCGTTCTCATTTGTGCTTGCGGTTGCATTACTGTTACTATTTGCATTTTCACTACTGTTTCTGTTTGCATTTCGGTTTATTTCTGGCACCCTTTCATTTGCATTTGCGTTTCTCTTTCGTTTTGCGTCTTCGTTGCTGTTACTGTTACCATTTGCATTTTCAATTGCGTTACTGTGCCCGTGCGCATTATGGTTTGCTTTCCCATATGCACTTCCATTTGCTTTTGCATTTCTGTTTCCTTTGGCATTACTGTTGCTGTTACCATTACCATTTGTGTTTACAACTGTGGTAACATGACCGTGCATGTTATGGTTTGCGTTTCCCTACGCGCTTCCATTCCCATTTCTGTTCCCATTGGCGTTACTGTTCATGTTAACTTTACCGTTAACTTTACCATTGGTGTTTACAATTATGGTACCATGACTGTGCGCGTTACAGTTTGCGTTTCCGTGTGCGCTTGCGTTCGCATTTCTGTTTCGGTTCCCTTTGGCGTTATTTATGCTGTTAACATAACCATTTGTGTTTCCAATTGCCGTACCATGACCATGTGCGTCACGGTTTGCATTTCCTTATGCGGTTGCGTCTCCCTTTTGCGTCACTGTTTGGTTTGGCGTCACTTTGTGCTTGAGTTTCTATTAACGTTTGCTTTACCATTTACATTTCTGTCACCATGTGCGCAACCATTAGCACTTGCGTTTCTCTTGCACTAACCGTTACCATGTCAGAAAACATCATGTGGTGGGAGCACAGGGCCCAAAGGGCCCCACACTCCCACCACCACATTCCATTCACTACTTCTACTGCACATTCTCAAAAAGAAGGGAAATTGGAGGCAAAAAACTCCATTTAATGCATCAGTTAGGGTTGTTCCACAGCAACAAAAGTGAGGAAATTCGATGTTAGGGTTGAAAACCCCCCCTTGCACCCACCCCAACCCTGCCCCCTCAGCCAGTATCGGGGTGTGCGTTGGGGTCGTCAGTCCTAACTCTCACTCAATTCTCCTATAGTTCCACCTCAGCTTCTTTACACATGTGATGGGGTGACAGTTAGGGCGATGACTCAACGACACCCCGACGCCGCTGGGGGGCAGGGTGGGGTGGGTGCAAGGGGGTTTCAATCCTAACATCAAATTTTCTGGCTTTTCTCACTGTGGAATAACCCTAACTGATATATTAAATGGATTTTTTTATGTCTAATTTTATATATATATATATATATATAATGATAGAGATATAATGATAGCACGGTAGTGCTACCATAGTTAGGGTTCAGTACCCCATTTAAGGTTAAATGGTGAAACTTTGCACCTTAATAACTTTGCCACCATTTAACGAATTTGCCTGAAATTTGGAAGGTGCATGGCATAACCATAGATCTTGGGATCTGCCAATTGTCATACCAGTCAGATATACGACTGTGGAGTTATTAAGCAACATTCTGGGGCGCGTTTACATTTTTTTCCGCATTCTTTGCTCTCACCTAGAGGTTGTACGGTTTGCATGACCAGTCTGAAAACTTCAGGGGACGTGTGGCCAGGGTCCCTGATGTGCCTTTTGAAGATTTCATGAAAAAATATTGAACAGTTCAAAAATTATTCAAAAAACAAGTTTCCCATTATAGTCAATGGGAAAAGTTAACAAAAAGTTTGACAGTGTCGCAAATACAGTTTTTAGTATCGCAAATTACCCCTGTAGTGTTGCGAGTCAGACATTTTTTTTTCAGTTACTGATCACAGAAATGCTTGGTATTTAAAATTGGGACCATCAAGGGACACAATTCTTTTTGTGTTTACCTAGTCGACCCCTGAGGATGCTAGGCATGTCTTTATTTTGGGGTTAAACACCCCAGAAACATGTTTTTGAAATTTTTGGGAAAAGTAGTGTCGCACCTGCAACACTTTCATGATTTTTTTTGCGAAAGTGTCACAAATCACAACACTACTTTGCACACTATGGCCAAAATGACAGGAATTGTTTCCCACCCTGCTGCAAAACAGTGGTTTGGTCTTTTGGGCTGAAATTTGAGGGAAAAGCCAACATCTCACAGATGTGCCTTTTGGTGGTTTGGTGAAAAAAATATTGCAGGGATGCAAAGTTACGATACTCAAAAGTTGACACTTTTTCCCATAGACTAACATTCCGGCATCCGCTGCGCCTTTTGGGGCCCGTATCTCGGAAACTGTGCAAGATACGGACTTTTCGTTGGAAAAATGCTTAGGGGGCTAAGAGCAAAACTAGCCAGGAAAGTCATAATTCATAGGAAATTTTAATTTTTTTTCTACATCATACGGTTCCCGAGATATAAGCAATTTAGTATTCCAACTCCTCATTTTCTGCTCCAAGCCCTATTATTATGCATACATTCTTTGTACTCACTGTGTTTCTCTATGCAGCTGTTGGGGAAAACCAGGGTGTGCACTCCAGTTACTGTTATACATAGCGTTTCCACTTGTGTTTCCATACCCGTTTGCATTAGCATTCCTGTGTACGCCACCGTGTGCGTTATCCTTTGCGTTTCTGTTTGTGCTTGCATTTGCATTACTCTTACCATTTGTGTCCACAGTACTGTTTCTGTTTCACTTTGCGTCACCATGAGCATTACCATTTGTGTTTGTGGCCGCTCTTCCGTTTGCGTTTGTCTTTTGTTTTGCATCATCATTGTTGTTACCGTTACCATTTGCGTTTCCAATTGCATTCCCATGCCCATACATGTCATGGTTTGCATTTACATACTCGCATTTGCGTTTCTGTTTCCTTTGGCATTATCGTTGCTGTTACCGTTACCATTTGTGTTTCCAATTGCGGTACCGTGACCATGCACATTACAGTTTGTGTTTCTGTACATGCTTGCATTTGCGTTTCCATTTCTGTTTCATTTGACGTTATTGTTGCTGTTACCATTACCATTTGCATTTACAATTGCGGTACTGTGACCGTGCGTGTTACGGTTTGCGTTTTAGTACGCGCTTGCATTTGCATTTGCGTTTCTGTTTCTGTTTCCTTTGGCATTATTTTTGCTGTTACCATTACCATTTGCATTTATAATTGCAGTACCGTGACCGTGTGTGTTACAGTTTGCATTTATGTACGCGTTTGCCTTTCCATTTCTGTTTCCTTTTGGCATTATTTTTGCTGTCACTGTTAACATTTGCCTTTACAATAGCGGTACCGTGACCAAGCGCATTACCAGTTGCATTTCCGTACGTGCTTGCATCTCCATTTGCGTCACTGTTCACTTTGGCATCATTTTGCGCTTGCGTTTCTATTGACGTTTGTGTTACTATTTACATTTGCATCATCATGTGCGTAACCATTAGTGCTTGTGTTTGCATTGCAATTACTGTTACTATGTCACAAGACATCACGTGGTGGGAGCGCGGGGCTCGAAGGGCCCGTGCTCTTACCACCGCATTCTATTCACTAGTTATAGTCCTCATTCTCAAAAGAAGGGAAATTAATGGCAAAAACTCCTGTAATGCATCAGTTAGGTTGTTCCACAGCAACAAAAGCAGGAAATTGCAAGTTAGGGTTGGAAGCCTCTTGCATTCCTGCCCAGCCCGCCCAACTGGCATCAGAGTGTGCATTGGGGTCGCCAGTCCTAGCTCTCACCCCATTCTCCTATATCTTCAGCTTGTTTACACAGTGATGGGTGAGAGTTAGGCCGACGACCCCAATGCATACCCCGATGCTGGTTGAGGGGCGGCTGGGGTGCAAGGGGCTTCAACCCTAACACCGAATTTCCTCCTTTTGTCGCTGTGGAACAACCCCAACTGATGCATTAAACTGAGTTCTTTGCCATGAATAAATATATATATATATATATATCCAAATTCTATTCTAGAAACATAGAAACAAACACAGAAACAGAAATTTGCCAACAGAAAAGGACCCCTTGGCCCATCCAGTCTGCCCAATTACCCCCCTTGTCCTTTTATCTTACCCCCTCCCTTCCATGCCATTTTTGCTTCTATTTAGCCCCATGTGGTTGTCCCTAGCCTTCTTGAATTTGCTCACCAAATCTACCCCACCACCCATTCTGGCAGCCTATTCCAGGGACCCACCACTTTCTCAGTGAAAAACTTCCCCCTCAAATTTCCTCCAAATCTTCCCCCCTCCAGCTTGAATGCATGTCCCCTTGTTGATTTGTTTTCACTCATCCTGAATATGCTACCTTCCCTCACCCTGTTTATTCCCTTTAGATATTTGAAGGTTTCTACCTTATCCCCCCTTTCCCTCCTCATCTCCAGTGCGTATAAATTTCGTTCCTCTAATCTCTCCTCATATGAGCTCTAGTGCAGCCCCTGAACCATCTTGGTTGCCCTTGTCTAGATCCTTTCCAACATGTCTTTGTCCCCCTGCAAAAGTGGCTTCCAGAACTGGACCCCATATTCCAGATGTGATCTGACCATAGTTTTGTATAATGCTTGATCACCTCCTTCCTCCTGCTTGTGAAGCCCCTCCCTATGCATGCCAGTATTCTGCTAGCCTTCCCCACTGCCTTATTGCATTGGCTCCCCACCTTCAGGCTATCCAAAATGATGATCCCCAGGTCCCTTTCCTGTTCTGTTACCTCTAATTCCTTCCCCCACCCAAGCCAGTATTTTACCCTTGGTTCCTACTCCCTATGTTCATTATTCTGCATTTTTTTGCATTGAATTGTAACTGACACTTCCTTTACCACTCCTCCAACCTGACCAGGTCCTCCCCTATTTTTTTCCACCCCTCCCAGCGAGTCCACCCTGTTACAGTCTTCGTGTCGTCTCCAAACAGACACACCTTCTCATTTAGGCTTTCTGAAATGTCCCCAGTATAAATGTATTGAATAGTATGGGACCCAACACTGACCCTTGAGGTACCCCACTCTTCACCCATCTCTCTATGGCATGCACCCCATTTACCACCACCTTTTGTTTTCTCCCCCCAGCCAATTTTCTACCCAGGTCATTAGTCTGCTTCCTACCCCTAAGCTTCCCAACTTGCTTATTAGTCTCATGTGAGGGATGGTGTTAAAGGCCTTTCTGAAGTCCAGATAGGCCATGTCCACTGCCCTTCCCTAGTCACATATCTCCGTAGAGTCTCTGCATTACCAGTATCTATCTCATTGCTGTGTTAAGCTCCTTAGGATAGAGTGTGTATATGAAATAATTATATGTTCCAGACCAAATATAAAGACACTAACACTGTCCCCAGACTCCATCTGCACTGGCTGCTTGTATTTTTTTTTTTTTAGATTGTCAGTGCATTATTCATAATGAGACACAACTTATATTGACTGGATTTGAATTATACAGGATGGGCAGCGAGGTACAGTTCAGGGGGCAACATGTGGAAGTATTTTTTCACATAGAGGGTGGTGGACACATGGAACGGCCTTCCTGAGGAGGTTACAGGATTAAAAACAGTGAGGGAATTCAAGAATGCATGGGACAGACATAAGGCAATTCTGGTGGGGGCTAGGAAGAAGTAGGCTGTTAGTTAACTAGGATCTACAGCTTATCAGTGGGCAGACTGGGTAGGCCAAGCAGTCCTTATTTGCCGTCAAAGTCTATGTTTCTGTGCAGGAAAAGGGGTGGGGTGGAGGCATACATCAGGGAGGGAATAAATTTTATGAAAGAGAAGTCGGAAGAGTGGAAGGTGAAAGCAATGTGGATTCAAATACTGTCGAACAGAAGGAGGATGGTGAGGGTGTGGTTTGCAGACCACTCAACCAGGGGGAGGAAAGAGGCAGGGAATGTCACTTGCAAATAAAGACTGCTACAGGGAAAGGAGAGGTGGTAATAGTGGAAGAATTTAACCTGCCCAAAGTGGACTGGAAGGTACCAGCCATAACCCACGTCAGGAGTCATGTGATCCTAGATGTGATTCCTGACACAGGGCATCACAGAACCAACCAGAGAGGGGGCATTCCTTGATTTGATGCTGACAAATGAGGACCATTTCCAGAATAAAAAGGTTGAGGAGCCCCTGTGTGGGAGTGACCATCATACAGGAACAAGAGTGACATAATAGGAAGTCCTTAAACAGGGGGTGGCTGACTACATTCAAGAAAAGTGGGGTTTAAACTTGTGAGGGGGGAGGGATAAGGAGGGCTGACCAGAAGCCCTCTCTCCAGATGAGGGAGTAGCTTCAAACCCAAGGGGGAGGGGGGAACAGACTGGGGTAGGAGGTTTCAGGAGGAGCAGAGGGAGGATGGAAGTATAAGGAACCTGGGTGGGGTTTGACAAAGGGGATCAGGGATAAGGGGGTGGGGGTGGTGTTAGTAAATGCCAGGAGCTTGGGAAACAAGTTGCAGAGTTCCAGGCCATGCTGTTCGAGGGGGATGGATGTGGCGGCGGTCACGGAAACATGGGCCAAAAAACATGACTGGGACCTAACATGGGGTACACTATGCTTAGGAAGGATAGAGAGGGGGCAGAGGGTGGAGTGGCTATGTTCATTAGAGATGACATAGAAATTGTTAGGTAGAAGAGGTAGAGGGAAACGTGGAGGCCTTATGGGTCACCTTACGAACCCCGGCAGGAGGTAAGGTCAAGCTGGGTGTAGTATATAGGCCCCCCGGTATGGGTGATGTTCTGGAGGATGGTTTGCTGGACAACATCATTGCCCAGTGTGGACTGAAAGGGGAGGAAGTGGTGTTGATGGGGGATCTTAATATGCCAGGTACAAACTGGGGAACCATGTTCTCTAAGGTGGCCAAGGAGCAGAGGATGCTGCACGGCTTCCAGGATGTGTTCTTAACACAACACGTGATGGAGCCCACAAGGGAGGGGCATGTCCTGAACGTGGTTCTGGCGGATGGGGATCTGGTAAGGGACCTGGTTGTAGAGGATCCCCTGACTGGGAATGACCACAATACTGTCTGGTTTCAAATAAACATGGGGGAGATCTAGGACACTGGCAGTGGACTTCAGGGGGCAGACTTTGTGGGCATGGGAAATATTCTCAAGGATCACTTGAAGGGGATTACACAATGACAAATGTGGAAAAGAGATGGGAGGTCATAAAACTGGGACTTCATGAGGCAGTCAGGACCTGCGCTAAGGTGAAGCGTAAGGGAGCAAGGTCACATAAACCATGCTGGTGGTCCAGTGAGGTTCAGGTAGCAGTCTGAGAAAGGAAGGCTGCCTACAAAAAATATAAAACAACGAGAGGGGATAGGGAAAAGGAAATGTACCATCTTGCATCTAAAAAAGTCACCTGGATGGTGCGGGGGGCAAAATCCAGTAAAGAGCAGTGGCTGGCACAGGGATACTGGGAGGGAAAGAGGTTCTTCTGGTACATTGGGGAGTGGAGAAAACTAAGAGGCCATCTTGGCAGGTTGAGATCAGAAGGAGGGTGGGTGGGTGGGTGGAAGAGGCGAAGGACCAGGCAGAGGTATTAAATGAGTACTTCGCCTCTGTGTTCACTAGGGAGGGGGATGGGATATCTACAAAGCAAGGCATGATGGGGATAGAAGTGGTAGTGAATGGGATCAGGGGAGCAACAGAAATGGAGCAAGAGGGAGGGAGAGGTACCCCAGGGGTGTCACATCAGGATAAGGATAAAAAGGCCAGTAAGGTGGAGGGGACGGATGATGCTATCTCCACCGAAAGGGTGTGGTTAGCCCTTAAGGTCCTAAAGAAAGATAAATCTCTTGGGCTGGATGGCATTCATCCGAGAGTACTATGGGAATTGGTGGACATACTGGCTGCACCCCTGGCGGAGCTCTTCAACAGGTCACTTGAGACAGGGAAGGTATCTAGGGATTGGCGAGAAGCACATGTTATGCCAATCCTTAAAGGAGGGTCGAGGGAAGTACCAGGTAACTATAGACCCATCAGTTTGACCTCGGTGGTGAGAAAATTAATGAAGAGTATACTAAAGGAACGACTGGGGGTGTACTTGGAGGAGGTGGGAAGTTTGGATAGTCGGCAACATGGGTTGGTGCCAGGTAGATCATGTCAAACCAATCTTGTGGAGTTCTATGAATGGGTAACATCAGAACTGGACAGGAGAAAGCCTGTGGATGTATTATTCTTGGACTTCAGCAAGGCGTTTGACTCTGTCCCCCCACAATGGTCTGGTGGAGAAACTGATGGGGTTGGGAGTAGGCTCTTTGATGGTCAGATGGATTGAAAACTGGCTAGCTGGACACACTCAGAGAGTAGTGGTTGGTGGGGAGCTCTTGAACCCTAGAGAGGTCGGTAGTGGGGTACCGCAGGGCTAGGTCCTGGGTCCGATCCTGTTAATGCATACATTTCGGACATCAGGGAGGGTATACGGTGTGAAATGAGTCTCTTTGCTGATGACTTCAAGATAGGAGCAGTAGTTGAGGGGGAAGAGGGGAGGTTGGCCCTGCAAGGGGACCTGGACACCCTGGAAAGGTGGGCTCACACATGTAAATTAAATTTCAATATCACCAAGTGCAAGGTATTACATCTTGGGTGGGGAAATCCTAAACACAGGTACACCCTGGGAGGGGAGGCGCTGGAGGCCTCAACAGGGGGAAAAAGACCTAGGGGTCATGGTGGATGCATGTATGAATAACTCCGAGCAGTGCAGGAGAGTGGCTAGCAAAGCAAACAAGATGTTGGGATGCATCGTAAGGGGGATCACCTCTAGGAGCAGGGAAGTGATTCTGCCACTGTACAACGGATTGGTTAGACCACACCTTGAGTACTGTGTACAGTACTGGAGACCACACTTGAAGAGGGACATACAGCCCTGGAGAGGGTACAGAGGAGGGCAACTAAGATGATACGAGGACTAGGGGATGTACGTATGAGGACAGACTTGAGGAGCTCTGCCTGTTTTCATTGGAGGAGAGAGAGACAGGGGACATAATTGAGGTCTTCAAGTACCTCAAGGGAATAAATAGGGTAAACACAGAGGGGAACTTTAGACTAAAGCAGGGAGGTATCACCAGAGGGCATGGTTTGAAGTTGGAAGGTGGAAGGGTTGGGGGGGAGAAGAGGAGGTTTTTCACTGAGAGGGTGGTGGATCCTTGGAACACGTTGCCTGGTGAGCTGGTTCAGAGATCCACAGTGAAGGGCTTCAAGAGAGGGTGGGACAGACATAGAAAGTGGATGTATCAGATGATGGCCTGGCCCAGGGGGGTGGAGATGGATGATAGGGGTTTCTGGAACACAAGGTGGGGGGCCTCATTACCCAACTAGGGATCTGAGGTTCAAGCAGACTCAATAGACCGTAAGGCCTAATCTGCTGGCAATTAGTATAGTGGCAGATCTGGTATCCTCAGTCGACCTGGCATGTGAGGTGAGGGGGTACAGGCAAATTGGCAAGCATTATGGATGAAATACTTGAAGCAACATCCCATTGTGTTAGAGAGAAAAGGAAGTGCAAAAGAAGAAGGAAACCACTTTGGTTCTCAAAAACAGTAGCAGAAAAGGTCAGAGCCAAAAGGCTGACCTTCAGGAAATATAAGGGAACGCAACAGGATGAAGATAGGGAGGCATATCCAACTTCCCTAAGGGAAGAAGGGAAGACAGTAAGGCAGGCAAAGGCCCAAACCGAGGAAACACTAGCACAAACAGTAAAAGAAGGTGACGTGACTTTCAATAGACACAGTGAAAGGAGAAACTCCAGAGGGCGTATTGCTAAGATCAAAGGGGATAAGGGGGCGCATGAGGAGGAGGACCATGTAAAAGCATCTATCCTAAATAGATACTTCTGCTCAGTATTTACTGAAAAGAAGGTAGGCAGGGCCCACAGCTCAGCGCCATGGACACGGGGAGGAGGTGTACACTAGTCCCTTCACAAAAGAAAGGGTCCTACAAGGGCTCGATAAACTCAGGTTGGACAAGGCAATGGGACCTAATGGCATACATCCCAGGGTACTAAAGAAGATAAGGGTGGAACTAGCAGAGCCATTATCAGAATTATTTAGAGAGTCTCTGAGCACAGGAGAGGTCCCAGAAGACTGGAGAAGGGCTCATGTGATCTCGTTCCACAAGAGTGGTAGCAGAGAACTACAGACCAGTCAGTCTTACCTCAGTAGTGGGCAAGATTATGGAGGCACACCTTAAGGAAAGGATAGTGCAACACCTGGAATCCATAGGAGCACAGGATCCAAGACAGCATGGGTTTACTAAAGGAAGGTCCTGTCAACCTAATCTCATAGATTTCTTTGACTGGGTAACCAGAGTGGTGGACCAAGGGGGAGCAGTTGATGTCGCCTACCTTGACTTCAGCAAAGCTTTCGATACTGTTCTCACGTAAGATTGATTAATAAGCTGGGTAGGCCTGGATGGGCTGGGATGTTGGTCAACTGGGTGGCAAACTGGTTGACAGGCAGAAAACAGAGAGTAGTGGTAAATGGTATACAGTCAGAAGAGATGCAAGTCACAAGTGGGTACCTCAGGGATCAGTCTAGGACCAGTCCTCTTCAATATCTTCATCAGTGACATTGCAGATGGACTGGAGGGTAAGGTTTGTCTGTTTGCAGATGACACCAAGATCTGCAACAGAGTAGATGATCCAGATGGGGTGAGCAGAATGAGAAGAGATCTGGATAAACTAGCAAAATGGTCAGAAGAGTGGCAACTGGGATTTAATGCAAAGAAGTGCAAGATCATGCACATAGGGAAGAGAAACCTTGAAGCCACCAATAGGCTGGGAGAGGAGTTGCTGGCAGTCACAAGGGAAGAAAGAGACTTGGACATCATCATCACCGATGACCTGAAATCATCCAAGCAGACCACTAAAGCAGTAGGTAAGGCTAGGGGGATGTTGGGGTGTATTAGTAGGGGTATCACAAGTTGGAAGAGGGAGATAGTAATCCCTCTTTACAAGACACTGGTTAGGCCCCATCTGGAGTACTGTGTGCAATACTGGAGGCCACACCTTCACAAGGACATTAACCAAATTGAGGCAGTCCAGAGAAGTGCAACCAAAATGGTGCAGGGACTACATCAGAAAACATATGAGGACAGATTAACGGAGCTCAATATGTATACCCTAGAGCAAAGGAGGGAGAGAGGTGATATGATCGAAACATTCAAACACCTTAAGGGCATTAACAAGGTGAAAGCTGTCAACATGTTTCAATATAAGAAAATAGTAGAACAAGAGGACACAGCATGAGATTAGAGGGAGGCTGATTAAGGGTAATGTGAGGAAGTTCTTTTCACAGAAAGGGTGGTGGATGCATGGAACGGCCTACCTCAGGAAGTGGTGGATATGAATACAGTGCAGGGCTTCAAACAGGCATGGGATAGGCGTAAGGGAGCAATACAGATGAGTATGAATAGATAGGCCATTGACAGAGCAAAGGCCAATGGCACATTCATAAGCTAGAAAAAGAAATGGGCAGACTGGATGGGCCTTACGGTCCTTATTTGCTGTCAACTTCTATGTTTCTATCAAGTTTAGATATTTTTGACGTCAGAGTTGATCCAGTGGTTTGGTCAGATCATAGCACCATGGGGTTCATATTTAGGGCTCCCCCCCCCACCCAGTTGGTCCCATCCATGTAGAGATGGTCTGGTACTGCCCCCCTTTAAGAGGGATATGCTCAGAGGGACTGGTGGTGGTGGTGCTGGACCTATCAAGTGTTGAGGCAGCATGTACGATTGGGACAGAGGAGGCTGTGGCAGCCTATAATGGGGCTGTCAGTGCCACCTTCGACTCAGTCGCATCCGTTCGTGTCCGCCCCTTATCTACTCACCAGAGACCTCCATGGTTTGACAGGGATCTCCGGGGTTTAAAGATTAAGGGATGGAAGTTAGAAAGATGCTGGAGGAGAGAACTCGTGAGTGCTGCCTTGGATAGGGGTATACCGGTGGATGTGATATTTTTGGACTTTGCCAATGCTTTTGACAAAGTATCACATAAAGTATTGCTACAAGAATTAGTCAGAATTAAACTACACCCTAATATTAAAAATTGGATACAATCATGGTTGGATAAACGGACCCAGCAGGTATCAGTGAAAGGTCATCTATCTGATGTGGGTATGGTGACTAGTGGAGTTCCTCAGGGCTCTGTTCTGGGTCCGATATTATTTAATATTTTAGTTTCCACAATGCCTACAACTGACAAGATGTAGGTTTCTAAGTATGCCGATGATTGTAAAATTGGTAGTTTGATAAGCTCTATGTATGATAAGTGTTTAATGCAAAAACATCTAAATAATCTATCAAATTGGGCAAATACTTATGGAATGTTTTTCAATGTAGACAAATGCAAAGTTTTACATTTGGGCAAAATAATATGGCTTTTGATTATTCTTTAAATAATATTTTATTTAAGAGTATTACTGAAGAAAAGATTTGGCAGTTACAATCTCTAAAAATTTAACTTTTGATAGAAATAATATAATTAAAGTTAAAAATGTAACAAAATTATTGGTTCAATTTTGGGAAATATCAAAAGTAGAGACTCTAAAGTGATTATGCCACTTTACACCAGTTTAGTATGTCCTCATCTGGAATACTGCTCTCAATTTTGTGCCCCTACTTCTGTTGGGAGTTGAAAACTAGCAGAGCGTGTACAGCGTAGATTCACCAAGAAAGTTACAGCCTTACATAATAAAAGTTATGAAGAAAGATTAAAAAAACTAAACCTTTTTTCTGTCAAATATCGACAAATAAGGGGAGATTTATGTTTGGTATTTCAAACACTAAAAAATGATTATTTAAAAACAATAGGATTAACAACAGCTTCCAACCTTAAATTGACCAGGAGTCATAGTTATAAACTCATAGGTGAGAAATGTATATCCACAAAAAGGAGTGTATTCTATACACAAAGAGTTGTGGGAATGTGGAATAACTTACCTGAAAGTGTTGTTAATGGTACTAATCTAACTACATTTAAGCAGAGATTAGATGATTTTATGGGGAATTTGAATTCCATCCATAGGGTATATGGGTGGCGAGTACAATAAAGGGCGTCTTTTGCATTTGCCTACTGTGCTCGTAAATTTCTATGGACCTATCTGGCCTGATGGATGACAGACTGGCCCTGAGGTCACATTATGCGGATTATTGGAGCAATCTCCCAGAAAAAGGCAGAGTTTTTGTCTAGGGAGATTGCTGTGGTGGGGAACAGACCAACTCAGCTCTTACACATGGTAGATGGGCTTTTACATCATGCCTGTCTCCATGTTGGGGGAGCAGGTTCTAGCACAAGGTGCGAGGAGCTTGCTCTGTTCTTTGCTGACAAGATGTCCTCTACCAGGGTGGAGATCTCGTTGAGCGTCTCTCGAATGGGCTGCAGTGCTAAGCCTGAGTTGTGCCGAAACACTCCTCCTGTCTGGGATGAGTTTGAACTGGTCGAGGTGGAGGAGGTGGTCAAGATAATCTCGAAGCTGCAACCAACCCAGTGCAATCTAGACTTGGGTCTGACCTGCCTTTTGGTTGGTTGTTTGGACCTGATTGGACCTGTGGTTGCTGGGATTGTCTGTAGTTCATTGAGGAGTGGGGTCTTTCCATCGGCATTGAAAGAGGCCTTGGTTAAACCCCTCCTGAAGAAGCCCTCTTTGGACCCGAACTGTTTCAGCAACTACAGGCCAGTCTCAAACCTCCCATTTTTAGGGAAGGTTATTGAAAAGGTGGTGGCCACTCAGCTCGAGAGATGTCTCACCTCCTCATCCACCTATGAGCCATTCCAGTCCAGGTTCCATGTGGGGCATAGTACGGAGACTGCCCTGGTGAGGGTACTTAATGATCTCCTGATGGCGAGAGACAGGAGAGAGCATACCATCTTAGTCCTCCTGGACCTCTCCGCGGCATTTGACACCATGGACCACGGGGTGCTGCTTAACTCCCTTCGGTTCTGGTGTGGCCTTTCCAGTATGGCCATCAACTGGTTCAGGTCATATCTGACAGACAGAGTGCAAAAGGTGACAACGGGACTTGTCTCATCTAACCACAAGCCTCTGAGCTGTGGAGTTCTTCAGGGTTCGGTCTTGTCACCCTTGTTGTTCACGGTGTACATGCTGCCATTGGGAGACATTATCAGGCAGTACGGACTGGGTTTTCACTGCTATGCAGATGATACCCAGCTGTACCTGTCCTGTGCACCTGATACCCAAGTAGCAGCTTCCGTATTTAACAGCTACCTCGAGGAAATCCGGACAAGGATGACTCAGAACTGGCTTAGGCTCAATCCGGAAAAGACTGGGGTACTGGTTGTGGATCCAGGTCATCAGGCCGGGGGGGGAGAGGGTTGTGCAGGGGTGTCCCCTTGCCCCATCTAGACGAGTGAAGGATCTGGGTGTGATCATAGATGATGGCTTGACCTTGGAAGCCCAGGTGTCAGCCATGCTCAGAAGTGGACTCTACCATCTTAGGAACATTGCCCGGATCCGAACCTTGATCCCACCTGAGGACCTGGATTCAGTGGTCCATGCTTTTGTCACGACCAGACTGGACTTCTGTAATGCACTATATCTAGGGTTATCTGGACGCAACCTCCGCAGTCTGCAGCTGGTGCAGAACGCGGCAGTGAGACTTGTGTCAGGACTGAGAAAGTATGATCATATTACCCCAGTCCTCTGCAAACTGCACTGGCTGCCAGTCAGGAGGAGGACTGTCTTCAAGATAGGGTTCCTGACCTATAAAACCCTGCACAGAAGGGGACCTGGCTATCTGCAAGATCTCCTTGTCCACTACCATCCACCCCAGGCACTTTGTTCTGCCGGGGGAGATCTCCTTCTAGTTCCCAGGGTTAGGTTGCGGCATTCTGGGGATAGGCCATTCTCTGCAGCCACGCCTACCCTGTGGAACTTACTGCCTGGATATTTAAGGGAGATTCCCTTGGTGGAAGCCTTTAAGAAAGGGTTGAAAATATTTTTGTTCCAGCAAGCTTTTATTGATTGATTAATAGTGTACTGTTTTAAATTCGATAGATTATTGGTCCCACCTATAGTGATTTTGTGTTTGCATTTTAGTATGATTAATTTTATTATTTTATTGTACAGCACCCAGAGTCTAAGGAAATGGGTGCTTTAAAAATAAAGTATCTATCTATCTATCTATCTATCTAGTTCCGGGTATGTATGGGCAGGGAAAAGGCTCACACTAAGACTAAAATCCTGGACTTTGGGAAGGTGAACTTTGGAAAGATGGATGAGCTACTAAGGAGTCTTCTGGCAAGCATCCGAGTGAATATGGGGGTGGACCAATGGTCCATCATCAAGGAGGGAATAATGGCAGCCACAATGGAATGCATTAGGCTCAAAGGAAAAAACTCGAGAACCAAAGCACCCAGCTGATTTAGCACACAGAGATCGCTCAGGCAGTAGCATACATGAGGTCCAGGAGGACCCACAGGGATGAAGACAGGGAGGACTACCTGAACATGGCTAGTGTAGCAGGTAGGGTAGCCCAGTGGGCTAAAGCTCAGAAGGAACTGCAGCTAGCTGAGGTAATTAAAAAGGGTGAGGTTGCTCCCTTTTTAATTCCCTCAGCTAGCTGCAGTACCTTCTGAGCTTTAGCCCGCTGAACTACCATAGCTGCTACATTAGCCATCTTCAGGTAGTCCTCCCTGTCTTCAACCCTCTAGGTTCTCCTGAACCTCTTGTTAGGTGATTTCATACCCCTTACTGCCTGGGCTACCTCTGTGCTAAACCAGCTGGGTGCTTTGGCGCTCAGATTTTTCCCTTTGAGCCTAATGCACTCCCTTGTGGCTACCATTATTCCCTCTTTGATGATGGACCACCTTTGGTCCACCCCATTTCCACTCGGATGCTTGCCAGGAGACTCCTTAGCAGTTTGCTAATCTTTCCAAAGTCCGACTTTCTAAAGGTCTACGATTTTAGTCTTAGTGGGGCCTATTCCCTGCCCCTACATAAAACCAGTCCCAAGGACGACCCTGAGAACCATGGACCAGTCATTCTGCCCGCAATCATGAGCAAGCTCATGGAGACAATACTCAAGGAAAGGGTATAAGGGTCAAGGGGGGGTAGACGGAAGGGAAGGGCTTATTGGGGGGAAGGGTCAGTAGCTAATGCTGAGGAAAACCAATGAACTGCATGCAAATTACCAATAAACAGCAAACACGTTATTTAAACCATTGGTACAATTTATCTCATGCTAGTGCCCAAAGGGTTATCAAGTGTTAAGTAGTAGTAAACAGTGTTAGCATATAATTAGCGAACGGTAGTTTGTTTATAAAAAGCAAAACATCTCCATTGCCGATGTAGCAAAACATTACAAATTTGAAAAAAGGTGCAGAGTAGTATGGAATTCACCTACCAGTCACTCTGGCACTTTGGCTCCAACTGAACGCCCCTCAGATGGTGGGGATTGGCTATCCTATCATGCCTTAAATAAGCAAAAAATTAATTATTTAAATACTGCAGTAGTATAGTTTATCTGCTGTTTGATGGGTAAGCTGGGAAGATACTGTTCATAAATTGTTTGAGTGATTGAGGGCAAATATAAGTCTTTTCATTTATAAATTTTTCAGAAATATGTTTTCAGGAACAGGTAAAGAAGAAAGAAATGCCTCACATAACTGGTTCCCTTCAGCATTCACCTTTTGTCCCTTATTGCTCCTGGTAGCTTTATGGTAAAGTTATCTACTAGATGGGTCCTGTAGTGATGAGGCACTTGGAGGGAAAGCTAGAAGAGAATTGTCTATATATATTTCTTCCAACCTAAAAGAAAATAAAAATAATGCAATTAGCTATTAGGAAGCTCATTTCATACATTTACAATTGCTTCTTATTAATATAGTCACATTAGCTTGTATTCAGGCATGTAGTACAGTATAAAGAAATATTGTTAAGCAGTCGATATGGGGGACGGTTCAGGAGGAAAGAGGTTACATCTACAAAATCTCTTACTACAGTTCCATTATTGGCTATATCAGACTACGTTTTTAGAAATGGTTTCAAATCCTGACAGTCATTGTGGCCATGTGATTTAAAAGTGTTTAGAAAAAAATCCATTTACTTTTTGCATTCACTTGCGCACAAGCGCAAGTAAAGTACAGTTACGTAAGAACTTACCATAACAGTAGATCTTCGAGAGGAGCTCTTGCAGCAGGTAATACCATTAGAACTGAAGCCGGCAGGTGTCAGGACCCCACGGAAAACTTGTAGTAAGCAGTCTGAGGCAGGGGACCACCCCCGACGGCGGCTATGCCTGACGTCAGACATGGTATATAGGGGCGGTCCCCTGATGCCATCTCAGTTCTCCCGCCAGAGACCTGGCTAGAAACCAAACTGGAGAACTGAGCAGGAAGTCCCCACCATGTTCTGGTGACATAAAAACCAAATTACAATCCTGGGTAATGGAGGGTGGGAAAGCCACCTGCTGCAAGAGCTCCTCTCGAAGATCTACTGTTACGGTAAGTTCTTACGTAACTGTACTATCTGACTTCGAGGGTGGAGCTCTTGCAGCAGGTAATACCATTAGGACTGAGTCACAAGCAGTGCCCAAGGATAGACCCAGGTGTGAGAGGGTGGTAGGGAGAGATGCTGAAAACCGCTGAAGCTGATGAAAGGCACTTAAGAGAGTAGGCCCTGCAGGACTGCTAGTCCAAAACCTGCTCTCCTTCTAGATACAATGTCCAGGCTGTAATGCCTGATGAAAGTGTGGTCTGAACTCCATGTTACTGCAGCACAAATATCTGCCAAAGAGATATTTTTCAGTGCTGCTAAGGAAGAGGCCACTGCTCTGGTAGAGTGGCCCCTGACTGTTCCTGGAAGTGATTTGTTATGATGCTGGTAGCAGAAAGTAATACACTGCACCAGCCAACGGGCTTGTGACTGTTTGGAAACAGGAGCCCCTAGCATTCATTTGGAGAATGAGACAAGCAACTGGTCTGACTGTCTGGAGGAGCGGGTCCTGTGGAGACAAAACCTCAAAATCCTGTGACCGTCCAAGGTGTGCAACAGCGCTTCACCTTGACTGTCGAATTCCATATAATAAACCGGAAGGTTTATGTCCTGATTAAGAGTCAGCATGGACACCACCTTCAGCAAGAACTTAGGGTTCATGTGCAGGGTCACCCTGTCCTTGTGGAAAACTATGTAAGGTTCCTGACACATCAGGGCTTGGAGTTCGGAAACCCTTTGAGCGGAGGTGATAGCTACCAAAAGGAGGGTCTTCCATGAGAGGAAGCGTAGCTCACAGGAAGCTGCTGGCTCGAAGGGGGGCAGAGTTAGTTTCTCCAGGATGAAAAATAAATCCCAAGGAGGAACGATGTCTCTCCTGGGAGGTCTGATATGTAAGACCCCTCTTAGAAATGTCTTACAGACGTTGAGCTGAGCCAGTGTTCTATCTCCGAAGAGATCATGATATGCGGAAACCGCACACATGTGCACCTTAATGGACAAATAGCTCAGTCCTAAGTCCAGAGGGTGACAGAGATATTCTAGCACGTGCCTAGCTGGACAACCCAGGGGATCTAGGGCACGGGTCATAGCCCAAAGACAGAAGTGTTTCCATTTCAGAGCGTACAGGTAGGTGGCCCTGATGGAAGGCTTCCTCGCTGCAACCAAGATCTCAGCCACCCTGCTTGACACTCCTAGCCTCTCTTCCACTAGGATTGCAAGAGCCATGCACGTAAGGTGAAGAGAGTGAAGAGCAGGATGGACGAGTGTCCCCTGCTCTTGTGAGAGCAAGTGGGTGGAGAGTGGCAACTGTATTGGAGGTTTCAGCGACAGTTGCTGGAGCAATGGATACCAGATCTGGTGGGGCCATAGATGGGCCACCAGAATCATTCTGGCCCCCTCTGACTGCAACTTGAGCAGTACTCTCTGAATGAGGGGAAAAGGAGGAAAGGCATGCAGGAACTTCCCTGGCCAAGAGAGAGACAATGCGTCGCACCAGAAAACACCAGGCCCTGGAGCGAGCGAGCGAAAAAGTTGCAGTTTGGCATTCTACAGGGACACAAAGAGGTCCAACTCTGGACTGCCCCAGCAACTGAACAGGTCATCTGCGACTTCCTGGAGCAATTCCCACTCATGATTCAGACAGGTAGAGTGGCTGAGATTGTCGTCGAGAAAGTTCTGGACCCCTGGCAGATGAACTGCGATGAGATCCAGTCAGTGTTCTACTGCCCAATCCCACACTCTCATGACTTCTCTGCAAAGGAGGTACAAATGAGTCCCCCCATGCATGTTGATGTAGAAGACCACTGGTGTGTTGTCTGTCTGCACCAGGAGAGGACCCGTCGAGAAATGGTCTCTGAAAGCAATAAGCGCATTCAGCATGGCTCTCATTTCCAGAATATGTATATGCAGAAAGCTCGCTATGGCAGACCAAGACTCCCGGGTCCTGTGATCCCCTAAATGAGCCACCCAACTGGACAGAGAGGCATTTGTGGTTAAAGTTTGAAGGGGGTGGGGCTCCAGAATAGGACTCCTCCGGCTAGACTGTCATGACGGAGCCACCATTCGAGAGAGCGGTGTACCACACGAGAAATCCAGATTTGAAGATCCAGATCATCCACTGATTGGTCCCACTGGACCCTGAGATGCCATTGGAGGGTCCGCATATGCAGTCTGGCTAAGGGTACTGTGGCTATGGCAGCTGCCATATGGCCTAGGAGTTGGAGAACAACCCAGGCGAGGGAATAGGAGGCCTTCTGGAGCCTGCTGGCCAAAACCCGAAGGCGGTCTGCTCTGTCTGGGGGCAGGAAAGCTCTCCCCTGCTCAGTGTCCAGAATAGTCCCTATGAATTGCACCCTTTGTGTCAGCCAAGGATGTGATTTTGGCCAGTTTACTGTGATCCCCAGGGAGGAAAATAGATCCCGTGTCTCTCGTAAGGCGATTAGAAGCTCCTTCTTCGACTGAGCAGAGAGGAGCCAATCATCCAGGTAAGGGTAGACAAAGAGTCTTCTCCTTCAAAGGGCCACCGCTACCACCAGTAGACACTTGGTGAAGACCCTGGGAGTGGATGAAAGGCCGAAGGGGAGTACCCTGAATTGGTAGTGCTCATCCTGGAAGCTGAGACGCAGAAGTCTTCTGTGAGAATTCAGGACTTTGATATGCATGTAGGCATCTTGCATATCTAGGAAGCACAGCCAGTCCCCTTGACGGAGCAAAGGAAAGAGCCCTGCCAGAGTGACCATCCAGAATCTCTGGTATTTTAACGAGAGATTGAACTGGTTTAAATCCAGACTGGGATGAAGGTCTCCTGTTTTCTTCAGAACAAGGAAGAAGCTGGAATAATAACCCTTTCTCTTCTGGGCCTGTGGGACCCTTTGGATGGCCCTTTTTCCTAGGAGCTGTTGGATCTCTGCTTCTAGAAGGAGACTTGTGCCGGTGGACAACAGGCTAGAGTGGGGGGGAGGGCTGTCTGGCGGGATAGAGATGAACTCTATTGCGTACCCCTTTCAAATGTTGTCCAGTACCCACTGGTCCGCCGTGATACTGGACCATTCGAGTGGGTAAAGTGCAAACCACCCTCCTACCTTCTCGTTCTGCCTGTCCCTGAAGGGAGGAGGGGGCAGCGGAAGTCAGGCTGAGGAGGTGGTGGGGCCCTGGGCCCTGGGAGTTTTGGGCTGCTTGGGATCCTGGGAACCTTGAGGGGCAGGGTGCCCCCGCCTCTTGAACCCCTTACTGTGGGACTGTTTGCTCCCCTGTCCCTGCCCTTGTCCTTTACGAAAAGGGCATCGGCTGGGTTCCTGAGGCTGGGACTTATACATACTGTGCACATCGGCCACTGCTTTCCCCGACTCCTGGAGTTGCTTGATCATATCTTCAACTTCCGGGCCAAACAAAATGGGACCCTGAAAGGGGGGGGGTCCAGGATACTCTTGTAAGTCCGGCTGGAAGCTCAAGAGCCTAAGCCATGACTGCCGCCTCATGCAGACCCCTGAGGCGGCTGCTCTGGAGGTCATATCTACGGCATCATAAGAACACCTCAGGGCATATTTGTCGATGTCTAATCCCAACTGGGCACACGCCAATACTTCCTGCTTCGAGTCAGAGTCTGTCATAGAGTTGACGAGGTCCACTGTCTTCTGCCACAGTGACTGTTAATAGGTAATCATGTGGGCCATGAAGTTCAAGGACCTGATGGCTCCAGTGGCTGAGGAGAAGACTTTTCGGCCCCAGCTGTCTAACTTTTTAGAGATGGGATCCGGAAGTTGGGAACTCAAATGCTTTGGCTGGGAACCTCTACTGTGAGCAGCTGTGAGGACCAAAGAGTTGGCCTTCAATTGTTCGGCTAGAAAAAGTTCGGACCTTGGAGGCTTATAAAGTCTGTCCACTTTTCGAGAGACTGTGGGAATGGAGGACAATGTACGCCAGGTCAGGAGTCACATCCTGGAATGGTTCCAGGAACGAGGGAATAACCAAAGGCTTGGGTTCCTTATCTCCGAGGAACTTGGTCAAGCGCCAGCTCTGGATCCAAGTCCTCTGTATCCCACTCAGATATATCCTGATGTGCCTCATGATGTCCAAAAAGAGGGGACATCGGGGCACGGGAATCTTTAGGTCCCGGGGAGGGAGGACAAAATTCCCCATCTGAGTAAGGCTCTGATTCAACATCGCCCTCATCTGAGAAGGCCGTGACAGGAGGGGAAGAAGGAGATGGAGACAAAGGGTGTTTCCTTCTCTTCCCCTTAGGGTCAGGACATGGGTGCTCACCCTCACCCCCCTGAGGCCCTGGGGTAGGAGGGGGACCCATGGGTGGCAGAGTAGGGACAGTGTCTGAGGGTCTATACAAGAGATCCCCTTTTACTGTATTCTACCAGGTAGTAAAGAGACTCCTGATGTCTGCTACTGGGATGACTGCAGGGCCCGGTGCTGGGTTTGAGGGGCCAGGCATCGGGTCTATAGGCACGGGCATCTGAGGTTCAGGTTCCTTGGGTCCAGGATCCTAGCATCAGTGGGCTGACAACCAGTAGCACCTTTGTCTTGTGGTTCGGCATCTGGTGTGGCCCTGTCAGGCGTTCGGTCCCTCGGAGTAGGGGTGGACGGCTTGTCTTCATCTGGCGACCGCCCCGTGTCAGGCATCAGGGAGCGGGATGATGGAGTAGGTGACTGACTAGGCTTGCGCTGATCTGGGGGAGGGCACATCTTAGCTGGAGGAGGGGGAGATGTCTGAGCCCGGGCAGCTTCCTGCCTACCTGAGGGTTCTTCTGAACGCTTGCATTTACCTGAAGAACCGAGCCTGTCCTGAGCCTAGAACAGGCTTTCCTGGGTCGACCCTGAAGGTTTGAGGGGTTGAAGGGGCCATGGAAGTGTGGTGTCCCAATGTGGCCGACTCCCAATGTTTGTCCTGAGAAGAGGCGGGAGCAGACTTAGACATACGGGAAGGTTCGGACGACTGGGCCGGAACTGAACCAGACCAGTTGGAGCTCAAGGACGATGAGGCCTGCTTGGCTGGTGACTTAGGGCAGGATTCAAACCTGGCCCAATCCTTATCCCTGTGGTGATGCTTCCCCCCCTGATGACTTATCTTTCAGTGGGGAATCCCTGGTGGGAGAGGATGAGCTGGCTCCTGATCCTCGCTGCATGGCCACAAGCTTCTTCTCGAGCAGAAAGGTCTTGAGTGCATTGGCCCTCCTGGCACGCATCTTCTGGTTAAACTTCTGGCAATGTGTGCAGGTGTTGGGCCAGTGTTCCAGGCCTAGGCAAAGGAGGCAGGCCGCGTGGCCATCTTTGGCCAGGATCTGCTTCCTGCATGCACACTTTGCTTTTCGCCGCAGTGGGGAGGGCGACGACACACACGAGGCAATGGTTGAAACATGAAAATACTTCTGTCTTTCGTTGGCTGTCGACTAAGGAAGACATCTGAGGAGCCAAACTACGTGGGTCGATGGCAGGAAAAGAACTGAGATGGCACCAGGGCACCACCCCCTATATACCACCTTTGATGTCGGGCGTGGCCAACGTTGGGGGCAGTCCCCTACCTCAGACTGCTAGTTACAAGTCGCCCCACCTCACCACACCCCACTCACCCCATACTTACCTCCGGAGCTCAGCACAACAATCTTCAGTGGACTGGGAACACGTCTGCACTCTTCAAAGCTGACCACGAACTGAAGTAATGCAGGTAAGCTGTATAATGGCATAAATGTTGTTTTTTTTTTTTACAACTTATGTGGATGTCTCTGGATATCTCGGGCATTTTTGGGACTTTTGGCACCAAATTTTCATCATGGGATTATTGGTTCCCCTCCTCATGAATTCAGCCACTGTTATGGCGTTAATCAGTCCTGAAAGGTGATTTCGCGGTCACTGTGTGGAATCACCTTTCAGGACCGATTAATGAAATAACAGTGTCAGTGTTCATGAGGTGGGCTCTCAAAAAGCCTATGTTGCAAATTTGGTGAAACAATTCCAAACAAGCATTTGTCAGTGCCGAATGTTTGCTTGCTGACATTAGCAGTTGAAGTGCAAGAGTTCGACAGATGCAGTATAGGAATGGCATTGAGGTATTGAACTGTTGACAACTCTACCCTCACCCTACAGAGATGGACAGGCATTGGGGTGTGCCTCTGGACTGTCGCCCATTATGGTCACGACATTTCACCTCACTCTACCCTTCAGATACTGACAATTTTCGAGGTATGCTTTGGGGTGTTTGGGCTTTACATTCACCTCATTCCATAAGGAAATACGCTGAAATGGCTGCAGTATAGGAGAATGGGGTGAATTCTGGGAGCAAAGAGTCCCAGGCGCACCTCGATGCCTATCACTGGCTGCAGGGTGGGGTTGGGGGTGGAATGGCATGAGCATTACTGTCGACAATCCTAAGTCACACCCCTGATGCCTGTCAGTCCCTACAAGGTAGGGCGTTATGGTCAAAAACTCTAACGCCATGGGCGTTTCTTGGTATTATTACTCCAAGTTTTCCACATGAGCTTTTTGTGACTTCATTGCATGAACAGTGACACTATCAGTTCTTTGGGCAAAGGTGATTTTGCTGTGACTGTGCCATTTGCGCCACAGGTGCGAGGTTCGAACAGGATGTGAAAAGTGATTGTACTGTTCAGAGAAGAGTGTAAAAAATGGCATTGTTGAAAATCTGGAGTGAAAATATACAAAAACTGGTGAAGTCATGAGCATGCGTAGAGACTGGGCAATGTACACCCATAATGTAACTAGTTTGGGGATTTTTTACAGCAGATTTTCAACATGGGCACTTTGGGACCTCCGCTCATGAACAGTGTCACTGTGATTTTCTTAATCTGTCCCAAACACTAATTTCCTACAGCAAATGTGCTATTTTGCACTGGAAGTGCAAAAACACATTTCGGCCAGGTGTGAAAAATGACTGCTGTACTGTTCATATGTTCATGAACTTACGAGGGTGTGTGGAAATTGCACAATGGATGCTCATAAAAGAGTCATTTTATGGACTTTTGTTATCAAATTTTAAACATAGCCATTTTAACACCTCTGCTCATGAACAGTGTCACTGTGAGCTTCGTAACGTGTCTAAAACATTGATTTCGCACACCGACCGCAGTCCACCTGCCCCAAACAGGGCTTGTACCTGCAATGCACTGCGGCAAGGTGGTAGGGGAACTGCGGCCGATGCAAGCTGCATCCTGCGATTCACAGGCATCACCTGGCGGGACAAATTATAAATGTCCTTAGGCCAGCCAGGGCAGCCGTAAGGGGACTTAGACATTCTCCCCTGGGTGACATACCTGTGTGCGGCATACCATGGGTGACGATCCACCTATCATACACCCCCGAGTGTTGCCTTGTATGTGTGGCCCCCATCCTAGTGGTCCAATGACATCCCTCACAGCTCCCCGATGCCACCTATGTACCATGTTGGTACCCCCGTCCTGATGCGGCTCTCTTGATCCCTAATGCCTGCCCTATTAGTGCTCTTGTAGCACCAACGTATGGTGGTACAGTGCCCACCCATGCCCCAGCAGGTGGTGCCCAAACCCCCCGTACACCAGTGCAGACTGCTCTCCAGTGCCCAGTACATCCCACCATTCACCTCTATGGCCAGGTGCCAGTTGCACCAAACATGGTGGGGGTACGTCGACCCATCAGATTGGGGCCACGTCCCCATTACCTAGTGGGACGGGGGTCCTGTGTTAGTTTTGGTGGCCTGCAGTGGACTTGTGCAGTGTGCCAGGGGTTTGCTGCAGGGTTCTGGTCAGTGCTAGCATTGGGACTTAGCCAGTGGGACCCTTCCTGTACCTGAATCAGGTGCAGGGTCCCTGGTGCACCAGGCATTGGTGCAAGATGCTGCTTGCCAAGCTTGTGCTAGACACAGGCCCCAATGAGAATCGTGCCCATGCAGTATAGGAATGGCAGTGAAGTACTGAACTGACGTCAACCTCACCCCCACCCTGCAGAGATGGGCAGGTACTGGGGTGCACCTTTGGGTCATTGCCCATAACGGTCATGACATTTCCCCTCACTCTACCCTGCAGACACTGACAAGTGTCAAGGTGTGTCTTGGGAGTTTGGGCTTTACTCATCTCATTCCATAAGGAAATATGCTGAAATGGTTGCAGTACAAGAGAATGGGATGGATTCTTGGGCCAAAGAGTCCAAGGCACACCTTGAAGCCTGTCACTGGCTGCAGGGTGGGGGGGGGTGGAATGGCATGAGCATTACTGTTGACAATCCCAAGTCATATCCCTGATGGCTGTAGGGCATTATGGTTGAAAGCCCTAACACCCTGGCTGTTTCTTTGTATTTTTAAGTTTTCAACATGGACTTTTTGTGATCCCACTGCATGAACAGAGACACTATCAGTTGTGTGAAATCAGTGTTTGGTACAGAGTAAGAAAAATCACAGTGACACTGTTCATGAGCAGAGGTCCTAAAATGCCTATGTTGAAATTCAGTGAAATAATTCCCAAAAAATTACTGTTTTACGAGCGTGCATTGCGCAGTTTCCATGCACATTCGTGAGTTCACGAATGTGTAATATTTTCACTCCAGATTTTCAACATTTGCATTTTTCCACACCTCCTTATGAAAAGTACAGCTGTCATTTTTCACATCCTGGCTGAAATGTGTTTTCCCACTTCCAGTGCAGAATAGCACGGTTGCTGTGGGAAATCAGTGTCTGGTACAGAGTAAAAAAATAACAGTGACACTGTTCATGAGAAGAGGTCCTTAAATGCCTATGTTGAAAATTTGCAGACAAAGATCCATAAAGTGACTGTGTTATGAGCGTGCATTGCACAGTTTCCACGCACCCTCGTAACTTCACAAATATTTTAAATTTTCACTCCAGATTTTCAGCATTAGCATTTTTCCACACCTCCTTATGAAGAGTACAACTGTCATTTTTCACATCCTGGCCAAAATGTGTTTTCTTAATTTTGGCGCAGAGTAAATCAATCAATCAATCAATCAAAATCTTTATCCAGGTGGGTACCATTAAGCAAGCTCATTTGCAAGGTGGACCTGCATTACATAAGGGCAAATAACAATACAAATTATATACAATTAATATAACAGAACATGAAAAGTATACAACAGTACAGGAGAACCTGCCTCACATATCCATCACCAAAATGAATAATACTGAATTCAGGCAATACCGTATATACATGGGTAGTATGCATGAAGAGGAAAAGGCACGTTTAGATCTAGTAAGTAGTGGGAGTGGCTTAGCTAGAAGGAAGCTAAATTTAAAGACTGCCTTATAAAGATTCTGCTACTAGCTTGGCAGAAGACACCAGGAGGAAGGACTGCTGTGTGACTGGACTTCTCTACTGGGACTAAAGAAGTAGAACTCTTGTACTTGGACCTTTAATTTAGGGTAAAAAACTAACAAACAAAACAAAAAAAAGTGTGTGTTTGTCTGAGTTAACTGAACTGAATGGTTATCTGAACAGTTATCTAGGTGTAAATCTCAGGTGATTGAAAGGATTTGATAGCTGTGAGGTTTAAATTACTTGTACAAAGATCTAGTAAGTAGTGGGAGTGGCTTAGCTAGAAGGAAGCTAAATTTAAAGACTGCCTTATAAAGATTCTGCTACTAGCTTGGCAGAAGACACCAGGAGGAAGGACTGCTGTGTGACTGGACTTCTCTACTGGGACTATATTGCCCTCCTTCCCTCCCTCCCAAAGCTAGTTCTACTTTTATAGGCACAGGATTTGACTGACAACATGAACTTCCTGTTTGGGAGCAGGAAGTGAGTGATCACAGAGCCACCAAAGACCCACCATTCTAGAAGGGCAAGAGTAGCTCTCCGGCCCCCTCTAGCTACTGGAGGTCTGCCTCTGAGCAAGTAAGGGGTCTACTGAGAAATATAGGATATTCTTGTCTCAGAACAGGACAATCAGGAGCTTAAAGGGCACACAGGTATAAAATAAGAAGGGAGAGAAGAAAAAAAAAACAGAGGAAAGAGTAAGGATTGCAAACAGTTAAGGGGCCAGAAATAAGACATGATGGGAGTGATGCAGTGCAGTGGCTGTGGAGCAGCAGTCTTCCGGGAGACGTTCTGGAGGATGCGGTGTTGTCCCATCTGCAGGCACCTCTCTGGGCTGAGGGAGGAGGTTGCTCATCTCCAGGCTAAGTTGGCCAGATTTGTGGGACCTCCTCTTCCATCCAGGGACCACCAGTGCCACTGCCGTTGCCTCAGAGGTTGCCAAGAAAGAGGGCGGTTGGACCACAGTGGGCTCAGGGAGGATGAGTGGTGGAACAGAGGCACATTCCTCCAGTTGTACCTCTCCACAATTCCTATGCCATTCTGGCAAAGTGTGGTTCCTCTATGGAGGCACCCACAGTGGAGTCCAAGGAGGATGCTGGGAACCTCCACAAAGGAGACCCACAGGAGGGTGGCAGGGGACCCCACAGGGGAAGGAAACAACTCCTGGTGGGGGACTCCATCATTAGGAAGGTAGAACTGGGGGAGGAAGGGGAGAGGGAGGTAAGGTGCCTGCCTGGCACCATGGCTTGGAGGGACAGGGAGCGAATCCTCAGGATTGCCGGAGCAGCTGCACAGGGGAGGGAGCTGGATGTCATTGTGCACCTAGGGACAAATGACCTGGCTAAGAAAGGGATTAGAGAAGTGCAGGAAGAGTTTGTGGAATTGGGGAGGGGCCTTAGACAAGTAGCACGCACGGTAACCTTCTCGGAGGTGCTGCCCATCTATGACGTAGGAGAGGCTAGGGTGTTCCGCACCATGGGATTCAATCAGTGGTTGAAAACTGGTGTGGGAGCTCAGGATTGGCTTCATTGGGACTGGGGCCCACCTGGAGTGATGCAAGCTCATACTGGCATGATGGGCTACATCTGTCCAGGAGGGAACCAGGATCCTAGGGTGATAGGTTTAAATACTCATTAGCAAGCATTTAAACTAGCCAAGGGGGGAGGCACTGGAAAGGAGCAGGGAAATCCTAGCCCCCCAAAAAAGTCTCGGTAGTAAGTGTGGTAAACACCAACATGGAGATGTCAATAGGGAGAAGCACAGGGGTAAATGGAGAAAGTGACAAACGCAATAACAACAGGGATGGGTCAAAAAGGGGTAAGGCCATCAAGAAATGGAGGGTAATGAGTACCAACGCCCGTAGTCTGGGCAACAAGCTCCCTGAGCTGGTGGCCTTGATGGAAGAGGGATGCCTGGATATCGTGAAGGCAGTCACAGAAACATGGTACACAGAGAACCATGACTGGGATGTTAACATACCAGGTACATAACCTACAGGAGAGACAGACGGGGAGAAGAGGGGATGAGTAGCTGTCTGTGTAAAGGAAGGGATAAAAGCAACTGAACAAAACAGTAAACCGGGCAGGAGAGGAGGCACCTGGGGTCACCTTGAGACTGAAAGGCACCACAATCCGCACAGGGTTGTGTACAGACCCCATGTCAGGGGAGGGAATGGACAAGGATATGATAGAAGGCATCTTAGGATGGCAGAGAAAGGAGATACTGTTGATGGAGACCTGAATATGCCAGATGTTAACTGGAGCACATTGCTGCAGCCACATCCAAGAGCAGGGCCATTCTTGATGCTCTACAGGTGGCAGGCCTCAGACAGTTGTTAGTTTGAACCCACTTGTGAGGGAGCAATCTTAGACCCTCGTACTCTCAAGCGGGGCAGTGAGAGGATCTCAGATCTAGAAGTGGGTTGCCATCTGGGAACAAGTGACCATCAAACAGTGTGGTTCATGTTAAACTCAGCTACAGAGTCAAGCCACACAAAAGTGAGGGTACTGGACTTCAGGAGGGCTGACTTTGGCAAGATGGGAGAGTGCCTCAGAAAAGCACTAGCAAACAGGCTAGAAGGAGGTGTGGAGCAACAATGGGAATCATCAAACTGCCATCACAGAGGCAACAAGCCTTTGTGTGAAGCAAATAAACAAATCAAAACGAAAGAAAAAGCCACTATGGTTCTCAAAAGAGGTGACTGTGAAAGTCAGGAAGAGAAAGATAGCATTCCGGAAGTATAAGGAAACACAGAAGGAGCAGGACAGAGAGCTGTACCAGTTAAGGCAGAAGGAAGCAGGGAGAGAAGTCAGAATAGCAAAGGCCAAAACTGAGGAAAAGATAGCCAACTCGGTTAAGAAGGGGGATAAAACCTTTTCAAACAACATCAAGTCTTGTTATATTATGACATATGCAGTGAGTCCCAACCTTCGAACTGCTCCGGAAGTGAAAGGGTTAACTTTCCATGCCAGGCATGGAACGCTGAGCTCGAGCTCGGTTGAAACTCTGTCTGTTGTTCTTCAAACTCAAACCGTCAGATTCTTTACTCTGCCTCACTGAACAGTCGCTCCGGAGATTTCTCCTTCTGCTCGGTTCATTTTGTCCGTGAAAGTATTGTTTTTCTCGGTTTTCGACCGAAATTAAACCGCAACTGGTCGGTTCAGACTCTGTCTGTGGTATTTGTGAGTACTAGATAGGTTTTACATTGATTTCTATTCTGTGTGGAAATTGTTAACGGTTTATCGGTTTGGTTTGAACCGATCAGGTTGTTTAAAATATATTAATCTGTCATTTAGAGTGTGGTTACCGGTTCTTATCGGTTCTAAAAAAAACGGATTTTATTACGTTTTTTTCCATGACCCGTGACACGGTTGGGAACCGATAAGAGGGTCTTACCTGGCAGATTGCCATAAATGGGTAAGTTTGGTTAGGCTGGCATTATGTCTGAGAAACCCAAAAGAAAAACCAGGCCCACTGGGTTTCAACACTGCAGTGTCTGTGGGAAGTATTTGCCAAGGCTGACCCCACACCACCTGTGTTTATTGTCTAGGGTTTGACCACCTCAATGCAGACTCGCCAAATTTGTAAAAATTTTCCTGCAGCTCACCCTGGAAAAGAGAGTTGGTAGGCTCAGGAAAGGAGGCCAAAAATCCGCTGAACCGATGGCCAGCCCGTTCAGTTCCCGAACTGGAGGGAGTGCCCTCTGACCAGGGCGAGACTTCCTCGGCCAAAAGGAGATCTGACTCTGAGGAGTCAGTTCCAGCAAAAAGGACTAGGAAATCAGCTGGTGTGGAGCCAAAACTTTCCTCTCCAACCGCTGAAGAAATAGCCAAAGCGATTAAAATTGTCCAGTCGCTTTCCCCGGTTCCGACCGAAACGGCACCATCAGGTAAGCGTACGGTTCAGCCAGTTCCACAGGTTCAAGAGTATGATTTAGAGGAATATTATGAACCGGAGGAGGGGGAAGAGGAGTATGAGGAGAGTGAATGTGGATTTGAAAGTCTGGATGTGCACATTGAACCGGATATCTCCCCAGACAGACCTTCAGGAGTGTGTCCTCCTAGGCTTTCTGAGTCCCCTTCTCATTTTATGTTTTATAAAAAAGTGGCTGAAACCCTCCAGCTCCCATGGAGGAAGTTAGGATGATCAAGAGGAGCCTGACTATGTGGAAATGGATATCCCAGAGTTCAGGAGACTGTCTATTCCTTTACATAAATCTTTTGGGAAACAGACAGTAAAAATTCTAAAACTCCTCACACTATACCTCCTGTGGATAAGAGAATGGACAAGAGGTACACATTGTCAGGCTCTGATACAGAGTTTTACACAACAATGCAGCCATGTTGGGATAGTGCAGGCTTAGCCTGTGACAAGGCAAATATTCCTTGGCTTCACACCCCTGACAAGGACTCCAGGAGGATTGATGCCATGGCAAAGAAACAATACATGGCAGCATCCTTGGGACTCAGACAGGCAAATTATATGGCTCATGTTGCTAGATATCAGAATCCAGATGGGATACTGTTATGGCTCTAGCAAAACAGGTCCCTGGCCAGCTTGCCAAGGAGCTGGAGCAGGTGGCTGCTGATGGTATTGAGGCATCCAAGGTGCAATTCCATGCTGCAGTGGACTCTAATGATGGTCATCAAGAGTCATGGCTACATCTGTGGCACTGCAGAATGGCTTGGCTCAGATGTACTAGCCTGTCAGAGGATACCCAGACTAAGGCTATGGATTTTCCTGTTGTGGGTAATTCTCTGTTTGGGGAGCAGACAGAGAATTACATGAAGAAAATGGATGAGTATAGGACCACCTCTAGGAGTGCACAGGCCAAGAAAAGGCAGGCCACTCCTCAAAGGCAGCTTTCCAGGGGCAGGGGCAGGCCTTTTCATAGGCCTTTTACCAAGCCTGAGGCCTCCTCTTCTGCTTACGCCCAGAGGGGGTTCTTAGAGGAGAGGCAGACGGTACAAGCAGGCCTGCTTCCACCCTCAGCCCAAAAGCCCTGCCAAGCAGGCACCCTGATGGGGTTTCCAGGGCCGATTCTCAGCTACCTATAGGGGCAGGCTGGCTTACTTTGTCCAGGACTGGAAGTCTCTGACATCAGACAAGTGGGTCCTGAAGTAGTAAGCCAGGGACTGGTTCTCAGCTTCAAAAATTTCCAAAGATGAGAACCAGATCCTTTCCACCTGCAAATCCTCCAGAGGCACTTCTGCCCTAGAGACAGAGGTCTCTTCTCTCCTGGCTCAGAGCTGTGGAAAGGGTTCCACCCCTACACCAGGGCAAAGGATTGTACCCAGGTACTTCCTTACCCCAAAAAGACAGGAGAATGGCGGCCCATCCTGGATCTCAGATATTTAAACAAGCACCTTTAAAACCAAAATTCAAATGGTGACTCTGGGAATTATTCTACCCTCTCTAAGGCCAGGGGACTGGCTAGCGTCCCTGGACCTCAAGGATGCCTACTTACATATTCTCATCAGAAGCTCCCATCGAAAGTACCTCAGGTTCGAGCTGCCCTCAGGCCATTACCAGTTAAGAGCAATGCCCTTTGGCCTCACCTCTGCTCCAAGGGTATTCACAAAATGCCTGGCAGTAGCAGTTGCTTCCCTAAGAAGGCAAAAAATTGCCATCTTCCCTTACCTGGACGACTGGCTCATAGTAGGCCAGTCTCCAGACCAAGTCAAGTTACATCTACAGGTAACTCAGCAACTGCTCACCTCTCTAGGTTTCCTTCTGAATCTTTCAAAGTCAGTTCTAGAGCCTGTCCAGCCCCTCACCTTCATAGGCGCAGAGCTGAACACAGAGAAAGCCAGAGCCTTCCTTCCTTTGGACAGGGCAAGGACCCTGGCTCTCTGGCTCCCATTCACCCTGCAGGTCTCTCGACCAGCAAGGCATTTTCTACAGCTCCTGGGGCACATGGCTGCTTCTACAGCGGTAGTGCAGGGAGCAAGATTTCAAATGAGGAACATCCAGTTCCATTTGAGAGCCTTTGTTCTCAAGGGAAAGACCTCTAACCAAATTGATCCTAGTAACTCAAACCCTGATCCAAGCCCCACAGTGGTGGCAGGATCAGAGCAATCTGAGACAAGGGTCCTTTGTCACTCAGTCTCACTCCTTAATCCTTACTACAGATGCATCCCTCTGGGGTGGGAGCTCACATGGCAACCTCACTACCCAGGGATTGTGGTCCCTCAGGAATCTCTGCTCCACATCAATCTGTTGGAACTCAGAGCAGTTTTTCTAGCACTTCCAAGTTTTTTCCAAATCTGTTCAGAACAAAGTTGTACAGGTCAGAACAGACAACACCACCACAATGTGGTACATCAACAAGCAAGGAGGCACTCGGTTTACGGCCTTGTGCAGCG
Source organism: Neoceratodus forsteri (assembly GCA_016271365.2). Classification (NCBI taxonomy): domain Eukaryota; kingdom Metazoa; phylum Chordata; order Ceratodontiformes; family Ceratodontidae; genus Neoceratodus; species Neoceratodus forsteri. The sequence goes on along the minus strand of CM028138.1, from coordinate 613,403,486 downwards.
AAGCAATGAAGTTGTGGTCTCTGGCTTACTCCTTGAACATTGAACACCTCCCTTACGGCAGTTCGCCTCCCAGGCAAGGACAATGTCCTGGCAGATGCTCTCAGCAGGATTTCCCAGGGCCATCATGAATGGTCACTGGATCCCCTGGTCCTGGAGGTAATATTTGCCAGATGGGGCACCCCGCAGATAGATCTTTTTGCAGCCCCAGACAATCACCAACTTCCCCTTTTTTGCTGCAGGCCCCCAGTGTTGGGCTCAGTCCCTCTGGATGCCTTAGTTCTCAATTGGGAAGGGAAGTTTCTCTATGCTTTTCCCCTTCCCTCTCCTGTTCAAAGTGTTAGTCAAAATCAGATTTCAATCCTGCAAGATGATCCTGATTGCTCCAGATTGGGCCAGACAACCCTGGTATCCACTCCTACTGTCCTTAGCAGTCCATCTTCCCCTGTGTCTTCCCAGGAATCGCAACCTGTTAACCTGTGCTCAGGGGAGGGTTTGGTACCCAAACCTCAAATCTCTCAATCTCAAGGCCTGGCTCTTGAAGAGTTAGAGTTTGCCGATCTACACCTCTCCCAAGGTGTAATGGATATATTGAAGGTTTTAGAAACCTTCCACCAGGGCTACCTATAATTCCAAATGGAAGAGGTTTCCATATGGTGCTCTGGGAAGCATATTTCCCAGAATTTGCTGATTTACCCACAGTCCTGGATTATATGGTCCATTTAAATACCTCGGCCTGAGACCAGCTACCTAAAAGTACATTTGGCAGCTGTGTCTGCTTTTATTTCAGCAGGTGAACCTCTTCTCTTTCAGCTCATCCTGTATTCTCCAAGTTTTTAAGGGATTGCTTCAACTAACCCCTCCATTCAGGGACCCTGTCCCTGCCTGGGATCTTAATGTTTGCATTGCTCAGCTTATGCAACCTCCCTTGAGCCCTTGTCTTCAGCAGCTTAAGACTGACTTGGAAGACTGTGTTTCTGGTAGCCATCACTTCTGCAGAGATGAAGTGAATTACAAGCTTTGTCAGTGGAGCCTGATTTTATCTCCTTTCATAGAGATAAGGTGGTCCTCAGGACTAACAGGAAGTTCTTGCCTAAGGTGGTTTCAGATTTCCACCTTAATCAATCTGTCTCTTTCCAGTGTACTTCATTGACCATTCCTCCTCTGGCAGAGGAGACTGCACAGCTAGATGTGAAGAGAGCCCTTAGTTATACATAGAGCATACCAAGGGTCACAGGTTTGATTCCTCCAACTGTTCCTCACTTAAGGTGAGGTTTGGTGAGAAACCTGCCACTAAAAGATCCATTGCCAGGTGGATTGTCTCTTGTATCCAATTCTGTTATGAAAAGCTGGGTAAGGTTCCTCCCTCAGGCCTGAGGGCTCACTCTACCAGAGGTACAGCTGCTTCCTGGCTGCTGCGGACATCCCTATTCTAGAGATATGTCAAGCAGCTTACCTGGAAAACATTTCACACTTTTACAAGCATTACTCCCTGACATCCAGGCTAGGTGTGATGCTCTGGTTAAGACAGCTGTGCTGGAGAGCCTATTTCCTAGGAGGTTCTGTCCCTCCTCCATGGAGGTACTGCTGTGTAGTCTGCATATGTCATAATATAGCAAGACTTCATGTTGTTTGAAGAAAAAATTACTCACCTTAGTAATGTTGTTTCTTCTAATGGAGTCTTGTGTATGACCCCCCGCTGCCTGCACGCCCTCAGAACTCTGTTTTTGGGATGTGGGTGGGCAGTGCAGTGTTGGCACTTAGTAGATGCCCACTTTGTTGTTTTCACCCTCCTTTCTTGGGGTGACTTGGTGTTGTGTTTTCATTTTTTGGGTCTCCTGACTTGAGTCTTTGTTTTGGGACCAAAAAATGTGTTCTTATGTTTAGTAGCCAGTTGGCTAGTATAGGTTTACAGCTTCCACACAGGACCTCAGTAAGTTTAGCTCGTAAAGATCTGACGGTTTGAATTTGAAAAACAACAGACAGAGTTTCAATGGAAAGTTAACTCTTTCACCTCCGGAGCAGTTCGAAGGTTGGGACTCACTGCATATGTCATAATATAGCAAGACTCCATTAGAAGAAACAACATTACTAAGGTGAGTAATTTTTTCTTATCAGTACATAAGTGAGCGTAGAAAGACAAAGGGAGGGATAGGGAGGCTGAACAGAATGAACGGTGGGTGGGCAGAGGGGGACAGTGAAAAAGCAGGGATACTGAACGAATATTTCTGCTCAGTATTCATAAAAGAGGAGGGGGAAGTGCCTAATCCAATTAACAGAAGCACTCCTGATAGTGGGGTCGATCCCAGTCCTTTCACAGAAGAAAGGGTTCTGCAAGAACTCCTAAAACTGAAGGTGGACAAAGCAATGGGGCCTGATGGAATTCACCCCAGAATTCTAAAAGAATTAAGGTGGGAACTAGTGAAACCACTGGCTACTCTTTTTAATAAATCATGGGAGGATGGTGTGGTACCCGAGGACTGGAGGAAGGTAGATGTGATTCCCCTTCATAAAAGTGGGACCAAGACAGAGGCAGGAAACTACAGACCTGTCAATTTGACCTCTGTGGTAGGGAAAGTGATGGAGTCACTTCTGAAGGAAAGAATTGTTGAGTACCTAGAGGCCAGTGGGGCACAGGACCTAAGGCAGCATTGGTTCACAGCAGGAAGGTCATGTCAGATGAATCTAATAGATTTCTTTGACTGGGTGACCAAAGTAGTAGACCAGGAAGGGGCTGTGAACATGGCCTACCTAGACTTTAGCAAGGCGTTTGACACAGTCCCACACAAAAGATCAATTAGTCAATTAACCAGCCTGGGAGTGGGTCCCAGGGTGGTAGTCTGCAAAACATTGGCTGGACAACAGGACACAGAAGGTAATAGTAAATGGAGTCCACTCTGAAGAAAGAGGGGTTACTAGTGGGCACGCAGGGTTCAGTACTGGATCCAGTCCTTTTAATGTCTTCATAAGTGACATTGCAGAGGGGCTGGAAGGAAAAGTATGCCTCTTTGCAGATGACACAACGATCTGCAACAGGGTTGATACAGAAGGAGGCGTGGAAAGGATGAGAAGGGACTTGGCAAGGTTGGAGGAATGGTCAGAAGTATGGCAGCTTGGATTCAATGCAAAGAAGTGCAAAATAATGCACCTGTTAAACAAGAACCCAGGGGAAGAATACACAATGGGGAGGGAGGTAGTAACAACAACAAAAAAGGAAAGGGACCTGGGGGTGATCATGTCAGATGACCTTAAGGTTAGCAAGCAATGTGAGAAGGCAGTAGGGAGGGCTGAGGGTATACTGGGATGCATAGGGAGAGGCATCACCAGCAGAAAACAGGAAGTTGTTATCCCTCTGTACAGACAATTGGTGAGACCCCATCTGGAGTACTGCATCCAGTTCTGGAGACCCCATCTCCGCAAGGACATAGACAGGATAGAGGCAGTCCAGAGGAGGACAACTAAAATGGTGCAGGGTCTGCAAGAGAAGCCGTATGAGGAGAGACTAAAGGAGCTTAATATGTATACCCTTGAGGAAAGAAGGGAGAGGGGGACATGATAGAAACTTTTAGGCACCTCAGTGGAATCAGCAAAGTCCAAGAGGGTAGCATCTTTCAGAAAAAGAGACTGCAAGAACAAGGGACACAATTTAAAGATGGGGGAGGTTCAGGGCAATGTGATGAAGTATTATTTCACAGAGAGGGTAGTGGATGCATGGAACAGCCTTCCTGATGAGGTTGTGGGGTCTAAAACTGTGGAAGAATTCAAAAATGCATGGGACAGACATAAGGCAATTCTTGTTGGGGGTAGGAAGAAATAGGCTGTTGGTTAACTAGGATCTGCGGCCTATCCTGTAGGTAGGGAAATGGGCAGACTAGATGGGCCAAGCGGTCCTCATCTGCCGTCAAAGTCTATGTTTCTATGTTTTAGGCAAAAGTAGAAGAGGCTAGGGGAAGTGCTGCAGAAGAAAGGTAATACATTGGCAGTTTCCAAAATATATATATTACGATAAAGGCGGTCGGTGTAAGGAAGTGGCTGATGAGGGGAAGGGGTTTGAGGTTAGGATAATGTGATCAGGGGGTTTAGGTTGACAGGCTCGGGGATAAGAAGGTGTGCAGGTGTTTAAGGGAGATCTGAGGATGTTAGGTTGGTAAGAGAAGCAGGAGCAAGTTGCGTGAAGTGAAGAGTGGAATAGGGGGTATGAGAGGAGTAGGCATGAGTGAACTATGGTCGTTTGAAGCAATTACAGGTTTCTGTGATAAATTTTGTGTACAAAGTCTTGAATACAGCAAAACTGACAGGAGACTTTAATTTCAGAGATTTCTGAAGCTCATTCCATAACGATGGCAGTACAAAACCTATAGTGGTTCTCCCAAAGCGCGTTGCAGCCCTGGGCACTTTTAGAGAGAGCAGGCAACAACTTCTTAGAGCATAAGTTCCAGGCACACTGGGAGGGAGACAATCAGCAATATAATGCGAAAGTTTACCAATAATACCACTGTATGTCCAATAGGCCATATTCCTGTTGCGTCTATACTGTAAGGAGGTCCATCTCACAGCTGCATATAAGAGGCAGTGGTGGGTGAAGAAGGGGAGACCAGTAACGAAGCGCAGGGCTCTGTGATATAGTATGTCCAGTTTACCAAGGTAAGAGGAAGCACACTGACTGTAGATAAAGTCAGCATAGTCAGTTAAGGAGAGGAACGTGGACTGGACAAGCTGCTTCTTAGCCTCTGTAGGTAGTAGGTGGTTAATCCTGAAAAAAAGACCAAGTCTTTGCCTCAGTTTCTTTAACAGATCCTCCAGATGATCCACAAAGGAAAGTCTGTGATCTAGCTAGACCCCCAGATATTTGAATTTCGGTACAAATTCCAAATGTTCCCCTAAAAGAGTGGAGATGGGAGTGATGGTACCAACAACAGCAAGGTATGACACATTATTAACAGGAGAAAAAAGCATCGCCTTTGTGTTTTTGGCATTAAGCAATAGCTTTTTTTCTACTAGCTGGTGTTGCAGTAGGTTGAAGTCGGCCTGTGGGTCTCTGCAGGCAGTTTCAGGTATTGTGCGGCTCAGGTAAATCACTGTGTCATCTGCGAACAGATGGATTTTTGCCTCTTTGGTGGTAGTGTCTATATTGTTTATGTAGATAGTAAATAGAAGTGGCCCCAGAATGGAGCCCTGCGGGACACCTCGTTTTAACGGATTGGAAATAGAAAGTTCACCTTCAGCCTTGACCTGCTGGTGTCTGTTCGTGAGGTAGTCGTCAAATCACTGCAGGAAGGTAGGGTCGAGGCCAATTTCTTTTAGTGAGGATAGGAGTAGGCTGTGATCAACAGTGTCGAATGCCTTGCTTAGGTCTAAAAAAACAGCACAGACAAATTTTTTGTTCTCTAGATCATGTTGCCAACCATTTATCACCTTGGCCAGGGCTGTAATCCTACTTTGTTTAGATCTGAAGCCAGACTGCATGGGGTTTAGCAGATTTGTATTATCTATGAAAGATCTCAATTGGGCATTCATAATCTTTTCAAATAGTTTTGATAAAATGGGGAGGAGGGAGATCGGTCTATAATTATTTAGATTAGAGGGGTCCACAGATTTGAATAACAGAATAACATATGCGGTTTTCCACATGTGAGGGATGGTCCCTTGTGAAAGAGACAGATTGAAAAGATGCGTAATAGGTACAGCCAAGACATGGTAGGCTATCTTTAGGTAGTATGGATCAAAGGTGTCAGCGCCTGCACTTTTTCTGGAATCCAGCTGGAGTAGAAGATCTTCAACCTCTTTTAGGTAGGCAGGGGAGAAGGAAAAGACTGCTTTAGTGGAATTAGATACCGGAGGTTGCATAGTAGGCTGAGAATGCGGCTACATGCTGGCGAATTATCAAATGCTAGACTGGCAGCGGCAAAATGATTATTGAAGGCTTGTAATATCTCTTTTTTTTGTTGCTGATAGTTACATTGTCCAAGATAATTTTTGTAGGGAGCATGTTACCTGTAGTGTGACCAGATAATTATTTTATCGTGGACCAAAACTTGGTAGGGCAATTAGAGGCAGAGTCGAGTTCAGCACGATAGAAACTGGCCTTGGCCTTTCTGATCAGCTTAGTGCAGGAGTTTCTGGTTGATCTGAAGAGACACCAGTCTTCTGTTTTATTGGATTTGCGAGCTATTTTCCAGAGCTTGTCCCTTTTTAATAGTGCCGTCTTGAGCTCGGCAGTGAACCAACGGCACTTCCTGGCCTTGACGCGGGTTTTGACCAGGGGTGCATGGGTGTTGAGGGCATTGGATACAATTTCATGGAAAATGGCATATGCTGATTTGGCTAAATAGAAGCCCTGCCAAAGCAGGGAGGCTTTCAGTTCACTGATATATGCAAGTGGGTCGAAGTTTCGTTTTGATCTTTTGGTGGAGAACCTGGCTGAAGATGGCAGTTTAGGGGCTGCCCTTATGGCAGCGATAATACAATGGTCGCTAACATCGGCTGAGAAAATCTCAGCATGGGAGAAGGAATGAGGTTTACTTACTAGAAGAACGTCTAGTAACGTGCTTTTTATAGGGTTTTTCTTATTGATGCGTGTTGGCTCACTAATAAGTAAGGTAAGCCCATGGGAGTCGCAGAAGGATTTGAGTGGAAGTGAGGCACTGGACAGCCAGTCATAGTTATGGTCCCCTATTATAATAGTTTCCAAGGTGTCAGTTACCATAATAGATGAAAGGTGGGATAGGAGCTGCGACCTCGAGGATGGGGGTCGGTAGCATCCTATGGCATAGACAGCCAATGACGGAGCTGTTTCAGTTTTAATAGACAGACATTCAAAACAATTGGCGATTGAGGTGGAATCGATGGTAGTGACCGTGAACTTATCCTTAACATAAATGGCTACTCCACCACCTCTAGTATGTCTGTCAGCTCTGAATAACAGGTAGTTGGGGAATGTTGACCTTTTTTTCCAGTGTGAAAGGACAAAGCCAGGATTCTGAGATCACAAGTACATCATGTTCCGTATGGCTAACCCAAGCCTGTATTAAGGCAAATTTTTTTAAGAGGCTACATGCATTAACATGCATGAAACTGACACCTTTAAGCATTGTGATTTCTGAAGGTGAGGAAATTGCTTTGGTTGGACCAGGGTTAAAGTTTAACATTGCCTGAGCATAGCAATAGGAGGAGCACAACTTTTCTTAACACTACAAATGGTAGTTTGGAAGTTCTGATCCTTCTTCGGCTGGATAGGACATCAGTGTACGAATGCAGAGACATGTTTTTCGTACTGTACTGTGCTAATGATGCATACACTAGGACCCTCGCCATATAACACCAAGAGATGCAAGAACTGATCGAGGGAAGGTAACATTCCTTTCGTAGGTAATAAGGTACTGGTGACGCTCCGAAGGAAAAATTCAAGTGAGTGTAAGCACGAGAACTTAGGGGTACAGCACAAATTATATAAAGATATAATAAATAAACATTCTTGTGGTAGAGCATACGCCACCTCTTGGGGGTAATGCCCACCAGGCATGTACCCAATTAAGGGTAGGGTGCATACGGCAGTGTAAAGATAAAGCCAGCATGCAAAGCCATACTTAAAGTATAAGCGGTCGGAGGAAGAACATTTATGGTATTCCAGGGCAATACTGCAACAGAGAGGAGTCAGTAGGACTAGAAGGTAGAGAGGGAGCTGCGTGATCATGTAATAGAATCTGATATTTACCAGAAGCAGGACTTAGGCAGCAAACACAGTAGACTGCAGGTTCTAGAACTGCCCACAGTTATGTGCCACACCCCTTTATCACCAGAGGCCAGTCAGATAAGGTATAGGATGGAGAAAATGAGTATTTAATAGACGGAGGGTGGGTGAAAAATTTCAGCTTGAAGAAGCACAGCTAACAAACACCAGGTAATTTAATTGTTCAAAAGTTCAAAAGTGCACTCAGGGCTCCTCCGTGTCTGTACCTGCGAGGCAAATTCCGGTGGCGCGCTGTCTTAGGTTGGGCTGGGGAGGGCTGAGGAATCAAGCCCTCAAACCCTGGAAGGGAAAGGAGACAGAGGGGTTAGCCTTTTAAATAGGGAAGGAAAATCAAAGATTAGACAGAAACAGAGAGAGTGAGTGTGGGGGGCTTGAATATGGTGAGGAGCTGCACTACAGAGCAAATTCTGAGGGGGAGAGAAAGTTCTAGTGGCAGGGAGATCACATTTGGAACAAGATAGGGAAACCACAACCATACAATTAAACAGTTTCAGAAAAATTAATTTGCAGGATTTAGCTTAAAAATCAGATTACAATGCAGTCCTGAAAATTTCAGTTTGAAGAAGCACAGCTAACAAACACCAGGTAAATGCAAGCAGCTCCCTCTGAATAGCAATGAAATTTAATTGTTCAAAAGTACACTCAGGGCTCCTCTGTGTCCGTACCTGCGAGGCAAATTCCGGTGGTGCGCTGTCCTAGGTTGGGCTGGGGAGGGCTGCAGAAGTAGGCCCTCAAACACTGTGAGGCAAATTCCACGGCGTGCTGTCCTAGGTTGGGCTGCAGAAGCAAGCCCTCAAACCCTGTGAGGCAAATTCTGGCGGCGTGCTGTCCTAGGTTGGGCTGGGGAGGGCTGCAGAAGCAAGCCCTCAAACTCTGTGAGGCAAATTCCGGCAGCGCACTGTCCTAGGTTGGGCTGGGGAGGGCTGCAGGAGCAAGTCCTCAAACCCTGCAAGGCAAATTCCGGTGACGCGCTGTCCTAGGTTGGGCTGGGGAGGGCTGCAGAAGCAAGCATGGTCACTGTGGGAAATCAGTTTTCAGGACAGATTAAGAAAATATCAGTGACGCTGTTTATGTGCAGAGGTCCTAAAATGCCTACTGTATATACTAGAGTATAAGCCAAATTTTTTACTCCAAAACTGAAGTCTTATATCGTATCCCTCGGCTTATACTCGGGTCAAAAAGTGTCATCAAATGCAGTTCTGAGCAGTAAACTGAAAACAGTACTAGCTCCAAACAAGTTAGACGGGGGAAAAAACAAAACATAACATCGCAATGGGCTTAGTAGCAACCCCAACAAGGTGGAATTAAATGCAGTTGCGAGCCGTAAACTGAAAACTGGTCTAGCGCTCCAAACAACCCCCACGGATCTCCAAAACAAGCAGAATGCAGCACACACTAGTGAAAACAAACTGCATAAAACAGCTGGTAGTGCAAACAATTAAATTGGTTTATTTCAGCTAAAATAGCCTGTGAAAGACCCTAAGAAAAGAAAATGTTCGTAACACCAAGAGTCACCACTGCTTTGCCAGGTAAGGATTTGTCAGGGGGCAGAGTTCTAAGCAAACTGAGTTCAGCTTATAAGTCTCAGGATCTGACATCATTAAATCATCCGATCATGACATTTACAGCATGGTTTATACAGTTGCCATGGAGATCTTGGTCAGATATCCTCTGTACCTAACCCAAAATGAGAATCAAAATCAATATCAATGCGAATACCTAGTGATCTGACTGTGCAGAAAATAACAAGACTTTATACTGTTAAAAATCTATAGTTCTGTCTCTTCCATCTATTTTGGGTACCGGTAACTCAGCACTATCGCTGGTTAGCAAACACTACTTCTAAATCAGTTACCGGTAAGCACCTCCAAAAAACCGTAGCTGTACCAGCTCCTCTGAGGTCCAAGGCACTTTTAAATATTGTTCCTCAAATTAATCACTGCTTATCTTGATTACACTGGACAGAGTTCTCACGGTGGTGTCAGCAAAGATTTTAGCTTTGGCTTATACGCGAGTCAATAGTGTTTATTGAAATCAGCTGTTTGAATTGGGGGTCGGCTTATACGCGAGTCAGCTTATACCCGAGTATATACGGTACGTTGAAAATTTGGTGATGGAAGTCCATAAAATGAGTGTGTTACAAGCGTACATTGCGCAGTTTTCGCGCACCCTCATAATTTCACAAATCTGTAATATTTGCATTTCAGATTTTCAACATTGACATCTTTTCACTCCTCCTTATGAACAATACAACTGTCATTTTTGACATCCTGCCCGAATTCTGTGTTTGCGCATGTGGGGCACAATGGCTCAGTCACAGTGTGGGAAATTAATGTTCGGGACAGATTATGAAAATCATACTGACAGTGTTCATCAGCAGAGGTGACAAAATGCCTATGTTGAAAATTTGGTGAAATAATTCCACTAAATGACTGTGTTACGAGCGTGCATTGCGCAGTTTCCACACAGGCTCATATCCTTGAGAACATCCAGGGCATTAGGGTTCCTAACACAGACACTTAAGAAGTATGAAGCTAAAATATAAATCAGATGCAAGAGGAGTTGCAGAGAGGTACTCTGTTGGGACATGGATGCTGAAGGGAAATGGATAAAACTAAGGGGGGGGGGGTCCTGCATAAAAGCCAAACACCACTGCAAATACCTGCAAGCAAACATTCGGCATTGACAAATGCTTGTTTTCTTAGACATTTGTTCAATCTGTCACCACCTCTATGTAAGGGGACGGGTATCCACTCGATCCCGAAGAACTTTGTTCCTTGTGTATTATTTCCATAGACTTCATTGTAATGTTTCCCAAGTGGTGACTCTTCCTTTCTGCTTCTTATATATCTTAGCTGTCCTTGCATATGGATTTTTAATTCCCATCTGGTCCTCCCCACATACAATTTATTACATGGGCAGATGATTACATAAACCACAAAGGATGGTGAGCAACTTATTAGCTCCCTTATTACCATCTTGAAACCTGTATTTGGATTTACGAGGGTTTTGTTTATGCAGCAATATTGGCAAATGCTGCATCTTCCACATCTGTTAAATCCTTTTGGTGTCGGTAGTGCCCAGTAACTCTGCCCGGGTCTTGCATCACTGAAGTAATTATGTACCAGTAGGTCTTTAAGACATTTCTTTTCTGAATGTGATTCTAGGAGGTCCTTCAATTGCACTCTGTAGATCAATGCCACTTTTAATTATTTCAGAAGTTCTGTAGATTATGTTGCCAATTTGACCAGCAATGTTATCACATGGTGTACTGAATGTGATTATCCTGGGTTTTTCTTCCATTTCTTTCAAGGGGATCAGTAAACTTTCCGTTTCCTTATTTTTTGCTTTTTCTTTTGCTTCAATAAAAGTTGTTCACTGTATCCCCTTGCTTTATATTAAATTTCATTTATTCATTTGTTGACCAGGTTGGTGCACTGGTCCAAGGACTGTTTTCAGGTACGACCTGGGCCACTGACATGGCACAAGAATGCAGTGATCCAATACATCAGTAGAACAAATACATCAATGACAATACAAATGCACTAGGTAAACAGAATAACAGTAGAAATTATACAGAGGTTGTGTAAGGTGGGGGGTAGGGCATAACACCCAGAGAGTACAAAAGAATAAACAGAAATAGCAAAATAGCACAATGCATGTAAAATATATCTATCCATTACGTCATCTGCCTGGTCCTGGAAGTCTTGTTTCTCAGAGCAATTTCTTCTGTTCCTCAGGAATTGTCCATATGGAATTGATTCCTTAAGTTTTCTGGGTATAAATTATCTGCTCTGAGTAATGGGTTCCCCACTGTACTTTTTCTGTACCCTTTTGTTATTTATTTTCTTGCCTGGTTTCACTGTCAGACTGATGTCTAGGAAGTTTATTTCCTTCATATATATTATATGACTAAATTTTAGATTCAGATCATTCTGGTGTAGCTAGAGAAGTGCTTGGAATTTGGCAAAGTGCAAAGAAATGCAAGGTTATACACACTGAATTGGAGCCACACTGGAGGCAAACATTTCATTGGAGGAACTAGACAGGTGGGTAGGCTCTATGATGGGACATCCTTCAAATACTTTTCACCTCCTGCTCAGCTCTGAGCGAATCACCCCTGGACTTTGGTTTTGGAAGCTTTTATGGACTGCAAGGCTAGGGTACTACCTACACTTCCAATCTTTCCATGGAACTAAGGGACACAGGTACTGGCTAACGTATGATGTGCTTGAGTTATGGCTGCACTTACTTAGACTTGCACAGTCAGGCGATGTTGAAAGTAACCCTGGACCTAATCCCGGTACGAACCCATCCATCACTCCTCAATAGAACATGGCCAAGGGGATGAAGATGGCACATATGAATATCAGGAGTCCTACAGCTAATTTTATGGAACTGGAAGCATGGGTGACACAATATTCCCCTGACATACTTGGGCTAACAGAGACGTGGGTGAAGCCGAATATTCCTGACATCATATGTGCAATAAATGACTATAAACTTTTCTGTGGGGATCGCTACTCCTCCAGGGGGGGTGGAAGAGGGGTTACCCTATATGCCAAGGACCACTTAGTGATAACTGCCCAGCCTATGGACATAACTGGTTCTTTGGAGGCCCTTTATGCGGTTCTGACTCTTGGTAACACCAAAAAAATCAATCTGTTATGTGTCTACAACCCACCCAAAAGCGGCATCACTGACTTAACTAAACTTATGTATCACCTGGCATCACATAAAGTAAAGGAACACTTCTCCTCATGGGGGATTTCAACCTGGACTGGACTGGGAAACACTTGAGATTGTACAATGCCATGCTCAGCAAGTTGCACCTGACTCAGCTAATAAAATGTCCAACGAGGCCATCACAATGGGGAGGCCACAACTCCCTCCTGGACTGGATTGCCACAGACAGAGCTGACCATATTCAAGGCTCAGGCACTCTACCCAGTGCTATCTGTATCTGTCCTGTGCTCCCAATAGCCAGGTGTCAGACTCTGTATTCAACAGCTGCCTTGAGGAAATCCAGACATGGATGACTCAAAATTGGCTTAAACTAAACCCAGACAAGACTGAGGTACTGGTGGTGGAGTCGGGTCGTCGGGACGGAGAGGGGGTATGACATTACTTCCTGAACTTGTGTAGGGGGGGTGCCTTTAGCCCTCCCTAGGCAGGTGAAGAATTTGGGTGTAATCCTGGACGGGGGCCTGACACTTGAAGCACAGGTGTCGGCTGTGGTGAGAACCGGGTTTTACCATCTCAGGAATATTGCCCGAATTCGAGCCCTGATCCCACCTGATGACCTGCCCACACTGGTACATGCTTTCGTCACTTCCAGGTTAGACTATTTCAATGCCCTGTACCTAGAGATATCTGAAGGCAACCTCCACAGACTGCAGCTGGTACAGAACGTGACAGCAAGATTATTGCTGGGGGTGAAAAGAGGCAAACATATCACCCCGGCACCACGTGAACTGCACTGGCTGCAAGTTCGGTGGAGGATTGTTTTCAAGATAGGGCTGTTAACCTATACATCCCTGCACTTGAGGGGCCCAGTCTATCTGCAAGAGCTCCTTGTGCTGTACTGCCCGGCCCGGGCTCTCCGTTCTGCTGGGGGTGGCCTCCTTGGAGTTCCCAGGGTTAGGCTGTGGCATTCTGGTGATCGGGCATTTGCAGCCGCTGTGCCTACCCTGTGGAACTCCTTGTCTGGTTATCTTAGGGAGGCTCCCACCGTGGAAGCCTTTAAGAAGGGCCTCAAATCATATCTATTTAATCAGGCTTTTACCTGAAGGGGTTTTATAAAATAGTATATTTGTGATGGTTAGTCAAGCTGTTTTTTTTAGGTATATTTTGTATATTGTTGTAGTTAGTTTTAGAATTGTATTATTGTATGGAATATGTTACATGTGTTATATTGTACAGCACCCAGAGTCTTTGGAGATGGGTGCTATATAAATAAAATATCTCTCTCTCTCTCTCTCTCTCTATCTATCTATCTATCTATCTATCTGTACCCCAGTTTATTGCATATGGAGGGCACACATCCCAAAGCCTCCCCTCAAAGAAATACACTTTCAGGACTTTTCCAAAATTAACATCTGCAAGCTACATGCGGATCTCCGGCACACCAACTGGACCCCAATTTACCAAGCAGATGATGTCGACATTGCTCTATCCTACCTTGTAACCACCCTACAGGAATCTCAAAATAAGCACCTTCCCATGAAAAGAAGGAGGGTCCAAGGTACAGAAACAAGATGGGTGAATGATGAGATCCTGACCAGCATGAAGAGCAGGGTTGCTGCAAAGAAAAGCAGCAGACAAGCTGACTGGGATGAATATCGTAGGCAGAGGAACACATGCAAGAGAAAAATTCGGCAGCAAAAAGGGCTTACTCTCTTAAGCTACTGCAGAAATCAGCCAATGACACACGTGCTTTCTGGAACCATATTAAGACTTTTTTGGGACAAGGTGGATGCTCAAAGATCGCTGATATGACAGTTAATGGTGCCAACTGCAATAACACCTGTACCACTATGAATGCCCTAAACATCCACTTCTCCAACCTCTCGGACTATGAGATGTTGACCAGTTAACCCTCTGTCTCTCCAACTGTGTCCCCAGCCCATGCCTCCTCTTCACTTAGTTGTAAGCAGGTCACCACGCTTGAGGTTCTGAGACTTTTGAGGAAACTACTTGAGCATGGATCAGAGGGATCAGATGGTCTACTACCAAGATTCCTTAAACTAGCAGCCCCTGTTATAGCAGCACCAGTTGCCAGGATCTACAACCTTTCCATCAGTACGCAGGTAGTACCGTCTCTCTGGAAGACAGCGTGAGTTATCCCCATCCATAAGAAAGGGAAAACACAAGACATGAACAACTACTGCCCAATGGCAATATTATCAGTACTAAACAAAATTCTTGAAAAACTAATAGCCGACCAGGTCACGGGCCACATTCAACAAAACAACCTTCTCACCCCTGCCTAACATGGCTCTAGGAAGGGGCAGAGTACAGCCACGGAGCTAATCAAACTCACTAATGACATTAAGCTATTGATGGATAAAGGGCTATACACTGGAGCAATTTTTGTGGGTTTAATGAAAGTGTTTGACCTGGTGAATCACTCGTTGCTACTAGATACGCTGGCTACACTTGTAGTCTCCCCAGGCTCTTCAACATGGTTCAGCAGTTACCTACCTGGGCGGACACAATTTGTTCAGATTGACAATTGCAAATCTTATTTCTCTCCTATCAGCATCAGTGTACCACAAGGCTCAATTCTCGGACCACTACTTTTCTCACTGTTTCTGAACAGGCTGCCTCAAATGTCGAGCACTACCTCAACCATCTTATACGTGGATGATATGGTGTTATACACCAGCACCAAGGACATTGCCTACATTAATACCACACTTGAGTTGGACTTTGCCTGTCTACATGAGTGGCTAGTTCAAAACAAACTTCTTCCGAATACCAAAAACACAGTGGCAATGCTGTTTGGATCAGCACCAAGAGTCAAAGCCAGATCTGCAACACTGGCCATACATGGCTCAGACAGCTCACTCCTGGATTTGATGGACTCTTTCAGATACCTGGGTATAAACCTTGACCCTTCATTGGATTTCAGCTTCCATATCACTAACACTTGTAAGGTGGTCAGTATCAAGCAGGGGCTGGCCTACAAGGTCAGAGCATCCTTAGACTCTAATGCAAAATTAGCCATTGGGCAGGGGGTACTGCGACCTAGCCTAACTTAGTGAATCACTTCCTGTAAAGACATAAACAAGGGACTATTGCAAAAGTGGGACACCTGTTATAATAGTATCTGTCACTTCACACTACCAGTACCTAGGCACACCCATTGTTGTGTACTTTACTCCAGTCTGGTCTGGCTCTCTCCCACCTCTTGCTGAGTCTATACCACAGGATGCACAATTGGCAGTATCATCCAAACTGGAACACCAATGTCCCGTGCATGCTTGATGAAACCGGCCCATCAGACTTACCCACTGAAATCTACCGAAAAGTCACTCCTTAATGCACCCAAATGCGCCAAAAAAAGCAGCCAATCACGGCACTTACCCAGGGCATATATGTCCAAAATAATGAAGAATCTAATCCTCTGTATTTCAAATAAATTTCTTCATTTATTCGCTTTTCACAACAAAGTAACAGCCCTCCAGGGCCAGGGAAACCACACAAAAGGTCTGACATTTCAACTCTACTGAGTCATTATCAAAGATACTGCCCCCTATGTTCCCAACATTTAAACATTTAACCCATCGGGTGGCACAGCTCCAGCAATTATGGTATTTTCTCTACGTGTTTACGACATTGCCAGTTGCTATCGTCGGGCCATACTATATCCATTGCACTGTGCCACTCTTGGCCCCATAATGATGCTGCCTGATGCAGTTAATTACCTACTGTGCAGGGCTAGTATCCCTGAATGCTAAAGTTAACCTCTTGACAATGCCGCTGTTGGCAGCACATGCTTGTTGAATATGCTAGCTTCTCCACTCCACTCCATAGTATACCCTAAGTTGTTATGTCCTTTAGCGTATCTGTACACTGGTGTTCCACTGTAAACTGTTGATTATCTGCTGACTGTATAAAACAACCTAGCTTTAATATTGTAAAGAACTGGTAACACTGTGAGCCATTTCTGCCTGTAACCCTTTATTTGCTGTGACTGTATATTGTATGTCTATTTTGTCTTTTGACACGGAGTCTTTGTAAATGAGTCTCTGACTCAAAGGTTGTAAATCCTAAAGAATATTAAATAAATAGTTTGCAGCTAGTCACATGACATCCATTTTGATTGCATGTATTTAAAGGTACATGTCCAAATAAAGTACTACCAACTTCCTTATAAATAAAGTGCAAAATATACCTATTAACTACATACTAGCATGGGAATTTGTGCATATATCTATTATAGTCAAGAAAACACACATAAAACACATAATCAGGAAAATACAGTGAAGACATATTTAAAAGCTCTCTCCTTTAGATGTCATTCATTAATATCTTCAATAAATGATAACAAAACTCTTGTTTATCTATCTATTCGGGTGATTTCATCATACCATAATGGATTGAAAAAGGTGAGAGAGAGAGACAGAGAGCATAGAAAGTTAACAGCTAAAAAATACTCTTAAAGTACTCATTCTTAGATCATACTGCAGACCTGTGGGGACTGAGTGGGTGGGGACAGGGCGACTGGCAACATTCATAAAAATTACCTGGATGGTCTATGGGGGTTGAACCATTTTCCATGAAGTGGGTGTACAAGGCAAAAGGGGGGGTGAAAGGAAACAGTAAAGAACACATTATCATAAGGACTATCTATAAAAGTATACTATGTATCTTAAGTCCTATGATAAAGAAGGCTCCACTTCATAAGGCAACATAACCAGTGTGATACCTTCTATTATTTTGTATGCCATCATTTGATTAGTACTAAAGTTCAGTTACTTACTTACAGTTCATTATCTATGGAAAACATTTTTTTATGTGCAAGAAATGAGGTAAGCTGTTCTCCAGCAGCAGGAAACTATTTCCAAATTGGTTACATAAAAAAGGGGGATTTTATACACCAGCGAATATAGTAAATGCTAGCAATGTTAAACAACGTGTAGATGATTTTTTGATGTGGGCGGAATATGAAGGACTCATACCTGGTAAAGAGAAGGAATTCCTAATGACAGAATACCCCTTAAAAGCCCAGTTCTATGTTCTACCCAAAATACGCCACTAGGATGGGTGAGTAGGCACTTGTAGTGTCTGCCCCAAAGTTACGGAACTCCCTGCCTTCAACTGTGAAGCACTCCACTACACACCTGATCTTTAAAAATGAGCTCCATGCCTGCCTTCTGGCCTCTGACAGGTGCACTTGTGACTTAACCCCTGGGGAGGACACCTAGTTAGGCTTCCTTGGCATGTCCCTTCAGCAGATATTTAGGCACTTATCACTCTCACCCACTTTTAAATAACAGGCAAGGACAGGCTGTGAGGTATCCCACTGCGAGTCTGTCTGGAATAGTTTCTCTGTTTACTTATACCATATGGTCTAGCTCCTTGAAACTGTATTGTGTATACCCCTGTATCTATGGACAGCCTAGTGTAATGTCTAATTTCTCTTGTGCAGTAGGTATCACCATGCCTGTCTATACTGTAATGTGTTTGACCCAAGTCTGTATTGCATAATAGTAACCATTGAGATGTGATGTGTTTTTACCTGGGAACCCAAAAACCCAGGGGAAGAGTACACAATGGGGAGAGAGATACTGACAACAGTCAAATTGGATAGGGACCTGGGGTAATTATATCAGATGACCTAAAGGTGGGCAAGCAATGTGAGAAGGCAGTAAGGAAGGCTGGGGGGATACTGGGATGCATAGGGAGAGGCATCAATAGTAGAAAACAGGAATTTGTTATCCCTCTGTACAGACAGTTGGTGAGACCCCATCTGGAGTACTGTGTGCAGTTCTGGAGACCCCATCTCCGCAAAGACACAGACAGAGTGGAGGCTGTCCAGAGGAAGGCAACCAAAATGGTGCAGGGTCTGCACCAGAAGACATATGAAGAAAGACTAAAGGAGCTTAATATGTATACCCTTGAGGAAAGAAGAGAGACAGGGGACATGATAGAAACTTTCAAGTACCTCAAGGGAATCAACAAAGTCCAAGAGGGTAGCATCTTTCAGAAAAAGAGATGTGCAAGGACAAGGGGGCACAATTTGAAGAAAGAGGGGGACAGCTCCGAAGTAATGTGAGGAAGTATTTTTTCACAGAGAGGGTTGTGGATGCATGGAACAGCCTCCCTGAGGAGGTCGAGGAGTCAAGAACAGTGGGGGAATTCAAGAATGCATGGGACAGACATAAGGCAGTCCTAGTGGGGGGTAGGAGGAAGTAAGCTGTTGGTTAACTAGGATCTGCAGCTTACCTGTTAGGTAGGAAAATGGGAAGACTAGGTGGGCCAAGCGGTCCTTATCTGCCGTCAAATTCTATGTTTACCTGTGTCTGTAACTCTCCTGGGTCATGACTGAAAATAGACAACTTCTTTGTCTAGAGCACTTACCCAGTAATCAAAAACTAACTAAAAAAATAAATCAATAAGAATCTAGGGACCGAATACAGCCTGGGTGGAGTCCAGGTATCTGCATCTGAGGAGGAGAAGGATGTGGGGGTGATGAAAATTAGTGACCTGAAGCACTCCACACAATGTAGGAAGGCAGCAACAAAGGTTAATAAAATGTTGGGGTGCACTGCAAGGGGGATCAGTAGTAGGAGAGAGGAAGTAATAGTGCTCTTGTATAGGTCAGTAATGAGGCCATATCTGGAGTACCATGTACAGTACTGGTGCCCATACTTTAATAAGCATTTGTCAATGCCGAATGTTGATTGCTTTGGTCCGTTGAGCTCGCTCATTCCCCCTCTGTCAGTCGCTCATCCTGTTTCTCCCAGTGCTGCAGGCTGCTCTTTTGTACTGGGTTCCTGCTTGCGTTGGCACCTTTTCCTGCCCACAAAGAAATCCGCAGCTGTCCCAACAGAGCTCCATTGAGGTGGCTCACTCCCCCTCTCTCACTTGCTCATTCTGTTTCTCCTGGTGCTGCAGGCTTCCCTTTTGTACTGGGCTCCAGCCTCTGTTGGGAGCTTTTTCTGCCCACAAAGAAATCTGCAGCAGTCCTGACACAGCTCCGTTAGCTTGCTCACTCCCCTTCTCTCACTCGCTCATTCCGTTTCTGCCGGCGCTGCTAGCTGGCCTTTTGTACTGGGCTCCTGCCTGCTTTACCACCTTTTTCTATCCACAAAGAAATCCACAGCAGTCATGATAAAGCTCCGTTGAGCTCGCTCACTCGCTCATTGTGTTTCTCCTGCCGCTGCAGGCTGCCCTTTTGTACTGGGCTCCTGCCTGCATTGGCACCTTTTTCTGCCCGCAAAGAAATCTGCAGCTGTCCCGACAGAGCTCCGTTGAGGTCGCTCACTCCCCCTGTCTCACTCGCTCATTCTGTTTCTCCTGGCACTGCAGGCTGCCCTTTTGTACTTGGCTCCTGCCTCTGTTGGCGCCTTTTTCTGCCCACAAAGAAATCTGCAGCAGTCATGATAGAGTTCCGTTGAGCTCGCTCACTCCCCCTCTCTCATGTGCTCATTCCGTTTCTTCCGCTGCTGCAGGCTGCCCTTTTGTACTGGGCCCCTGCATGCATTGCTGACTTTTTCTGCCCATAAAGAAATCCGCAGCAGTCCCAACAGAGCTCTGTTGAGCTCCCTCACTCCCCCTCCCTCACTCATTCTGTGTCTCCCGGCGCTGCGGGCTGCCCTTTTCTACTGGGCTCCTGCCTGTGTTGGTGGCTTTTCCTGCCCACAAAGTAATCTGTAGCAGTCCCGACAGAGCTCCGTTGAGCTCGCTCACTCCCCCTCTCTCACTCGCTCGATCCTAATCTGTCCCAAACACTGATTTCCGACAGCGACTGCAGTATTCTGCGCCGGAAGCGTGAAAACATATTTTGCCCAGGATGTGAAAAATAACAGTTGTACTGTTCATAAGGAGGTATGAAAAAATGCCAGTGTTGAAAACCTGGTGTGAAAATATTACTAATTTGTGAAGTTACAAGAGTGCGTGGAAACTGCACAATGCACGCTCGTAACAGAGTCATTTTATGGAGTTTCATCACAAAATTTTCAAGATAGGCATTTTAGTACCTCTGCTCATGAACAGTGTTACTGTGATTTTCTTAATGTGTCCCAAACACTGATTGCCTGTTGCTAGCCTGTAGAGCAGAAAGAAGCTAACTAAAAGAAGCTACCATTTTCTTATTAATTTAACACTTCTGTCTCAGCACGAATCGGTGTCTGTTGAGATTAAGTAGACAGATACTTTATTAGAAGTAGAAGGGGTCTTATTTAGGGTTTAAAAAAAGAAAAGAAAGAAAGTCATTGTGTGTTCTGTGCTGGGAAGGGTACTGTATCAACTTACTTTGTTAAATCAGTAGGAGGAGAGAGAGCTTAATTAGGGGTGTGGCTTAGACAATATAAAAGCAGGTGACTCCAATTACAACTTCCTGTTGCTAGCCTTTTTTTCTTACTAATTGCTGTCCATCCCACCCTCCACCCACCCACCCACCTTAAGCCAGTTCTACTTTTATGGCCACTGGATTTGACTGACAACAGGAACTTCCTGTTTGGCAGTAGGAATGGAAGGATCATAGAGAAACATTAGTTTTGTCAACCCTAAAGAAAAGTAGTCGCTCTCCCCCCCCAGCTCCTGGTGGTCTGACACTGAGCAAGGAAGAAGGAGGCTACTGGAGAATATAGGAAGTTGCTGTCCCAGAACAGGAAGGGTGAGAGTTGTAAGGAGAGGAGAGAGTAAGCATACAGAGAAACAGGAGAGAGGACACAAAAAAAGACATGATAGATGTGGTGCAGTGTAACGGCTGTGGGGCGGCAGTGTTCCGGGAGACATTCTGGAGGCAGCGATGCTGCCCTATTTGCAGGCACCTCTCTGGTCTGAGGGAGGAGGTTGCCCACCTCCAGGCTGACCTGGCTAGGATTCGTGAAACCTCCTCCTCCCCCACCCAGGGACCACCAGGGCCAATGCCACTACCTCAGAGGTTGCCAAAAAAGAGGAGAAACTGGACAAGGGTGAGCTCAGGAAGGGAGAGGGTGGAGGAACAGAGTTGCATCCCTCCAGATGTACCTCTCCACAATTCATACACTCTTCTGGTGGATAGTGGCTCCTCTATGGAAGCACCTGCAGTGGAGACCAAGGAGGATGCTGGTAACTTTTACAAAGGAGACCCACAGGAGGGTGGCATGGGACCCCGCAGGGGAAGGAAACAACTCCTGGTGGGGGACTCAATCATTAGGGGGGTAGAAGTGGGGGAGGAAGGGGAGAAGGAGGTAAGGTGCCTGCTTGGCGCCATGGCTTGGAGGGACAGGAAGCAAATCCTTAGGATCGTGGGAGCAGCTGCATGAGGGAGGGAGCTGGATGTCACTGTCCACCTAGGGACAAATGACCTGGCTAGGAATGGGATCAGAGCAGTCAAAGAGGAGTCTGTAGAGTTGGGGAGGGGCCTTAGACAAGTAGGGCATACGGTAACCTTCTCGGAGGTGCTGCCTGTCTATGGCAAGGGTGATTCTAGGGTACTCCTCACCAGGGAATTCAATGAATGGTTGAAAAACTGGTGTGGAGCTCAGGGTTTTGGCTTCATTGGGGACTGGGGAGCCACATGGAGGGCTGCAGACTTATACTGGTGTGATGGTCTGCATCTGTCCAAGTGGGGAACCAGGATCCTAGATGAGAGGTTTAAATGCTTCATTGGCAAGCATTTAAACTAGCCAAGGGGGGAGGCACCGAAAAGGAGCAGAGAAATCCCAGCCTCCCCCCACAAAACACAGTAATTAGTGAGGTAAACACCAAGGTAGAGAAGTCATTAGGGAGCAGGACAGAGATAAATGTAAAAAAAGGCAAAGGCAGTAAGGACAGAGATGAGGCTAAAAGGGGTAAGGCCATCAAAAAGTGGAGGGTGATGAGTACCAATGCCCGTAATCTGTGTAACAAGCTCCCTGAACTAGTGGCCTTGATGGAAGAGGGTTGTCTGGATCTTGTGGCAGTCACAGAAACATGGTACACAGAGAATCATGACTGCGATGTCAACATAAGAGGATTCACAATCTACAGGAGGGACAGGGAGGGTAAAAGAGGAGGAGGAGTAGCTCTCTATGTAAAGAAAAGGATCAAAGCAACAGAACTAAAGAGTAAACAGGGAGCAGATGAGGCACTCTGGATCACCCTGGAGACAGGAAATGGCACCACAATCTGCATAGGGGTTGTATACAGACCCCATCTCAGGGGAAGGGAATGGACAAGAAAATGATAGAAGGCATCCTTAGAATGGCAGAAAAAGGGGAGATATTGTAGATGGGGGACCTGAATATGCCAGATGTTAACTGGAGCACCTTTGCTACAGGTACATCCAAGAGCAGGGTCATCCTTGATGCCCTACAAGGGGCATGTCTCCGACAGCTAGTATTGGAACCCACTCAGGAGGGAGCAATCTTAGACCTGGTACTCTCAAATGGGGACGGAGAAAGAATCTCAGATATAGAAGTGGGTAGCCATCTGGGAACAAGCGACAACCAAACAGTGTGGTTCACGATAAACACAGCCATACAATCAAGCCATACAAAAGCAAGAGTATTGGACTGTAGGAGGGCTGACTTTGCGAAAATGAGCGAGTGCCTCAGAAAAGCACTAGCAAACAGGAAAGAAGGAGGGGTGGAGGAACAATAAGGAGTAATCAAAACAGCCATCACAGAGGCAACAAGCCTTTGTGTAAGGCAAATCAACAAAACACAACAAAGGAAAAAAATGCTATGGTTCCCAAAAGAGGTGGCAGGGAAGATTAAGGAGAAAAGGATAGCATTCAGGAAGTATAAGGAAACACAGAAGGGGCAGGACAGAGAATTTTATCATTTAAAGCAGAAAGAGGCAGGGAAGGCAGTTAGAATATCAAAGGCCCAAACCGAGGAAAGGACAGCCAACTCTGTTAAGAAGGGGGATAAGACCTTTTATAGGTACATTAGGGAGTGAAGAAAGACCAAAGGAGGGATACTGAAGCTTAATAAAGGGGAGGGAATGTAGGCAGAGAGTGACAGTGAAAAAGCAGGGATACTGAATGAATATTTCTGCTCAGTATTCACAAAGGAAGAGGAGGGGGAGGTACCTAAACCAAACAAGAGAAACATTCTGAAGATGGGGGTCGATACCAGTCCATTTACAGAAGAAAGGGTTCTGAAAGAACTAATAAAATTGAAGGTGGACAAAGCAATGGGGCCTGAAGGGATTCACCCAAGAATTCTAAATGGACTAAGGGTAGTGACACCGCTGACTACTCTCTTTAACAAATCATAGGAGGATGGGGTGGTACCTGAGGACTGAAGGAGGGCAGATGTGATTCCTCTTCACGAAAGTGGGAACAGGACAGAGGCAGGAAACTACAGACCAGTTAGTTTGACCTCGTTGGTAGGGAAAATGATGGAATCACTTCTGAAGGAAAGAACTGTTGAGTACCTAGAGGCCAGTAGGGCACGGGACCCAAGACAGCATGGATTCACAATGAGAAGGTCGTGTCACACGAATCTAATAGATTTCTTTGACTGGGTGACCAAAGTAGTAGACCAGGGAGGGGCTGTGGACATGGCCTAACTAGATTTTAGCAAGGCATCTGATACAGTCCCACACAAAAGATTAATACACAAGTTAGCCAGCCTTGGAGTGGGTCCCAAGGTGGTAGCCTGGATAAAAAATTACTGGACAACAGGATGCAAAGGGTAGTAGTAAACAGAGTCCACAGTGAAGAAAGGAGGGTTACTAGCAGGGTACCGCAGGGTTCAGTACTGGGACCAGTCCTTTTTAATAGAAACATAGAATTTGATGGCAGATAAGAACTGCTTGGCCCACCTAGTCTGCCCATATATTTATTAATGTCTTTATAAGTGACATTGCAGATGAACTGGAAGGAAAAGTATGTCTCTTTGCAGATGACACAAAGATCTGCAACAGGGTCGATACACAAGATGGAGTGGAAAGGATGAGAAGGGACTTGGCAAGGCTGGAGAAATGATCACATGTATGGTAGCTCAGATTCAATAAAAAGAAGTGCAAGGTAATGCACCTGGGAAACAAAAACCCAGGGAAAGAGTACACAATGGGGAGTGAGATACTGACAACTGTAAAATTGGAAAGGGAGCTGGGGTTAAGTATATCAGATGACCTAAAGGTGGGCAAGCAATGTGAGAAGGCAGTAAGGAAGGCTGGGGGGGATACTGGGATGCATAGGGAGAGGCATCAATAGTAGAAAACAGGAAGTTGTTATCCCTCTGTACAGACAGTTGGTGAGACCCCATCTGAGTATCAGGTAGTCTGGAGACCCCATCTCACAAAGGACATACAGAGTGGAGGCTGTCCAGAGGAGGGCAACCAAATGGTGAAAGGAGCTAATATGTATACCCTTAAGGAAAGAAGGGAGAGAGGGGACATGATAGAAACTTTGAAGTACCTCAAGGGAATCAACAAAGTCCAAGAGGGTAGTATCTTTCAGAAAAAGAGATGTGCAAGAACAAGGGGGCACAATTTGAAGATAGAGGGGGGACAGCTCAGAGGTAATGTGAGGAAGTATTTTTTTTATATACTTTGTATTTATTATATTTTCATTCGCAAAAACATAGGACAGTTTTTACAGTGTATAAGGTAAGACAGCACATAAATACATTAGTCAGGTACATAGCAATACATTAGCCAAAGGTCTCAGGACAACTTACATAATTTACAAAGCAGTTCATGTAATGAGCGCCAAGACATTTACAGAAACCATCGTCAAGATCAATATATTTCTAAGGTACAAAAGTAGGATCTAAGGATGAAATATATAGAATCCATTTCCTCCATTTAAGCTCAAAGGTGGACCATTTATCTGTGCTTTTGGCTTAATCGCTCTAATAGATAAATTTCTCCCATTATTTCCTGCCAGTTCTGAATGTTTTGGGGCATCTTCTTTCCCCAATTTCTAGTAATTGCTTTTTTAGCTGCCAGTACATTAGTGATTAACAGTGATCCTCTGGGTATTGTGAGATCCTCTGGTGGAACTGAGAGTAATACTAGCTCAGGGGTCAATACAGCTTCCATAGCTACCAGTTTTTTTTAATGCTTCCAAAATATCTCTCCAGTAACCTGCTAACTGCGGGCAGGCCCAAAAAACATGGAACTGATCTGCAGACATTTCTCCACAATCTCTCCAGCAATAGCTTGGCGTTCCAGATGAGAACTTGGCCAGCCTTGCCGGTGTGTAGAAAAATCTATTTCTAGCTTTCCAGGCAAATTCTCGCCAACAGGAGGCTCCTAAAAGTCCCACTGAGAATTTAGTATATTTTTCCCAATCCTCCTTTGATACCTGGAGTGGAAGTTCTTTATTCCAGGCATTCAAAATTCCCCTGAGTTGAATTTTTAGATAATTCCTGTATACCCTTATATATTAGTCCCACAAAGTGGGGCCACAGCCGTCCTTTCCCTGTGGTCATAGCTAAGGTAAGCAATGAAGGGGGGGATCTGGAAGCCTACTATAGGCTGGTCCCCTTTGTTCAACGCTTTCTCTTAAGCTTGTATATATTGAAAATTCTTGTTGTGGAAGATTGTAAGTTTCTTGGAGTTTAGTGTGTGTGAGGACCCCTCTGGTGTCCACCAAGTGGATATAAATTTTAAACCCTTTTGTCTCCATTGAGCCAAAGTACCCTCCTGTTCCAGAGAAAGAGATTGGATTCCAAAATTGAATAGATTAAAATAGGTACCTACTGGTTCTAGCTCTCTTAAATGGATGAGTTTCCCTCCAAGTCTCTATAGTAGAGTTTGTACTATAAATAAGTCTAGGTCTCTTATTAGCTGGGGCATACAGAAATTGTAGAAGGTCGCCCCCTTCCTTCACCCCATTAAGGGTAAATTCCTGGTTCTTCCAGGGTATGTCATACATTGGGTTGTTCCAATTAAAAACTCTAGCTATCACTGTGGCATATGCATACATCTGAAGATCAGACAAATTTAAGCCTCCCTTATTTTTTGGTAGCATTAATGTAGACCACTTAATTCGGGTTTTTTTTCCCAGCTCAGACAAATCTCGCCAAAGACTTACTCCAGGAGGGAAAGTGCATTTTATCTGGCATCACCGGTATGGTCTGGAAAAGGTATAGCAGCTGTGGAAGGATATTCATCCTAATAAGATCCACCTTAGAATACAATGATAAATGAAGTTGGGACCACTGATGTAGATCAGACTCTATTTTTTGTGTTAGGGGTTCATAGATTACCATTGTAAGGTGCATTAACTGGTTTGGTAACTGTATGCCTAGATATTTTATCTTGATGCTGTTCCAGCACAGCGGTAATCTACCTTTCAGTGTCCGCGAGGGGGACAAAATGGAAGGGGAGAACCTCTGTTTTAGAGGAATTTATTTTGTATCCAGAGAACTGAGCAAATTGCTCAAGTACCTACTATATTGCTGGAATAGAGGACTCTGGATCCGATACTGACAATAAAATGTCATCTGCATATAAAGCTAATTTCCAAGATTGATTGCCCACCTGAATTCCCTCAATTTTTTTCTGAATTTCTAAGCATCATAGCTAAAGGCTCAATATAGATGGCGGATAGTAAAGGGGATAAGGGACACCCCTGTTTAGTGCCTCTTTGTAACATGATATGGGGTGTGATACCACCATTAAGTTTTATATAAGCCCTTGGTTCTGAATATATTTGCTTCAGCCAATTCACAAACTCCCTCGGAAACCCAAATGACATTAGTGTTCCCCAAAAGAATCTCCAGGACACCCTATCAGAAGCTTTACAGGCATCTAAACTGACTTAAGCTGAGAGGGTAGCTGAATTAGCCATACGATCCATCAAATGGATTGTTCTTTGTACATTATCTGCAGCCTGATGCATGCACAGAAATCCTGCCCGATCTGAATGTATCAGGGTAGGTAATATAGTCTCCAACCTGTGTGCCCATATTGCCATGTATAGCTTATAATCATTATTTAAAACTGAGATGGGTTTGTATGACTCTAAATTTAGTGGATCTTTATCTGGTTTCAAGATAGGTGATATGGCCGCATATGACCATGAGGGAAGGGGGGCACCTCCATCCTGCACTTCCAAGAAAGTCTTTTGCATTGAATGGAGCAATTTTGAAAGCAATGTCTTATACCATTCGGCTCCAAAGCCGTCTGGGCCAGGGCTTTTTAACGTTTTGGAATTTTTAACTGCTCTCTGGATCTCCACAGTGGAGATAGGGCGTAAAAGTGAAGCCTGCTGGGACTCAGACAAGTGTGGAAAGTTAAGGGGGGGACAAAAATTTTTATATCCTCCAGGGAGGGGGGTGTGGGATCCGAGTACAAATCTGCATAATATTGCTGGAATGCTTTCAGAACTGCAGAAGTTTTGTTAAGAATGTCTCCTGTTAAGGGGTCTCTAATCTTTGTGATAGTGGCAGTCTGCTTAAATCCTCTAGTACTCCTAGCTAAATTTCTGGCACCTTTAGGGCCTCCCTCACAATAGAATCTTTTAAGATACAGTAAAGACATTTGCGTCTTATAGTCTAAAATAGATTGTACTTCCGATTGAATTTGACTGAGCTCAATTTGTGTAACTTGTTCCCCTCTGTCTCTCATCTGCTGTAGTTCTTGCAACTTAACTTGTAATAATTTGTATCTGGATTCTCTCTGTTTATTTAGTCTGGAAGAATAAGAGATGATCTCTCCTCTAATCACAACCTTCAGAGTATCCCAGAGTATAGTAGCTGAAATAGAGGGGTCTGTATTCTCCTCTAGGATTTGTGTGATGCAGTCTGCAATTCTGTCCTTAAACACTGGATCCTTCAAAAGAGAAAGATTCAATCTCCATAAGGTTGTTCTGTGGGATTTGTTTAATCCCACCCTGATTAAGAGAGGTATATGATCTGAGAGGAGGCGAGCTTCCAGAGATATATCTTGGATTATACCCAAGTGCTCTGTAGATGTAAAAAAATAATCTGTTCTAGCTGATGTGTGATATCTAGGGAAGATAAAAGTGTGTCCCTCCACAGAGGGGTAGAAATGGCTCCATATATCTGTAAGACCCATCTTAGGTATCTGGGTTTTTAAAAGTTTTTGAGTGGGAGTAAACCTGTGTTGTTTAGGAGAAGTGGAGTCTTTCTTCGAGGACATTATTAGGTTGAAGTCGCCTCCTATCAGCATTACCCCCTTTTGCTTTTCAAGCAGTCTATTAAAAAACTGTCTCAGTAATGAGGGAGATGCTCCTGGCAGCAGATACACACTCACCATTGTTACTTCAGTCTCATACAAATGCCCTTCTATGACAAAATGCCCATTATTATCTGAATATACTCCCCTTAGTGAATGGAGTAGTAGCTGGAATTAAAATTGCCACTCCACGCCTTTTCCCCGACTTACTAGAAGAAGAGAAAACAGTGTATCTGCCACCTGCAGCAAGCTTAACATGTTCCCCTTACAACAAATGTGTCTCCTGTAAATAGATGCAATCTGCATTTTGCTTCCGCAGATGCTGTTGTAGCCTAGCTCTTTTTATGGGATGGTTAATGCCATTGATATTTAATGACAGTATCCTAGTTGTTTCTAATACCACATTAGGTTTTCATTTGGTAAAGTATCACTGATTATTGCAATTTCTCCCCTCCACAGCCACCCCCCGATCGCCACAAGGATCCAGAAAGTCTCCTGAATGTCCTGACAATGGTTCCACCAGAAAAAGTTCCACCCTGTCTTAAATATCCTGTCATCTGACCAATGCTTCGTAATCTAACTAAAGTTTTTCTACTGTCCCTTACCAACCAAATATAACTTATTATCTTATACATAACAATAATTTGCCACTGTAAAATGCAAATGTACGTGGTATATCCACTAATCTGGAAAACTAGCTGCCCAGCAGTGATTAACAGTAAATCATAAACATATGTACATATAAGTATTGCTTTTAATAATATTCTGTGCTGTAGAATCCTTAGGACTTCCAAATGTGGGGAGAGAAATGAAAAACTCCAGATTTCCAGTAGAAACTGCTCTTGGAGCATCTGAACTCTCCCTAAAAGTGAAGGAAATCCCTTGACATTGTTGTTAGGGGCCTTCGAGGAGCCAGTAAACTGTACCCCTTTAAATAGAGCAAAATCAACAGAAAAAAGGAGTAGTTAACTCCAAAGAAAAAATTTAGGGATATCCCCCAAAAGCATCTTAGAGCTCAAAGTGCTCCCTTCCCCATTCCCTTTTCCCCGAGCTTTCTGAAAATTTCCCCCTTATGTTACAGCAAATATCGAAGGGAGAAGCAAAAGCCAGCAATTAACATGATCAAATAATTATATCTATAGCTTCCAGTCCAACATTAGAAGGCACTTAGGTTATTTAGGTACTAGCTGCTACTTGTCTAGCACTTCGTGTAAGGTAGTGTCTTTTCATCATGCAATCATCTATTCCAGGCTCAGAGCAGCTCAATAACGTAGAGAGCACACTTCAGGCCGGAAAAACAGATGACGCAGCACAGATGTTCAGATCCTCTCTCTCCTGCTCACTTAGCCGAACAAGTTTTTCTGTAAGTTTCAAGTATTGTCACTTTTTGCCTCCCTCCGGTAAAATGCAAAGGTAGATTTGACTGTTCCCAATTCTTGCTTTTTTCCCGTCATCTGTTTGAATTAGACTGCCAGCTGACTAGGCGTTTTTCTACATTGTTGCCACCCAGACCCCGTTCGGGAAAGTGCAGGTCCATTTTTGTAAGTTCTTCTTTTGCCTCTTGAGCCGTGGAGAACTCCCTCTTTCCAGAAGGCAGGTGAACAATTAACCACGCTGGATATGGGGTAGTAAATTTATGTCCTGCTGCTTTCAGTACTGGAAGTAAAGGTAGATAAGAACGTCACAGGTGAGTAGTTTTTGGTGCGCAGTCATGATCGAGATATATGCGAGTTGGGCCATAGAAAACGTTCTGGTGCCGCCATGCAGTAAGCAGAATGTGTTCTTTTGTTGCATAACTGTTCAAACGAAGAATTACTGACCTTGGTGGCATATTTGCAGTGGTTGGTTTAGGTGCCAAAGCCCTGTGCACTCTCTCTAGATGGAGGTTGAAATCTTTTGGCAATTCTAAGGCTGTGTGTAGCCGAGCTTCAACAAATTCCTTAATGTTAGTCCCCTCAGAATCCTCTGGTAGGCAATAAATTCTGATGTTTTTGCGACGTGCTCTGTTCTCAAAATCTTCTTGGCGATCAATTATTTGTTCTTGCATCTCTTTTATCTGCTGTACCATTTGTTCCAGCTCGTCTGCTCTGTTCTCAGTTGCCGTCGCAGTTCTGTCTTGTTTGTCTACTCTCTGCTCCAATTGTATCACATCTCTTCATAACTCACTGTACATTTCTTTGATTTCTGCATGAAAAGTAAGTATCTCTTGATAGATTGTCTAGTTTTGCCTTCTTCGCTCTGGCTTTTGGTTGTTTCTGCTGAGATTTAATCAGGCCCCTTTTGAGGTCTGCAGAGTCGCAGTTATCTGATGTGACTGAGGCCTCCATTTCGGATCCATCAGCTAACTCCTCCATCATGCTGTGCTTCGTTGCTTAATTCAATCTCTCTAGTAGTCTGCACTTTCCGCTGATTCTATAATGAGAAATCTGTATAAGAGATATGGAGAATTACAGCCAAAGTGTAGTTTTTTAGCTCGGGGTAGACGCAGTTCTTTCTCTAGGCTGCCATTACTCGGGGGGCGAGGAAGTACTTTTTCATGAAGAAGGTTGTGGATGCATAGAACAGCCTCCCTGAGGAGGTTGTGGAGTCAAGAACAGTGGGGGAATTCAAGAATGCATGGGACAGACATAAGGTAGTCCCAGTCGGGGGTAGGAGGAAGTAAGCTGTTGGTTAACTAGGATCTGCAGCTTATCTGTTAGGTAGGAAAATGGGCAGACTAGGTGGGCCAAGTGGTCCTTATCTGCTGTCAGATTCTATGTTTCCCACAGCGACTGTGTTATTCTGCGCTGGAAGAATGAAAAAACATTTCAGCCAGGATGTGAAAAATGACAGCTGCACTGTTCATAAGGAGGTGCGGAAAAATGGCAACGTTGAAACTCTGGTGTGAAAATATTGCAAAGTTGCGAAGTTACAAGCGTGCATGGAACCTGTGCAATGCATGCTCGTAACACACTCATTTTATGGACTTTCATCACAAAATTTTCAACATAGGCATTTTAGGACCTCTGCTCATGAACAGTGTCGCTGTGATTTTCTTAATGTGCCCTGAACACTGATTTCCACAGCAACTGCGGTTATTCTGGCGCTGAACCGCGAAACACATTTTGGCCAGGTGTGAAAATGACAGCTGTACTGTTCATAAGCAGGTGTGTAAAAATGGCAGTGTTGAAAATCTGGACTGAAAATATTGCAAATTGGTGAAGTTACGAACGTGCATAGCAACTGCGCAACGCACACTCGTAAAACAGTCATTTATTGGATTTTTCCCACCAAATTTGCAGCATACACTTTTTGAGACCCCACCTCATGAACACTGGCACTGTTGTTTCATTAGTTAGTCCTGAAAGGTGATTCTATGCAGTGACCGCGAAATCACCTTTCAGGACCAATTAACACCATAACAATGGCTGAATTCATGAGGAGGGGGCCCAATAACCCCATATTGAAAATTTGTTGCCAAAATTTCAAAAAATTCCTGAAATATGCAAAACAGTTTAAAAAGCCCTATTTATGCCATTATACAACTTACCGGCATTTCTTCAGTTTGCGGTCGGCTTTGAAGAACGCAGACATGTTCCCGGTCCACCGAAGATCGTGGCGCCAGACCGGAGATAAGTATGGGTGGGGGTGAGGAAGCAGGGTGTGCAGTGGGTGGGTGCAGGTTGTGGGAGGGGCCAGGGATACCGCGAGGGACCGTTTTCTTTTATACGGGTTTAAACAAGAAAAAAATTAAAACATTGTGGGACTTTTTTTCTTTACAGTTGCATTGGGCACGCTGGGGTGGGCTCCCAGTGTGCCACCTGAATGTTTAGGGGGGTGTAGCTGATGGGGGATTCAGCACCCTCCATCGGCATCGGGCATGTTGGGGTGGGCTCCCAGCGTGCCACCTGAATGTTTGGGGGTCTGTAGCTGACGGGGATTGGGCACTCGCAAGCACATATTCAGTGCTGGGGTGGAATAGAGCTGAGGGGGATTGGGCACCCCGTTGTCATGAACCAACCACTTTGGCCGGGAGGGGGACCATTATGCCAACAGGGAGTGGGCTCTCCCGTTGGCAACCTGAACTCGTGCAGGGACTTCAGCTGACAGGGATTGGGGCCCCGTCGGCAAACACACACTATTGTGGGGGGGGCACATGCTGTCACGTGGGACTGGGCACCCCCTCAGCACTGGGGGCTCACTAATATTGTTTATGAACACGGCAGCAAGCTGCCGCCTTGTTCACAAGCAATATCACAGTACCAATGTTCCACCCAGCAATGACAGGTTACTCCCTCATTGCAGTGGAATGGCTGACGCTGCAATGACGAGGTGGCCCCTGATTTCAGCGGCTGAAACATTTCAAGATGGTGGCACGCTGGCTGAACTAGTGTCAGCAGCAGCATGCCACCCCATTGGGGAAAGCGGGCCAAGCCTTTAAAGGCTGTGGGGGCATTGGCCACAACAGTGCCACGCCTCCACAACCTGCTTCTGGCAAGCTGCCACAATATGTTTCTTGCACATGCGCACAATCAGCATAAAAAGGACATAAAACTGCTGGAAGCTAGAGATGGTCCAGAGGAAGGAAACTAAAAGAATCATGGGCCAGCAGGGTAGAACATACAAGGAGAGGTTGGAGGCTCTAAACATGTACACCCTGGAGGAGAGAGAGAGGGGACATGATTGAGCCCTTCAAGTATTTGAAATGAATAAATCGGGTGGACAAGGAGATTATCTTCAAACTCAGTGGGAATCAAAACATGAGGGGACATAGTCTCAAGTTGGAGTGGGGAATTAGGAGAGAGGCTATGAGGCACTTCTTCATGGAGAGGGTGGTAACAGCTTGGAATGAGTTTCTTGAGGAAGTGGTTTCATTGAAAACAGTAGACAGATTCAAGAGAGGCTGGCATAGATGTGAGGGGAAAATAAGGGTTG
This sequence comes from Neoceratodus forsteri, assembly GCA_016271365.2. Classification (NCBI taxonomy): domain Eukaryota; kingdom Metazoa; phylum Chordata; order Ceratodontiformes; family Ceratodontidae; genus Neoceratodus; species Neoceratodus forsteri. Next base: position 613,370,026 of record CM028138.1, on the reverse strand, counting down.
AGAGGGGGCAGATGGAAGGAAAAGGCTGATTGGGAGGCAGGGGCAGTAGCTGATGCCGAGGACCATGCAATATGGGCAGACTCAATAGACCTAATGGCCTTATTCTGTTGGTTTCATAATATGTCTGAATGTTTGTATTAATTATTCACTGTACCGTGTACATATATTTAGATAGGATTTCAGCTATGCATCTAAATATTAGAACAAGTCCTGGCGTTAGAGCGAGGAACTAAAATAAATTAAAACTCTGCATACTGTATATCTTATTTAAATTGGGTTATAAAGTCTGTCATTTCATCAACAAGCCTCAAAAATCATTTATTTATTTACTGAAAACTGGTAATAGGAAATGGTACACTAAGCCAAGGCTTATTTCCAGGGTGTGACCTGCAGACCCGGGGGAGGGGGGGGCAGGTAGGGGTATCAGAAAACAATACATTCAGAAGTATGGTAGAGTAAATATTAACAGTAGCATTGTACTGGCAGTATGAACAACCAAACAGCAATATATACAGTGGGAGGTTACAGACAACACGTGCAATAAAAATGTGAGCATGCAATATGTACAATCCATGGGAATATATACAGTGGAAATTTTTCAAAGTATTCAGTTACGTTGTACTGGCAATAAATGCAATAATATATACAATAGGTGTCAGGAAATGGTGAAGGAAGAGTATCTAGAAATTGCTTGACCCAGAGCAGGCTTGCCAGCCACGGGTATAAATTAAAGCAGCAGTGCATGACAGCACTGAACATTTTTGCCTATATTTTTTTATTCTGTTTTAGATTGTCCCTTATCTCTTGACTTGAATGACACCATTTTCTCCCCATTTTGAGTCTGCTTCACCACCTATTTTAGTACTGGTAAAATAATACAAGGAGCACTCCTTTTAATATGGCTTGGACCAGGTTTTCATCAGGGTATCATACAAGCCAAGGAATCAGGGCCAATCTAAAATAGAATAAAAAATATAGGTCAAAATGTTCACCACTGTCATGCACTGCTGCTATACGTTTAGGAGCACTGAGGCAACAAACATCAGCAGAACAGGGCGAGGACACGGAACACACTAGCTAGGGCCAGAGCAAGAGAGAGTGAAATGGAGTTTCAGCTTGTGCTTAACTCAGTGACAGGAAGTCAACCAGACATAGTGGGGGGTTGTTCAGAATGAAGGAAAATAGTAGGAGGCTCGCTAGGATTCAGTTATTAAATTATATTCCACATATTTCAATAAAGGCACTACCGAGACTGATGATCACAGATCAACTGATTTTCATGTCAGTTAGTTAATAAAGGCCAGTGGGCACAAGTGCCATTTACAGAGGTGGTGTTGGGCACAACCAAACCGGGGCACCAGCACAGAAGGGGTGAACTGAAACACAAAGTATAATCAGAGATTTGCTTGAAAGGAAAAAAGTTTATATAAAACACAAAATTTAATTCTATCCTGTCAAAAACTAAAATTTTAACAACAGTCCTTTTCTTCAGATAGTTTTTACCTCTTTTTGGATGCAAGTGAAACAGAAGGAATGAGAGGAAGTGGTGAGAGAGGTGAATGGACATCACAAGTGTTTCTGTTTGAGGTGACATTAGATCTAAAACCTGTCTTGCCCATTCACTTGGGCAACCAAGGACAACAGCAAACAAAAACAATTAGTAAACAATAATATCAATAAAAATTAATACAATAAAACAACAGAACTAGGTGCAACAAAGTTCATGCGAAATGGCGCACTACAGACTTCCCGTAGTGCCAGCAAATTAGCCACTTCATGCCATGCCATAGTTCACAAAGTACTTCGTCTCTTCATGGCAAGAAACGGCCATAACATGGTAAATTAGTGCAACTCATTTGCACTTGGCTTGCCACTTTGCACTTTGTGGCATGCATAGTGTGAATTTTGCAAAGTGCATCGCTACGTGTAGTTGTGCAGTACACATAATGCTGTGCGTAGTCCAAAGTTTTTTAACTTTGTATAGGCCTACAAGAGACACATACACATTAGATAAATACAGAGCAGAATAAACAAAAACAAATTACGATGAGGAATTACAGGTACACTGCGTATTAGTGTGTAAAGAGGATTTATATCGCATATAGTATATTAAAATGTATTATGGATAATGGACTTCCAGCATTGAAGCAGCAGTATTTCTAAGAGGCAAAAAATATCATCGTATATGGTACTTGTTTAGTAATAACATACTTCATGTATCAAAACAGCCACTGTTCTTTTCATTGGATTGCAACCTCAGAGTGAGAGATGTGGTTTTAAAGTGTTTATGAAAGTGCCTCTTCTCATGCCATGTCCGCCCTGCAAACCTTAAATGTCTTGTTGTGGTGCTGAGCTGTTTACCACCAGAAATGTGTGCTATCACCATCCTAACACATTCACGTGTGAGTCCTATATGTACAACCAAGAACTAACCTGAAAGGAAAACATTTTCAAAACTTGAGTGGCGACCATCTTAAGTAACTTGAGTTAATTACAAAACTGCTTTTAAAAATATCTGAGAAGATTAAAAATACACTGAGGATGAATCTATGGATGTCAAAAATAATTTTTTTGTGAAGGAACTATACATTGACATTTTTGATGACTAACATCACTAGAAAGAAAAGTAATGAATTCTCTCCAGTGCAGTCACTACATTTCAGAATAAATGCACTGGCTTACAGTATGTTCACAAACATTACTTGCTAAGTTCATACTACTTTATTTTGCTCTTACTAAACCAACTCATCTGTCTCTCATGTTATTGAATGGCACATTTGAATCAGTTTGGTAAAGGAAAAGTAAAGTGATGTTAACATCGGAGATAATGTTCGTGAAAATATATACCATGGATCATAAGCTGCTAAAAAAATCTCTCCTAGTAAAAATAAACCCTATTAGTACTATTAAAGTGGAAAATGGAAGCAGAAGGGAAGGATGTATCTTCTGCAAACTTCAATCAGATTGTCAATTTCTTCTTCAATCTCCCTTTAATTTCTTTCATTCTGTTTTTTCTGTTGCATCTGTTTTTTTAAGCTAAAGGGACTCCTTGACATTGTCTGGGTCAAAAAACAAGTATTTCTTGTTACTGAGACTTACTAAGCATTTTTCCAGAGATAGGGTAAAACAGGACTCCCCACCTTTAGTTAAAGGAATTTTCCTTTCTTTTTTAAATTTTTTTATGTTTTATCTGTTTTTCCCTCTGCTCTCCATCCAGTCCCTTTCTGCTTGGCCACCACAACCACTGTCACCCTGACATCCCAGAGGTCTTACCTGACCTCCTTGTTTCCCCAGAGGCTGCATCCTTTGATGGGGCGGTGGGAATCCCCAAACCCTACTGCAGAATGGATCCACTCTGGAGGTCGTGCCTTGGTAGCCAGATATGGGGCTTGCAAATGGCGGGCATCATCCTGCTGGCCAGACTTTTCTGTCCTGGTACCCCTAGGACATTGGTGGCTGACTGCATTGCCACCTGTGCTCACCCAGAAAGCAGTGTAGCACCAAAGCTGGCTGCCTCCCCTCCTGGAGGAGAATGTCCTCAGAGATACTCAGTCCTCCTCCCTTCCTGCCAGTCCCCACCAGCTCAAGCTCATACCCAAACGTGGGTCACCAGCATTGTGAGCAGTAGTGCTACCACTGCGCCGACAGGCCAATTCCAAGAAATCTGTTGCACTGTCCTGGATATGTCAGGGAACCTACGAAATTTACAGTTATGAAAACAAAGGGCACATTTCTTCATGCCATCTTGATTATATTTCCTAGTCCATCTCAAAGGTCAAGATGACTGTCATTGCATATGGCTCTAATGCCAGTAGTCTTACTGTATCTTGGTGTTTTTCCAGCTGTTGATTTTTAACAGACTGCAAAGCATGAACCATTTGTGAGAGTGGAGCAGATGATGTAATGGTGTTTGCTGAGAAGTTAACTATGTCTGTTGTCACTTTAACTTTTCATCTCTTAAAAGGATTCTATAGGATCTTGTAATATCACAGATGTTGCTGGAGTAGGTTTAAATCTGTGATGGAAATCTCTTTCAGCATTTCTCTCAGCAACTGAAACACACTGTCTAAACTATTAGGGAGGCCAATGAGCAACAAATGTACAAATGTTAATACTGTAAAGAACTGTGCTGAACCCCAAGTCACTGTTATACTGGCTTGTGCACATGCACAAGCAACATCTTGTGGTAGTAGCACATTTCAGAGGTGCGTCAGTATTGTGGTGAATGCAGGGGATGCTTTAGTGGGTGCATCCCTCAGCCGCCAATCAGTGAGCATGCTGCCGATGACAGCAGTTTCAGAGAGAACCACAGAGTTGAAATGAATCTGCTGCTGCAATCAGAGACAAGCTCATCACTGCAGTGGCAGATGACATGCCTACATTATGTGCCTGTCCTGGTGAAACCATTCAATAAATATGGTGGCTCCTGCATCCGCCACACAATTCCCAGAAAGCTGACATCGGGGTGCCCAAACTCCGCGTCAGCATGTTCCCCTCACACACACACACACACACACACACACACACACACACACATAATGTGGCACACCGCAACATAGCAGCTCCTGCCGTCTGCCACACACTCCCAAAAAGCTGACATTGGGGTGCCCAATCCCCGTGTCGCCGTCCCCCCTCTTAATGAATCTTTCCTGGTTTAACAGTTTCCCCTTTCCTTTCCAACACTGGGATGCCCATTCCTGGTCTGGGATGAGTGCCCCCATTTATACACCTTGTTGAGATCAGGGTGCCCAATCCCTGTCAGCATCTCCCACCCCAGAATTGTGGTACACTGGGAGCACACCTCAGTGTGCCTGTTTTTTGTGTGTGTAACCTGTAAATGAAGAAAACGTCTCTCATGGTCTTTTTTTTTCCCTGCAAACAAGAAAATGGTCCACCGCTATCTCCTCTTCCCCTCCCTCCCCACCCTCCCTATGCACACACTCTTCTCGCACCCCCCACCCATACTTACCCTTCCGGAGGTCAGGAGCCGCGATCTTCTCTGAACCAGGACATGTCTGCACTCTTCAAAGCCAAACTGCGAACTGAAGAAATGACGGTAAGTTTTATAATGGGAGGCAATGGGGGGGGGTTCAACTTAGGTTGATATCTCAGCCATTCTTTGGAATTTTGGCCCCACATTTTCAACATGGGGTTCTTGGGACCCCACCTCATGAACATGTCACTGTCATTTTGTTTCTCAGTCCCGAAAGGCGATTTTGCAGTCACTGCATGGAATCACCTTTCAGGACTGATTAATGAAATAACAGAGCAACTGTTCATGAGGGGAGGTCCCAAAAAGACCATGTTGCAAATCTGGTGAAAAAATTCCAGAAAATGTCTGCATTATGAGCATGCATTACTCAGTTTCTACACGCGCTCGTAACTTTGTCAATTTTTTATATTTTCTCTCCAGATTTTTAACATTGCTATTTTTTTCACACCTCCTTATGAACAGTACAGCTGTCATTTTTTACATCCTTCCTGAAATGTGTCTTCACACCTGTGGTGCAGAATGGCATGGTCGCTGTGAGAAATCAACTTTCAGGACAGATTAACAAAATCACAGTGCCACTGTTCATGAGGAAAGGTTCAAAAAATGACCATGCTGAAAATCTGGAGAAAATACTCAAAAAATTGATTACGTTACAGGTATGCATTGCGCAGTTTTTATGCACGTTTGTAACTTCACAGTTTTTCACATTTTCACTCCAGAGTTTCAACATTGCCATTTTTTCACACCACCTCATGAACAGTACAGCTGTCATTTTTCACATCCTGCCAGAAATGTGTTTTCACACCTGTGGTGCCAAATGGTGCAATCGCTGTGCAAAACTACCTTTCAAGATTGAGTAACAAAATGATAGTGCCACTGTTCATGAGGTGGGGTCACAAAAATCCTATTTTGAAAATTTGGAGTGAAAACACCAACAAACAGCTGGGGCATTAACGTTTCCAACCATAATGCCCTACTCTGTACAGACTGATAGGTGTCGGGGGGGGGGGTATGACTTGAGATTGTCAGCAGTAATGCTCATGCAATTCCACCCCCACCCTGTAGCCAGTGACAGGCATTGAGGTGTGCCTTAGGGTCTTTGGCCCCAGTGTTCACTCCATTCTCCTATACCACACCAATCTCAGCATATTTCCTTATGGAATGGGATGAGTATAAGGCTCAAAGACCCCAAGACAGACCACGACACCTGTCAGTGTCTGCAGGGTAGGATGAGGTGAGATGGTATGAGCATTATGGCCGACAACTCAAAGGCACACCCCCAACGCCTGTCAGTCTCTGCAGGATGGGGGTGGGGTTAGTGTCAGTTCAATACTTCACTGCCATTCTTATTATGCATCTCTCTAACTCCTGCACTACCAATGCAATGCCAGCAAGCCAACATTCGACATTGACAAATACTTGTTTTCTAGAGAAGCTGTTTTATTTATTTTTTTAATAATTGTTCCAAGTTTGTCGTTATTCCATCTTTACTGGCTGTTTGGTAAATTTACCAAATGTTTTTGACTGACACACTGGTGGCAAGTGCTATTTTAGATCTGTACGATGTAGTTTATGTCCCTGCTAAGCTCTTCCCTTGTAGTTCCAATTCATCTGTGTTCTACCACAGTAATCTGTAGGGGACATAAAAGGGACATAAACTACATCATACAATTCTGAAATGGTCCTTACCACCAGTGTGTAAATCAGAAATGCCTGCTGCATTATCTAAAATGCCTGAAACGATGAAACAATAACAGGATTGGGACTAGCATTTATTAAACATCTTTCATGAGGAAAAATGACTATGTGTCCAATCCAATTCTCTTTTAAAACATTTTCCATAGACTCAAGTTTCATTTACATATTAATAATTGCACAAGTATAGGTAATGGGCAAAAACATTAGGCAGTGGTCATCATATATTTATTGGAGTTCTTTTCAATCTTTTTTCTCAGCACTTCCTGTATATATTATATATGATTGATCCCCCCTTGCACTCCCATTATCTCTCACTCTACACTCAGTGCTCTCAAGGATTGAAACATAGAAACATAGAATTTGACAGCAGATGAGGACTACTTGACCCATGCAGTCTGCCCGTTTTCCTACCTAATGGATAAGCTGCATAGCCTAGTTAACCAAAAGCCAACTTCCTCCTACCCTCACCCCCTAGAATTGCCTTATGTCTGTCCCATGCATTCTTGAATTCCCCCACTGTTTTCGACTCCACAACCTCCTCAGGAAGGCTGTTATATGCATCCACCACCCTCTCCATGAAAAAATACTTTCTTACATTACCTCTGAGCTGTCCCCCCCTCTGTCTTCAAATTGTGCCCCCTTGTTCTTGCACGCCTCTTTTTCTGAAAGATGCTACCCTCTTGAACTTTGTTGATTCCCTAGAGGTACTTGAAAGTTTCTAGCATGTCCCCCCTCTCCCTCCTTTCCTCGAGGGTATATATACTAAGCTCCTTAAGTCTCTCTTCATATGTCTTTGGTACAGACCCTGCACCATTTTAGTTGCCCTCCTTTGGACTGCCTCCATCCTGTCTATGTCCTTGCAGAGATTGGGTCTCCAGAACTGCTCACAGTACTCCAGATGAGGTCTCACCAGCTGTCTGTACAGAGGGATAACAACTTCCTGTTTTTATTGGTGATGCCTCTCCTTATGCATCCCACTATCTCCCCAGCCCTCCTTACTGCCCTCTCACATTGCTTGCCCACCTTTAGTTCATCTGATATGACTACCCCCAGATCCCGTTCCATTTTTGTTGTTGTTAGTAACTCACCCCTATTGTGTACTCTTCCCCTGGGTTATTGTTTCCCAGGTGCATTACTTTGCACTTCTTAGCATTGAATCTAAGCTGCTATACATTTGGCCATTCCTCCAGCCTTGCGAAGTCCCTTCTCATCCTTTCCACTCCACCTTGTGTATCAACCCTGTTGCAGATCTTTGTGTCGTCTGCAAAGAGACATACTTTTCCTTCCAGTCACTCTACAATGCCACTTATTAAGACACTGAAGAGGACCAGTCCTAGTACTGAACCCTGCAGTACCCCACTAGTAACTCCCCTTTCTTCAGAATGGACTCAGTTTACTATTACTCTCTGTGTCCTGTTCTCCAGCTAATTTTTTATCCAGGCTACCATTTTGGGACCCACTCCAAGGCTGGCTAACTTATATATTAATCTTTTGTGTGGGACTGTGTCAAATGCCTTGTTAAAGTCTAGGTAGGCCATGTCCACAGCCATTGCCTGATCTACTTCTTTGGTCACCCAGTCAAATAAATTTATTAGATTCGTCTGACATGACCTTCCCATTGTGGATCCATGCCGCCTTGGGTCCTGTGCCCCTCTGCTCTCTAGGTACTCAAAAATTCTTTCCTTCAGAAGTGATTCCATAATTTTCCCTATCACTGAGGTCAAACTAACAGGTCTGTAGTTTCCTGCTTCTGCCCTGCTCCCATTTTCGTGAAGTGGAATAACATCTGCCCTCCTCCAGTCCTCAGGTACCACTCCATCCTCCCATGATTTGTTAAAGAGGGTAGTCAGTGGTGTCACTAATTGTACCCTTAGTTCTTTTAGAATTCTGGGATGAATCCCATCAGGCCCCATTGCTTTGTCCACCTTCAGTTTTAAGCGTTCTTTCAGAAATCTTTCTTCTGTCAATGGGCTGGTATCAACCCCCTATCCAGAGTGTTTTTATTGTTTGGTTTAGGCACCTCCCCCTCTTCATTTGTGAATACAGAGCAAAAATATTTGTTTAGTATCTCTGCCTTTTCACAGTCACCCTCTACCCTCCCCCCACCCTCCCCTTTATTAAACCTCACTATCCCTCCCTTGGTCTTCCTTCGCTCCCTGATGTATCTATAAAAAGTTTTACCCCCCCTTCTTAACTGAGTTGGCTATCTTTTCCTCGGTTTGGGCCTTTTCTGCTCTGACTGCCTTCCCTGCTTCCTTCTGCTTTAACTGATACAGTTCTCTGTCCTGCTCCTTCTGTGATTCCTTGTACTTCCTGAATGCTATCTTTTTCTCCCTAACCTTCCCTGCCACCTCCTTTGAGAACCAGAGTGGTTTTTATATCTTTTTGTTTTGTTTATTTGCTTCACACAAAGGCTTGTTGCCTCAGTGATGGCAGTTTTGATTATTCCCCATTGTTCTTCCACCCCTCCTTCCTGCACATTTGCTAGTGCATTCCTTAGGCACTCACCCATTTTGGCAAAGTCAGCCCTCCTAAAGTCCAGGACCTTTGCCTTTGTATGGCTTGATTCTACTGCTGTGTTTATCGTGAACCATACTGATCGATGGTCCCTAGTTCCCAGATGGCTACCCACTTCTAAATCTGTGATCCTCTCTCCATCTCCATTTGAGAGTACCAGGTCTAAGATTGCTCCCTCCTGAGTGTGTTCCAATACTAGTTGTCTAAGGCATGCCCCCTGCAGGGCATCTAGAATGACCCCACTCTTTGATGTGGCTATAGCAAATGCACTCCAGTTAACATCTGGCATATTCCGATCCCCCATCAACAAAATCTTCTGCTCAGTATTCACAAAAGAGGAGGAGTGGGAGGTGCCTAATCCAGTTAACAGAAGCACTCTGGATAGGGGGGTCAATCCCAGTCCTTTCACAGAAGAAAGGGTTCTGAAAGAACTCCTAAAACTGAAGGTGGACAAAGCAATGGGGCCTGATGGAATTCACCCCAGAATTCTAAAAGAATTAAGGGGAGAACTAGTGACACCACTGACTACCCTTTTTAACAAATCATGGGAGGATGGTGTGGTACCTGAGGACTGGTGGAGGGCAGATGTGATTCCCCTTCACAAAAGTGGCAGCAAGACAGAGGCAGGAAACTGCAGACCTGTCAGTTTGACCTCTGTGGTAGGGAAAGTGATGGAATCACTTCTGAAGGAAAGAATTGTTGAGTACGTGAGGAAAGTGGGGCGCAGGACTCCAGCGCAGCATGGGTTCTGGCCCGGGCGGTCATGTCAGGCAGTCTAATTGATTTCTTTGACTGGATGACCAAAGTAGTAGACCAGGGAGGGGCTGTGGACATGGCCTACCTAGACTTTAGCAAGGCATTTGACACTGTCTCACACAAAAGATTAATAATCAAATTAACCAGTCTGGGAGTGGGTCCCAGGGTGGTAGCCTGGGTAAAGCATTGGTTGGACAACAGGACACAGAAGGTAATTGTAAATGGAGTCAATTCTGAAGAAAGAGGGGTTACTAAAGAGAGGTACTGCATGGTTAAGTTCTGAGTCCAGTCCTTTTTAGTGTCTTTATAAGTGACATTGCAGAGGGACTGGAAGGAAAAGTATACCTCTTTGCAGATGATACAAAGATCTGCAACAGGGCTGATACACAAGGAGGCGTGGAAAGGATGAGAAGGGACTTGGCAAGGTTGGAGGAATGGTCAGAAGTGTGGTAGCTTGGATTCAATGCAAAGAAGTGCAAAATAATGCACCTGGGAAACAAAAACCCAGGGGAAGATTACACAATGGGGGGTGGAGGATAGTAACAAAAACAAAAATGAAAAGGGACCTGGAGGTAATCGTATCAGATGACCTTAAGGTGAGCAAGCAATATGAGAAGGCAGTTGGGAGGGCTGGGGGGATACTGGGATGTAAAAGGAGAGGCATCACCAGTAGAAAACAGGAAGTTGTTATCCCTCTGTACAGACAGTTGATGAGACCACATCTGGAGTACTGCGTCCAGTTCTGAAGACCCCATCTCCACAAGGACATAGACAGGATGGAGGCAGTCCAGAGGAGGGCAACTAAAATGGTGCAGGGTCTGCAATAGAAACCATACAAGGAGAGACTAAAGGAGCTTAATATGTATACCCTTGAGGAAAGGGGGGGGGGGAACATGATAGAAACTTTTAAGTACCTCAGTGGAATCAATAAGTCCAAGAGAGTAGCTTTTTTCAGAAAAAGAGATGTGCAAGAACAAGAGGACACAGTTTGAAGACAGAGGGGGGATGGCCCAGGGGCAATGTGAGGAAGTATTTTTTCGCAGAGAGGGTGGTGGACACATGGAACAGCCTTCCTGAGGAGGTTGTGGGGTCTAAAACTGTGGGAGAATTCAAGAATGCATGGGACAGACATAAGGCAATTCTTGTGGGGGGTAGGAAGAAATAGGCTTTTGGTTAACTAGAATCTGCAGCATATCCTGTAGGTAGGAAAATGGGCAGACTAGGTGGGCCAAGCGGTCCTTATCTGCCATCAAAGTCTATGTTTCTAAGTCTATGTTTCTATGTTTTTGCCATTTTAATGATACCTTCTATCATTTCCTTGTCCATTTCCTCCCCCTGAGATGGGGGTCTGTATACAGCCCCTGTGAGGATTGTGTTGCCATTGCCTGTCTCCAAGTTGACCCACAGATTGAATCTAATTTCCTGTTCAAGTCTTTTAAAAAAAACTGAAACAAGCCATAAAGGACTAAAGATGTCTTTCTTACATTCTTAAAGTCCTTCTGCTGCGCTGTTTCCAAAGTTGGTGGTAAAATACTTGGCTTCTCAGCTGGGCGAAAAGCTGAAGATCATCTCCATCTTCCTGAATCCTGCAGTCCCTGTAAAGTTAAAAGCAAAGCCAATGGGCTGGTGTTTTTTGGAGCATCCACAACTATGGAAACTCTCCCACACTAGTAGCCATTGCAGCAAACACTGTAGTCATACCTCTCAACTGCTATGAATGCCTCACAGCGCTATGATTTTCACACTCAGATTTACCCTTGCTTTAGAGCTATTTGTGGACACACAAACTATTAAATCATTAAACTAAGCTGATAGAAACATTCCTTACCACTTACTATATGGGGTCCACTATACGTAAATATAATATTGTTTAAAATAAGAAAGTGCTCCACATTCTGACCCTTTGCTATGATTTTTGAAGGCCAGTGCTATGATTTTTAGTGCTGAGAGGTTGAAACATAGGAACACAGAATTTGTCGGCAGATAAGAACCACTTGGCCCACCCAGTCTGCCCATTTCCCTACCTAATGGATAAGCTGCAGATCCTAGTTAACCAGCAGCCTACTTCTTTCTACCCCCACCCCCTAGAATTGCCTTATGACTGTCCCATGCATGCTTGAATTCAACTACTGTTTTTGACTCCACAACCTCCTCTGGAAGGCCGTTCCATGCATCCACAACCCTCTCTGTGAAAAAATACTTCCTTACATTACCTCTGAGCCACCCCCCATCTTCAAATTGTGCCCCCTTGTTCTTGCACACTTTTTTTTTGAAAGATGCTACCCTCTTGGACTTTGTTGATTCCCTTGAGGTACTTGAAAGTTTCTATCATGTGCCCCCCTTCCTCGAGGCTATACATATTAAGCTCCTTTAGTCTCTTCATATGTCTTCTGGTGCACACCCTGCACCATTTTAGTTGCCCTCCTCTGGACAACTTCCATCTTGTCTATGTTCTTGCGGTGTCTGGGTCTCCAGAACTGCACACAGTACTCCAGATGGGGTCTCACCAGCTGTCTGTACAGAGGGATAACAACTTCCTGTTTTCTACTGGTGATGCCTCTCCCTATGCATCCCAGTATCCCCCCAGCCCTCCTTACTGCCCTCTTACATTGCTTGCCCACCTTTAAGTCATCTGATATGACTATCCCCAGGTCCCTTTCCATTTTTGTTGTTGTTAGTATCTCACCCCATTGTGTACTCTTCCCCTGGGTTTTTGTTTCCCAGGTGCATTACCTTGCACTTCTTAGCATTGAATCTAAGCTGCCATACATTTGACCATTTCTCTAACCTTGCCAAGTCCCTTTTCATCCTTTCCACCCTACCTTGTGCATCAACTCTGTTGCAGATCTTGTGTCATCTGCAAAGAGACATACTTTTCTCCCAGTCCCTCTGCAATGTCACTTTTAAAGACATTGAAGAGGACCGTCCTAATCACCGAACCCTGCGGTACCGCACTAGTAACCCCTTTCTTCAGAGTGGACTCCATTTACTATTACCCTCAGTGTCCTATTCTCCATCCAATTCTTTACCCAGGCTATCATCTTGGGACCCACTCTCAGGCTGGCTAACTTGTATATTAATCTTTTATGTGGGACTGAGTCAAATACCTTGCAAAGTCTGGGTAGGCCATGTCCACAGCCCTCCCTGATCTACTACTTGGTCACCCAGTCAAAGAAATCTATTAGATCTGCTCTGACATGATCTTCCGCTGTGAATCCATGCTGCCTTGGGTCCCAGCCCCTCTGGCCCTAGGTACTCGACAATTCTTTCCTTCAGAAGTGATTCCATCATTTTCCCTATCACTGAGGTTAAACTAACAGGTCTGTAGTTTCCTGCTTCTACCCTGCTCCCACTTTTGTGTAGGGGAATCACATCTGCCCTCCTCCAGTCCTCAGGTACCACCCCATCCTCCCATGATTTGTTAAAGAGGGTAGTCAGTGGTATCACTAGTTCTACCCTTAGTTCTTTTAGAATTCTGGGATGAATCCCATCAGGCCCCATTGCTTTGTCCACCTTCAGTTTTAAGAGTTCTTTCAGAACCCTTTCTTCTGTAAATGGGCTGGTATCAACTTCTGTATCCAGAGTGTTTCTATTGTTTGTTTTAGGTACCTCCCCCTCTTCATTTGTAAATACTGAGCAAAAATATTTGTTTAGTATCTCTGCCTTTTCACCGTCACCCTCTGCCCACCCCTCCCTTTATTAAGCCTCACTATCCCTCCCTTAGTCTTCCTTCGCTCCCTGATGTACCTAAAAGAGGTTTTATCCCCCTTCTTAACTGAGTTGGCTATCTTTTCCTCGGTTCGGGCCTTTGCTGTTCTGACTGCCTTCCCAGCTTCCATTTGCTTTAACTGATACAATTCTCTGTCCTGCTCCTTCTGTGATTCCTTGTACTTTCTGAATGCTTTCTTTTTCTCTTGAACCTTCACTGCCACCTCCTTTGAGAACCATAGTGGTTTCTTACATCATTTTGTCTTGTTTATTTGCTTCACACAAAGGCTTGTTACCTCTGTGATGGCAGTTTTTATTATTCCCCATTGTTCTTCCACCCCTTCCTCCTGCCCATTTGCTAGTGCATTCCTTAGGCACTCACCCATTTTGGCAAAGTCAGCCCTCCTGAAGTCCAGTACCTTTGCCTTTGTATGGCTTGACTCTATTGCTGTGTTTATTGTGAATCATACTGTTCGATGGTCGCTAGTTCCCAGATGGCTACCCACTTCTACATCTGTGATCCTCTCTCCAGAAGTATGACTGTAGTACCATCTTCCTCCAGGCTTTGTCTGAGTGAGTAAAGAAATTTGTCTAAAGGACATGTCTTTTCCAGTGTGTCTTCTTCTATGGACAAGAAATTCTCTTTCTCTTTTGTTAAGGTTTAGATCAAGAAGAAGATTTTCTCAATGTAGAAGAAAACTGTGAACTTCAGGTCCATAAGCAAGCTTCCTCACACGGCAGCTCACAGGTGGCTATCTTGAATCCCCCCCCCATCTCTAGCTGCCTATCTACATCTAACATCATAATTCACTGCTTGTGACATCATATCCCCAGCAAAAAACAAAGGATTATTATGTCTGGTGGAGATATGCAGTAGAGTCAGATGAAGTCCAAAGGAACCTCCTGGTTCCTAGGCAGTCATATAGCCAAGTGGTAAGAGCACAGAGTTGTGAATTTGCAGACCCTGTAGACCTAGGTAATAATCCCACAACCCGCTCTTCCATACTGTGTGACCCAAGCAAATTATTTGTTTATTTCACTTCAGGTCACACCCGGAAATGGGCTTCAGCTCTATGTGGCTTCCCCAGACAAAAATTAAAAATAAATATATTCATTTATTTCAAACGTTTTACCAGGAAATAGATACGCAGCTGGCAACAGCTCATTTCCAGGTGTCCTAGGAGAGGGAGAAAGGGAGGAACAGAGGTACACTAAGAACAATAAGTGCAAATGCAATGAATACAAATACAGTTAAATACAATTAATACAAATAGGTAAGTAAGCATTATAAATAACAATTGTGCAAGGACACAGATTCTGCGCAAGTAAAATATACTACAATACAATATACTGCTGGAGGAGAACAACATTTGCAATGTGCAGAAGGCAGTACTGAGTTTAGGGAGGGTACCAAAGGATGTGGGAAAGAAAGAGGGGACTGCACTAGAGTAGGGGCAGGGTAAAAGGGAGAGTGACTGGGGAAGTAGGGGCAGGAGGGTGGAGGGCAGCAACCCTGAGTTCCATATCAGGGCACCTGCAGAAGTGAGTAGGGAAGTCACAGAAGAGAGAAGTGAGTATGTGGTGGAAGGGGCAGAGCAGATGACAGGGGGAAGGACCCCAAAATCTGAGGAACAGAAGGAGAAGGTAGCTTGACCAGCAGTAGACTTCCTTGAGGGAGTCTTGAGAGAGTGAGAGTCAGAGTTGTGAATGGGGTGGGGGTGGGGAGGGAAGCAAGGTAGGCAGGAGTGAGCCAAGCCAGTATTTAGAGATAAAGGAAGAACAATGTGTGAGGTGTCTGGACTCAAAGGAGGAGAAGGAAAGAGAGGAATACAACATACAGAAAGCTAATGCCTACAGTTATGGGGATGGGGGGTGGAGTGACTACTGAAAGCTTTTGAAATATAAGCTGACTTGTATCTAAACATTAGGTTGTCCGTTTAGTTACCCATGAAAAGTAAGGGCTCATTAAATGTAAGATAAAGCAACACCAGTTCTTCCCTTCCAGATGACTCTGAAACAGATGAGAACGAGAATGAACAGGAGGATCTGACTGGCAGGAGCTTGGGAACCATGGAGTTCAAGTAAGTCAGTGATCTGATTTATCCCTCATGCTTCTCTACCCTTGATCTGTTTTACACTACCAATTTTATGTGTTTAATATTTCTTACTATGTTGACTGACATATGTTATATGTATTTATGTGTATGGTATGTTCACATTTGTATTTATGTTTGGCATGAGTTATGTAACTGTTTGCTAATGTGCAACTTCTTTGCTGCTGTAATGTCCCCCATAAACCCTCTTGGAAATTGCTCCTAAATGGGGATTTCATGGTGTACAAAAAATACTGAATAAAAAAAACACAGAGAATAATAATAATGTGTGACCTGTTGTACATTATGAGTTTGTTTTTACACACTAAAGGTGTGTGATACCACATAAACTATGAATGTGAAGCACAAGTGGTTTGTGATAAATACCAAAGACATGTGAAAAAAAAAATGCCCATACAGTATGCGCCGCTTGTAACGGCTTAAATTGACCTCCTATAATTGGTCCATTACAAGCGTCATCTGTTACACAGCAGCATACAGCCAAAAGAGAACAAACAACAAGAATACAGACAGTGCTGCAGTCCGTGAACATGTGGCTGGTGATTACAGTCCCTTTTTGAATGTATGCAAGGCAATCTCTGTGTCAAACTTTATTAAACAGTGCAAAAAAAAACCTGTAAAATATGTTAAAAACTGGGCCCTCTACTGCTCTTTTTAAAGTGTTGCACTCTGCTGAGTTTGAAAGTTTTACTTAGCTTGGGTGAGGTAGTCATCCATCAATTTCTGCTTCAGGGTGCTTGCGTATCGGCTCCATGCAAGCATGGTCACCGCAAGCTGTTCCCAGCATGGGACAACATCCTCCCTCTGTTCCACCGCCCTTCTTAGTGTTAGAAGTGCTTGGTGCACATCCATGGGGGTAACCATAACCTCCGGTTTCTCGACTTCATCAAGCTTTTCAGGCTCTTCATTCTCCTCTCCTCTTACAGCCACCACGGCATCTTCAATGTCATCCACATCTCCAGGCTCCTTTTCATTTCCCATGCAACAGAGCTCATCCAGGACTGATGATGATTAGTCCGAGTGCCCTCTCCATTTCCTGTTCCTCCTCCTCCAGTACTTGGCCTATCACTGGATCAGTGGCGAATCCCCCTTTCCAGATACAACCCTGTATGGTCTTAGCTGAGACTGTCTGCCATGTCTTCTGGATAAGCTGCACAGAATCAAGCAAAGAAATCCTTCAGATGCAAGTTGAGACGGTTATCTCATCTTGGTCCTGGATGTCCAGCAGCCTCCCATGCATTAAGGTGACATAATGTCTTTTAAAACTGTATATGATGCCCTGGTCCAGAGGCTGGATTGAGCTGGAGATGTTTGGAGAGAGAAACACCAATTTTATGTTTCTTAGACCAGTGACATGGGGGTGGGAACTGCAGTTGTCTAAAAGAAGGGCAATCTTTCTTGATCTGAGTTTTCTGTCCCAATCTCAGAGCCAAGCCTGAAAGATGTCCCCAATTATCCATGCAGTCTTATTGTGCCTATAAAGAACAGGCACGCTACGGACACTGCAGAAACATCTAGGCATGGCAGATTTGCCAACAACAACTGGGGGCATTTTCTCACTTCCAGACATGTTACATGTCAACAGGACTGTGATCCTTCCTTCTGTATTTTTTAGACCAAGGAGAGTTTCTGTATGGAATGCAAGCATTCTGTAACCCACACATTGAAAAAACAATCCCATTTCATCTGTGTTAAAAATGTTATCCAGGGTGTAGCCATCAAGGATCTGGGGGTAGGACATCTGTGAGCCATGCATCTGCAGCTGAACTGTCTGCATTCAGTTTCTCACTACGTATTATTCGGAAGCAGATGTCGTGCCTCTGCTTCCGTTAACTTAACCAACCATCTGTTGCTTTAAAATCAGTTCTTTCCATAGCAGCAGCCAACTGGTCTGCCTTTTGTAACAGCAGGGGACCGCTGATTAGTGCCTCCCTACCACAGGCATTCATGAACCAGTGGGTGAGGGCATCTGCAACAGCACTGCCCTTACCCTCCCACTTTCTTTTTCATTTAAGGTTGTGGTTGCTGTGCCAGTCACTGAGGAGGGATGCATGTCTTTTTTGGAGGACAACGGTGGACTTGGGGATGCCAAAGTGAGTGCCGAGGTCTCTAATGCTCATCTTTGGCATCTGGTCAAGTTTGTTAATGATCTCAATTTTTCTTGAAAGTATTAAGCATGTAAGCTTACCTGAACCCATCTCAGCAAAGAATCAGCACAGAAGCACAGCTGAGCAGAGCACAGCAGAGCAGCAGCGTGAAATAACAGACTGAATCTGCTGTGGTGCGGCAGGGTATGCATTTAAAGGCATTTCACAACTTATTTACACTGGTATTCTTATCAATGGTGGTTACAGGGTAAATGCCAACACCTGCAGTTAGATTGATTGACCGCTAATTGCTCACCTGGAAGTGTGAAACTAGTCATTCGCAAGCAGCAAATAGGTGCTAAATGCTGCCCCTGGTGGCCGTTACATGCGGAGTTTAAGGTCTGCTTTATCCACTGAGTTTAACATTGCACTTATATGTTTTGGCATTTGGTCAGCTCATTTTGTCCGGTTCAACTGAATGTCCACTGGAACCAGGTCCAGTACAAGTGGCGCATACTGCATTTTATTTTATGTACAGTAATTGCCGGTTTTATGATTGCTGAGGGGAAAAATAGCACAACTGACACAGAAGCAACTACTAAGAAACAGGCAACAAAAAGTATAGTCAGTCCACTAACTGCTAAATTGTCTTTCTTGTGTGGTAGTTGAGAATGTTTGCAGCTTTTTTCTACTCAGAACAGACTCCTATGTAGCATGCAAGGATGAAAATGGTGGTTTGTTTGTGTGGTTTGGGAGCGCACAAGGAAAAACAGTGTTTTTTCTTATCAGAATGTGCTTAAGTAACTGATATGCCATAATATTCATCAATGAACTGCAGCAAAAGTCAGTTAAAGCATTTGAAAGAAGTGGTAACTCAGTTATTAAACACTTTAATTAGTTATTATATGAAAACAGGTGGCTTTAGCATTAACTGGTTGTATAATACAACCTTTAAAGCACAAGATAAGTGACTTTAAACTAACTCAAATAGTAATTCATACTAATTTTATCAGTTACAAAGCAACTCCCCAGTGGTATTAGACTGGATATTGGTCTCACGTCTGGACAGAATTAAAAATACCAGGGTGCAGCCTGATACGTTCAGTGATCACTCCCCAGTTCTCTGTCAGCGGTCCACATGAGTCAGAAGACCTGATCCAGTTATCCAGGGTTGGATTTTCAAAAGAGAAAAATTATTGCACATACAGAATATCGTTTACAAGGGAAAGGTACTTTTACTGCTTGAATTGCTTTTTTCTACATGCACGCAACTTTTTAACAAAAAGGTTTCTTTGTTGCATTCATTTTACACATCTTATGGCAGTTTGCACAAATTATTTTGATCAGCTGTGCAAAACAGGAAAGCGACACCTGTGCACAAATAGTGCTGAAAATAGGATTTTGCTGATGCAAGTATTCTTTCCCCCTCACCAGTAAGTTGCCTATGGGGACCCAATCCCTTGGCCATGCCTGGCCATTTGTGTACCGGGACCCAGGTTTCTACTCAAGTCTGAAAAACTCTTTTTCATCAAGCCATTAAAGACATTTATTAGTCCTTCTTGGACTCTATCTAACATGGACATTGACCTAGACAATTTTCAACTAAATAAAAAAAAATTCTGATAGATTTTCCTCAGAATGAAACATAAGTGTACAGGGAGATACCCCAAATTGCTTGACTTCTGACATTCTAGATCAACTATGTATCCATGACACAACTGGGACATAGTTCTATAAACAGTGGTAACAGATCCTTGCTCATCAAATATTAGGAACTTCCACTCCCTTCCACTAACCTTGAGACAGTCAACATCCCATGCGTCATTTAAAAAAGGTCTACGTACTTATCTTGAAACTTCTCACAAATGCTCCAGTTTCAAGCCTCCCTAACCATTATCACCTCAGTCCCACCTCTTCTTTCTTATCTGTCCCCTACAACGCTAAGCACTTCTCCTTTACTTCCCCTTTGCACTTCTCTTCTATCACCTACCAATATCCCTCACATAACTAAACTTTTCAATCCCTTATTAGTATTGATAATGTCATTATTTCATGTTTCTCTCTAAGCAAACTGTGTTGAATTTTGGTTTTGTACTGCTCCATATTTTTCTGCACTGTTACCTAAACATTCTTGTTTTTAGCTAATTTCCTTGCAACCTACTTGTAAACTGCTGTAATGATTTTGTTGCTGTACTTGTTTTTGGAATGTATTCCTGTATTTGTTGTTTTGTATCACCCCGGGTCGTGCCTGAAAATAATCATGACTATGGCTAGCGCACCTACCCGGTAAACAAAAACTAAATAAATAAATAAAACTTTGCAATAAGTGCAAGATTCTCATTATGAAGGCTAAATTGATTTTCCTTAGAGACTACCAGAGACAAGTATTACATGACCCCCATAAACTATGGGAATATATCAATAACTTATTATGTATATCAACTAGATTTACCCCCAAATTATTGGAAACTGAATATGATGACATAACTAACATTAGTAACTTGTTAAACTACTTTAAATACTTTCTTTAGTAATGTCAACCATAATGTGTATAACAGTTTTGATAGTGCTACCCTGACTGGAAACCTGGTTACTCTACCTACTTCCCGGGGACAGCATGGCAGATGTCACAGTGGGCAGGAGCAGAGGCAAACCACACGAGGATGAGGGTACTGGACTTTAGGAGGGTAGAATCTAAAGACATAAGAGACTGCCTCAGAAATTGCCTCATGAGGGGGAATTGCCAGCAATGGTTGAGGCACAGTGGGGAACAGTAAGGGAGGGCATAATTAAGGCAACCAGCCTCTGTGGGAAGCAAGTGAGCAAAAGCAGAGGGAAAAAGAGACCTTTATGGTTCTGTAGGGAAGTGGCCAAAGTGGTGAAGCAATAAAGGGTGGCAGTCAGGAGGTATAAGGAAATGCAGAGGGAGGTATACCAAGTAAAACAGAGGGAAGCAGGAATGGTGGTGGGGGGAACAACAGTGCAGACAGAGGAAAGGATAACCAAAAGTGTAGCTAAAGGAGAGACTTTCTTAAGACCAGACACATACTGTAAGTGAGAAGAGGAAAGCAAGGGGAGGGACAATAAGGATTAGGAGGGTGGCAGGGGGAGACTGCACAGAAGAGGACCAAGAAAAGGTTGCAATCCTAAGCAAGTACTTTTGCTCAGTCTTCACAGTAGAGGGAAGGGGATGGACCACCAGGGAGTAGTAGGAACAGGGGGGGGGTGATGTGGACACAAGTCCATTTTCAGAGGAAAGAGTACTGAAGGAACTTGCAGCTCTGAAGGTGGACAAGGCTATGGGACCAGAAGGGGTATGCTCAGGGGTACCAAATGAATTTGGGAAGGTGCTAGCTGCTCCACTGGCAGCCCTATTGAACAGTTCACTGGAAACAGGCATGGTTCCTGGGGACTGGAGAAGAGCAGATGTGGCCCCTCTACATAAGAGTGACAGCAGAGAGAAAGCTAACAGCTATGGGCCAGTCAATCTTACTTCAGTAGTTGTGAAATTAATGGAAACCCTGCTTATGGAAAGGTTGGTATAGTATCTTGAATCTAATGGGTTTCAAGATCACAGGCAGTATGAATTCATGGAGTGCAGGTCTTGCCAGACAAATCTGATTGATTTCTTCGACTGGTAACCAGAGAATTAGATCATAATATCAAGGCCTTCGATACTGTGCAGCACAGGAGAATGATGAAGAAATTGAGCAGCCTAGGGTTGGGATCCAAATGGTGAATTGGGTTAGAAACTGGTTAATGGATAGGCAGTGGTAAACATTCGGTTACATAAGTAATGGGGTTTGAGACTGTGAAATACCCATCTCAACAGGCTGAGGGTCTGGGGGCCACCTAGGCCCCCACAAAAACATTTGATACATTCTCTGAGATCCAATCTGAGCATTTTTTTTTCAGAAACAAAATCATGATGGGTAGCAAGTTACCACCCACCCCAATTTTTGGCAAACTTAGTGCCTAATGCCCTCTGTGCGTGATACAGGTGAATTAACTCAAATTTCTCATGCCCTTGAAGTTGTTCAACTCAAAAAACAAATGATGTTTTCCATGCTCTGGGATGCAATTTTCCAATAAGTCAATATAATTTTTATTAGCTTTTTTTTCAGTCAGAGCTTTTGTCTCACACTAACATTTTGCCCCCCCCCCCCAAATCCATCACTAGAACAGGGCCTCACACAGCAGTCAAATGAAAAAAAATCAGCACAAGTTTAGTTTCTTCAGTTTCTTTGGATTTTAAATGGTGATGTTCTAATAGGCTGTAACCCGGATGTCATGTAACAGTTGGCTACTACCTCTGCTTTCCAGGCCTAACAAGGTTGAGGGTCCTGGGCTCTGTTTTTGGTGGAAAAGATGTGTGTGGGGGGGGGTCTTTCCCAAGACAGCATAAATAGCACAGTGCCTCCACCCAGAGTCAAATATAGTTAGAGATGTGTGTAATTACTAAATTTCATTACGCAAAATATTTTGCAAAATTCTTGCATTTGTGGGTGCGAAATGTGAAATTTCTCCCACAGAATGGCAAAATTTATCCTGCTAGTGGGCAAATTTTTTTTATTTCAGGTGAAATTGTGCATTTCGCAGCAAAATTCCGCACTCCTCGGGCGAAATTTCGAATCTTCACAATTGCATAAAAATTTTATGGAACAACGGAAATTTGCAAAATGTTTTCACAGCAATTTTGCGCCAAAATATAATTTCACATCATCTCTAAAAATAGTGGGCCAGCTGTTTAAGAATTACAACCACCTGGGATGCTGTACCTACCCACCTCCCCTCACAGTCACCCCTCACATGGTTTACCATGAAACAAAACAAAATTTCAATACATATTCAATTAGTGACTTAAGATAATAATATGCATACCAATAATTTGCTCACGAGACATTTGGAAAAAGGTTAATCAACAATTTACTTACATAGGGGAAGGGTTAGGAAAGGGGAAATGGATGTAGAGATCAAGCAGCATTTTAGGATTAGCATTTTTGTAACGCCCATTAATCACTTTGTCAGAACACCCAGAAACATTTCCAATGCCCGACACCTATCCAGGGTGCTGGTGGGAATCAGCCTACTTGATCTAAACATTACCTACCCCCAGGTACCAATTTAGAAACAAAGAAATACAGAAAAGTGATGTCAAAAGGAGACCGTGGGTCCATCATATCTGCCTGAGTCCCCAGGACCTCTTGTAGGTCCTGAGGCCTAACCTCCCTTTTGTGACCTGTCCCTCCCAGGTCCTGCATTGTGCCCTTGCTCTATCCCACCTGTTTGAATGCTGATATGGATTTTGCATTCACCACCTCTGCCAGTAGGCTGTTCCAGGATTCTACCACTCTTTCGATGAAGAAATGTTTTCTTAGATCTTTCTTGTAGCTCCCCCCCTTAGCTTCCATTCATGCCCTCTGGTGGAGATTTTTGGGAACATATCTGTGTGTGGTACCTTATTTATGTCTGTTAAGAACTTGTAAGTCTCTATCATATCCCCTCTCTCCCTCCTTGCTTCTAGTGAGAATAGGTTTAGTTCCCTCAGACGTTCTTCGTACAGGAGTCCATGGAGGCCCTGTATTATCTTGGTTGCTCTTCTCTGCATGGTCTCCAATCTATCTCTATCCTTTTTCATGTTCAGACTCCAGAACTGGTTGCAGTATTCCAGGTGTGGCCTCACCAGATACCTATACAGGGCGAGGATCACCTCCCTGCTCCTGCAGTCAAATCCTCTCCCTATGCACCCCAGCATTTTGTGTGCCTTGCCGTTAGCTTTGTTGCAATGGCTAGACTGTTTGAGGGAGTTGCATATAAGGACCCCTAGGTCCCTTTCCTCTTGGGATGTGCTGACTTTGACTCCTAAAAGTACTATCTGAGTACCCAGGGTCTAGTTGTAGGCCTGTATGGTGCAGCTGATTGACCAGCGTTGGTGCACTTCATTAACAAATTAAATTCAAAACCTTTTCGGACTGTGGCGACAGCTGGTTACTGAAACTTGAATAATTGGTGGCAACTACTGTATGCACAGTTCTGCAGATGAAATGCAAGACTGAATTACTCACAATTTGTGCACCAGACTCTTGGTCTATAGGCCGGTGACTTTCAGACTGTATATATGGGGTATCTGGAACAGTAGAACTTCGGAGACTCAGATTGCTGAGATGAGCAGCCAGCATATTGTAGCTAGGGGCCTCCTCTCTGCCTTCCTTGCAGCTTGGGCCTATTCTGCAGCAGACCCCTGTAGCTTTAACAGGCTGGAAACCTCTCAGCTTTGCTTGCAGCTTGTTTCTGCTTTGTCGCAAGACTGTAACAGCCCAGTGCTGAGGACCAGGGCCAACATGCCTCATACCCCATATCCAGACATAAACCCATAGTGGGAGATGATCAGCAATGCCTAGCAGTGACACCACCTGACCAACTCCCCAGCCAGTCCTCAGGTGGCAGTTAGTCTCTTTCAGGTATTCAGGAACACCCAGATATAAATGGCTTCAGCCACACTGCCAGCCAGCAGCGGTGGCTCTCTCTTGACTGGAACACAGTCTCTGGGTTTCCCACAAGATGCTTGCAGGAAATAGTCTTTCAGACTCGGATATTACAGTTACACACTTGAGTCAGAAGATGGGGGGGTCACATCTTCTCACTTTACTGACTCAGTCAGAACAGAAGAACAAATTTTCTCGCTTAATCTTTCCAACTTTTGGAGAACAGAAGACAGGCTTGCCTTGGCTCTTCAGCTGTGTAAGCCTCCAAGTAGGCCTCCATACTTCTTTCAGGCATCATGGCAGAGGTCTGAAGTCCCTTGGCTAGGGGCAGCAAAAATCCTAGGAACACCTCCAAACTCCTTTCTGGTACCACAGCAGAGTTTTCTCTTCCTCTGGAAACCCTTAGACAATGGCCTTGACACTGACTAGCAAACAAAAACACTTTCATTCTGGTGATCACTCCTTCCAGGCATTGGAAGGCAATGCAGAGCATCTCCTGGGTTGCTGGCTATGCAAGCCCCCAAGCAAGTCTCCTTCTTCACTCGAAGATCACAGCAGGCTTTCTTTCCCTCAGGGAAAACTCTCAGGCACTTTCTTGCCTCTGGTCATCAAGTCAACGCTTCAGTTCTAAAGCAGCTCCTTCCAGACTTTGGAAGGCGCAACACAATGTGCCTCCTGGGCTGTCAGCTGTACAAGCGGTTGTAATTTTACTTAGCTCCACCAATCCACACACATGATTTGGGAAAAAAAGGAGGGCTGGCAGGAGCAAACAGAGGATCCGAGAGGGACCCAGGACTGGTGGAACTAGTGGGAGGGCTGAACAGCACCCTGGGTGAATGGCAAGGTAAGCTCGCACCCAGAGTGTAATATGGCTATTAGGCAGTATTAGAATTAGTATCAAATCGGGTTTGTCTCGAGTACTCAGCAGCAGCATCTCTGCTCCTCACACCACCATGACGAGTCTCACAATCTCCATGCCAGCAACATGAGCAGCCTGCTTACATATCAGCACCATGTGGATGCTGGACAGCATATCATGTGGTAATGTGCTGTGCATGCAGTAATGCCCACTGCCTGAGACATCAACACCACACATCCACCCACTAGAAACAGCTTGTCTCTTCTACCGAGTCTCAGATGCACGTACCCACTCAATGCCAATAACAGAGGTTCTGATGGTGAGAGTGGAGGGGCTCGGTCACACGCGCACAATCTTCGTAGCATATCATGTGCAAGAAGTTTGCTCCATGACCTTCTTAAAGACAAGTAGACTCCAGTCCTACTGGCTACACTGCAGCTCAAAATCTGTTAGTGGGGGAAAGTTTTTGGGCTGTGAGTAGTTTGCAAAAGTGCTACATTGGCAACATTTAATTTAAAAGTAAAACACAACTAGCCAGGGCTGGCTGGGAACAAACTAGGCAGTGATGAAGAGGATGGGAGTAATACTTCATTTTCCCTTACTCAGTGTCAACACGAAATAAGGTGTACAAAATAATAAAGCCAGGGAATTTAAATCTTGCTTTATTACTTTTCTGTTGTATTTTATTTAATAGAATTTTGTACTGACACTCAGTAATGTAAGTGTATCTGATTGGATTCAAACAATGGTATCATCGCCCTGAGTCAGGGTGTACCACAGTTCAAATCCCATCAGAGACACTTATTACAGATGGTTAACTCAATGTCATCAGCTGCACTAAATTTCAATAGTGCACAATAAAAAAGTAATAACTTGTTATGTTGTTTGTTGCTTGTTTTTAACCCTGCTGTACCTGTGGATACTGGTTACAAGTAATAAAGGTTAAGTTTTAGGCTAAAAAGTCAGGGCTGTCGAACACTGGTTTTAACTGACTAAGCTAAAGATAACTTCACTGTGGAAGTCTCACTAAGCTGTAAGCAGTCGGTCAGTAAGGGAAACTCAAACCCGAGATAAGGTGTTAAAATAATATATTCCAATTTCGTTGTCTGGTGGTGGGCAGGTTGGGTGACAACTATAGCTGTAATGGCCAAGAAGAAAGTATATGTCTATAGGAGACTTGGGGGCCTGAGGGCACTTAGCAGTTTTACCCTGGACAGAAAGGAAAGCAAAGAGGGACATAATCTCTGGTACAACTGACCCCCCATAACCTACCTGCTGGCATGCATGCCAGACAATCTGATCACATGAGCACATGCTGCAGCATATGAACATACGAAATTTGCCAGCAGATAAAGGCCTAGAGGTCTATCAAGCCTGCTCGAACGTGCAGCTAGCACCCCTTATTCTGCAGCTGCCCATCCCTTCCATCCTTCCCCTTCATTAACCCTCCCCTTGTCCTGTCCCATCCTTGTTTGAAGCAGTCCACTGTTCTACTGCATACCACTTCAGCAGGTAACGCATTCCACCCAGCCACCACCCTCTCTGTAAAAAAGTGTCTCCTCATCTCCCTCCTGAACCTTCCTCACTCCAGTCTCATATCATGGCCCCTGGTGGCCCTCCCCTCCCTTACTTTGAACAGCCCCTCTGTACTCGTCTTGTTTATTCCTTTCATGTATTTAAAGGTTTCAATCATGTCACCCCTGTCTCTCCTCTCCTCCAGTGAGTACATGTTCAACTCCTTCAACCTCCTCTCATATGATAAGTCCCCCAGCCCCTTGATCATCTTTGTTGCTCTGCACTGCACCCCCTCCAGTAACTTAATGTCCCTCTTCAGATACGGACGCCAGTACTGCACGCAGTACTCCAGGTGTGGTCTAACTAATGACCTATACAGTGGCAGAATCACCTCCTCCCTCCTCGAGGATATACCCCTTGCAATACAACCCAACATTCTGTTGGCCTTTGCAGCTGCCTTCCTACATTGTGCCAAGTTGTTCATTGACCCTGTAATGAGCACACCCAGATCCTTCTCCTCCTCTGTCTGGGCTAGCTGCACTCCCCCTAGCTGGTAACTCCTCCTTAGGTTCTTCATCCCAAAATGCAGCACCTTGCACTTTTTGGCATTAAAGCCCAGTTGCCAGGTGTCTGACCAGGTTTCAGGCTTTGCCAGATCATCCTGCAACCCCTGCCATCCCCCTAGGTCATCCACCACCGCGCCTACCTTGGTATCATCAGCAAACAGACTGATCTTACTCTTGATGTCCCATGATATGTCTGCAATGAATATCCCAAACAACACTGGTCCCAACACCGAGCCCTGTAGAACACTGCTCATCACCGCCCTTGGTTGTGAGAGCTCCCCACCCACCCACCACCACCCTCTGTTGCCTTCCCTGCAGCCAGTTTCCTACCCATCTCACCAGCTTTGCACCCACCCCTGTGCCTACTAACTTCTTTTCCAGCCTTCCATGTGGCACTGAGTCGAATGCCTTACTGAAGTCCAGATACAGGACATCCACTGCATGGCCCCTGTCCAGTTGCCTAATTACCCAGTCATAGAACTCAACCAGGTTGGTTTGGCAGGATCTGCCACGTATGAAACCATGCTGTCTGCTGTCAACAGGTAAGGGATGGTTGGTATCAGCACTTGATGAGTAATTTATTTCCATTTCCTTACTGTTGGTAGAGGCATAGGTCAGGATGCATAGGCATAATAGGAACAGTTATAAAATTTGCAAGTAGTGTTTTATTATCAGTAATAAGAAAAAAATAAAATTGTGCAAGATAGTTCTTCATACAGGCAGTTAAAACAAAGTCCTATATCTGAAACTCTCAGTTTAAAACTCCATCTCTGTATCTCATGCCAAACAAAACATTATTCTCTTTTTGAAAGATGTCTTTTCCTGGCAGTTTAAAGGGACACTGTCAACCCCCTTAGGTCTCAAAGTGTCCCTAGTTTAAAAAACACATTTTACTATTGACAACATTCTGTGAAGATTGTTGATGTAGCTGGTAGGTTGATTCTGACTCTTATTTTCTTTAAAAAAGTAAAAAACAGACTGCCCAACATACTGGTGTTATCACACCAAAACAGGTTTGTTTACATTCCTTGATCAACTCCAAATGCATCTTTCCCGGACTTGGGAGCACCCACAACACAGTCTAGCCCCTTATGATACAATGGGAGTTTAGGAGGCTATTTTCTTATGAGTGACTTCACTGTTTGGGTGTGTTTCTAGTGCTCAGGAAGTATGCAGTAAGAACAAATATAGGATTGTAAACAAAAACAAGGTTGTTTATAAATATACATTGCCATGCATTTCAGTTCTACTAAGCAAGGAGACAGACAAAACAAACAGCAACATCAGTGAATTTTAGAGAGGGTAAGCAATCATAAAATGTAGGGTTTCAACTAGAAATAATATGATGAAAAACAGGTTGACAGTGTCCCTTTAAATTCTGCATCCTGCTGTTGTAAATTACACCACCCATGTTCTGCAAACTGTATTAAGACTTCATCAATTTCTTTCATGTGACTGGCCTGAAGAGTACATTAAGTCTCAACATGTGTGACAAAAACACAGGTTATTCACCTGTAACAGTTGTTCTAGGAGTGGTATATGTTGTTCATCCACACTTCTTGGCATGTCCTTTCCCTTTAAGAATCTTGCCGGAAGGTCTAAAAGCTGACTCCTCCCACCCACTTGGGTGGTATAACCCTTGGCTCCACCCCCTGATGCCAGATCTTGCCCGCTGGAAGCAGTGATTGTGCATCAGAGCCGGGGAGATCGGGTGGGACAGTGTGAATTAACAACATATACCGCTCCTAGAACTACTGTTACAGATGAGTAACCTGTGTTTCTAGGGATGTGGATATGTTGTTCTATCCACACTTCTATGCAGACTCCTAGCAGTTCTCTGGCAAGGTGCACATCCCCTACTTAGGGAACAGAGATTGGAGAACTGAGGCCCCAAAACCAGCATCCCGGCGTGACTCTAGGTCAGTGTGATAATGGGAAACAAAGGTGTTTGCTGACATCCAGGTAGCAGCCCTGC
Source organism: Neoceratodus forsteri (assembly GCA_016271365.2). Lineage (NCBI taxonomy): Eukaryota > Metazoa > Chordata > Ceratodontiformes > Ceratodontidae > Neoceratodus > Neoceratodus forsteri. Next base: position 613,340,753 of record CM028138.1, on the reverse strand, counting down.
AGATATCCTGGATAGGGACATCCCTAGAAGCAGCCACTGATGCAGCGGTATAGCAGGTAGAATGAGATCTAAACGAGGCTTCCTACCCGTCAACCTATAGCAGAGATCGATGTATGATGTAATCCATCTGCCAATCATCTGCTTGGCATGACATCCCACTCCTGTGCATCAGTTCGAATGGCTTGCCCATGAGCTTTGCCAGTACCAGCAGAAGATCCCACAGTGGTGGCAGCTCATGCACTGAAGGGGGAATATGGTCGAGGCCTTTGAAGAAACACCAGACCACCTTCTCCTGTGCCACTGTCTGCTGACCGGCTCATGCCCAGTAAGCAGAGATGACTGCCAGGTGCACCTTAAGGGTCGTAGACAACAGACCCCCTTTGGAGAGAGACCAGAGGTAGTCAAGAATGCTAGCCACCAGACAGGACAAAGGGTCCAGGCCCTTGCCCTGACACCAAATGGAGAATCTCTTCCACTTGAAAGCACAACACTTCCTGGTTGATTTCTTCCTAGATGCCTTAACTACAGTGAGTGCATCTTCGGAGAGACCCAAAGCCTAGAACTCTAGCCACTCAGGAACCAGGCTGTCAGGTGCAGGGATTGAAGGTCTGGCTGGAGGACCTTCCCCTGATTGACCGATAGCAGGTCCAGGTGTGTTGGAAGATGCTCGGGTGCCTGATGCTGAGGAGACTGGGGTACCAAAACTGGTGGGGCCAGTCTGTATCCACCAGGATCACCTATACCTTGTTCCTCCTCACCTTGAGGAGCACCTTGTGGATCAAGGGAAGTGGAGAGAAGGCATAAAAGAGGCCTGGGGTCCATGGCCTCGAGAAAGCATCTCCCTGCAGTGAGCCCTGCTAAGGAGGGTGGGCACACAAAAAAGCCTCAGCTTTGCATTCTCCCTGGAGGCAAACAAGTCCACCTGAGGGGGTGCCCCACAGGGAGATCAGGCTGTGTACTACCTCTGGATGGAGAGACCACACGTGGGACACCTCATCCACATGGCTGAGGGCATCTGCCAGCTGATTTTAGGTTCCTGCCACATGAATGGCTAGGAGATCCACCTCCAGTCAGTTTATGAGGATCCAAATGCAGAGAACTTCCCTGCACAGATGCCAGGAGTGCATGCCGCTCTGTTTTTTGAGATAGTACATGGTCGTGGTGTTGTCTGTCTGGACCTGAACCACTTGACCCCATAGGAATGTAGTGAATGCAGTCAGCACCAGCTGAACCTCTCAGAGCTTCAGCAGGTTGATGTGGCATCGAGATTCCTTGGGAGTCCACAGCCTGTGGACTCTGTGGTCCCCCATGTAGGCAACCCAGCCCATGAGAGAGGCATCGGTCATTAAGATGACCATCAGCTTGTGACAGATAAATGGGATCCCTTCCTGTAGATGCTCCAGGATGGTCCACCATTGGAGAGCATCCCACATCCTCTGAGTTACAGTGATCAGCTGGTTGAAATTACCTAGTCACTGAGTCCACTGGCTGGCCAGCTCCCATTGAAGGGGTGCATGTGCCACCAGGCCCATCGGACCACGGAGGTGCAGCCCGCCACATAGCCCAGAAGTTGCAAGAAGTCCCGGGCACAGTGCAAGTGCCCAACCAGAAATGTTCGGGCAAAGGAGGAGAGAACCTCTGCCCTGTCCTTCGGGAGCATGGCTGTGGCTCGGCAAGAGTCGAGCTCTACCCCAATAAAGCAAATCACCTGCGAAGGCACGAGTTCTGACTTGGCCTTGTTGACTAGGAAGTCAAGGTTAATGCAGGTCTGGAGGGTCAAATCCTTGGATCTCTCCACCTCCTGTCTGGAGGGACCCACTATGAGCCAATCATCCAGATAGGGGTACACCCTGACCTCTCGATTCCGAAGATGGGCTGCCACCATTGCAATGCATTTGGTGAAGACCCTGGGGGCTGATGACAGGCCAAATGGCATGGCTTGGAACTCCTAGAGGGTTCCCTCTATTCAGAAATGGAGGAACCTTTGGTGTGATGTAGAGACAGGGATGTAGAAGAATGCGTCCTGCAGATCCAGAGAGCAAAACCACATGTTCTGCTTGAGAGATGGTATGATCTGAGACAGAGCTACCATCCTGAAGGTGCGAGACCTGACAAACTTGTTCATGTCATGCAAATCTAAAATAGGGCACAAACCCCCTGTCCATTTTGGGACCAGGAAGTACCTAGAAATGAACCCTGGGTTGACAGGGGGATCTGTGACTCTGACCACTACCTCCTTGAGGAGGAGTTTGGTGATGTTGTCTTGGAGAGCCAACTGAGTGTCCACGGATACTTTCTCCTCCCACAGGGCGAGGGCTCTGCTTGGTGGGTACTGCTTGAATTCCAGAGGCAGACCTTGGCCGACCACTTCCAATACCCACCTGTCCATTGTGACAGTGGACCAGGCAGAAAGGAAGTGGTGGAGCCGGCTCCAAGGGGGAGGACCCAGAGTAGGCAGGGGACTGCCGGCACCCTTCCCTCTGGGCTTACAGACCGCTGATGCCCCATGACTTGGGCTGAGGGCACCAAGATTGAGCCTGCTGTTGCTGTTGCCCTGATTGGTACTGGGGCTGCTTGGCCGCAAGGGCAGAAGGTCAAAAAGGCTTACGCTTCTGCATCTTGGAACCCTAAGATTCCTTTGGGGCAGAGGCAATGGAGTCCAAGAGGCACTGGACTTCTCGATGCAGTGGAGGTGACCATCAACTCCTGGACCAAAAAAGTCAATGCACAGGAAAGGAACATCTGTCAGTTTGTGCTGGGTGTCTGCAGTAAAGGTCGAGACTGTCAGCCACACCCTGCGGTGCATGGTGATTGTGGCCACCACTGAATGGGCAAAGGAATCCCCAATTCCAGAGCCACCTGGAGTTGCTGTTTTGCCACAGCCCGACCCCCATCCCAGACCTGCTTGACCATAGTCTGAAGGTCTGCAGGGAGATGAGGAAGCACCTCATCTAGAGAGCCCAGGAGGGCATGGAAGAAGTGTGCCATGATGACAAATGATCTCATCTGACGGAGACCAAGTGAAGAGGCAGCATACACTTTTCTGGCAGAGTGGTCCAATTTTTTGGACTCTTTGTCCAGAAATCTATCAGTGTCTCCTGAATTGCCTGAGCACTGAAACACAGACTCGGTCACCAATCCCTTAGCCGAGGGGTGCTGTGTGAACCCAGAAAGGGTGCTGATGGGAACCACATACTTACGGGCCATCGAGGCCAATGGCGCGGTGCAGGAGCAGGGTGCTGCCAAAGCTCCAGAGCCGGGCCACCAATGACTTTGGCTACTGGGAAGGCCTCTGTCAGAGAATCCCCTTTTGTCAGAATGTCTGTTAGGGGATATTGAGTCCATTTCTGAACAGGTCCAGTTTCATTCCCGTGGATTTGGAGATGAGATGGAGAATGCCCATGAAGGACGTGGGACCTTCCTCTGTCGAGAGACTCTCCATCAAAGCTTCATCGAACTGACGAGAGTGAAAGAAGGAGTCCTCAGACTAGGAGGAGTCTGAACAGATCAGCCAACTACCTCAGTCACATTCGACCCACCGCAGACAGTCAGGAGTAAGGGTGACCGACAGCCTATGAGTCTCGGCCCTTAGTGGGCCGAGTCTCCTTGACAGGAGCCCTAGAGGGAGGCTGTTTAGGTGGTGGCTCCACCACAATCAGCGGAGAGGCTGGTTTCAACCAAGCCGGAAGGGCCTTCACCGGCTCCGTGGGCGGAGGGACAGTGTCTGCCGGCATTGAAGGAGTCAACATCAGTCTAGAGGGTGACAGCAATGTGATGGCCAGTGTGGAAGCCTGGGTTGACTTCTAACCAGCCAACACCAACTGTCGCCTCGTGGAATGCCCAGAATGGTGTTTATGAGTTCTCCTCAACCTGTCGGTTGAGGGTGACCAAGACCTAGACCTTGATCGTTGGAGGGGACCAATTGGGGCACTCAGAAAGAGCCAGGGAAACCCGCAGCTCCTCCAGGTCAGGGCCAGGGACCGTGAGGAGGTTCCCAGCAACCTGGGTTTCCTCCTCGGTGGGTCCAGTCAGGCCCGGAGTCCTGAACAAGGAATTGTCAGCCTCATCCAGTGACAAAGGATTGATGGGGTTGATAATTTTGACCGGGTTGTCATCCCACATCTTAGCTGGCTGGCCTGACAGGGGTACCGTGAAGCCAGCAGCCGAGGCTGCAATTTCAACCGAAGTCGAAACTGGAGATTCCTGAGAATGAGACCTCTCTCGATCCCAAGAACAACATCGATGAGACTTTTCCTTCTCTCTTGACTCCTTGGATTCCTTTTTATGGGAACTGGAGCTGTGCGAAGCCGACGAGCACTCCCCCTTGGTCAGGAGAGACTGGCACAACTCCTTGAAGGAGCCTGTAAAGGTAGAGCCCAGTTTGAGCGGCACAAAGACCGATGCTGAAGAGGACTGATCAGCAGCCCAAGCCGCCTCTTCCTCGAAAGCCCTCATTTGCTCAAGTTGTTCAGTGGACCCCTCAGCCGCAGAGATCACCCAATGGGCCTCTTTAGATTTGACCGTCGGGTTCCGTTTTTCTGGTTGGCTGAGCTGTAAGCATGCGAGGTGATCATCCAACACATTCAGCTGTAGTGAGCAACAAAAGCCACAAGCCTAGGTATCGTGATCCTAGCCCAGGCAATAGATGCATGTGGTGTGCGGGTTGGTGCGACACATCTTCTAACCACAGGGGAACCGGCGGAACCTGGGCAAGGACTTGTCATCCATCGCAGTTGCGATTGTAAAATGATGTGGAGAAACTCTAACGAGTTTCAGCTTAGGTAAGTAATCCGAAGATTTAAGCACCAGGGCCTACTCAACGTGGGAGCGATAATGAGGGAACCTGAATCTTCCAGCAGAAGAGAAGATGATCTGGCGTTAAGGGGTGGAGCCGAGGGTTATACCATCCGAGTGGGTGGGAGGAGCCAGCTTTTAGACCTTCCAGCAAGATTGTTAAAGGGAAAGGACATGCCAAGAAGTGTGGATAGAACAACATATCCACATTCCTAGAATAGAACATTCTGTCCCAAAGATGGTTTCCTGTTGACAATTCTGTTAACAAGTGTGTGGAGGTCAAAATACATCTCAAGGTTTAACCCTCTGTGTTCCAGATTGATATATATTTTTTTTACCAGGAGAGACACACTAAGCTGAAAGCTTGTTTACAGGTGCAACCTGGGAGCACAAGGAAGTTGTGACTTGCTCAGGGTCACACAGTATGCAAGTGGGGGCTATGGGATTCAAACCCAGGTCTCCGGGTTTGCAGCTCAGAGCTTTAAACCACTCTGCTATATTGCCTCCTCTAATAAACCCAAATAGTTTTCTGCACTCATTTCAAAAATATAATTACAGTATATACATTTGCAAACCAAGGGATCCCAGTTTCATATAGAGATTAAAATTTTTTAACCTCAAAGATGCAAGGGGAAAAAGAAAGAATAGAAACAGCAAGTGAAAGAAGGGAGGTAACAGGGGAAATTGTGGGACTATCATAGTGGCCAGTTCCTAGGTGCCACAAGGAAAATTTGATTGCACAATTAGACAGGCAAGAGAAAAACAACTGGCAGAAAAGGAAAGGACAAAATAGATACTTGCTTTTAACTCTCTTTACATAACTAATGGGACAGGGTCTTACCCAACCCTGTCACACTTCCCTAGAAGTTTTAGCAAAGGGTTGTCTCATCGGCTCTCCTCTCATTTTTTTATTGCTCATCAAGTGGCTTAATCTAATGTGCCCTCACTGCCCAGACAGCCCTGCCCACTGCATGCACTGCAACAAGTAGGAGATGGGGGCATTCGCATCACGCTCTGTAAGGAAAAGTTGGGAAGAAATGAGGTACACAGTAGCTCCAAGTTGTGAAAGAAGCAGCAGCCAGTGCACATATGCAAAGGAAAAATCAGAACTTCAGCCCCCTAGGCCCCCTTATGTCTGCCTCTGAAGATAGGAAACAGAGGGTGGTGGTGGTGAATGGCACTCATTCTAATGAGGGGACAATGACCAGCAGGGTGCTGCAGAGCTCAGTACTTGGACCGGTCATAAGTGACACAGCAGAAGAGCTGGAATGGAGGGTATGCCCTTTTGCAGATGATACAAAAATCTGTAATAGGGTGGACACTCAGGAGGGGGTAGAGAGAATGCACAGGGATCTTAAGAAACTTGAGGAGTGGTCAAGAGCATGGCTTTGGAGTTCAGTGCCAAAAAGTTCAAAATCATGCACCTAGGGAATAGGAACTCAGCAGCAGAGTATGGGACAGGGCAATGTGACAAAGCAGTGGGTAGGGCTAGTGGGATGCTGGGGTGCATAGGGAGAGGTATCTCCAGCAGGAGGATGGAGGTGGTGCTGTTACAATATCGCTCACTGGTGAGACCCCACCTGGACTACTGTGTCCAGTTTTGCAGGATGCACCACAGAAAGGTCATAGACAGGGTGGACACAGTCCAGAAAAGTGCAACTGAAATGGTGCGGGGGTTGTACGAGAATCGCTACGAGGAGAAACAGAGATCTCAACACGTTCACCCTGGAAGACAGGAGAATGAGAGGGGACAAGCTAGAGACCTACAAGTGCCTCACAAGGGTGAACAGGGTGCAGGAATGGAGTCTCTTTCAAATGAGAAAAAGCATCAGGTGCCAGTGTGCACACAATGAAGTTGTGTGGGGGGGGGAGTTTAAGAGGGGTGTGAGGAAGTATAACTTGACTGAAAGGTTAGTAGACACCCGGAACAGACTGCCAGCAGAAGCTGTGAAGGCAGTAACAGTGGCGGCTTTAAGCATGCATTAGACAGACATGGGGAATATTAATAAAAAAGGCAGGGATGGGGAAGGTTGCTGAAGACCAGTTAGGGTCTGTGGAGATAGATTAGGCAGGAAAGATATGGGCAGACTGGGTGGGCCAAGTGGTCTTTTTTTATATGCTCCTGGGGCTGACTGAGCAGCTGTTCAACCCTGTCACCAGATGACACCAACCGGCCTGCTATCTCTCTCTCTCTCTCTCTCTCTGTCTCTGGAGTTATGTCCCTCTGGATTCTCCCCCCACGACAGGGCCAGGGAAGGGTGGGGTGTCCTCTCCTCCCTCAGAGAGACTCATCCAGATGTCCCCCAGTGGAGCAGCAGGGTGGACCACGGCACGTCGGGCAGGAATTAGTGGAGCCCGATCCCCTACCATTTTCTTCCTAAGTTTTCTCCCTCCCTGAGGCTATGGCAAACACAGAGGATGCATGCACTCTGGAACTGCCAGCCCCATTCCAGCTGCCCGACTCTTTGTCAGCCACACCAATATCAGTGCTACCACCAGGCCTCCACCTGTTGGCAGCCAGAGCGGGGTAAGGCTTCACCACCCCAGTCTGAAAGAGGAGAGCTGCCAGGTGGCTGCTCAATCCTCTCTCAGCCCTCCTTTTGGCTGACACCCAGCAACCCGAACTTGGGTCACCAGTGTGAGAGAGAAGAGGCACATTCAGTGTCCCAGCCCTCCGCACCAGCAGGCTAACTCCCCATGCAGTCCTTTTCTGAAAACATATTCAGTGCTTCTGTCTCTGTAGACCTGAATTTTACTTCAAATCAGTTCCTCAAAAGACACAGTGAAGTATGGAGTTAGGAATTAAAACAAGATTAGTCAATGATGGTACTTAACATAATGTTAGTAAATTGGAGACTCGGTTCTCTCCCCTCTCACTGATCTTCTAAACCTGTCTCTGAGCAAGGGCCAGTTCCCGTCTCTATGGAAAACAGTCACTATAATTCCAATCTTAAGCGGTGCTAGCTCCTCTCCAAATAACTATCGCCCCATCTCTATTCTTCCCACCCCTCTCCAAAGCCCTTTAAAAAATCATGTCTGACCAGCTCACCAACTACCTCCTCTTTCACAGCCTCCTATGCAAACAGCAGCGTGGCTTTAGAGCTGGTCGTAGCACCACAACTACCCTTACGTAATTCTCCAACTCACTCCACTTCTCGCTCAACAAAGATCACCTCACAGGGGCTGTGTTCATAGACCTCTCCAAGGCCTTTGATACGGTCTCCGATCCCCTCCTCCTTAACACTCTACAGCAAATTGGTGTCTCACAGGGACCCCTCTCCTGGTTCTCATGCTACCTTTCCTCCAGAACACAATGTGTTAAAATCAACAGCACCCTGCCCGGCCCGGTGGTGCTGAGGGTTGAGGTGCTGGACGCCAGACCTCGCGCCACGCCAGCGACCCAAGTTCGGGAGTCAGCCTAGGCCGACGAGGGTTGGCAGGGGAGGGAGAGGATCGAGCATCCAATGAACAGCTCTCCTCTCTCAGGGGGAGGGTTGGGGATTGTCCAGCGTACCAGCAGCTCCTGGTGGAGATAGGGGGCACTGCAGTGTGCAGACAGCACAAGCAGCATGGCTAACGCTGGCAGGGTTGCTGTGCGCATGGCATCAGGGGTGCTAACGCAAGGGTGGGGTGCAAGGGAAATGCACCAGAAAATGGAAAAACCCAGCTCTGTGGGATAGGCAACATCACCTGACCCCCATGCCCACTGCTGGATCCGTCTCGCCTGGCCTCTCAATTCCTCCACCCGGGCCCTCACCCACAGCTAGGGTCTGACTATGAAAAGAGCACCCAAAGAGATGGGGTGACCCAACCCCAGAGGGGTTAAGCTGGGGGTACTGGCTGTGGGAGATGGGGGGGAGAGGAGGCTTAGGGTTGACAGGACTTCAGACGGGGCAGGAACAGGCAGGATGCATGACAGAGGCTCCGCAGGCCATGACCGGAGTGAAAAAGAACGGTAAAATAAAATAAATAATAATATAAAATAAATAAATAAACAACACCATATCTACCCTACTTCCAGTCCACTCTGGGTTCCCCCAGGGGTCTATCCGGGGTTCCCTACTCTTCAGCGTATACCTCAATGCCCTGCCCAAAGCCTGCACTGGAAATCTACTTCTTTACGCAGATGATGCAGTTCTTTACGCCTCACATCCCGACCCCTCCACACTTCAGACCTCCCTTCAAGGCTCCTTCTGACAGATCAGGCACTGGTTTGCTGATCACAGGCTGGTTGTCAATATCTAAAAACTAAGACTATGCTCTTTGCCCACCGCCAATCTAAAGCTAAGGACTATATCATGACAATCCACTCCAGTGCCCACCTCCCCCTGGAACAGGTCCAGACTTATAAATATCTGGGCATCACTTTCAACACCTCCCTCTCATTTCACGAGCACATCAAAATCCTCACCTCCGCCACTAGCGTTTGTGTGGGTCTTCTCTACAGACATAGGGACTGCCTGATGCCAGAAGCGCTCCACCTGGCTGCCACTTCCTCTGTCTTATCCTTGGTAGACTACGGCCTTACAATTTATGCCGCAGCCGACCCTGCAGCACTGCACCATATCCAAATAGTTATCAACAAGGCCTGCTGGCTCCTTTCCGGTGCCGACCACAGGACACACACCTGCACTCTCTATGCACACACCAATTTCTTTCACTCGAATAGAGACTACTATACCAGACCTGTGTCACAAACCCACTCAGCAAGTCAGGCCCTCTACTCCCAAAGTGCCAACCTCTTAGCACAGTCTTGTGAACAGTGTAACAGACAAGGTGACCCTCTTGTCTGTTTTTGTGAATTTGGATCAACCTTTGGTCTCAAGTTCTGGAGGGATTCAAACTGTGAACCTCTTGCTAACGTACCCAATGCACAAGCTCAGATATTTCTGTCTTCGGGGGGCCAGATATCTTTGCCTATGGGCACCCAACCAGATATACAGAGATGAACCCTTAAAAACTTTAATAAAGACCTCAGATTTAAAATGCTTCTCTTTCTAGTTTGGTACCACCATTCAAGCTTATGTTTAGTATTTGCAATAACCATATACTTTTCTTACAACTAAAAAGAAGTCAAAGACAAACCAAGTAAGTTCTAAAAAGAATTTTACTAAAATAGTTAAAATATGTAAAATGCAAAATACAGAACTCTAATACCACAAGACATACAAATCTTTTAAGAGAACAAGGTTTAAACAGTGCAAATTCCTACTTACAGTACTTAGATTTGAAATATTTCTAAATACTTGTTTACAAGTGCTCCAAAGATCTTTCCTCAGTCAGAGTCTAGGTAAAAGTGTGTAAGTAAAACAGAGTATTCCTTAAACAACTGTATGGGACAACCCATTTTTGTGTGAGGTCAGCTAGCTCCTCCTCTGTCAGATATGTATAAAAAAAATGTATCTTATACAAAAGTATTACATTCTGCAACTTCAGCATAATTCATGTCCTTCAAATGACACTTCTTTTGATCTCATAATAAGCTTTCTCCTTCCAGGACATGACAGCATCTTTATGACTTCGCACTTCTGTGTAATAACTTAGGCTTCCTTTCCAACATCATGAAATGGATATGTTCTAGCAACTATGGTTGTAATTAACTCAGACAGACAGGATTCTTAATTAAGGCCTTACATGCAACACATGGTCTCTAAAAACTGAGTGTGTATGAACTCACAAGCTGTCAGCATTTTTCTTATGGCTTGCATCTTTCAGCTGAAACCTAGGGGGGGTTGATGAGTGAGGTCATTCTAAGAGCACCAGATTTTCAGCAGAGACAGTTAGTAATACATTTTATATTAAAAAAAAATGATACAGCACTCAGAGCTGGCTGTCTTCTTTCACTCGAAGAGAGACTACTATACCAGACCTGTATCCTCACCAAGAAAATCCACCTGGGCCTAACCCCCATTGGAGTCATGGCCTCCCTCCAAGCAGCCACCCACCCACTCTGCAGCCACGCGTGCAGCCTCTAAGACAATATGGAAGATCCCTAGAGTCAGGACTGCCCTAGCTCAGCGATCCTTCCCGTCTAGAGCCCTGTCCTAGTACAATGCCCTCCCTCCCACCATCACCACCTTAGGTGCATTTAAAACAAATCTAAGAGCCCATATCCTATCCTCACATACCTGTCAGTGTCACCGCTAACCCTTATGTCTTCCCTGGTAATCACCAGACTCTCACTACTAGCCTGACTAGCAGTATATTGTTCTCCAGACAAAGCCCCTGTGGGCTGCTCTCTGCTAGATAGATTTCCCCTTTGTGGTGATGCCCGTTTCATTAATTTGGATAGGTCAATTCTTTACGGCTACCCACTGTTCAATAGCTGCTAACTGTATAGGTATGTTCGCTGTTCTTTTGCTAGTCACCAATTGTAACCTGACACTAATCTCAACCTACATTGTGTTGTTGCTCTGTTTGCTTCTTGTGGTCCCTTCATCTCTAGCTTACCTGTCCGTCGAGTACCCGCAAGTCTGCAATTTGCACAGCTCTACCCACTAAACAGTCTGTTCCTATCTTTTGCACTAATGTTAAAATATGCCTGTTCACTAACTGTGTCATTCTCCACTGCTTAGCTACTGCTTGTATAGGCATCCCACTATTACCTGTAAGTTCATAGCCTCTCTCTACATGCTTGTACCCTCTTGTACTTTATTGTATATTATTGTTGCCATTAACTGACGTGGAGCCCTTTGGAAATGAGTCCACGACTCAAAGGGTTGTGATTCCAATTTTCTCAAATAAATAAATAAAAATAGCATTATAAAACCTAACAGTACCTCTAAGTAAATTGTTTAACTTTTTATTAGTCACACAAACTGTACCCCCTCCCTTCCTGGAACCAGGTGCCACTGGTTTCTATAGAGAAAGGCAGCGACCTTTCCTCTGTCTCCAACTGCAGGCCCATCACTATTTTGCCCCCACTGTCTAAAACCCTGGAACGTATAGTCCATGATCAATTATCTAGCTGTTTTAATGAATATGATGTATTCACAGTGGCCCAATATAGCTTTAGAAAAAAATCATAATGCCACTACAGCCCTGATGGAATAAACCAACTATCATCACAATGCTTTAGACAGTGGGAATACTCTGGCTGCTGTTTATATAGACCTCACATCATGAAAGCTTCGACTTGGCACACTGTGCACTGCTAGCTGAAAAACTGGCCTCTATGGGCTTATTTTTAGTGGTCTGTGGCTGGTTTCAAAATCACCTATCATTCATCCAAGGAGGGGACTGCTGTCCGTAGTGAAAGGTTTAATTGCTTCATTGGCAAGTATTTAAACTAGCCAAGTCCTGAAAGGGAGGGAAGGGATCATAACTATGGCTGAACCACTGTACAGTCAATCCCCTTCCCACTTCCCAGTCCACTTGCTCTGCTCCCATGCTCTGACGTTTAATGACGTCTCACCAGAGAGAGGTTGGGGGACACGCCCCATACAACTATATGGGGCTGGTTTTCCAAACATTTTTACAGCAGTTTATGCAAGCTCTGATAAAAAAAAAAAAAAAATGAAAGCCACAGATCAACCAATAGCTGGGCGGTGGCTTTCATTTTTTATTAAAGGTTGCTTAAACTGCTATAAAAACGTTTTGAAAACAAGCTCCATTGACTTGTATGGGGTACATCCCCATGCTCTACCTGGTGAGACATCACTAAATGACTGAGAGTGGGAGCAGAGCAGGCAGACCAGGAAGTGGAAAGGGATCAGCTGGGCAACATTTTGGCCACAGTTATGATCCCTTCCCTTCCCTTTCTGAAATTTTACAATTTTGGCAGAGGCAGATTATCGCCGCCACAAGGTAACAGGTATGAAGCCCAAAACTGGTTTTAAATAACTCGCATCGATTTTAATTGACAGTTTCCTCCCACCTATCTGAGCCTGGCAAGTCCTACTGGCTTGCTTGGGTTTTTGGTTCCAATTTTGGTTGTGATTTGTTCAACCCAGCAGAGCTGGAAAAGTTGATCTGCACAGCCTTAGTAGCAATATGCTGTTACCCTTTGTTAAACGCCTCACTGGTCTGTTGAGAAGTCAGAGGTTAGTCTTGAACTAGCTCTACTAAGCTATTTTTTAACTGCTATATTTTCTCCTCACTAACTCAGCTATGGCCCCCATCTACTTGGCCACAGCCCATCTTCACTGTTCCTAAACCCCGGAAAAGTCCCATATCTGCCCTGCTGGTAAACCCTTCCCACCTTCCTCATGGTGTGGTCGTGAGGCCTTTGGGGGTGCACCAGAAACTATAAATTCAGTGGCACTGGTAGGGACTCTTTGTGCTGGGTAATTAAGCGGCCACCAGCACAGGGTCCAACCACATCAGCGTACCATCCTGCCAGGTCAATGATCTTCTCTTTTATTCCTATCCACAAGAAGCCAGCTGTGAATGCAAGACACACTACACCATACAAATTGCTTAGCCTCTCTCCCTATTTCCATAAGTAGATGGGCAGGATACTGGGAGGTTAAGTTACTTGCCCAAGGTAACATAGCATTTGACTCTGGTGAGGTTTGAACCTGCAATCTCCTGGTTCCAATGCTGCTGCTGTAACCACCAAACCACATCACGCTGCCTTCTCTTAAAGTAATAACATAATTTACATGATGTGCAAAGAACAGTGCCTGGTCACAAGTAATGCAATTAATAAAAGCTATTTACTGCCGTGACTGGTTTTTAAATATACAATATTGTCAAAAGTATTAGATGAAAGGATAGATTAGCTATGGCCAACTTTTTTCCTGCTTGTAAAAAAAACAATATTTAATTTATTTGATAACAGTGACCAACTGATTATTATAATGCATAAAAGTCCCATTGTAGCACACAAGATAAATCAGACACAGCCTTTACTTCATACCTCTCAGCTGCCCCTGATTCTGATTCAAAACCTTCCTATGTCTCTCTTAAATGTGGCAAATTTGCCACTGCAAGGTAGAGATTTGAAGCGTAAAATATTGCCGAGTGTGCTTCTCCTTCAGAAAATGCTTTTCACGTTAAGCACCATAATACTGCAGGTTTCTAAAGCTGATATTCCAATTTTGTGAGATATGTTGATGTTCATCCTGATTTGGTCATTTGTCCCTGATTTGCAAGCCTGGAGGCCGAGAGGTATGGTTTGCTTGCACTGCAGTTGACCCCATCTTGCAAGAGCCAATCTACACATTACTAACTTTTGTGTTTGGTGCCCTCTAAAGGAGGGAAGATGGAACAGTAAGGAATATTTGAGGCAGAGGCAAGATAGGTGAGATTTCTGCTTTAGCTGCTGTCTGGTAGAGCTCCTTTCTTTTTAAAGTCAGAGTCCATTGTTCAAGTCCCATTGAAAGCTTTTTATACTTTCTTAAATAGTTATTTGGTATGTCAGGCAATGCAAAATCACACATGCCCCCACAATGCAAAGCATCATGGGCTACATATGCAAATCACCACAGAATGTTATGCTGGTCCAACTTAAAGCAGAATTGCATGGTGCCGAAAGGCCTCTCACACAGTTTGCAAAGGGTGCTAACAGAAGACATAGACACGTGTTTCGTCCTACCAGGATTCATCAGTATGCCTTGTCTGTTTGACACCCCAGTGGAATGGACCAGCTACCTTTAAGGCAGTGTGCCTTGGATATATTAGTAGTGAACCCATTAAAATAAAAAACATTTAAAGACAAAGAACCTCTGTGCGCAAACACTGAGGCAAGGGTTACCCCAAAGGGCATTTGGCTGGGAAGTCAAGTTTCAAGAAAATACAAAATCACACATGTCCCCACAATGCAAAGCATCATGGGCTGCATATGCAAATCACCACAGAATGTCATGCTGGTCCAACTTAAAGCAGAATTGCATGGTGCTGAAAGGCCTCTCACACAGTTTGCAAAGGGTGCTAACAGAAGACATAGACATGTGTTTCGTCCTACCAGGACTCATCAGTATGCCTCGTCTGTTTGACACCCCAGTGGAATGGACCAGCTACCCTTAAGGCAGTGTGCCTTGGATATATTGTGGTGAACCCATTAAAATAAAAAAACATTTAAAAGACAAAGAACCTCTGTGCGCAAACACTGAGGCAAGGGTCACCCCAAAGGACATTTGGCTGGGAAGCCAAGTTTCAAGAAAATACAAAATCACACATGCCCCCACAATGCAAAGCATCATGGGCTGCATATTCGGCAATGTGCTGGGTGGATATAGCAACCTTCAAAACAGGGTGGTTATAAAATTTCAGTCCGAGTTTCTCCATGAAGGAGAGGACTTTTCTAGTCTTGTTTTTGGATCATTTTTCTCTGCATGACCTCTCCTTTTAGAACAGAATAATGACAAACTTTTAATCCTAATTTCTCAATGAAGGAGAGGACTTTTCTAGTAATGTTTAGGGATCTTTTTTTCAGGACAATCCTTATAGAGCAGAGCGGTTATAAACTTTCAGTCCAAATTACTCCCTGGAGGAAAGGCTTTTTATGTTAATGTGTGGATCTAATTTCACTTGGGACTTAGGATAGTATGATCAGCTGTAACCCAGTTCTGATTCTGACTCTAATCTTTTTCTGGAAGATTCTGATTTACTCTGGTTTGGCAAAAAAGGAAACTTTCTAGACCACACCAGATCGAGTCAGAAACAGATCAGGACCAGATCGCATGACAGAATCAGGTTGCCCCTACTGTATCTTGTTAAGTCTTTTCATTATATCATTTACATAGATACATAGTGTCAGCAGATAAGGGCCTATGGCCCACCTAGTCTGCCCATTTGAGTCTGTAACTTCAGTTTATGTTTTCCTAGAACTCTGGTGCCCCTTACCCCTGACCTCCAGAATTCCTTTATGTCTATCCCATGCATTCTTAAATCTCGTGATTGTTTCGGCCCCCACCACTTCCTCAGGCAGGGTGTTCCACTTGTCCACCACCTGTTCTGTAAAGAAATTCTTCCTCACATTTCCTCGGAATCATCCTCCCTCCAACTTCATCCCATGCCATCTAGTCCTGGAATATCTTTTTTGCTTAAAAATAGTGTATTCTTGCACCCTGTTCCTCCCTGTAAGATACCTGTATGTCTCTATCATGTCCCCTCTCTCCCTCCTCTACTCCAGGGAGTACATATTCAATTCCTTCAACCTGTCCTTATAGGACTTGTGATGCAATCCATGTACCATCTTTGTTGCCCTCCTCTGAACCTTCTCTACCCTGTCTATGTCCTTACGTAGGTAAGGTTTCCAGAACTGTACACTGTACTCCTGGTGGGGCCTCATTAGTGTCTTGTATAGTGGAATCATGACTTCCCTTTTCCTGCTGATGATACCCCTGCCTATGCATCCCAGCATCCTATTTGCTTTACCTGCTGCCTTGTCACACTGTTTCCCTACCTTGAGGTCATCAGAGACGATAACCCCAAGATCCCTTTCCTGCTTGGTACATGCTGTATCCTCACCCCCCAACTGATATATTGTGCCAGGGTTTTTGTGCCCCATATGCATGATCTTGCACTTCTTTGCATTGAATTTCAACTACCAAATCCCTAACCATTCTTCAGGTTTCTGCAGGTCCCTTCTCATTCTGTCTACACCCTCTTGTGTGTCTACTCTGTTACAGAGCTTTGTGTCATCAGCGAACAGTGAAATTCTGCCTTCTAGGTCCTGTACAATGTCACTGATGAAGATGTTGAATAGGAACGGTCCCAGCACTGATCCCTGTGGTACCCCACTGGTCACTCTTCCCTCTGTGGAGTGACAGCCATTTCCCACCCTCTGTGTCCTGCCACCCAGTCAGTTACCTATCCACCACACTACTGTCCTGCCGACACCCATATTCCCTAGTTTGTGTAATAGTTTCTATGTAGTACAGTACCAAAGGCCTTGCTGAAGTCCAGATAGGCCACGTCCACTGCCCTCCCCGATCCACCTCCCTAGTCACCCAGTCAAAAAATTCAACAAGGTTGGTCTGACATGACCTCCCCCTGGTGAAACCATGCTGCCTTGGATCCTGTAGTCCATTGACAACCAGATGTTCCACCAATCTCTCCTTCAGTAGTGCTTCCATGATCTTCCCCACTACCGAGGTGAGGCTGACTGGTCTGTAGTTCCCGCTTCCTCTTTGTTCCCACTTTTGTATAAGGGGACTACATCTGCTGTCCTCCAGTCTTTGGGTACCTCCCCTGTTTCCAGTGATCGGCTAAACAGGATAGCCAGAGGTTCAGCCACCACCTCTCTGAGTTCTTTAAGGATCCTGAGGTGCACCCCATCTGGCCCCATTGCTTTATCAACTCTTATTACTTCCAGTTCCTTCAGGACCCTTTCTCGTGTAAAGGGACTTGTGTCCATTTCTGCACCATTCTCACTCCTTGTACTCCCTTCAGACCCATTACCCTCCTCTTCTTCAGTAAAGACTGAGCAGAAATACCTGTTCAGTATGTCAGCTTTACTGTTATCATCCTCCACTCGGCCCCCATCCTCCCCCTTCAGTCTCACTTCCCTCCTTTTGCCTTTCTTTTTTCAGTTATGTACCTGTAAAAGGTTTTGTCCCCTTTCCACTGATTTTGCAATGTGCTCTTCTGTCTGAGCTTTGGCTTCCCTTACTGACCTCCCTACCTCCCTTTGCTTCTTCTGGTACTTCTCCCTATCCCCTTCTGCCTGTGTCTTTTTGTATTGCCTGAATGCAATCTTTTTGGCTTTCACTTTCTTTGCTACCTCTCTGGAAAACCATAATGACCTCCTCTTCCTTTTCCTCTTGCTAACCTGCTTAATGCATAATTGTGTTGCTCTTGTAATCCCTGTTTTAAATACTGCCCACTGTTCCTCAACCCCTGATTCCTGCCCCGTTCACCTTAATGCCTCTTCCAAGTATCTCCCCATTTTCCCAAAGTCTGCCCCCCTAAAATCCAGGATACGTGTTTTTGTGTGGTTTGGTTCTGCTCCTTCTGTGATTTTAAACCACAATGACTGGTGGTCACTGTTCCCCAGGTGCTCCCCCACTGTTACCCCCATCACACTGTCCCTGTTTGTGAGCACAAGGTCTTGTATTGCCTTCTGCCGAGTTGGTTCCATGACCAGTTGTTGAGGAAGGCACCCTGAAGGAGTCAGGATAAATCTGCTCCTAGTTGATGCTGCTGCTGGGATGCTCCAGTCCACATCTGGAATATTGAAGTCTCCAACCAGTACTACCTCACCCTTTTCTGCCATCCTTTGGATGGCTAGCATCAACTCCTATCTGTTTCTTCCTCCTGGGCTGGTGTTCTATAGACCACACCTGTGATGGCTGGCCCCATTTTCCTCCAGCTTAACCCACAGTATCTTTCCCCATTTTGTTCCTCCTGGATCTCTGTGCCCCTTATGTCATTTTTCACATACAGTGCCACTCCTCCTCCTTCCTACCTGCCGGTCTCTTCTGAATATGTTGTAGCCAGGAATGGCCATCTCCCAGTCATGGTTATCATTACACCAGGTTTCTGTAGTGGCCACAATGCCCAGGTCTGGCTGCAGCATGACAGCCTCCAGATCTTCCATCTTGTTGCAAGGCTCCTGGCATTGGCACACATGGTTTTCCATGATTTGACCTCCCTAGACTGTTTAGCTGTTCTACTCCAGCCCCTTCCCTGGTTGTCCTTTATCCCTGGTTCTCCTTGCTGTCTGCCCTTCTGCTGATTTTTGCCCCTTTTCTGCCTACCCATCTCTTGGGTGCTAATCTCCATCTTTTGCACACTGCTTTGTTGAGATATCCACTCCTCTGGTTCACTGGTTCCACTGCTAACTGTGGGGGGTGAGCAAGTAGGTACCCTCCTTGCTGGCCTGCCACCCCCCATGGCTACTTTAAATACTTGTCAGTGTAGCATTTAAACTTATCATTGAGTGCTTGGATTCCCCTCCAGGATAGATGCAGGCCGTCAGGCTTGAACAAACCTCCATCCCTCCAGGTGGGTCCCCAGTCACCAATGAATTCAAACCCTTCCTCACAGCACCAATTCTTCAACCATGAGTTAAAGTTCCTGGTGCATGCACCCTATGCTCTCCCAAGCCTTTCGCCGGTAGTACTTCTGAGAAGGTGACAGAAGTAGCTACTTGCTTGAGACCCTTCCCCAATTTCCTAAACTCTTCCTGAACTTCCTTTGGCTCCCCATTTGCCAGGTCATTAGTACCTAGGTGGATAATGACATCCAGCTCACCCTCCTGTCTTGCCTTCCCAGCGATCCCCAGGATCTTGCTTCTATCCCTCCATGCCATGGCACCTGGTAAGCACCTCACCTCCCTGTCCTCCCCCTCCTGTGTTCCTAGCTGGATCCCTCTTATGATGGAGTCCCCCACTAGGATTCGCTTCCTCCTCCTCTGGGGTCCACTGCTCTCCCCGCTGAGGTCACCTCCTTGGTTAACCTCCACATCCTTTCCTTCCATTTCTCTGGGTACCTCTATTTGGTTTCCCCCATTTGCCAGTGTGGCATATGAGTTCTTGAGTGGAATAGGATCTGGGATGTGCCTCTGCCTGACCATCTTAACCTGCCCTGAGCCCAGTGTCATCCAAGTGCTCCTCATTCTCGGCATCCTTTGAGGCAGCGGCATTGGACTGGGTGGTCTCTGGATAGGGGTGATGGTACTCCTGACCCAGTTTACCTCCACTCTGAGTCTGGCTACCTCATCCCACAGTCCAGAGAGATGCATGCAGATAGGGCAGCACCTCAGTGTCCAGAAGGTCTGCCTGAATATGGCTGCCTCGCAGCTATTGCATTGCACCTCTCCCCACATTATACTGCAATTATACTGCTATTCCACTACTTGTCTGTTACTGAAGCTCTCCTAGTTCCCTTTTTATCAATTTACTGTCCTAAAAATCCTGCCACTGATCCTCAGATACTTTTCTTTAAAACAAAATAAATAAATGAGTCAAAACACTTGTCGTGCTGAGGGTGGGCTTCTTCCTCTTATGCCCCTCCTACTCCACACCCCCTACTATCCCCTGTGTTATTAGCTGCTGTCAATCAGATTTAACAGGGCATATAATTAAGAGTTGGGGAAGGGGAGGGAGCACCCCTCACCCAGGCTACAGGGCAAGTCAGACAAGCCAAGACAAAATTTGCAGCAATTAAAGACAGCAAAGAAATACACCACCACTATGTTTTAAATTTTCAACAGCCCAAAAACAATTCTAAATAAAGACAGCAAAGAAATTACAGTGTCACTAAAAGCACACAATTTAAGTTTAATAACAAAAATAGCAATTACCAGTTACTGTAAAGCACAGAAATTAATGTGTTTCCTTCCACTTCTGGCTTCTTCTGAGCAAACAAAAATCTCTTGCTACTTCAACTCTGACTAAGCCCCACCTCCAGTTATCACGTAGCTGAGGTCAGAGGCCAGACAATTAACACCCCTCACCCAGACTACAGGGCAAGTCAGACAAGCCAAGACAAAATTTGCAGCAATTAAAGACAGCAAAGAAACACCACCACTACGTTTTAAATTTTCAACAGCCCAAAAACAATTCTAAGTAAAGATAGCAAAGAAATTACAGTGTCACTAAAAGCCCACAATCTAAGTTTAATAACAAAAATAGCAATTACCAGTTACTGTAAAGCACAGAAATGAATATGTCTCCTTCCACTTCTGGCTTCTTCTGAGCAATGTTTAAAGTAGCAATTTTACGTTTTTTTTTTTCACCAGTTTCTCATTGTTAATTGGAATAGAGCTCCAGAATTACTTACATTATCCCGACCAATAGTTGATGTGAATCTGGTCAATGAGCTGGACTGGGTCAAATCAGAGTCAAGTCACAAACAACTTTGATTTCCTGAGTTGAGCTGGTCCAGTTTTGGGGGAAGTCTTGATCTGACAGAGCCGGTGGGGCTCCCATTCCTATTGAAGACAGTCTCTAGTTTCAGAACAGGATTCTCCTAAACAATAGAATGAACTATGCTCATTTTTGTCTGTTTCAGAATGAACTTGCCCTGTACAGAAGGCGTTAAACGGCGAGAGTCGAAGCTGGTCAACTCTTGTAAGTAAGAAATTTGACTTTAACAGGACATTCATAGATTTACTCTGTGTTCATCTTTCCATGTGGAAGGAATCTTTTCCTGCACTTGGAAATATGATTACTCTAGCACTCTGCAACAATTTTGCCTTATACAGTCTTTGGACCACAGGCCAAGGTGAACAGTTTTGACGCCCAAAAGAAAACATTACTTACCATAGTAATCTTGTTTCTTCTAAGGGAATCCTACTGTATTCTGACAAATGCTTGCCTCCTATCCTGCAGAGGGTCGATCCGACTCCCCGTGAGCCCAAGAGTCGAGAGGGCTACTGAATGCAGGGCCCTCCCCCACAGCAAACAGATTGCCTTCTATACTGCAGAGGGTCAGTCTGGCTCCCCGTGAGCCCGAGGATCGAGAGGGCTACTGAATGCAGTGCTCTCCTCCACAGCAAACAGACTGCCTCCTATCCTGCAGAGGGTCAGTCCGGCTCCCATGAGCCCAAGGGTAAAGAGGGCTACTGAACGCCAGGCCCTCCACCACAGCAAACAGGTATGAATCTCACAGCGGCTTACAAGAATCAGCGAGAAGGATTGGCGCCATTTTCAAATGCTTTTCTGTCGGCATAGTAGTGCTGATTGTTTTTCATGACTAATGTTAAGCTGAAATGTACTGCCCTGTGCTGTAATGTAGCTGTGCACCTTAATCGTTACTCCAGCTACAGTAATTTAACTATCTTAGCCACAGTGTTTCTTTTGCCACAAATTTATTAAAATAGTACAGTGATGTGTTAAGTTTTGGCCATGCACCTTAATTTGTAAAGCCATAGGTGCTTTAATGAGATAGTTGCAAGAGTACTGCATAGCTGTTTAATTTATATTCGGATTTTTAATTTTTAAGAAGTGCTGCAAATCTGCTAAATGTATTTCTGCCATAGCCTGACCACATAACTCCAAGCCTACAGCCCCTGTCCTGGCCAGCCACTTTTAAAACCTCTTAGAACATTCCCTCATCCAAATTAAAATCCAACTGCTTGCCCAGCAAATCTGCCTTCCTGCAGTGAAACTCAATTCACTTTAACTACAAGCAGGCTGCGTTTTATCACAGGCAGGGTTTCTTGAGGCAACTCGTGGCTGTCATGACCCCCCTCCCCCTCCCCTTTGTGTTACAGAGACACTCCCATAGCCCTTACCTGCTCTTAAGCTCTCTCCTTCTCCCTGTCTCCCACAGATTGTCTCCTATCCTGCAAAGGGTCAGTCCAGCTCCCCGTGAGCCCGAGGGTCGAGAGGGCTACTGAATGCAGGGCCCTCCCCCACAGCAAACAGATACGAATCTCACAGTGGCTTACAAGAATGACTAAGAAAGACTGGTGCCATTTTCAAACGCTTTTATGTTGGCATAGGAGTAACCCCGCGGCCCCCACCACCATCCTTGGTCAACGCTGATCTTTAACTGTTACTCACATGATGGCTGAAAAAAAAAAAACCTCCAGTCAGCCTACTTTTCCATCTGCAGGTTACCTGCTTTTGCCTCTAGAAGCCGCCTGTCTCTCTGTTGTAGCTCCAACTGTAGAGCTCAATAAATCCAGCTAAGTACTCGGTCTGCCCTCTAGTGGCCAGCAGTCCTACATTACTACTCCTTGCAAACTCTGTCCCTCTCTTGCCTCCCCCACTTCAAAATGCAGAAGCCTGTGTTTTGCTGCTTTCTACTTCTGGCTGTTTTTTTCCCACTCCCACCTCCCCATCTCACTCACACCCTCTCTACTACTCACCCCACACCCCCCAAAACCCCTCCAAGACCCACTCACTCCTATCCCTTTGCACCACATCCCAAAGCTTCTCCTGCTACTCTCTCCCCTCCCTTCACTCCCGCTCTCCTCCACACAATCCATCCCTTTCTTCCCCTCCCCGCCATCCACCCTTCTCTGCTCCACTCCTACCTCCTCAACCTGGAGACACTAAACCGATGCATTAACCTGCACGTTCTTCCATCTATGCGCTGTTGGGCTCGATCAAACACTTCCCGCTCCGCGTCAACTCCTTTATCCTCTTACTTCTAGCTGGTGACATACACCCCAACCCAGGCCCTCCCAGACCCAGGCCTTCCTCCCTCCTATCCTCCTCACCTACCGGACCCCCCCCCCCTTCCCTTGCCCAAAACTCTCTCCCCAAGGGCCTCTGCATTTTCCATCTCAACAAAAGGAGTCTTCTCCCTAAAATGGACCTCACTAGCAGTCTGGGTCTCCCAGTACAACCCTGACATACTCTGCATTACGGAATCCTGGCTAACCTCCCTAGCTCCTCTATCGCCATTCCTGACTACAACTTATTCCGTCAGGACCATGGCAAGTGCGGTGGGGATGTGGCACTATATGTTACACAGTCATACTCAAGCTCCATCATCCTCAGTGAATCCTGCCCAGCTTCCCGTGAATCTATTGTGGCTCTCCTCTCCTTCCCCTCCTCTACCCCTCTCTACATAGGAGCCCTATATGCCCCACCAAAGTCCTCGCCTGATGCTGTCATCAAGGCCATCTTCTCCATCTCATCCAAGATATCAAATGGCGAGCTCGTGCTATTTGGTGATTTCAGTCTCGACTGGCTCTCCCCCACAAGTAAACCCTCCATCCTAAAGATCGAATCCCTACATCTCTCACAAGCAATTCAAGAACTCACTTGCCTAAACCACTAGTCCCTAAAACACATACACCTGGATTGGATTCTATCCTCCTATCCCCACCGTATCTCTGCCTCAGGTGTTCTTCTGATGCCCTTAGTGACCACTGCATCACCTACTGCATCTGCAAAATCCACTGTTCTTTCTCCCCCCCCCCCCAAATTCATCTGGTCCCGTAGCCTTCGAAACCTCTTCATCCCCGCTCTTCTCCAAGACCTATCTCATGCAGACTGGCTTCCCGTCCTGTCCACATCCGACGTGGACACTGCCCTAGCTCAATTCTGCAGTACTCTCCTGAGAGTCTGGGACATGCACGGTCCTCTAAAGAAAGTAAGGGTAAAATGCCACCACCACCCCTGGATCACAGCTGACCTTATCACCTTGTGTTGCTCCAGGGAAAAAGCATGGCGACTCTATAAAACCTCCCACTCAGCCAGCAACCTTCTTTCCTATAAGCAGCTCAGAAACAAATGCACCAATGCCATCCGTAACTCAAAATCTTCCTACTTTAAAGCGCATTTCTCTCAAGCACAGAACACCAAAGCACCCTTTTGGAAGATGATCAACTCCCTCCTTGACCCCCCCCCCCCAACAAATCAGGCCTGTCTGACCCTTAGTTTAGACGACAAAACCATCTCGGATTCTGCCTCTGTGGCTGAGCTACTCAACAAGTTTTTTAACTCCTGCGCCTTGCCTAACTCCACCCCCTTGCCCCCAACCTGGGCTGTCTAACGCCCCGGGCCTCGGCTTTCTCTTTTCTCCCATCACCACAGGAGGTCTACAATGTTCTTTACTCCCTTAACTTATCCAAATCCAGCCCTGACGGAATCCACCCCAAAATGCTCCATATTTCTGCGGCAGCCATTTTAGCTCCGTTGATACACATTCTGAACCTATCCATTAACACAGCCACAGTTCCAAATGCTTGGAAATCCACCAAAATCATCCCCCTCCACAAAGGCGGTGACCATTCCCAGCCAGGTAACTACAGGCCTCACTCGCCAAAGTCAAGGAGTACCTCATACTGACCAAACTAACCAACTATATTTCTGCCAACAACTACCTATCAGAAATTCAATCCTGTTTCTGAAAACACCACTCCACCGTCACCATCCTTCTTCGTGTAACTGACTCCATCATCACAGCCATGGACAGTAGCCATGTCACTGCAGCCATTTTCATTGACCTGGCTAAAGCACTCGACTCTGTCTCCTACCCGCTTCTACTTAGCAAACTTAGCTCTTTCGGCATCGCCCAGCCTACCATCGCCTGGTTCCATGCGTACCTTCAAAATAGACAGCAATCAGTCCAAGTGGGCGACACTCTCTCCTCTCCTCTTCTCATTACATCCTATCTGGTGTCCCCCAAGGATCCATACCTGGCCCTCTCCTCTTCTCTCTCTTTATTAACAACCTTCCCTCCTCCTGCTTAGCCTCTAACATGCATCTCTACGCAGATGATACAATCATCTTTGCCTCGGGCCCCTCCTTCAACAGTGTCCTCTTCACACTCCAAGACGATTTTGACAGCATCCAATCCTGGTTCCAGGACAACCTGCTCACACTAAACACAAAAAAAACCTGTCACAATGGTCTTTGGCTCGAGACAGAAGCTGGCCTCCATCCCAGCCCCCGCTATTACCACCACAGGCGGCTCTCCCAGGACCAAGTCTCCGCTTTCAAATACCTGGGAGTTTGGCTGGACAGCCACCTCAATTTCTCCACTCACATTGGGGTACTCTGCACAAAGCTCGCCCCAAACTGCGCCATCCTCTATACATGCACAAAAGGTGCCTTCCAATCCCCACACGTTGTGAACTGGTTCGTAAAACTATCCTACCAGTTATTGACTATGCAGACATAGTCTATGGGACGGCCCCAGCCTCCTCTCTCTCCAAACTTGACATACTCCTAAATTCCTTCTGCCACTTCGCTACTGCCTCACCCCTTCTCACTCACCATTGCCGACTCTACGCTCCCCCTATCCCTGGCTCTGCTCTCCCACAGGCGTACCATTCACGGCACCTCCTTCGTAGCTAAGTATTGGCATGAGTCCCTACCCCCTACCTCACCTTCCTCCTCACCCCAATCTCCTCCCTAAGCTACCCTCTCTGCTACAGGGACACCCATACTTTCCACCTCCCTCGCCCTCGCTCGCAAACCGGCCAAGCTGCCTTCTCGTACCGCCTCCCCCTTCTATGGAATAACCTCCCTCCAAACCTTTATCTGGCCCCTTCCGGTTCTGTTTTCACTCGACTCATCATGCGCCAACCTGCCCCACAATGCCCTAAATGTTCAAAGGGTCCCAAAACGATACCGAAGCACCACCCATCACCCACCCACCTACCCCAGCCTCTTAGAACTAGCTGAGTTCATCTCCTTTCTCCCTCTCCACTTGAAATCGTTAAACTGTTTTAACCACTGATTCAGTGTATTTTAACTGTTGTAAAATGTTGTACAAACTGTCTGTATCTTGTATAAACTACTACTCTCTGTACAAACAGTACCCAGGTCGCACCTGGAAACGAGCCTCGGCTCAGTGTGCCTTTCACGGTCATCAAATTTTAAATAAAATAAAATAAAACAAGCATTTGTCAATGCCGAATGTTGTCACACTGGCACTGGCAGTGGCGGAGGTGGAGAGGCATAGCACTGTGAGTTTGTTAATGTGTCCCAAAAGCTGATTTTGTACAGCAAGTACGCCACTGTGCGGCAGAGCTGTGAAAACATGTTTTGGGCAGGCTGTGGAAAATGGCAGCTGGACTGTTGACAATGAAGTGTGCACAAATGCCAGTGGTGAAAATGCGGCATGTAAATATTGCAGATTGACGAAGGTACAAGGGTGCGTGGAAACTGCGCAATGCATACTTACAACACAATCATTGTCTGGACTTTCGCCACCAAATTTTCAACATAGGCATTTTAGGACCTCTGCTGATGAATAGTGTCACCGTCATTTCCTCAGAGTGTCCCAAAAAGTGATTTCACACAGTGACCATGCAATTCTGCACCGGACATGCGAAAACACATTTCAGCCAGCTGTACTGTTCATAAGGAGGCATGGAAAAATGCCAGTGATGAACAGCTGGAGTGAAAGTTTTACAAATTCACAAAGTCACGAGCATGCATGCAAACTGCGCAACACACACTCGTAAAACACTCATTTTATTGACTTTCGTCCCTAAATTTTCAATGTAGGCATTTTAGGACATCTGCTAATGAACAGTGTCACTGCCACAGCAACTGCGCTATTGTGTGCTGGAACTGCGAAAACAGATTTTGGTCAGGATGTGAAAAATGACAGCTGTACTGTTCATTAGGAGGTGTAGAACAATGGGACTGTTGAAAATGTGGAGTGAAAATATTATAAGTTTGTGAACTTACGAGTGTGCGTGCAAACTGCGCAACACACGCTCGTAACACAGTCATTTTATGGAATATTGTCACCAAATTTTCAACACAGACATTTTAAGACCTCTGCTCATGAACAGTGTAACTGTCATTTTCATAATGAGTCCCAAACAGTAATTTCGCACAGCGACCACGCTATTCTGTGCCGGAAGTGTGAAAACACATTTCGGCAAGGATGTGAAAAATGACAGCTATACGGTTCACAAGAAGGTGTGGTAAAATGGCAATGTTGAGAATGTGGCATGAAAATATTGCAATTGCGCTAACTTACGAGCGTGTGTTGCGCAGTTGCTATGCACGCTCGTAAAACAGTCATTTTTTTGATTTTTCCACCAAACTTGCAACATAGGCTTTTTGAGAGTCCCTCTCATGAACAGTGGCACTGTCATTTTGTTACTCAGTCCTGAAAGGTGATTTCACACTGTGACTGCGAAATCACCTTTCGGGACCGAATAACGCCATAACAGTGCAAGAATTCATGAAGAGGGGTCCCAAAAACCCCATGTTGAAAATTTGGGGCCAAAATTCACAAAAAAATGTCCAAGATATGCATTAAAGTTGAAAAACCCCTATTCATTCCATTATACAGCTTACCGGCATTTCTTCAGTTCGCAGTCGGCTTTGAAGAGTGCTGACGTGTTCCCGGTCCACCGAAGATCATTGCGCTGTACTCCTCAGGTAAGTATGAGGTGAGGGGGTGATGGGAGGCAGGGTGCGCAGAGGGTGTGGGTGGGGGAGGAGGCATGGAGACTATGAGGGACCATTTTCATTTACAAGAGAAAAGCATCGCGGACAGTTTTTGCAGGGGATTCGATGCGCTGGGGTGGGCTGCCAGCGTGCCGCGTAACATGTTTGGGGGTGTCTGTAGCTAACGGGGATTGGGCACCCTCGCTGGCACACAACACGGAGGGATGAGGAAGTAATGCCGACGTTGGCACACAAAGCGGGGAGGCGAGCTGAGAGGGATTGGGCACCCCTCAGCATTCAACAATTGGGGGTTATGCTGATGGAGAGTGGGCTCCCCCGTTGGCACACAAAGAAAGGGGGGGGTTAACTGACAAGGTGATTGGGCACCCCCAAAGTCGGCAGTAGTTGGGCGGCCGCCCGCTTGCCGACCGACCATGCTCATAATGTCGGCAAGCACGTAGGAAGGGTTCGCTGCATATGACGAGTTTTGCTCAGATTGCAGCGGACCTTTTCTTAGATGTGTTTGCCACATTATGTATGCATAGTGTGATGCCGGCATGCAGGCTGACTGGGGAATGAGGGACGCACCTGCATTTGCCCAAAAGCGACCCGGCCTCCAAAGCTGCACTGTCCCCTGATGTTGTCTGCGCAAGCACGCCAACATAAAAAAATGCAGTATGGTCTCACCACAGGACTGCCTTGGAGCCAAATGGTTAACAGAATATATGCTAACAGTGGAATGTTAGGCTCGAGCTCGGTTTTCAAATCACTGTCCCTGGTTGCACTTCATGCAACCGTAAGATTTTTATGAAGCTTGCAGAAGCTAAAAAGGCACTATCTAACAAAGCTGAACTAACGATTAGTAGGACCCCTGTTGGGGGAAAAAAAAAAACCTTAAATAACAGAGGGCATCACTAAGACTCAAGTTACAGATGCCCAATAAACTACTAGGTACCCACAGGATTCCAGCTTTAGTTGTACAGGCAGTGTGCAGTGCCTTGTAGGTCCTAGAAGGGGAGGAGGGTGGTAGCTCAGAATACAGTACGATTCCCTTAGAAGAAACAAGATTACTATGGTAAGTAATGTTTTCTTCAAACCCCAGGAAATCTTACTGTATTCTGACAAATGCAGACTACCCAAGCAGTGCCTTTGGAGGCAGGCAGAGGACCTACTTAGGAAATAGGCCCTGCAGAGCTGCTGTGCCAAACCTGGCATCACTTCTAGCCTGAGTATCGAGGCAGTAATGCTTACTGAATGTGTGAACTGACTTCCAGGTAGCTGCGTTACAGATTTCCAACAAAGGGATATCCCTAAAGGCTGCTATGGATGCAGCTGTTCCTCTCGTAGAGTGGGCCCTGAGACCCTGAGGGGGTTGTTTGCCCACCTTGCTATAGCAAAACTGGATACATGTCACAATCCACTGTGCTATGGGCCTCTTTGTGGCAGGTTTACCTTTCCTCACTTCCCCATAAGTCAGAAAAAGCTGGGTCCTATCCCCTTTGTGGCCTTTTGCATGTTCCAGGTAATAGCTGATAGCTCTTTTAACATCCAGGCTATGCAGCCTACGTTCAACTGCAGAAGAATGGTCATTAAACAAGACTGGTAGTGTAATGGACTGGTTGACATGAAAATCAGACACTACTTTAGGAAGGGACTTGCTATTGGTCCTAAGGACCAGCTTGTCCCTGTGAAATGCAATATAATCAGTCTCTATGGACAAAGTCTGAAGCTCAAAGATCCTTCTGGCTGAGGTAATTGCAAATAGGAAGACAGCCTTACAGGTTACATATTTGAGGTCAGTTGATGACATCGGCTCAAAAGGTGGCTGCATAAGCTGTGCAATACATACGTTGAGGTCTCACACTGGGGTGGGAGCCCTATGTGGGGGGGGGGGTGCAAATGGAGCAAACCCTTAAATAATTTTCTAAATACTGAACCTGAAGCCAGTGATGACACCTTACCTGCCGACTGATAGGCTGATACAGCAGCCAAATGCACCTTGAGTATAGAAGGCCGAAGGCCGAGGGAATGGAGGTGTGCTAAGTAATCCAGGACTACTGGCAAACCCACCTGAGTGTGATTCAGACCTCTCTTTTCACATCAAATGGAAAATCTTTTCCACTTGAAAGTGCAAATCTTCTTGGTGGAGGGTTTTCTAGAAACCCTATACACCTCCATAACCCCTTCTGAAAGGTCCAGTTCAGCATATTCTTAGGTCCTCAAGAATCATGCTTTCAGCTTGAGGGACTAAAGGCTGGGGTAAAGGATCCTACCCTGGGAAGAAGTCAACAAGCTGTGCCTCTTGGGGAGGCTGGTTGGTCTGGACACTAAGGACTAAGAGATACCATGGCTGCCTGGCCCAATCTGGAGCAATGAGGATCATTGTGGCAGGCTGGGATCGGAGCTTGTTCAGAACCCTCAGTAACAAGGGAAATGGGGAGAAGGCATATAGAAACTTCCCTGTCCAATCCAGAATGAGTGCATCCATTGGGACTGAGCCCAAGACTGGAGGTCTGCAACAGAATGTGGGAAGCTGGTGATTGTCTGGGGCTGCCAAGAGGCCTATCTCTGGAGTGCCCCACTGCTTAAATACCACTCATAGCATATGCCTGATCAGGGCCCATTTGTGATGGTTCTGATTTATCCTGCTCAGTGCATCTGCTAACACACTGTCTTTTCCTGGAAGGTGTACTGCTGACAAGACAACCCCTAGAGACTAGGCGAGACCCCATATTCTCATGGCTTCTGTGCATAGGGGTGTAGACCTTGTGCCCCCTTGTTTGTTTATGTATGACAACACAACCACACGTTGTGGTTGTGTTGTCTGTCCCGACCTGCACTACCTGTCCTTGTAACACATTGGCGAATGCCTGAAGTGCTAGGAAGACTGCCCTGAGCTCTAGCAAGTTGATGCGAAGCAGTGATTCTTGTTTGAGCCATGTAACGTGAACAGTGTGCTCCCCTAAGTGTGCTCCCCACCCCCGGTCCCCACCCTAGTAGGGAAGCATCTGTGGTTAATACCAGGGAAGGAAGCTCCTGAAGGAAAGGAATTCCCTGTCTGAGGTTGTCTATGTCCAACCACTACTGCAGTGCTTGCAGGAGGGTTTGTGTGACTGGAACCAGTTTTGACAATGGATCTGATTTCTGATGCCAGTACAATCTGAGGTGATACTGGATATCCCTCGTTTGAAGTCTTGTTCCTGACATTGTGGGTGTTGAAGCTGCCATATGGCCCAGCAGCTGTAGAAAGTGTCTGGCAGGCCTGAGGCTTTGGGCCTTGAAAGTGCCTGCCAGCTGAACCAGGGTATTTGCTATTGACTGTGGAAGAAAAGCCTTTCCCTTCACTGAATCTAGCTCGGCTCCTATGAATTCCAGGAACTACACTGGTTGTAGTACTGATTTTTTCAGACTGACCAGGAACCCCAAAGACTGAAGGCAGTAGAGCAGCGTGGTTTAAGGCTCTGAGCTGCAAACCTAGAGACCTTGGTTTGAATCCCATGGCCCCCACTTGCATACTGTGTGACCCTGAGCAAGTCACTTAACTTCTTTGTGCTCCCAGATCGCACCTGGAAGCAAACTTCGGCTTAGTGTGTCTTTTCTGGTTAAACAATTACCCCTTTCCCTTTCCCTGAAGGAGCCCCTGTGTCAGTGCCGGAAACTGCTTCACCTGATGTGGAGACTGCCCCACGACTAGCCAGTAATCCAGGTAAGGAAACACTACTACCCCTTGCCTTCTGAGGTGTGCCACAACCACAGCCAAACATTTTGTGAACACCCTTGGAGCAGAAGTAAGTCCAAAAGGCATTGCCTTGAACTGGTAGTGACCCGATGGCAATCTGAATCGCAGAAATATTCGGTGGGACTGTCTTATGGGTATATGGAAGTAAGCATCCTTTAAATCCAATGATGCCAACCAATCTCCTTGTCTTAGGGTTGGGAGGATAGTACTTAGGATTACAATTTTGCACTTTGGTTTCAGTAGATGCCTGTTTAAATGCCTGAGATCTAATATGGGTTGCCACTCCCCTGTTTTTTTCAGTGTGAGGAAGTACCTTGAATAAAGACCCTTTCCTCTCTGTACCAGAGGAAATGGTTCTATTGCTCCCAAGAATAGCAGATTCAGTACCTCCTCCTCCAACAACTTTGTTTCTAAGGGGGAAGATGGTCTGAAAACTCTTGCTCTCAGCCTTGGTTGTAGCTTGAAAGTGAGAGTCAGTCCTTGGCCCATTACCTCCAGAACCCATTTGTCTGTAGTGATTGTTTGCCATTCCTGGGGGTAGTGGGCCAATCTGCCCCCTATCTGGACTAGGGAGGCGACCCAGACAGATGCCTCAGGGTGTCTGCTTAAGCTGGGATGCTGGTTGGTGACTGGGGCTAGTTCGGGTTCCACCTCGTCTGCCCCTGCCTCTGAAATAGCCTCTCTGCTGTTGATGCTGAGGGTAGGCCTGTGGCTGGAAATAAGGCCTGTATTGACCCCTACCTCTAGCTCCCCTTGCTTGGTTTCTCTGAGGGGAGGAAGCCCTCTCCTTGGCTGCAGCACTTTTGTAGGCTGTTTTGTAATCATCTATTGTTTTCATATAAGCCTCTGTCTGCTGACCAAACAGAGAGGAGAGCTCATAAGGGAAGTCCAAAACCTTGGACTGTGTGTCTTGGATCAGGCTGGTAGTCCTAAGCCAAGCAACTCTTCTGAGGGAAATAGAGGAAGCCATCTGTCTGGCTGCAGTGTCATTATTATCTACAGTCAGTCTTAATTGTGCCTTAGAAGCCTCAATGCCCCTCTTTGCAGCTTCCTGTAAATCAGCTGCCATAGGGGCTGGCACAGAGTTAGTAATTTCCATAACCGTGTCCCACAATGTCCTCTGGTATCTGGCTATGTATGCCATATAAGAGGCCTGTCTGATAAGGAGACAGGATCCCAAATATGTCTTCTTTGCAATGGTGTCCATCCTCCTTGAATCTTTATCAGGAGGGTGGGAAGCCAGGGGAATGCCAGCCTTGTCACAGGCAGCAGCCTGTACCACTCCCTCATGGCTAGGGTGTCCGAACAGGAAGTCTGCCCCAGCTTTGGCAACCCAATATTTTTGTCTACTTTTTTATCTACAGGTGGCACAAAGGTAGGAGTCTGCAGGATCATATGAACCTGCCTCTTAAGAGATTTATGATTAGGTACCTGCAGCCTCTGAAACACGTACATCCATCATCTCTCTATAGTCCTGATCTTCCTCCTCATTAGTAGACTCCTATGTAGGAAGATCAAGAGACTGAGCCACCTATTTAATAAAGGCACAATGAGAGGTAAAATCCTCTTGTCCTTTGAAGCCTCATGAGGAGGCGAGGTGCTAGGGGCATTTGCTTCTCACAACAGTGATTTCTAAAAAAAACTGTCTTTTCAAAAAGGAATAAAACTTGGAAAAAGAAAACGCAGTGCCTTGGTCCTTCTCTCTGCGGTTGAGTATGATATTTGGAAACTGTGTTCATTATTGGGACTAGCAACCCTATCACACTGATTGCAACTACATAAGCACGAACTCCCTATTTGGATTCTTTATCAGGGGAGTCAGAATGGTGAGGATCCGGGGAAACCTCTGGTCCAATAACCTCTCCATAATCCTCATCCTCATCATATGGACCCTCCTCCTCATCATCATCATCATCATCTAACAATTCCTGTTCAATTTCTAATGAACTGGGAACCAGTGTAGGAGGAGCTGAAGGGGCCTTTCCAACGGGGGCCGAAGTACTCGGTTGCAAAGCCTGAATTTTCTGGATAGCGTTTGCTATCTCCTCAGCAGTCGAAACCGCTACTCCTTTCTGTTGTGGTTTGACCATTACATACTTTTCCTTCTTTTTTCTTGTTACCCCCATTGCTGGGTTAGCGGCAGGATCTGCAGGGTGCTTTCTGGTAGAAAAAACGTCACCCTGGTCAGAGGGCTGGTTCTGCAGTTCAACTTGGCCTGTGGCTGGTTTGTTCTTAGCTGGTTCAGCAGCCTTATTGGACATCTTCTCTTACAGTCACCCAAGTTGCCTATCAAGCGTTGACTGAGGGGCATTTTTGCAAATATCACTATCCTCTTGGAGGTGGTCAAACTCCAAACAAAAAACACAAATTAAATGAGAGTCAGCCTTAGTGAACAGTTCCCCACACTCTGTACAATGTTGGAAACCTGTGGGGCTCATTTGTTTCTTGGTATGTGACACTGAATAGAAGATAGAACAAAAGACCGAGAGTTACCCCAGTAAAAACCCTTTTTTTTTACTTTTTAAACCGCCTTACCGGATGCAGTAGATTTAAATTAAATTGTAAAAGTAAAGAAACAATATCGGTTCCTTCCCGGTTGGAGAAACCTAGTAGGAACCGAAGAAACTCACCAAATATTCACTAAATCTAGACCAATTCTACCTGTGAACCAAGGACATTGCTTTAGAAACTGAAAATAAACAACAGACTTTAGAAAAAAATGAGAAAATAAATTTCTTCAGTGAAAGTGAAGGAGACTCTCCAGAGACGTCTTCCTGAGGCAAGCGGAGTAAGGAATCTGATGGGTGCAGGAAGTGCAACCAGGGACAGTGATTTGAAAACCGAGCTTGAGCCTAACATTCCACTATTAGCATAGGTTCTATTAACCATTTCGGCTCTGGGGCAGTCTTATGGTGAGACCATACTGCATTTGTCAGAATACAGTAAGATTTCCTGGGGTTTGAAGATGCAAGAAGCAACACTTGAACTGTGTAGAGATGCCTTGTCATATGTTAAGTAAGAGACACCACAACAGACAACTGGATGTGCGTTTCCTTGGGAGTATATATAGTCATACACCTCTGATGGTTTTTAGCACCGATTGCCTTTAACCACTGGAGCCATGCTTATATTCCACACATAGAAGAGTGTGACTTAAGCGATAAAACAAGACATGCTGTGTGCACTGTTGAGCGATAACAGCATAGCTTGGGTGTATTGTGAAGCACATAGCATTGCCAGGTACCTGCAACCACTTGAGAAGTACCGTTATTCCACCACAACGCACACCATTCGGTGTCTTATTGTGATTATAAAATGGGTCTAAATTTAACAATTAGTGAAAGACAAGTTCAAGGCTCAACATTTTTTTTTAATTATAATTTTAAACAGCAAGTATACATCCTGGAATTAATATTCATTTTTAAAAGTAATCAACTTTTTTTTTTGCATCTGAAATACTTTTTCTTTTCTGATTTGAAAATAAGATCTCCTGTCTGGCAGTACTACATGTGATGTGTGGAGCAGTACTGTTGAGGCTGATATATCTATAGTAGCTCTAGTCCCCTACAGATCTCATCAGAACTGTGAACTCTACATGATCCATATGTCATGGCACTGATGTCATGCTTGCCAAATTTCAGACTGTACCATCTGACGACAGCCACGTTATTAATTGGCAAAAACTGGGGCTTAACATTAAACTGTTTACTTAACCCTTATACACAGGATGAGCGCTATGGTGCCTGTATGATTGAGGTTATGCTAATGATCTGCTAATTACTGATTTGTATCCCAAGTCACTAGAAGAGTTAAGTGAAGCTACTGTTTGATTCTGAACTTGAGAACTGACCAAGACCTAGAGGTTCGTTTATGTTCCAGAATTGGTTCGTCCCACCCAAAATGTCAACAAGCAGCAAGAGCAGAGGAACAGCTTGATGCTACCTCTCAGAAATGTCCTTAGTTTTGCAGAAGGGAGGATAAATCCCAGGAAGCCACATGTATCTCTGTAGGAATAAACTGCAAACATTTTGGGCCAGTTGCAGGTACTGTGGGCTACAACTTAGGATCAGAAAAAAAATAATAGGATAGAGCCACACACACTCACCCAGTACATTTTCAAAAGACTCTTTATTGTAAAAATGTTCTGGCTATTCTGCAAGCACTAATGTTTTATGACCGCAAATGATCACTTCTTCAAAGTGAGTTATTTATTTATTTATTTGCATTTTTTTTTTTACCAGGTAAGCACACTAGACAGCCAAGTGCCTATTTTCAGGAGCGACCCGGGAGGTTACAAAGGTAACAGATATAAACATTACAGGGAAACAATACCATCAGCATTTAGAACATAACAGGGAACAATACCATCAGCATTTAGAACATAACAGGGAACAATACCATCAGCATTGAGGCGGAGACAAGGTAACATACAATAACATCAAGCATTGACAGATTCAATTAATAGATAAATAACAACATATATACAGGCATGGTCAGTATCGTTTAATCAGGGATTCAACCATAAATCCTAGGGGTGCAGAAGGGATAGGGAGATTAGGAGGAGTGGGGAGGAGAGACACGGGGAAAAATGGGAAGTGATTTTGCTAGGTAAACCCTCAGAGAGCAGTCAGGGCATGGAGTGGACCCTGTGCTTTGGGATACAGTTAACACAGCTAACTGAATCAAGAAACCTCAGCAGAGGAAGTGCAACTTGGTAAAACAGGATTCTAGCCCCCCAGCAAGTTGAGCTGGGAATAATACAGCCTCAGTCCTGGGTCTAGTTCGCATAGAGACAGTCAGAGGCCAGTTTAAGGAAGCTCCATAGGGACGTTTTAAAGCAAGGATGTATGGTGGCGGAGCGGGTGACGGCGGGAAGAGAGTTCCACACTCTGGGCGCGTAAGTTGCGAAAGCCCGATCACCCGCCAGGGTGCGGGTTTTTGGGACCAGTAGGGCCTGTGAGTCACTGGACCTTAGGTGGTAGGAGGAGGTTCCATGTAGGAGGTGTTGGGCGAGAGCAGTAGGGGTGACAGTTCGGGCAATGTTGTCGATAAAGCTGCCAAAGACAAATGTGCGGTGCTTTTCTGGAGGGAGCCATTCCAGCCGTGAATAAAGCTCACAGCGATGTGTAAGGCGGGGGGCGGAGAGCGCGAACCGGCATATGTTGTTATAAGCAGTGTCCCATACTGTTAGATTAGTTTTCGGGACAGGGGCAAAGGTAACAAGCCCATAACAGAGCGTGGGAAGAAGGATCCCCTTAGCAAGTGCAAGTCATGCAGCCGGGGTGAGACAGTTTTTAGCTCTATAAGCCAGTCCCAGTTTTCTATTTGATGCCTTACATATGTTCTGTATATGCAGGGTGAGGTCACGTTATGGGTCAAGTGTTACGCCTAGGTACTTGACAGAGCCAACAGCACTCAGTGGGGAGCCATCGGCTCCAAGGATGTTTAGGGGCGCTAGGCAGGATGAGGTCTTGGCTCTAGAGCCAAAGAGCATAACCTGAGTTTTATCGAGGTTGATGGTCAGCTTGTGGCCCACCAGCCAGGTTTGAATAAGGTTGAAATCCGAATTTAGCCTGGCGTTAATGGTAGTGTGGTCCGGAGAACTGGCCAGGAGAACGAGGTCATCTACGTTGTGGAGTGCCAGGGGACTGTGACAGAGGGCAGCTCATTTATAAATAGGGAAAACAGGAGGAGTCCAAGGACGGATCCTTGGGGCCCGCAGTACATAATGAGGGGTCGAAGTGCTCTATTGAAGTTAGTGTATTGTTGCCTGCCCAAGAGGTAGTTGGAGAACCAGGCATGGGCGGGGGGGAGAAACCAAGAGAGCATAGGGTGGCACAGAGAAGAGAGTGGTCAACCCAATCAAAGGCTTTCGAGAGGTCCACGAAGATGGCACCAGTGAGTCTGCCTTGATCAGCAACAGACCTAATCTCAGAGGTAACTACGGCAAGGGCAGTGGATGTACCGTACCCTTTTCTAAAGCTGTGTTGTGCCGGGGAGAGAAGTCCATAGGTCTGAAGGTGATGGGAGAGCTGGGCGGCAACTGCCTTTTTGAGAAGCTTACCAAGTGCAGACAGGATGGCAATAGGGCGGTAGTTGTTTAGAACCTTCGGATCACCTTGTTTGAGGACAGGGACGACCTTGGCCACTTTCCATACAACGGGGATGGTACCCGAGATAAGAGAAGTATTAAATATGTGAGAGACAGGCCCGGCAAGGTGTGCTGCCCCCAGGTGGAGCAGATTTGGCTCAAAGCTGTCATGCCCTGCCCCATTATGAGGGGAGAGTCCTGCAAGGAGCTTCTGGGACTCCTTGATGGAGACCCATTTTAAGTAGAAGGGTGGTTTGGAGGTGTGCCCACTCTGGGAGGGGCCGGGTCACATGGTGTCAGGGGATTGGTGGGGGGGGGCAGGTCGGAGAACATGGAGTTAAATGCATTGGCTATGGTGAGTGAGTTATTGCAGCTAATCCTGCCAATATGCATATTCGTGACCTGGACTCTAGCGGACCCACCAACAGGGTTTTTGATGTTCTGCCAGAAACTCCTCAGGTTTCTGGCGGAGGATAGCAGAGCAGATTTACAATACACACTCTTGGCAGTGCGGATGGCTCTCTTGCAAGTGTTTCTCAGCTGCCGATATTCAATGAGGTCTGTATTATTAAGGGAGGCCTTGTGCTTTGCACAGCTTTTGTCCCTTTGTTTCATGAGGGAGAAAAGGCTGCCATGGAGCCATTTTGTAACCGTGCACCTCACACTCCTTTTTGTGAGGGGGGCATGTTTATTTTGTAGGGGAGTGAACACAGCAAGAAAAATGTTCCAAGGGGTTGCTGGCTGCAGTGACCTGGGACCAGTCCGCATGTTGATGGTCCGCTAGGAAGTCACAGACATTGAATTTTGAGTAGTCCCTCATCTGGATAACTTTACAGGGGATTTTGGGAGGGGAGATGCCCCATGTGCAGAAGGTAGGGGAATGATCTGAGATGATGTCAGGGAGGATACCTGAGGAGACTATCCTATCCAGCCTATTACATAGTACCCAGTCAATGAGGGATCCTTTATTTCCACTTGGGGAAGAGTCTAGTGGGTACCATTGTGAGTTGGCTGAGGGCGAGTCCAGAGAGCAGAGGCTCGTAAAGTTTGACATTGGGACCCAGCCAATTTAAGTTAAAGCCCCTAAGGACGAGTACCTCATTTGAGCCAACCTTGTCGCTAAGGCTGTCCAGAAGTGAGGAGAGCCCAGGCACTCCTACTTTTGGAGGATTATAGGCACAGACCAAGTGAACCTTTTTTGAGTTTCCTAACATGAGAAGGATATGCAGGAATTCACAGGCAGGGGAGGTGGGGGGTGCGTGCAATGACAGACACATTCAGGTGCACTTTGTAGTAGAAGAACACACCACACTCGCGTGTTTTACCTGTCTATCTTGTCTGATGAGGCTGTAACCTGGAAGGGCACATACTGAGTCAGGGGTGTAAGGCTTCAGCCAGGTTTCCGAGACCCCCATAATATCAGGGGCATGGTGTGCCACTCAGGCTGTTAGCTCTGCTTGGTTAGGCCGGATGCTGTGTATATAGGTTGTTGTATTTAATGGTGGACACTTTCTCTCTCTCAAAAACTAAATAAATAAAATAAATAAATAAAATAAAATATTTAGGTGAGCCATTTTTATGCCTTTGGCAGATGACCAAGCAGGGGGGATGTGAATAAGGGCATGGTCCAGGAATTTGCACCGAGCCCCCAGGCATGTCAAAAGTGGTAGGGCACAATGAGGTTCCCAAGGGAACAGTGCAGTGAGCCGGGGTAAGCGGGGATTAAGTTATGCACATAGGAGGCCAGGAGCAAGCGTTAACACCTAGGTCAGGTTCCAGGACTGGGTGCAGTAGCAGGGGTCATTACTAATGACAGAATAGATTAGCACAGCAGCAAGTACCTACAAGATATAACCCTGGAGAATCACAGAACTGTGATTCCTGTGAGGTAAAATGTACAAAGATAAATGCTTCCAAAGGCAGCAGGGAGCTTGAAGGGTGGCCACTAGAGGTGAGAGCAGATAAGCTGCTAATGGTAAAGTGAACTGATAGGCTACACAACTCACGTGACCTGGCCTATATAAGACTTGAGTTCACCTAGGATGGTGGCAGGGGTGGTGGGGCAGCTGGCGGGGCTCTAGTTAGGTCCGTGCACACAACCAGTCGGCATTAATGGCAGCAGCAATGGTTGCATTATGCTCCGAGAACAGAGACAGCAGCAGAGGGAGCGTACCTTTTTGGAGTGGCCTGCTTGATGGGGTCCGCACTTGGGGAGGGCAGCCCGAGGCCTTCCGTGAGCATCTGGGGAGAGAGAGAGAGAAAGTGTCCACCATTAAATACAGCAACCTAGAACCAAGGAGGACTGGAGGAGGAGAAGCCAAGTTAGCAAATGAACCACAGGGTAAGGGATTTTGAGCTAAGGATGAGGGGTTTTTGTAGTGTGCTAGGTAAAATAATAGGCTAACCAGACAAATCACATTACAGTGTCCTGCTTGCAGTTAAAAATATTCACCCCTAGCACTAACCTACACACTTGCAGCTGAGTCACAGATCAAGCCCCCCTCCCAACTACTGTGAGATAAAATTGAAAGCTCCCCTCAAAAAACGGCCAATCTGCTGAGAAATAAAATTAAGGCTCCCCACAGTAATGCACAGGACTGTGAGGTGAAACAGAAATTACTCCCTTCCAAAAAACTATCTGTACTGTTGGGCTAACTGAAAAGCCAAGAGTCCCATTAGAAAAAGGCGCCAACATTCAAATCTTTCTCGTTAGTTAGGGCCATGGGCACAACCAGTCGGCGTTATGGCAGCAGCGATGGTAGCGTTATGCTCCAAGAACAAAGACAGCAGTGGAGGGACCGTACCTTTTTCCCGGTGGCCTGCTTGATAGGGGGTCCCACTTGCTTGGGGGGAAGGCACAGGCTCTGAGGCCCTCCATAAGTGTCTTTTTCCCAGTGGCCTGCTTGGTCAGGGGTCCCACTTGCTTGGGGGGAGGGCACAGGCTCCGAGGCCCTCTGTGAGCATCTTTTTCCCAGTGGCCTGCTTGATCAGGGTCCCACTTGCTTGGGAGGGGCAGAGGTTCCGAGGCCCTCTGTGAGCATCTTTTTTCCCAGTGGCCTGCTTGATCGGGGGTCCCACTTGCTTGAGGGGAGGGCACAGGTTCTGAGGCCCTCCGTGAGCGTCTTTTTCCCAGTGGTCTGCTTGATCGGGGGTCCCACGGGAGGAGGGCACAGGCTCCGAGGCCCTCCATGAGCATCTGAAAAGGTTTCACCTGGAAAGACAACATGAGCTGTAAACAGCTCGTTTCTAGAAGCGTCCTGGGAGCAGGGGTTACAAAATGGGGGGAACAAGCAAAAGCATAGCAATCAATACATACAGTGCAATTCAAATGCATAAAATGTAGTAATAATAATAATACAGTGGATTCCACTTAAGTGCACACTTTTTCTGTTTCCTGATTTTTTTTTTACTATTCATATAGTACAAAAAAAATCTGTTACGTGCACACTAGATAAGTGCACATTTCAGCTACATCCACAGTTTCACAGTTCACCAACATATCTCTCCCTAGGTAGTTAGCACCTCTTAAGTGCACAGGTGATTCTAAATAGTTGTGAAGCAACATTTAACACCCTGTATCACTGGGCTCACACTGAAAAGTTGCCAACAGACTAAGATAATTTCCTTTTTCTGGTCCACAAGCAATACAGTTATGCAGACAAATGATTGGTTTTGATATTTTTTTTATAGCATTGTGCTTCATTAAGGTATTTGTCAATGCTGCACAGTATCACATTTTAAAATTTTTAGTATATTGCTATGATAAATAAATGTGGAATGCCATTACAGTGTCAGGTCTCAGTTGTTTTCCTTATGTTGCATTGTAAACATAGAAGTCTGGATAAATGCACATTCTGCTTAAATGCACATTTGTTGCTGCAAAATGGGTGTGCATTTAAGCAGATTCCACTGTAATACAATGCAATACCATTCAGTAAGAGACAACAGAAGGTACTGTAAAAAAGTGGTATAAAACAAAGCAGAGTCATAGACCTTGGGTGAAAGATAGGGGGGTAACAGAACAATATGCAGATATAGCACAGATTGCAGTATACAGGAATAGCGTATTGTTAGGTGTGGGCCCGAAGGAAAACAAGAAGTAGCAGCTGCGCACAGGGCTACTAAGCGCAGATCCAACTCAGAAAGGACAGATCTGAGCGGTTGCTAAGTGCTCAAATGGATTTAGAGGAAAGGGAGTTATAGCATGAGTGGCAGAGGGGGTGTGGAAGGAAGGGTGGGTGAGAGAGAGAGAGGAGGGTGAAGCCAAGAATGATTCCCTTCAGGATGCTGAAAACTCTGCAAGAGGGAAAGACATGACAGAAAAGGGATAGAAGGGGGGGCTTAGAGGGAGAGAGGAGGGGGCAAACTGGTATCTGCCCCCCTCAGGATGCAGAGAACTCTGCAAGGGGACAGGGCCCAGTAAGAAAGGAGAAGAAAAGGGGGAAGGAGTAGTGGGTGGGGTGTAGAGGGGGAGGTAGGATATTAAGATGCTGAAAAACCCTGCAAGGGGTCAGGACCTGGCAGAAAAGGAGTACAGGCAGGAGGAGGGAGGCCCTTCTGGATGCTGAGAACCCTTTGAGGGGACAGGACCCGGTGGAGAAGAGAAGTGGGGAAGGGAGTAGTTGGGGGAGGTGTAGTGCGAAGCAGAAGGTGGGGGTAATGGGATGTAGAAGGCACCAGGTAGAGGTAACGTAGAGAGGTATAGGGGGAGGAGTGGGTGAAGAGGGGAGGTAGAGAGGATGGTGGGCGGAGGAAGTGGGAGGATTACTGCGAGAGGTAGGTATTAGGTGCAGTTACAGTAATGAACAGAGTGCTTATGG
The DNA here is from genome assembly GCA_016271365.2 of Neoceratodus forsteri. NCBI lineage: Eukaryota > Metazoa > Chordata > Ceratodontiformes > Ceratodontidae > Neoceratodus > Neoceratodus forsteri. The sequence goes on along the minus strand of CM028138.1, from coordinate 613,298,600 downwards.
AAGAGGAAGGGGACCGAGTTTCGGGATTGTGCAGAGCAAATTTCTAGAGGTAGGGAGTTCCAGATTTCAGGGAAATTGGAAGAGAAGGAGGTATGGCCAGGTGATGTGTGCTGTGATGGGAGGGCGAGCGTTCTGTAGGTGGCAGAGAGAACAGCAGGATGGGAGAGGGGCAGATAGAAGGGTGGACAAATATGGTGGCAGAGAACCAAGCTAGAACTTCCCAACTAGATTTGCGATGTGTGAGAGATGCCTGGCATGAAGAGAGGGAAAGGAGAGCGAGGAATAAAGGTCACAGTGATGAGTACATGGACAGCATCCAAGAATGTAGCAGCAGAAAGAGTTAAACAGTGTGTCCAGTCTGGCTAGGGTGGTTTTCAGGGTGGAGCTGTAGACTATATCCCCAAAATCAAAGACAGGGAGAATCATCTTTTGGACGATTTCTCTCCTGGCTTGTTGTGGGAGGCAGCTGCAGTGTCTGTACAAAGCACCGAGTCTAGGAAGTAGTTCTTGGTGGATGACATCAATGTGTACCCCGAAGTCAAGATTCTTGTCTAGGCATAGTCCAAGGTACCTGAATGGCTACATCAACAACTTTTGAGCCAGAGAGGGTGTGGAAGGTGGGAGTGAAATCAAGCCTGGCCAGTTTTTGTCTGGGGCCGAAGGTCATAGATACTGTTTTATTACATTCATGGAGAGTTGGTTAGCATTAAACCAGCGTTGGACATTGTTAAAATCCAGCTGAAAGCTGGTGGCCACCTCGGAAGGGGAGTTACCAGAACAGAATATCACAGTATTGTCTGCGTACATGTGAATACATGAAGATGTACAGGCATTTGGGAGATCGTTCAGGAATATGGAGAATAATATAGGACTGAGTACAGAGCCATGGGGAACACTAGTGATGATTGGGAGGGATGGGAAGAGGGTGTTGCCAACTCTGATAGACTGGGATCGGCCTATGAGGTAGGACTGGAACCAGTTGGTGGCTGAGTCAGAGAAACTGGCCACAGTAAGCTTGCTGAGGAGAAGGAAGTGGGAGACAGTGTCAAAGGCTTTGGCCAAGTTGACAAAAATGGCAGAACTGACATGTCCCTGATCCATGCTTAAGAGAATGGAGTCAGTGAGCCAGAGGAGGGGGGTGGTGGTGGAGTGGTTTTTGTGAAATCTAGACTGGAATGGGGTGAAAAAGGAGGATGAGTTGAGGAAGGAGAAGAGCTGTTCCAGGGCCAGATGCTCCTGAAGTTTAGCCAGAGAGGGGAGCAGCGAGATGGGGCAGAAGTTGCAAGGCTTGGAGGTGGCCCTGCCTTTATGGAGTGGGATCACGGTAGCAGACTTCCAAGCATCAGGCGTGGTTGTTTGCAGAAGGCAGAAGTTTAGAAGATTTGTCAAAGGAGAGGCAATTGAGTATGCAGAAAGGTGAGGTAGTTTGGGGTCAAGGCCATCAGGGCTCTTTCCCTTAAATGGGTTCAGAGCAACTAGTACATGTAGTGTGTCCTCTGGGAAGACAGTCTTAAAAGAGAAGAAAAGTGTAGGAAGGGACTTGGAGGCAGAAGAGGACATACAGGGGACCAGAGGAGTCCCCCGAAGCAATGCAGGGAAGAGATGCAAGAAGGGTGGAGGCACAAGTAGTGAAGTAATTATTGAATTCAGCGGCCAGTGAGGGAGGGTCTTCAGCTGTGCGGGTACCAATTTTTAGGACAGGAGAAGAGGAGTGGGCAGGGGGCATGGATAACCTTCTGGAATTTGGATGGATTATTGATGTTTTCTTGGAAGGAGGATTGGAAGTACTTTGCCTTAAAGGCAGATGGCCTTGGTGCATGCATTGCAGAGTGAGTGATAGTGCTGGAGGTCGAGCAGGGCACCTGAGGTTTTATACGCAGCCCATGCTTGGTCTCTTGTCCGATGACATACTATGAGTTTTGCAGTGACGAAGGGGAGGTGGTTCCCACAGGCTCTCACCTTTCTAAACAGGGCATGACAGTCCCAGATGTTCAGGAACTGGGAGCTAAAAAAGGTCAGGGTTGAACTGATGGAGGAGGAGGCAGTGGTAATTGGTGTTCAATTGATAGTCTACATATCATTATGTAGGGAGGACAAATCAAGGGAATGGCAAGAGAGGAAGTTAAAAATGACTGGGGGGGACTTTGCGCAGTGAATTTTTTTCACATAGTAGACCATATGATGATTGCTGAGGGCTTCAGGGAGAATATTAGAGTTTATGAACGGTGGGGATGAGAGGTCAGCACCCAGTCGATTAGGGAATGCTTCCCTGATTTGTGGGTAAGACGTGTGGGCTGGAAATAAGTTGTGTTAAGTTTAGTGAAAAGACATGGTTGCAGATTTTAGCTGTGAGATGGACAGCCAGTTTATGTTGAAGTCTCCGAGGATGAATAGCTCACCAGTGGTGGCAAGGGCAGAGATGGTGGACAGAAGATTGGTAAGGGAGGAGAGGGAGGAAGCAGAGAAGTTTAGGCAGCAGTAGTAGATACCACCTACAAAGATGGGAAGGGAGAAGGGGAGGGATATTTTTACTTGCAGCATTTCGTAGGCAGTGAGAGCAGTTGTGTAGAGACAGACAGAGTACTTCAGAGCAGTGGATATATACATGGTGACACCACCTCCCCTGGACTTACAATCCTGTCGGATGAGGGAATATCCAGGGATGGCAATGTCTGTGTCCGTGATTTTAGAGCTGAGCCATGACTCCGTTAAAGTGAGGACGGAAGGTTTAAGTTGGGTCATGAGCAGTTGCAGAAGGTCAGTTTTGGGGAGAAGACATCTAATGTTTAGATGTAGAAGTCTTAGTCCTTTTGGCAGCTCTGGTGATGGGATGGGGGGCTGGGGTTAGGTTCGATATCACCAGATGTGAGTAGCAGTAGTGGGATAAGTAATCTACTGAGGATAGCCGGGCATCTTTTAGATGGGGTGAGAGGTCTGCTGTAGGTTGAACCGGGCAAGGTATTTGTGATGCCATTTTGGAAAATAAGGGCAGGGGGCTGCAGAAGGCATCCAGATCTAGCGATCTAGTAATCCTGTTTGCTTGTTGCTTAAGCTAATACTTGGCTGTAAAAATAGTTGTGTATTCTTTCTGAGGACTATGTCTGTTTCTATACTTACATAGCTACCAGATAGCTTCTTCTTTTTACAATTGCATCCATGTCTCTCTCTGCACCATAGTTTTACACTGGCAGCCATATAAGTACAAAACTATTCACAGTTTTTCGACAGAAAAACACACAACTATTTTTACAGCATGTCACAGATAGCACTGCTGGACCAGGAGACCAATCCAGACAGTTTTTATTTCAGAAAAAAACAGCTGTAACCATTTACTGAAATCTTAGGAAAATTCCCCCTGAGCTGGGCTATTAGGCTGTGTATGTCGGCATGTCTCAAGTTGCAGTTTTAACCTTCACCACCAGAGGACTCCCTGCACTTTCTAATAACTGTTTCTGTAGAGCCTGCATTTGCACTACAGTAACTATTAACTCTGTCACTGCTGATCCTCTCCCACCCTTCTGCAGCCATGATCCTGTACCAGGAATACAGCGATGTTCTCCTGAACCGTGAAATCCAGAGGCGACAGCGAGCAGAGACACTTTCAGAGGTCATTGAACCGCCATCCCCGAGGCTGCGCAGGAAGCAAATCTCGCCCCAGGACTCGTTCCTACACCGCCTTTCTGTCTGCTCCATGGTGAACCTATGGCAAGACATCCCAGATGTACGGCAGAGTGGAATCCTCTCCTCTATGAGCACTGATGAGCAGAAGCTGCAAGAGTTACGTCATCACTTACAAAATGGGATGGAAAAATCTAGCAATATGATTGGCCGAGTACCATCTCATGGTATCTGGCTATTTCAGCATAACCAAGTGGCATCTGCCTTCATAGGTCATTTCTTACAAAATATAGTGATGTTTTAAAATATTTTCCAGAATATTTATTTTATAAGCACAATAACATCTTCCAATGGGTCGCCCCTGAAAAAAGGACAGTTATGGTCTCAGTGGGCCTACCTGGTCACCAAAATGAAAAAAAAAAAGCAGAGATGCTCGGAATTGGCTTATTCCGATCTGCTTTTCGGGTTTAGGATTTTAGAAAGTTCTGATTCCTAATTGGATTCTGATTCAAATCCTAAAAGGACCTCAAAATTTGATTTGAGTTTGTGATCCAAAATTCCTATGTAAAAATAAGTTTTAATATTTAGATTAGGATGTAGGATTTTTGAACTGTAGTTCCGAAAATCCTAAATCCCAAAATTGGTTAAAAATCAGACAAATTAAAACTCCGTTCAGTGGATTCTGAGCAACCCTAATTCTAAGGTACCCAGCTGTACTAAAATAGCTGAGCTTCTTTGGTTGTAGAAGACAGCTGACGTAACACAGCAGATACAGACATAAAATACAGAGGGTGGGATATTCAGAAGGGTTGCACATGGCGCAACACTGTTGCACCATGAGCAACCCACTGATGTTGCCCCGGCGCGATATTCAAAAGGGGAAAGTGCGTGGCACAAATCCCGATACGCCGGGGCGCATCAGTAATGTATCTCTGGCGCAAGTAGAGGCGTGGACATGCATACCCCTGCACATCCCGATATTCAGCCGGGATGTGGAGCCATGCTGGCGCAACTACATGCACTGCATACAGTTCCAAAAAATAAAGGGGCAACAACCGGCCACCCACAGGTGAGCTGCCGTGTCCAGAGGCCATAACACGGCAGCTGCCAACTAATTAGCCACCTTACTTCAGTGGCACCCTCCGTCGGAGTGGCCTTCATACCGATCGCGGGCAAGTAAATTAAACAGATATCCCTGGTGGTCCAGTGGACCGCTCGCCCAACTGCAGGCAGAAGTCTAAAAAGATCAGATCCATCCCTGGTGGTCCAGCGGCACCCACTCCCGCCCTCCACTGGGCCCGCCATCCTGCTCCACCCCCAGTCAGCGGCGGGCAGCAGCTCCCCACCCGCAAGCCGCCCGAGCGGGCTGACTGCGTACAACACTGGCTGTCGCTCATTGGTCCTGGCGTGGGCCAATGGGCATACGAACCGTCCCGTACTACACAGTCAGATATGTGAATGAATATTCACATATCTGGACTATGTCTCGTGCAATCTACGCCAATCAGCCCATGCTGTGAACCAATAAGCGTACAACTGTACTATGCGCAGTCGGTCGACGAAGCGGCGAGCGGCTTGCAGGTGGGGAGCTGCACTTCGCCGCTGACTGAAAGCGGATAACAGGGCTCAATGGGAGGGTGGGGAAGAGAAATGCTCGCTGGGCCTCAAAGAATGGGATCTATCTTTAGACTTCTGCAATCGAGCTGCGGCGGTCCACTGACCACCGTATAGTGGTTTATTATTTTATACTTATGCCCGATCGGCTGTGAGTGGTCCACTGGACCACCAGAGGTATAGTGGTTTATTATTTTATATACTTATGCCCTTGATCGGGCTGGCGCACTTTGCCACTTGTGCGGGGGGTGCCGTTCCCCGGCAACTGCAGCCTGGCGGGGCGCCAGGCGGAAGTTGCGGATGGGCAAGATTTGCAAATGGTCCTATTTATGCCTTTGCATTATGGCCTCTATTTGCATGTGCACTTTGAATATCGCAGTTGATGCGCCTAGCGCAACGGCACTAGCGCTAGCTAGCACATCCTCCTGCCCCTCTCTGGCCACTTGCACTGGTGCAGTGCCACTGCGCCATGCACAATGTGGGTGGCCACAGAGCAATATTCAACAATGCTGAGCCATGGCACAGCACCGTTGAATATCACCCTGTCAGTACCCTGGCACATCCCAGTTGCACTGCGCCCAGGCTTGCGCCACAGCCTAGCTCAATCTGAATATCCCACCCAGAATGTATAAATATGAAGATCATCTGCACTTGATACCATGGGGGATTTGGCTCCTCACTCAGATGATTAGGATGAGGCTTATGCCCTTTAACTTTTGGGATGAAGGGCCTGAATTTGGGTGTGATTGCCTGGCAATTAATTAGTAGCAAGGTGGTGCCTCCACCTGGGGAACCCGTATGAAACACTTGCTCTCATTCAAGATGTTACCACCAGGAAATAGCATATTTAACAGTCTCACAAAATAGACAGCAAGCAAATGGGCCCAGTGAAGCCTGTAAAAATGTGTTTGTGAGCCCTTTCCCTGTTGTCTGGCAGAAGGTAGGTAGGTGGGATGGGCAGGGGGAAGGGAAAGGTGAGGATAAGGTTAGGAAACTAGGTCTGCCTGGGGTGGAGGAAGAGTTGGACTGGATGGGAGGAGCAAGGGGACTAAAAAAGGCTGGCACTCTGGAGCCCAGCCTCTTTGTTACTCCCTCCAGTTGAAATTAGCAGGACGACTTCACTACTAGCCAGACTCAGCAGTAGGATCCGTATATGAAAATTCAGTTTAGTTAGGTTGGATATTGAAAGATCCAAGAAAGGTTTAAGGTGCAGGGGAGCCCCACACAAAGAGAACGACAGTGAGGACACATTTGGAAAAGTGGAGAGTAGGGCACCCCAGCCTAGAAGGGGTTGAGAATCTCCTGCCACCTCACGGATAGTTATGCAGGTGGCACTAAGGGAATCGCAGTGGGAGAGAGAGAGCAAGGGATATTCCAGCTACAGCTCAGGAGTAAGTAGGAACAAGGGCTGCTCCACATTGTTGTGTGTTAGGTAGCACAAAGTGATCAAACAAAAAAATAAGGAAAAGCCCAAATGGGTGCTGGATCCCCCCATGCTCTGGATGCCTCAAATCTTCAGGCTGATGTGAGTATGCAGGGCCAGGGAGTGGAGGACAGTGGAGCCTTGCTAAGCCAGAAAGCGAGTGTGGGGGAAGTGGTCCTCATGGTGTGCACTGGGTGCTGGGGCTGGCAAATGTGTGCTTCTGATCAGAGGGGGGTTTCAGCAAGTTTTAATTCAGTTACTGTTCAGTAAAATAGCAAGACAGAACAAGAAAGTGGGGCTGGTAAAAATATATTGGAGAAAGAATAAAGAAATCCCTGTATCTCAAATCATGCAGGTGGTCTTTTAAGTCTGCAAGAGACTTTCAGTTGACAGTTGGGCACATGTACAGCAAAGTAGAACTGCGGCGAGAGAGAAAGAAGGAAATGCAAGTCTCTGGTTTAGAGCTCAAAGGAGTCTATTTAATGTGCGACTCCACAGTGTTTGAGTAGGGAGGCAGGGAGCGTAAAAGTGAGATTTAGAGAGACAAGAAAATGTGAAGGTTCCTGGTTTCACAGTTCAAATGAGTCCATCACAAGTGGGAATCCGCACGGTGTGTGAGGAGGGAGAGAGAGAGTGTAAAAGCGAGGGTTCCCTTGAGTTTGACAATGAGTCCCAGTCAAAAATTGGATCAGAACTGGCCAATTCTGAGCATCCCTAATCCCTACAACATCATCTCCACCCCAGAGGTTAAATTGGGCAGGAACTCAGTTCCACCTCCTCTGACATCTTTCACCACTGAATACTATGGCGAGTTCTACCTCCTGGGAATGATAGTTCTACTGCCTACAAATTTTGAGATTACAGCTGCATCACCTAAACATTTCCAATTTAACAACTGCTCCACTCCCACCCCCACCCCAGCCAGTCTAGCATATTTCCAACTAGCTGATGCATCAGTAATACATTCCCTACTGTTGCTGAATCATTGCAGGTCTCCTGTTCAGAGTAGAAGAGGATTTAGAAAATGCATTATGTATATTTATATATTTTATTCTTTCTTTTTTTTTTGCTTTGGACACTGTCAATCTTTTTTGCATCATATTATTTCTAGGTAAAAACCCACATTTTATGATTGCTTACCTTCTCTAAAATTCATTGATCTTCCCTTGTCAAACTTCACCACTCATTACCGCTGGGTGTAAGCCAGAGGGGCGCACCTGCACGGGAGCTTTTTTTTGGGGGGGTGGAGGAGTCGGCGCCGACGGTGTCACCCACGCACTGCATGGTACATGATGGTCAGTCGTTAGGCGCAGCAGACTCCTCCTCCCTTACAGTTCCATTTCTCCCGTCTAGGTTGCACCTGCTGTGCAAGTCTTCAGAATCTGCAACGTCATTAGGCCTAGTCCGCTTCTCGATGCCATGTTCCTGCCAACTCCATTTTCCTCTTCCTGCGTGTCCCCTCTACACCATTGACCCGGTAAGCGTGTTCCTTTTAAGTTCCTTACTGACAGCACCAAGTCTATTTCTGTAGTTTTTGGTTAATTATTTTTCGGCGTCATATCTGGTTCAGGGGCTATGAAGAAATCCAAAATGGGCCATGCCTCCATGCGTTGGTGCCTCTGTGGCCGGCATTATGTCTGCCTTTGTTGCCTGGGTCTCAACCATGATATAGATAATTATGATGCCTGTTTCTCCATGGACTGCCGCGTTCTCGAGATCCACGTGCTTAAAGTTGGCAGGGCCCTGTCGACTTTTGGAGGATGGCATTGTTCTAGGGATGCCAAGGTGAGAACTCTTGACCCTGCCTCCGGATCCCCTCTCAGGTCAATACAGCCCAGTGAGGAGGAAACCTCCTCTTCTGATTCTAGCTTTGCCATAGAGGAAGCTTCTTCTGCGGTGCCAGAGGAACAGCTTGGTTCCCTGCAGAGCCACGCTGGGAGTACCGCTACAGCAGTCACCTCCTTGGAGGTGCAGGCTCCCTCAGTGTTGCAGCCCACGGCTGTTGTGCCTGGCACAGGCGGACCCTTGGCACCACCTGGTGGCACTGTGTCAGATCCCGGCACCATTTGTGGTGCCGGTGACTAAGGTGGCACCGTGGGTGGTATGTCCCACAGTGGCACCATTCGTGGTGCCAATTGAAAGGGGAGCTCCTGGGGTCGCTAGTCTGGTGGTGTGTGTGTGGTCTCTTCCTCTTTGGAGGGGGATGACTCACTGGCCAATCCGGACTGGTTCCCTGACTCCTCTGAGTCTGGGAGTCCTCTTGGACGTGACACCAAGCGCCCCAGTGTTGTCTCCCAGGCACCCTGGATTCTGAAGTCTCCCATGTCAACCCTGGTGTTAGGGGCCCTGCAGCAGATAGCAGTTCCGGAGTGCCTGGGGTGATGGTCCCATCCTTGGGGATCGGGGCAGCTGCCATCTCTGGTGTTGCACTGGCTACCATGGTTAAGAAAAGGACCCCCTCTTCTGCTGCCTCCCTCAGGGGGCCTGCAGGATTGGGGGACTCCTAAGCACTGGGTTCGAGGAAGAGGGCAGCCTCAGAGTCCAAGGGGTTGAGAGGCTGGGGTGAAGCATGGGGGACCTCTTCCACTACCCTGCCGGGGGTGGGAAGGAGTCACAGTGCTGAGCCCCGCTTCTCCTCCTCTGTGTCTTCAGAGGTGCCCTTAGTGGGCGGCACTGGGGTTTGTTCTTCTGGATCCATGCAACCTGGTTGCACCATAAGGGAGGTTCCCCTTCAGGGCTCAGCCAGGATTTGTTGTCACATTTGCAGAGTCCGCTGACTGGGTCGACCCCCTGATCCCCCCCAGTTTGGGAGGATCTACTGCGAGGTCTCAGAGCCCTGACAGAGGCCAGGCACCTTTGGTCAGGTGCCCTTCCCCAATCGCTCTGCAGACACCACCCCTCTTCCAGGCCATGTGGGTTCTATGGGTCCCTTAACCTAGGAGACGTGCAGGGCCACTGTGGCAACCTTCCCTAGGTATGTTGGAGCTATGGAAGAGCAGGTCTTTCACCTATCTCCATCGCCGCAGGAGGACTCTTGAGCATCCGAGACCCTCTACTTCCTCGGTTTCCTCATCTGTGGAAGAGGAACGCTCTATCCACCTTTCCTCCAATGCTGATTTCACTAAATATCACCGATTCCTCTTGAGGTTAGTCCAGGAGCTCCACATTTCCCACGTGGTAAGACGCACTCCTTTTTGAGCAAATTTAGTGCGAACCACCTGGTGGCACCTTTCTGGCCTATTCCCTTCCAGGAAGTATCAGTCCACACTTGGCAGTCACCAGTCACCTCACCCCAGCCCCAGCAGACTGCAGAAGGAGGTACTGCACTCCCCAGTAGTCTCTTGGTTCTTTGCCTAACCCACCTTGGGGCTGATGCCTTTAGATACTCTTTCCAGGCTTCAACACCTGGTGCACAGCTGACCACCGGATCTGGATTCTGCGGAGTTCAATCGGTGGGGAAAAAGAGTTTTCTCTTCAGCTCTTGTGTTACTCTGCATCAGCTCACATCAGGCTCACCACGCTGCCTACAATCATTGCCTGATTCAGAGAAATCTACATAAGCCATTGCCCTCTCTGCACAGGATATGGCGCTTGCAAGGCACCAAGCAAGGGCATTGTATGACACCACTGAGGTGGCTTCCAGACTGGCATGGACAGCGATCTGTATCAGGTGGACAGCATGGCTTCACCTGTCTAGATTGTCACCTATTGCCCGGTGTAGGGTGATTTCCTCTGCCTTCCAGGGATCCGCCTCTTCTTAAGCAGGGTGAGGAGGAATTTACAGGGACGTTTACCATCCCCCCAGCCATGGGGGACACCTCCTCGACCTGACCAGCCTTAGGTCATGTATGGTCTAGTATGGCTATATGATCCCTCCCTCCTGCATATCCTCCACAGGAGGCTGAGGGAATCTATTCCCTCAGGGCAGTGCCAGATCCCCTCCGGGAAGCTTGGTACTCACCCAGCAGTAATGAATGGTGAAGACTGACAAGGAAAGATATGAAAATTACGTACCTACTGTAATTCTTGATCTTCTCTTGTATCTTCACCATTCATTACTGATTCACTCCCACCTTCCCATCTTGAGCCTCAGCTCCTGGGCGCTGCCACCCTGTTCACCCTCCCCCTCTTCCAGGCCAATTGGAGGAAGCATCCCCCTGGTACCTCAGGGCCCTCTGTTTCCTTCTATAAAGTCACTGAGCACCCAACCTAGGAGGGCGACGAGTAGGGTCTCTGCCCTGGCTTTGAAGGGGATTCCCCATGGTGCTCAGTGGGGTACACTGTGGGGTCCTTTCTTGACTTGGCATGGATCTGTTGGTCCATCGTAGTCTTGTTTAGGATGGAGACTTCGTCAGTGCATCCCATGGGAGGACCTGTGGGAACTTCCCCCCATTTTTCCCTTTCTCGCTGTCCCCCTGCCTTTTGGGGTGATTTCTGGACAGAGTCCTCTCCTGTTTAAGAGGTTTTCCCCTTAGCTAAGCCCTCAGGTGGTAAGCTAGAGAGGGCCATGCTCCAGGACTTTCAACCCGATCATGGGTTTAGGGTTGGGGGCGTCCATCTCTGTCATGCTTTATATTATTTAAGGCCATCTAAAATTCTCCTTTTCTGGACCTATGTCCATTGGTCCCTGAAGTTGTTGGAATCCTTGCTCCTGTGTCTTCATACTCCTCAGGGATTTGAGGCTAAAATTAGCCAATGGTCTTCCAGCTGAGCACGGGCAGCAGTTCCTCCCTTCTTCCCCTATATCTTATATCTTCTCCTCTCTTTCCTTTCTCTCCCTTTGCTCTCTCTTTCCTGTGCTGCTGCCCAGGGGCTGGGGCCGTAAGGCCAATTAGAAAACTCTATACCCTTTGTCCTCTGGGCAGCTTATTCCTTTTTCAGTTTATATCCTTTCCTTTTTCCTATCCCTCGGCTCTCTTGCCTCATTTTTGGATTTCTCTAGCCCTCTTTTTTTCTTTCCTCTCTGGCAGAATAGAACTGGGAGGGAGGAGGAGTTTGCAGTGCCAAATGGCCAACCCTCATGCATCATGCAGTGCATGGGCCTCGTGGGCAGTGCCATTAGCACCAACTACCCCCCCCACCCCAAAAAAAACCTCTCGTGCAGGTGCGCACCTCTGGCTTACACCCAGCAGTAATGAATGGTGAAGATACAAGAGAAGATCAAGAATTACAGTAGGGACGTACTTTTTATATGTTGGTTGTTTAATCTGCCTCCTTGCTAATTAAAACTGAAATGCATGGAAATGTATAGTTATACACATCCTTGTTTTGCTCTAAATTGCTTACCTAATCTTACTGCATACTTCCTGAACATTAGAAACATCCTCAAACGGTGCAGCCACTCATGATATAATAATCTCATCTACTCCCACTGCATAATGAATAGCTAGATAGTGTTGGGGGTGTTCCTGAGTCCAGGAAAGATGCAGTTGTAGTTGGTCAAGAATTGTAAACAAACATGGTTTGGTGTGGTAACATCAGTATGGTTGACACTCAGTTATTTACTTTTTAAAAGGAAAAAGGAGTCTGTATCTAACAACCAGTTACATTAGCAGTCTCTATAGAATGAGAACAATCATAAAATGTGTTTCTTAAACCATGGCCTCTTTGTGGTTGAAGGGGGATTGACAGTGTCCCTTTAAAATTTCATAACCACCAATCCATTTTCTCAGCAGAAAAATACCCTCCAGGGCAGGTGGTACTGGGCTATATCGGTCCTTCTAAGGGCTACAAAGTGCCCTGCCTGTGGTGTCAGGCCTCATTACGCCCCGGTCCAGTGTAGCCCAATACCACCCACTCTGTTGGGTATTACTGCTTGTAAACCTATGGAATTCCTTACCAGTTGATATTAGGCACTCCACCAGCACACCTCACCTCAACGCACTACTCATTGCTCATGCAATTTGCACTGCTGAAGCCCAAGCAGGCATGTCGACTGCTGTCTGTTTCATCTATATATTTACTCCTGCTGCTGTTGACTACTCTGTATAAATGAATGCTGTTGTTACTCTGCAAAAATGTATGTATTGCTGGCTATTCGCCTGTATATTTTTTCTTTACTTCTGCTGTTGACTACTCTGTATATAAGAATGCTGTTGTCAAGTCCGGTTATATGACTACATCGAAATATGTATTTCCACTGTATTTCTCCCTCTCCCGACACCCCCAGGGTGCATCTGGAATTGAGTGATACCCTGCTCAGTATGCTTTCCTGGTAAAACTCTTAAATAAATAAACATACCATGCACAGTTTCTTTATTTTTATGTATTTATTTATTTGAATCTAGGATTACAAGTACCTTTGAACCGAAGCTCTTTTACAAAGGTTTCACGTCAGTTGAGGTACAATTCAAACAAGACATTGAATAATAGTATAACAGTGGGTTACAGGCAGTTACATACAGTTTTATACATTCAATACAGTGGCAAAAATGCCAGAAGGAGGTCCGGTAATAGGGTTGACATGGTATGGAGGAGAGACACACACTAGTGGGGTACGGCCATAGGCACTTGTTAAATCTCAATTAAAGTGCTACAGGGGAGGAGGGGAGGATGAATAGGTGTATGGGAGAGGGAGTTGAGGGAGGAGAGGATTAAGAGCTAGGTGGAAAGAGCAAAGAGTAGAGGGGAGAAAAATTAGGAAGGACAGTTATTAAGTTCAATGTTAAAGTGATCCTTATTTGTAATCCTAAACAAAGCCCAGTGCCCTAAATGCAGGGTTTCTGACAGGCCACTCACAGAACAAGCAGAGTCATGCCCAGGGCTTTCATTGCCCCTCCCCCCAGCCCAAACTGTCTAACTAGCAAGTTGCAGAGCCGATGCCCTGAGGTACAGTTTCAAAGACTAACTCAGACCACTAAGGCCTTGAATGCTATGTGCTGGTCTCTCTCTCTAGTGTGCAGCAGCTGCAGTTCTGATGCTCTCCCTCTGCAGCTGGTCACAGTGGTCATTGCAGCACAAGGGGCTTGCAAGAGCGAGCTGTGGTTGAACGACCCCCTTTTTGTGCTGGGATGCATATCTAGGGGGATCAGTAGTAGGAGAGAGGAGGTTATACTGCCCTTGTACAAATCACTGGTAAGGCTGCATCTACAGTATAGAGTTCAGTCCTGGTGCTCACACCTCAAAAAGGACATTAACCTGCTGGAGAAGGTCCACAGGAGGGCTACAAAGATGACAGCTGATCAGCAGGGTAAGGCATATGAGGAGAGATTGAGGGCACCGAACATGTACTCCCTGGAAGGCAGGAGAGAGAGAGGGTACATGATTGGGACCTTCAAATACTTGAAAGGGATAAATAAGGTTGATAAGGAGAGTCTCTTTAAGCTGAATGACAACCATAACACAAGTGGGTACAGTCTTAAGCTGGAGGGTGGGAGGTTTAGGAGGGCAGCCAGGAAGCATTTCTTCACAGAGAGGGTAGTGGACACTTGGGAATGCGCTGCCGGAAGAGGTCATCTTGTTGAAGACTGTGGGCAGCTTTAAGAGAGGCTGGGATAGCATAGTGGGATGGTTAGGATCATGGGTTGGGAGGAGTGGGAAGGGAGGGCAGGGACATTAGCCATAGGTGCCAGAACGGGCGAAAGGGGCGGTAGCCACTCAAATTTTTATTTCTGTATGGCAAAAACTAGTATAGAAAAAGTGCCCTTTGTACCATCATAACTGCCCTTTTGATTCTCAGCCCCCTCAGCTTTTACAATCTTCCGGCACCCATGACATTAGCTCAAACTGTGGACCCTGCAATATGAGCAGACTTGATAGACCAATTCGCTGCCTAATGTTGGCTTCTTCATATGATCGTATGTTTTCTCCAATGGTTTCACCCTGTGTGAGGACTTTGGTCTTCAGCCCTTGGTGTGGACTTTCTTCCTCCTTTCCTGTCCCACATGAGAGCTTCCTCAACAAAGAAGCCGGTGGCTAGTGTCTGTTGATTTCTCAGTCTCCTCCCATTGGATGGCCTGCGGCACTAACACACCAATTTGATTCAATTGCTGGCTAGCTGAAATAACTCCCCGCATGGTGAATCTCCAGTGCTCACAGTGTATCCAGTTCTCAGGGGGTACATTTGCATTGATGAAAGTCCATTCATTACATCTTCTTGCCAGCCTCATTTTAAAATTACAAAACCTCAATAAAAGCTTCTCATAATTTAAGGTTTTGCAAATGAGGAAGGTACATTTCTCAAACAATGATTTTGTTTTAAGGAAATGGGGGATTGAAAGTGCTGTTCCCACTATAGCAGCTAGGACCTTCTGCCTGGTTAATTCTATAATTCTAAATGTTATAATACTTTTCATGGCCAAATGAGCCAATGACTTGTGATGTTTCCACAGGTAACCAAGGGCAGCTGAGTAAAGGTAGTCCCCAATGGATGTACGCTGGCAGTAATACATTTTCAGTGCACATTAGCCCCAATCTGATTCATACTCAGCCTATTTGGAAAACTATCCTTCATGGGCAGCATCTGTAAGGCAGACCTGTCCAGCTGCAAACAGTTTAGGATCTCTCTCTCTCTCTCTTTGTCTCTGTTTCTCTGCTTTGGAGTGAAATTCCTACCTCCAAGGGCTCAGAATATGCACATTATGGCTAACCAACCCCTTGCATGATGCTGGCAGCACATCGCCATCCCCTCAGGCTAGAGGAGGGACAGTTCAGATTCTCTAGTTCCACAGGCTTTTATATATGGCCTCTGAATGCTAGCACCTGATTGGCTAAAATTAACAGGCAACCTATCCATGCCTTTGCACATACAGCATTCATGCTCTACTTGCAAAGTGCTGTAATGTTTACACTCTAGTTTTAAATGGTCTACCTTGAATAACTGCTGCTGAAATAATTTTTTCCCTGGTTTGACTGTTTTATTATTACCTAATTGTTTTCATTTCTCTCTCTCTTGTGCCAAACTAATGTGGCTCTTGGTAGCCAAGTGAATCCTAATGCTGTCTCTATTCTATCCTGGACTGTACCCCCCTGCTATTTGCCTCCCTTCCCCACTCTGCAACAGAATACCCCTTGTAGCCCTGTACTCTCTAACCTCTACTTGTCTCCATATCTATCCCCTATAATCTCTGCTATCCTTTCTGTCTCTCTCAGGTGAACTCCTCCCCCTCTGTGTCTTTGTGTCCTGTATTCTCGCCAGGCACCAGACTCCCCCACCCCCATTATACCTAAATCACCTCTCTAAATCGCTGTCCCTCTCACCTCCTTTGTCCTACTTGGAGGGGCCTCCTGCCTTCCACAACCACTGATTACTTTGAGCGCCAGCCACCTGGAGCAGTCCTAATCCTTCGCTAACTCTGTCCCTGTCTTCCTATTTCAGGATCCTCACCGCTGCAAGCGGCTGCGGCATGGAGCAGAGCTCCATCTGCTGCCCACCCTCCTCTACTTGGCCATCTGGCTCTTGAACTAAACCCAGGGAGCCCCGCTGATGCAAGCGGCCACGGCGCAAAGCAGTGCTCCATTCGGCGGCCCGCTCTCCTCTTCAGCTCTCCGGCATACAGGTACGGCTCCACGAAGGATTTGAAAGCCCCTAATTGGATTGGTCCCTGCCGCCTTTTGCCTACTCTACCACTGGCTACTGTGTCTGCCCCTGGCCCGCCATTGGCAGCTGGCAGTTTTTGGACTGAGCGCGCGGCTTTTTTGTTAATTTCACCAGCTACTATTTGCTTAGCTGTGTACCTTAGCAGTGTAGTGTGTAATTTTGTCCCCCACTGCCCGCCCCGACTCTGGCCTCTATTAAATACTCCTTTGCTCCTCCCCCCAACCTCATCCTAAATCACTATTGGCTGAAATCCTTTCCTCTGTCTGCTTCTGACTTACCCTTGTTTTTCAGTGAGTTGGTCCTCCCTCTCTGTATTTCAAGGCTCACTGCCCATCTGTCTCACTGCTACTGCCTTTGGCTATTTGACAACTTTCACTTCTGCCTGTTTTGTGGCTAATCTCTCTACTCTGTTCCTTCCCCTAATGCTTTACTATTCCCCACTCCTTCCCCGTCCCCTGAGTTTCTTTTCTCACTACAAGCCCGCTTCCTTATCTCTGACCTATTCTCTCTTAGCCTTATTCCGTCACTATGTGTTTTGGCCCCTATGGGCCAAATCTCTAAGGTCTCCTCAAATGGCCTAACCCACATTGCCTAGACCTCTTTATTGCAGTGCAACTACAAGGCTGCTTTCAATCCTAGGACCTTTTCTGCTCCTTCACAATCTCAGGTTCCCATGTGGTACTTATACTTCCTATATTTGGGGTTTCCTAATGCACACAATCCCCACTGCCATATTTCTT
This sequence comes from Neoceratodus forsteri, assembly GCA_016271365.2. Lineage (NCBI taxonomy): Eukaryota > Metazoa > Chordata > Ceratodontiformes > Ceratodontidae > Neoceratodus > Neoceratodus forsteri. The sequence continues at coordinate 613,281,667 of CM028138.1, read as the reverse complement.
TCACTGCTCTACATAGCATCCTCCGCTATCTACGATGCTAACAGGGCCCACCCTACCATCATCCAATCTCTAGACAACTTCCATTTCTCCAACCTCCTTCTCTGTCATGACTCACCCTGGGATTCGTCCCCACTCCTATTAAAAAATGGAGCTATCTGCCAAGCTATATATAACCTTAAAAATGCCTCCTTCACCACTTAATTCTCTCCCCTCTTACCCAACAGAAGCTATGTTTCTTCCTACTACTGGCTATTCTGCTGTCCGGAGACATTGAGACAAACCCCAGCCCTGTAGGACATCTCTCCCTCCCTAGTGTATCCCAAAAGTCCCCAAAAACTCTCCTTATAGCCCATCATAACATCAGAAGCCTTGATCACAACTTTTCGGAACTCGAAGCTTGGATCTCCCATTACAAGCCGGACATGCTGTGGCTGTCCGAAACATGGCTGAAATCCTCCATATCTGACTCTTGCTGTTCGGTGCCATCCTACAGCCTCCTTCTTAAGGATGGACCATCCCCTAAAAGGGGTGGCGGTGTTGTTATCTATTACAAAAGTCACCTTCGTCTCACTGCCCTAAACACTGATCCTATGATGCACTGTGAGCCGCTACATGCACTCCTCACAGTTGGGAATAAAAAACTACATATCATATGTGCCTATAATCCGCCTAACAGTGGCCACACTGGCCTGGATGAGCTTCTGAACCAGACATCCCTACTCTCCGGCAAAAATGAGAGGATCATCCTAGGTGACATCAACTCAAACTGGCTAGGGAAATACCAGTCTACCTTGCTTACCAAGATCCAGAGCCATAACCTCCATCAGCTCATTACTGAACCAACTCGGTGTACTCCTCGCTCAAACTCCAGCACCCTCATTGACTGGTTGTTAGCTCACCGCCCCGAGCACATCCAGTCTGTCGGTACTCTTGCCGATGCCATCTCTGACCACTCCCCTATTTTTTTGCATCTGGGGATCGGCCCTACCCTCTCAAGTAAAACCTCACCTCATCATCTTTTGCGACTATGCCAACCTGAATCAGCAAAATTTTCTTCAGGATGTGGCAAACATAGATTGGTCTGATCTCTACAATGCTCAAGATGTCCAGTCCGCACTGGCCATTTTCATCTCTAATTTCTGTACTCTGCAGGATCATCACTCCCCCTCTTAAAACCCACCGTGTCAAGGGTAAACATAATAGATGGCTTAAAAAGGATCTACTTACCAAAATAAAAGAGAGAGAGAGACAAGAGCTGGTACCGCCTCAAGTCCTCTGGACTCCCAGAGGACTATAATACCTATAGGATGCTAAGAAAAGCCTGCAAAAGGGCTATAAGATCTGTGAAAAGCTCTTACTGCAAAAATCTTCTAACCAATGCATCAGAGTACCCAAAAAAGTTCTGGTCCTACATCAAATCCTTCCTTGGATCTACTCAGTCATCTACCCCTAGTGATATGATTCTTAATGGTACTCACTGTAACAATCCTCAGACTATTGCAAATTTCTTTAATAATTAGTTCTCCGACCTAACTAAATTCTCATCCTCCTTCCCCTCCTCTAAACAAGTACCTCCAGCTCCCTCAATTAAAGCGTCAGCTGTCCCCCCCTTTTACTTTAGAACCATTACCCCGATTGAGGTTACAGAACTTCTTAAGCTGATCTCTGAAAGTTCTGCCACAGGCCCTGATTGTATTGAGCCCAGACTACTAAAACTAGCTGCCCCTCTTATCGTTGCGCCTCTGGCTAAAATGTTTACCCTCTCCTTGAGTCAAAGTACCATCCCTGACATATGGAAGATAGCACGAGTCTCCCCGTCCTTAAAAAATGGGATCTCAGTGACCCCCTGAACTACAGACCAATAGCCATCCTATCAGTGCTAAGCAAAATCCTAGAAAAGCTAGTTGCCACTCAAACTACAGAATTTCTTATCAAGCACAACCTTCTTACAACTGCCCAGCATGGTTTCTGAAAAGGTCATAGCACCCCTACTGCCCTGCTTAAATTTACCACAGATACTCTCACAGCTATAGACATGGGTCCCCTAACAGGGGCTGTCTTCATTGATATGACGAAGGCTTCTGACCTGGTAAACCACTCCCTTCTCCTCGTCACCCTGCAATCTATGGGCTTCGCGCCAAATATAGTTAGCTGGTTCAACAGCAACCTATCAAACAGAGTCCAAGTTGTTAAGTTCAAATCATCCTATTCGGAGAAGGCCACAGTCAATGTTGGTGTACCCCAAGGCTCTATCCTGGGACCAATTTTATTTTCTATTTACATTAATGGCATTTCCTCCAAACTCTCTGCCTCCACCTTACTCTATGCAGATGACAGTCCTCTATACCAGTGCAAAAAATGTATCTGACATCAATCTATTGCTTTCTGCTGATTTCCAACACATCCAAGCCTGGCTATCGGATCATCACCTTATACTTAGAGACAAAACTCAGTCCATGCTATTTGTAACCCCCTTGAAACTTAAATCACACTCAAACAATTTTAGGGTCTCTTGCTTGGATGGCTCATTTATTGGCTCAGTTACCTCATTTAAGTACCTAGGAGTCACTTTGGATCAATCCTTAAGCTTTGAACATCACATCTCGAATACATGTAAGTCTGTGAACTCTAAGCTAGGTGTAGCCTATCGCACTAGCCATGCTTTAACCCCCTCAGCGAGACTAGCTATTGCTCGGGGCATACTCCTACCTACATTAACCTATGGAGTATCCTCTTACGTCACCATACCTAAAACAAATCTCCATAGGTGGGACATTTGCCTATAATAATATATGTCGGTATGCCACCTTGTCCCATAGGTGGAAACACCATTGCACACTTTACTCCGATCTCAACTGGTTATCTCCCAATACCACCAGGCTCTACTACTTTGGCTCTACCATAGACAGTATTCTGAGGTCTCAAACTCCTAAATCACTGGCAGAATTGCTCACTCTGCAGACCTCAAGCTATGGTCTGCACTCTGCTGACAAATCCATTTTGTATGGGCCTAAATACAGAACCATCAAAAAGTTCCAATGCTTTTGCCCATCAAGCTCCTCGACTGTGGAACTCCCTACCCCTAGATGTCCGCCAAACTTCCACCCGTGACACCTTTAAAAAAGCTCTCCATCTCCACCTCATCTCAGCAGACCAATGCACCTGTTTTAAACCCCTTTAGTGCCCTATCCTCCTCCTTGGCATCCGCTCTCTATCCTATCGTGGCTAATTCTATTTTATCAGCTGTTCTTTTCTCTTCTGCATCTCTCCAGGTGCACCCACTACTCTTTTGGGATTGCATCTCCTATACTAATCCCAGCGCCTAACCTTATCTATCTCTGCTTGCCTATGCCCTGCATTTCAGTACCCCCTGCTCTAATCTGGCTCTGTTATCTTATTCCTATTAACTATATGCACTCGCCTATCTACCCATGTCGTCTGTCTAACCTGCCTTTCAACTACTTTTTCTTGCCTTAGCTGATATATCTCTGAAGGTTGCCCTTTCATGAACTTAATTTTACGTTTTTCCCATTCCCTGCTTTCTAACCCCCTCAGCACTTATCAGTAGTTTATGTCTTGCATCTCCCTTGTTTGTCTTAAAATTTTGTTTTATTATAGGGTCATATCTACTGTTTTGGCTATCTTATTTTGTTGTTATACCCATGTATCTCTTTTATACTCCCTCTACTCTGTAAAAACAGTTTTGGCCTACTGCCATAATTGCATCATCCGATTGCCAATATTGTTTTACCACCTTGTATCCTAACCACAAAAACCTGTTTATTATTTGTACTGTATAAACTTGACATGGACCACCTTTGTATATACCTTGCTGTAACTACCTATTGTTGTATTCCTGTACTGTTGTATCCTGTAACCAGGGCCCCGATTTTTCTGTGGCACATCGGAGCAAAGTTCTGTATAGAAATACTTCAGTCATGAACTTGCAGTGCTAGACACCAATTTCAGCAATTCTGCGTACACTTTTATCCTTAACTTTATACTTTTTTTTTGTTTTTCACCACATTTGACATTTTCTTAGTAAAGTGCTTAAATTTTAACAATCCTGTAGTTGTGTTCTGATCACACACAAGTCATTTTCACAACTGTGTATGTGTCTTCTTTTTGTTATTTTGTACAGTGAAAGTACAGCTGTTCGATTCGCTGCACATCACTTTTACTTATCTTCTGGAGCATCAAGAATGGGTCATCATGCATGGAACATAAAATTAACACATATATTATTAGATAGGTAGGTATGAAGATAGGTAGGTAGATAGATAGATAGATAGATAGACAGACAGACAGACAGACAGACAGACAGACAGACAGACAGACAGACAGACAAGGTGGGAGGAACGCCACCTGGAAGCTTACAAGGCAGGCCAAACTGGTTTGTTGATGGACACCAAGTTTCCCTGAGCAAAGCCATTGTGACCGATGAGGTGGGTGAAAGCAGTCACATAAAACCACTTATGGGAACACAGATGTTCATGTATTATTTTCTTTATATTTATTTACGATTTTAAATTATGTTTCCCAGCAACTGGACACCACCCCAGACAGTCAGGATGGTTTCTGTCTGTGAATTTTTATATTTAAAACAAACAAAAAAAGTAACGTTGTCCCATCCTGTGGAGTGGGGCTACATAGATCTGATTAAGAACCAGTGCCCTGCCAGGGCTTTGTAACTGAATTAAGTATTTATTTCATAATATTCTTAGTGCTAGGGACTTAATGTTGCAGAGCCTGTAAGACCCCCATTGCTGTCTGGGCCTCAGATCTACTACTGAGCTAAAACAATCAGCATGAAAAGGAGAGCCAAGTGGGGGCTCAGTCTCAGTTAGTAAATTGCCACTGGTGAAGTTGTGGGTTTCTCTGGCCACATAATTATTTTAACAAGATGGCAACCTGTGTACAGTAGCACAGAACAGTTCTGCATTTGTTTACTTATTGAGTCATAATTTCATGTAATAGAATGCTTAGTGCTATGGAACCAAGATGCATTGATTTAGGCTGTTCTGTGGCATTTCAGGAAACAAAACAGATTTTTTATTTTACATGAATCAACCTTTGCGCCACTGTGGCTCAGGGGAAAAAAAAAACATGTCCACTCCTTCCTGGCATCCCCACTTCACTGGTACAGACATCCCTAGTGAAGTGTGATTATATATATTTAAAAGAAAAAGTAAATATGAGCCATGAATTGCTTATTAGATCTATTTTCAATGTGATGTTTTTATGTGTTCTCTAACAGGAGGCAGCCATGGTCCCAGCCAGGACAGGAGATGATGGATATAAAAAAAAATATGCAAATTTCAGCAATGGGAACACAGTTGTGAATATATTAATTAATATATTATCAGTTTAGTGCTCCAGACAGAAATTGCCTATTAAATTATGTAAACCCAGATGGGGCTTTCTGGGGTTCTGGGCTGTCGACCGCTATATGGTGGAAAGACAGTAATTTTGAACGCTGTTGCTCCCTGGAGCTCCAACCGTAGACTCCATTAAAAAAAATTACTCAGGGCTCACCTGGAGGGAATAATTTTTTTTTTAAATAATTGTTTCTATTTTGAGCAATCGGAGCACATTTATACATTAATTATTAATGTATTTATTTACAGGATGCCTAGTATTGGGGAGCATAATGGTGAGGATTTGATGCCTTGCTGTAAATTGTAATCCCCTCTGTAGCTGCTTGGATCTAATCTGGAAACAACACAGAATTTAAAATATTCACTAACTACTCCTTTGCACCACGGAGATTGTGGGGGGGTGGGCAGCGCAGGGCTGTGGACCGGCTGGAAATATATATTTTTTTAATTTGAACAGAAGCCCCCATTGCTCCTGGGGGCTCCAACCGGGTACTCAGTTGAAAAAATTACTAGGGGCTCCCCAGGAGGGCACACTGTTTGTAATATTTCTAAGCTGTCTGAGCCTGCTAAATGGCTTGGAGATGGGTGACAATGAGAAGCAGCTATGGTCACAGCAAGGAGAGGAGGTGACTGATCAAAAATATGACAGTTTCAGCAATCTAGCACAGCTGTGAATATATTAATTTATGTTATTGTCTGCCTAGTGCTTTAGGGATGCAACATTACCTTACATGCTGTAAGCTGGGAAGGGGCTCTCCGGGGTTTGAAAATATGAACTGAAGCCCTATTGCTCCCGGGGGGGGGGCTGCTCCAACCTGGGACTCGGGTAAAATTTAAAAAAAAAAATCGGCATCCCCTCCTTGCAGCAATCCACAGTCGGAGGGACATCTCTAGTGCAGTGCACTGATAAACGGTGCGATCCTGGGCTGAAGTCTGTGCTGCCTATTAATGCATACCCAGATAAGTAACGGAATACAAAAGTAGTGTTCACTCCTGTGGAGCCCAGCTACGGGCGTTGTCATAAATGATTAGGTACCTGAGCCCCTAGTTGCCTTTATGATGCTCCTTCGAGATATTCGGTGGTCTCCTGAAAAAAAAAAAAAAATTTCTTACAAGAACTAGTAAAAACAGAAGAAAGTCTAAGCAGTGTCAGTGGTACATTTTATTAATGACTATCTTGAAGATGCACCATAACGCTATGGAGGGGCTCACGGAGTTAAGCATTCTTGCATACCAGTAGCGGGGCTCACCCCAAGGGCACATTATTTTTTTTTATTTGCTATTTACTGATTACTCCTCTTGAAACACATATTGCTTTGCCTGTTAAATGCTGAAAGCCAGGACGGGGCTTGGGGGTATGAACTGCTGTTTGCAGGAAATAAGCTTTTTTTAATTTTAACTGAAGCCCCCCTCCCCCTTGCTCCCGGGGGCTCTAACCGGGGCTCCCCAGGAGGCACTGTATTTTTTTACTTATCATTTCTATTTTCAGCAATCGGAGCACATTTCAGCATCTATTTATTTCTAAAACAGTATGCCTTGTACTACGGACCGGAATGGTGAGGATCTGCTGACTTGTTATAAATTTAGTAATCCCCTCCATAGTGAATCGGGAAACAACACAGAATTAAGATAAATAAATAAATAAATAAATGTACAGGGCAGGTACAGAAGAATGCTAATTCATTTCAAGCTGAGCCCCTTCCCAAGCTTTCCGCTGCTCTGTTCAGATCTGTGGCGTTCTAGGGGGGGGAAAGTACTATTTTAAAAGAAATATTTAGCAACAGTAACTGCAATCATTTCAATAACAAAACATAGTGATGGGGCTTTTTTTTAATGGCTTGCCCCACTCCCAGTTAGGAGAGGTGGTTATGGAATGGGGAAAAACTCCCCATGTCAGCAGTAGGAGGACATTTTTATATTTATTAATTTATTTGTTTTATTGTCTGCATAGTGGGAGACATTGCCTTTTACATGCTGCAAGTTGGGACAGGGCTCTCTGGGGCTCGGGACCATTATTGGCAGGAAAGAAAACATGTGTTTGAATTTGTGCTAAAGCCCCTGTAGCTCCCAGGGGCTCCGACCGGGGAATCAGTGAAAAAGGAAAAATACTAGGGACTAGCCAGGAGGGCACAATATTTTTAATATTTATTTGTTGTCAATAAGGAAGCACAATGGTGGGCATTTTTTTTCCGGGGGGGGGTGACTTGCTCTAATGTCCCCTCCTTGCAGTAGTGCAGTGCACTGGTAAATGGTGAAATCTTCAGGGGGAGAATTCTTTGCTGCCGAATACAGGTGTGGTTCCAGAATAATAATAAATACCAATGCACAAGTTATTTTTTCCCAAAAGAATGCCTACGCCACAATCAAAAATATTTTTTCTGTATTATTTGTCAAGACATGCCCACAGAGAGCCACTGAGTAAAAAAAGATTTTAACTGTAGCCTCCAGGTGCCTGTGGGGAGTAGAAACTCTGATCCCTGAAAATGAAAAAAAAAAAAATCAGCCAGGCACTGCTCTTTTTAGAATAAATTTATTTATTTCTGTTTGGCTAAAAGGGAGTGCTGGTTTATTTATTATTATGTGCTTGGCAACAAGCCAAAATGTGGAATTTGAGGAACTCTGGCTGTCAGCCCCACTATTTTGCTCTGCGGTTCCGGGACCCGCTATTGGGCAGAAATTACCAACATTTTTTTTATATGAACAGATTATTTTTTATTTGATTAGAAATCAGCATTGCTGTGTGGTGCTCAAGCCATGCTGGGGACATGTTTAGTAAGTTACATTTTTGCATAGTGCTGTCTCGGGTGAATTATTCTACACATGTCACTGCCCTCCTGCCCAGAGAACTGCCACATGCAGCAATTATTTAAAGGTCTGATAGGACCCCCATGGCTCTATGGCATCAGCTCTAGGGTTTGTCTCGACATAGGTGAGGGTGGGATGGAGGGTTCAGAATGGGTCTCAGAGAGCCATTTTACTGTTCATTATCACCACAGTAGCCTGCGCACTGAATAGATAACTCCTGAACACTGGCACCAGGGGTGAGACTGTATGGTAAACAAGTACAACACAGAATGTAAAATATACACTGAGTCCTCCTTTGCTTTCACAGGGACTTGGGGTAGGGGAAATCTGTTCCCCTCCTCGCACTAGTGCAGTACACTGGTCAGTGGTGCAATCCTGGGGTGAATGCCCCCAAAAAGCTATGAAATAAATAAAAGCACTGTGCCCTCCATGGGGAGCCCTGCAGGTGTAGAAGGCTAATTCAGTACCTGCTGAGCCCCTGCCCAAACCGGTGCTGGGGGAGCTCCAACCTGGAACTCGGTGAAACAAAATGATTAGGGGCTCACCAGAAGCTGTGGTCTCTGCTAGGAGATGTGATGGATTGGGGAAAAATCAGCACAGTGCTGTTTCTTGAAAATAAAATGTCTTTGAATTTGCTCAGAAGCCCCCGTTGCTCCTGGGGAGGCTCCAACCTGGGACTCAGTGAAAAAATGAATAAAGGCTCACCAGGAGGGAACAGTGTTTTTTTTTTTGTAATTATTTTTTATTTTATTTATTTATTATTATTAATCCTTTGCTACCAGGAGCAGATCAGGGCAGTGCAGGTGATTGATTATTTATTTTTTTTAGACAGCGCAAGTTTATTGAGCCCTGGAGAGCACCGGAGCCACCCAGCAACTGCACTCTCCTGGCCACATTGGTATTTTGACTAATGAGGCACCCTGCAAAGTACAGTTTGGCATTTACTTACTAGTTTATTTCATTATTTATTAGTTTATTTATTTAAAAATGGCTTAATGCTAGGGACCGAACTAGTGCTTTGAGCCTGTAAGCCTCTGGGATTGGGCAGGAAATCACAGCGATGCCTTATTTTAGAAGGCCTCCTTTGCTCCAGGAGGCTCCACACGGGGACTCGAGGGGGTGGAATGTTCAGTCAGTGTGGCAACCTCACTGGTAGGGGTATGGTGGCGAGGGAATAAATTTTCCTTCCTGGGCTGTAAAAAGACTAAAATTAATAAGTGAAGAAATAAAGATAAATTCTGTGCCATGTCAGGGAGTCGAGCTACAGGTATGAAATAATGATTAAGTACCTGAGTTCCTCTGCAGCTTTCCAATGCTCCTTCTAGATATTGGGTGGTCTCTGGCAACATTATTATTTGCACAAAATGCAGTAATAACCTAAATAAGTCTGCACAGTGTGCCATTTTATGATGGAATGTCTGGATGGAGCACCAGAAAGCCGCAGAGGGGGACTCGGGTGCTTAAAGCTACTTACATGCCAGTAGCAGGGCTCACAAGGAGGGCACAGTATTTTTTATTTATTTCGTATCTTTTAGGCCTGCTACTGAGGATGAAAATTAACAGGATGGAGCCACTGAGAGTACAGTATTTTTTATTTATTCATTACACTCTCCTGGCCTCATTGCTATTTTAACTAAAAAAGGCACCCTGTGAAGCACAGTTTGGTGATTATTAGTTTATTTATTTAAACACTTGGAATTAATTTCTGATTAATTTCTGAGCCTGTCAGCTCCTCTGTGGCTGTCCGGTGCTCCACATGTTTTATTTGTCCTGAAACCTCCTTTCCTGCTCCCTGTGGGCTCCAGCAGAGGACTTGGGGGATACAATCATTTCATCAGGGGATGTCTGGAGCTCCGGTAACAAAATCAAGATAACGGAGCCACAAAGAGCCCTGTTGTGGCTCAGTCTCAGCCAGTTGCAGCTTGTGGGTCTCTCCTGAGCAAAAATGGAAACTACGTACTTACCGTAATTATTGATCTTCTTGGACAGTCTCCATCACTCATTCACACTAGTAGGATAGCACCGGATGCACTAGGACCAAGCGGGAGCCTAAAGTTTTCTGAAGGGTCGGTGCCGAGAGAGGACCACGCATGCATGGCACTGTGAGACTAGCTAGCGCCTGTGTAGGCTATCTCGGCATCGACCCTCCAACCGCCTCAGTACCTTTTCAACCGAGGAGGTGCAGCGTAACTAATGAGAATAACTCATCCTGAGTTTCTGGCCTGAGAGGGCCCAGATGGCCTTTGCAAGAAAGGTCAAAGAATAATGTCCTCACAGTCTGAACCATAGGACTGTGAAGACCAGGAAAGAAAACGAGTGAACCCAGGGGATGGTGGGTGGGCGTGTGAATGAGTGATGGAGACTGTCCAAGAAGATCAATAATTACGGTAAGTACGTAATTTCCATATCTTCCTGGACTGAGTCTCCATCACTCATTCACACTAGTGGGAGAGTACCGAGCTAAAACCAACAACCCTGAGTAGGGTGGTAGGAGAAAGGGTTCACTCAGAAAGGACAGTCAAGGACTGTCCTGCTAATAAAAAGAGTTGTCTTGTAAGAGCATCTAGAACATCGTGCCTACAAGATAAGCACTCGAGTTGTAACTCACCACTTTGCAGACGACTGCAATGGGCACAAAATGAAAGTCTGCCAGGAAGCCGCAACCACTCTAGGAGAGCGGTAAGAACCTGGCCTCATAGTTTGGTCTAGGACCAAAATTAATAGTGTCAAAGACATGTACTAATTTAACGTAAAGGGACCTCAGGAGCTGAAAGAGTCAGAGGTAAAGTCTACTGGTTCAGGGTAGACCGGAAAGGGCGGATGGAAACCTTCACTATCAAGTATGGCTGACCTGTAAACAGGTCCAAGAGCACTTGAACCCCTTACTTGGTGAGCAAGGGGGTCCAGGTGGGGTTAGCCCATCAAGGAGAATGGTCTCCACTTAGTCACAGGAATCTTCCTGATGGAAGGCCAAGCACGACTTAGAAGCCTCTTGTGGTGGTCTAGTAGAACCAGATTCTACCCACAGCATATTCCAAAAGGAATCATCCTGACCCTGTGTGTACAACTGTAGCAGCAGTCTCTGAACTCAGGGAATGATTTAAGAGTTGATAAAGCAATGGGGCCAGACGGGGTGCACCCCAGGGTCCTTAAAGAACTAAGAGAGGTGGTGTCCGAACCTCTGGCTATCCTGTTTAGCCAATCACTGGAAACAGGGGAGGTACCCAAAGACTGGAGGACAGCAGATGTAGTCCCCTTATACAAAAGTGGGAACAAAGAGGAAGCAGGGAACTACAGAAGTCAGCCTCACCTCGGTAGTGGGAAAGATCATGGAAGCACTACTGAAGGAGAGATTGGTGGAACATCTGGTTGTCAATGGACTACAGGACCCAAGGCAGCATGGTTTCACCAGGGGAGGTCATGTCAGACCAACCTCGTTGAATTTTTGACTGGGTGACTAGGGAAGTGGATCAGGGAGGGCAGTGGACATGGCCTATCTGGACTTCAGCAAGGCCTTTGACACTGTGCCACATAGAAGACTATTACACAAACTGGGGAATATGGGTGTGGGCAGGACAGTAGTGTGGTGGGTAGGTAACTGGCTGGGTGGCAGGACACAGAGGTGGTGGTAAATGGCTGTCACTCCACAGAGGGAAGAGTGACCAGTGGGGTACCACAGGGATCAGTGCTGGGACCGGTCCTATTCAACATCTTCATCAGTGACATTGCGCAGGATCTAGAAGGCAGAATTTCACTGTTAGCTGATGACACAAAGCTCTGTAACATAGTAGACACACCAGAGGTGTAGACAGAATGAGAAGCGACCTGCAGAAACTTGAAGAATGGTCAGGGGTTTGGCAGTTGAAATTCAATGCAAAGAAGTGCAAGATAATGCATATGGGCACAAAACCCTGGCACAATATATCAGTTGGGGGGTGAGGATATAGCATGCACCAAGCAGGAAAGGGATCTTGGGGTTGTCATCTCTGATGACCTCCAAGGTAGGAAACAATGTGACAAGGCAGCAGGTAAAAGCAAATAGGATGCTGGGATGTATAGGCAGGGGCATCACCAGCAGGAAAAGGAGGTCATAATTCCGCTATACAAGACACTAGTGAGGCCCCACCTGGAGTACAGTGTACAGTTCTGGAGACCATACCCACGTAAGGACATAGACAGGGTAGAGAAGGTTCAGAGGAGGGCAACAAAGATGGTGCATGGGTTGCATCACAAGTCCTATGAAGACAGGTTGAAGGAACTGAACATGTACTCCCTGGAAGAGGAGGAGAGAGGGATATGATAGAGACATACAAGTATCTTACAGGGAGGAACAGGGTGCAGGAAAACACTATTTTTAAGCGAAAAAGATGTTCCAGGACTAGAGGGCATGGGATGAAGTTGGAGGAGGCGATTCAGAGGAAACATGAGAAAGAATTTCTTCACAGAGCGGGTGGTGGACAAGTGGAACACCCTGCCAGAGGAAGTGGTGGGGGCTGAAACAATCACGGAATTTAAGAATGCATGGGATAGACATAAAGGAATTCTAGAGGTCAGAGGTAAGAGGAAACAGACTTCTAGGAAAACAAACTGAACTTACAAGCTCAAATGGGCAGACTGGGTGGGCCATAGGCCCTTATCTGCCGACACTGTCTATGTATCTATGTAAGAAAGGAAAAAAATGTACAGAAGGATGTGTCCACTGCAGGAAAAAACATTCCGACAGAAAAAAACAGGGGCTGGATTTGTAAGGCAAATACAGGCAGATGTTCGTCGAGGAGGGACACAGCAGGACCAAGTTAGGGCTAACCCATTTGTTGAAGTGACTGAAAAAGGCAGTGACTCAGTGTGGTGAGGCACTACCCACTCTGGCTTCGCTGAAGAGAGTAGGAAAGGATTCTAGTTTGTTTGCTGAAAAACAAACATCACAACTCTATTCCGCCCTTGAAGAGGATAGCTATGTGAGTGACTGGCATGGACCAGTGCGCAGGAACCGAAGGTGTGAATATTTCAGAAGCTACCTCAGAAAAAGGACCTACTTGACCTTCCGTCAAGAAGGAGAAAATCACCTGTTAAGTTAAGCAAGCAAGGAAGCAGCAACCTGAGTTCCAACTCGGTAGAGAGTCGCTTCTGCTGCTGCAAGGCTCTGCTCAAGAGAAGAAAGCCTGATAAAAAGAAAGGGGAATTAACAGACTGGGCAGTTGCCTAGGTCTAGGAAATGTCTCTGAATGAGAGAAATCTCTCTTAGAGAAAGAGATGACCCATACTGCCGCCGGATCGGACTCCCCCTAGGGGAAGAAGAAATCAGGCACTCTTTACCGTACTTTGGAAACGAGCGCCTCAGGGGCTGAGGCGAACCTGACCAGATCCAAAAAGGGGGTATCGGGTAATTTCAGCTAGGCCCTGTGCTGTGATAAAATTATATTATATATATATATATATATATATATATATATATATATATATATATTTTTAGTCCGAGCCTAACAAGGCTTTCAGGCTGCTATTTTGCAAGGATTACCTTGACACAAAAAGATGAAGATGTTCTCCATCTGAGTACAGAAGGAGCCTGAGCGTCCATACTGAAATCATGACTGGACTAACTCTAGACGCAGGAGTGTATGGTCCACGGACGCAGTGTGAAATACTATAGTGGACCCCATTACTGAGGAACTACTGAAAAGATTTTCCATCACGGACTCTGATGATAGAGAGGACGTGCACTTCAGTATATAAAATGAGTCATCCGCTGTATCACTGACCAGAAGAACAGGGAAAGACCCATCTAGATGCACTTCTACCTCACAAGGACCTCCAAGAGAGGTCCAGGTCAGAGCCACTAGAGACTCCACCATCAGGAAGGATGTCAAGGAGCTTGGTACCACGTAGGGAGCAGAGATAGTGCTGAGCAGAATGAGATTCCACTGGTAGAGCAGTACAGCAGAGTTCCATCAGCAGAAAACCGCTGGATGACATAAGATCCCACATAGACCACCACTCACTAAGATGTGGGGAAAAAATTATTAGCAGAACAGGCGTTCATTCTGCGATAAACATCCTGCCACAAGTTCTGTGGAAAAGAAGTCTGAAAAGGAAAAATGAGTCCCTAATTCTGCCATACAGCACCCACTAGCACCTGTGTGGCACCAGCACCACTCGTGGCACAGGAGGGCACCAAGCAGTGCCTATGCCAACATGGGCGATACCCGAGGGCAGCCACAGCAGTATCCGCAGGCACCCCAGGCACCCATGTAGCAATGGCACCCGAGGGCACCCTCGACACCCATAGCACCATGGCATCCATGACACCCATGGCAAGAATGGCACTTTAGGGCACCAGCGGCACCTGAGGGCATCAGTGGCACCCATGGGCACCCGCAGTGCCACCCGCGGCACCCACAGGCACCCCCAGTGCCACTCCGCTACCGTGGCACCCATAGCACCTGTGGCACCCATGGAACCCATGGGGCCCTCACGGCACCACCCATGGCACCCACAGGTGCTCCCGGCACCACCCATGGCATCCATGGCACCCATGGGTGCCAGGCACCACCCACTGGTGCATGGTGCCACCTGCGGGTGCACGGCGCCACCCAGACACCTGCGGCACCACTGACAGCACTGACAACCAGCGGCAGCCACAAGAGCACCCACGGCACCACACAGAGCAATAGCGCCGACCCACGGCACCGAGTAAGGCACGGCGCCGACCAAGGCACCGAGGCATGGTGCCAAACAAGGCTCCAAGACTCGGCGCCGCTCCAAGGCACAGCGCCGACCAAGCCACCCATGGGTCCATGGCGCCGCCGGCAGGTGCACATGCGCCACCCGCAGGTGCACAGTGCCACCCAGACACCCACGGCACCACTGATGGCACCAACAACCTGCGGCAGCAACAAGAGCACCCACGACACCGCATAGAGCAATGGCACCAACCCACGGCACCGAGTAAGGCATGGCACTGACCAAGGCACCGAGGCATGGCCCTGAACAAGGCTCCAAGGCTCGGCACCACTCCGAGGCACGGCGCCGACCAAGGCACCGAGCCATGGCGCCAACCAAGATGCCGGCCGACCAAGGCACGAGGCACGGTGCTGACCAAGGCACCGAGCCACAGCACCGACCAAGGTATGGCACCGACCAAGGCACCAAGGCACGGCGCCGACCAAGGCACCGAGCCACAGCTGCGAGCACAGCGCCGACCAAGGCACAGACCCATGGCGCCAATCCACTGTGCCAAAGGAAAATGCCAATGGAAATCCTGAGAAGGGGAGAAAGAAAAAGGTGGTGCCCATGCCGGCCCCTGCATGGAAAAGGGAGATGGGGGTAGGCACGAGGGGTCAACACGATGGCAAAGGCACAAAGAGGGCACCTCACCATTCGTGATCCAATCGACCTGGCTCCAGTCCAATGGCTTCAAGGTCTGGAGGTCCTGAAATCAGGAACAGAGCCAGGAAAAACTGGGACGTCAAACCCCCTGCTCCATAGGAGCGGTCCAGAGGTGAAACTGCCCACCGGAGCTCCAACGAGGACAGAGATGGAGCTCGGAGTCAAGAATGCAGTCGTTAGGAGCAGGGCCAAGAGGAACCACCGAAAGTCGGTTCAGGCCCATCGCCCCTCCCGACGAACACTTCTCATGCAGACATACCAACGGGCAACCTCGAGTGGCACCGATTCTTCTTCCCCCAACAAGGAAGAGGAGCTCGAGGTTAAGCGGAGCAGGATCCCCGGAACCGCTAGATTTGTGCTTCGGAGGACTGCCCTCCCCCCGAGCATAGGACTGTCCATAGTCAGACCAGCTCCCGTTAATTAAGGGCAGCAGACAGGACACAGCCCCTCTGCCATAAAAACTTTTCAAACAAAGTCCTCCTACCGTCACCGCTACCGTCTAAGGATGACTCCGTTGATGGCAGGAAAGAATTTATTTTTCTTCTTCTTCATAATCTTTTTCTTGTTTGTAAAATAAGAAGTTACTACTTAAAATATTAAAATAGTAAAAGCTGCTGTCATCTAGACGAAAACTTTGACTCCGGCAGACGAGCGACGTTGACATCCAAGTGCACTCGACGGCGGGAGAAAAGGAACTGAGGTGGCTGGAGGGTTGACGCTGAGATAGCCTACACAGGCGCGAGCTAGTCTTGTGGTGCCATGCATGCGTGGTCCTCTCTCGGCACCGACCCTTCAGAAAACATTAGGCTCCCGCTTGGTCCTAGCGCCTCTGGCGCTATCCCACTAGTGTGAATGAGTGATGGAGACTTAGTCCAGGAAGACTGAATTTTAACCAGAAAGTCAGGTAGTTGGGCATTTAATTAATTTTTTTAATCTGTTTGTGTCTGATGCCACAGACAGACACCCTGGTCCCTGCTAGGAGGGTAAATGATGGTTATATATTTTTTTCTCTGTCTGGAACACAGCATTTTATTTCTTGTCTGCTTAATTTTATTGCATCTGTGTTTGTGTAAATAAAATACTTATACTTAGGGCTGGTTACAAAAAGAAATGCACAACTCCACAAAGCCCCTCTGTGGTCCAGTACGAACACTGACGAGCGGGGGAAAAATTAAAATTTTAACAGAAGCATACCTGGCTTTTCGTGAGCTTCAGCCTGCTACAAGGGCTGTCGATAGTGCATACTTTATTAATGGCTGCATTGTGAGTACAGCACCAGATAAAGACTTGTGGGTAGAGTGATTACAAATTCTATGATGGGGACATGATTGTTGAATATTTACCCATTTCAGATCCTGAGTGGTCAACATTACTATTTAAAAAAAAAAGGAACAAGTTCAGTAAGGACAGCAGCTAGGAGGGGACATGATTGCTGGAATATGTGACCATTTCAGAAAGTAGAGCAGGTCCGTATTTATTAATTAATTTATTTCTTTAGTATTCTGCCTACTGCTATGGACAAAATTTAGAGAAAAGTGCTGTAAGCCCAGATGTGGCACTCTGGGCCTCGGGACCACTGGTGAAGTGCACTGATCAATCCATGATGACATTGAGGGTGAATTCTTTAAATAAACAGCCAAAAATGTAAAGAAAAAAAATAATGCCCTCCTATAGCGAGCCTGGCTACAGGTATGGAAGGTTAATTCAGTACCTGAGCCCCTCCTTGGCTTTCCGGGTACTTTTTGTGTGGTCTCTGGACACATTTACCATTTTTTAAAACTGCACCTGTACAATAAAATGCAGCACAGTGGGTTGTCACAGTCCTAGGGTAATCAACACAAGCTAGAGCTTATAGTACAGGGGCAGACCTAAATTTCATCCTGGCTGGTAGGGCTGTGGGGAGGGGCAGAGAATGAATGACACAGAGGTAGGGAGGGGCGGAGAGACTGCATGAATGCATGGGGAATTCTGTGGTCAGTTGTGGCTTCTGCGGTCAGCCACCAAACATTCCGCGATCGGGTGCGAATTCTGTGGGTGGCTGCGAATTCCGTGGGTGATCTCAAATTCCGCAGTTAATTCTGCGGTCGGCCCCATCCACGGAATCGTGGAAAACTCAGGGCCTTGCCTGTAACCTCCTGGGTCGTGCCTGAAAATAGTCATCTCTATGGCTAGTGCACCTACCCGGTAAACAAAAACTAAATAAATAAAATTCTTTAGCTTCTGATTGGCTGATTTTCTGACCCTAACCCCTCTTCCCAGCAGTTCTTGGGGTCAGGGATTGAACAACATGGGTGCCACCATTATCCTTCACTGGCAGCTCTGGCTGCATTCCAGATGCCCACAGGCATTGACACTTCCACTCTTAGCCCCACTGAGGAAGTGCCAGCAAGGCCTGAAACGCTGAGCCATTTGGTTGACCGGTGGGTGCACTTTTGCTGATAAAGGTGTTTACAGCCCAGTCCTGTGCACTGCCTCTTTGATTTTCCAGGTCCAGCTCCCTGCCCTGGGGCTATGAACTTGTCCCCGAGTGCAGGCTGCTCATCCTACTGCATCCCTCAGTGGCAGCACAGAGCCTTGAATAGCTGATCGCACTGGAAGCATGAACTTCAAAGACACTTACAAAGGTAAGAGAGGCCCAGTCCTCTTACACCTTTGAGTGTACTTAAAACCTTATAATACACAATAAGCCTATTTTCCCAGTTTTTCCAAACCTTGTAATCCACAGTCTGGAACATTCAAAGAAATAATTCATGGGTTAGAACGTGACTTATTTCTTTTTTCAGCTGCCCTAATCAGCATTGTGGTCCAATCAACTAAATCCATGGATTGGAGTGTAAGCTGATTCACACAGCTGCACTACATTTCAGGTCACGAGCAGTTTCAAAACAGCACCTGACAACAAAAAACACACCACACAGAGCATCTAATCAAAGAACACACAAAAAGGGCACTAACCTTACCTAAAGGATGTCTTCATTCTACAATTACAATGTTCACATTGAGAAACATGCTAGCTTTTGTATTATACACAATAGAAAAACTCACTGTGAAGAACTTGCTGGTACAGTATCTCCACACCTTTTTAGTCTGGTGACATCATTGGGGCATTCGAACTTCGCTCTCATGCCCATAATTTCACCACACCAACTCAGTACGGAGTTACTAGCTTGCTCTTCCCAGTGAGAGGTTAGTTCTTCTCTGTGTAGTTAATACTTCGCCTGAGAGGTAACCTGTGCAGATCACACAGTGGCCGTAAAATACGATCTAATTCTGAAAAGAACTCAGATGTCTTGATCACTGCTGCGCTGTACACCAACTGCATGTGTCAGATCTCCAGATTCTAGGAGCAGATGCAGTCTGGCAATGTTAGGATGAAGAAAGAAGCTCTCTATAACAGCTGCCCCCTGAGACTCCCAGACCAGCTCTCCTGAAGTGCTAGTCCCAAATTACAGTACTAACAATCTTCCCTGCGTCAACCTGTAGGCTGCAATTTATTGCAGTATCCGTCATTGGAACATGTAGCAGCTTGACATTGTCAGGCTTAAGTACCAAACTAACTGAATACCTTCCAATCCTTGATCCCTACACATCATCCTAACAGCAGCACTGAGGAGTCCCCATTTGGTGCAAAAGGCAAATACAGTCTGGTATCATCTGCATAGCAATGAAGCCTAACCCTGTGTCTTGTAATGCCCTCTCTCATGGAGGCAGCAAATAAAGGACAAACGACATAAGGGAAAGGACAGACCTCTGTGGTACCCCCCAGTCCATGCCTATTAGTCGTGATCTGAAGATCTGCATTGCTACTGAGATTTGCACTGCTACTAATTGTTCCCAATCTGTGAGAAATTATCTGAACCATGCAAGAACAGTTGTCAACAATCCTTCTTACCTCTCTAGCCTATCAATTAACTTTGCAGCCTCTCACCACTACAGGAAACTTCCATTACAGTCTCTCACCACTATAGGCCCTTCATTTGCAGTGTCTCGCCATTACAGGGCACTTTATTGCAGTCTGTCACTACTAGGATTCTTCCATTGCAGCCTATTACCATTGTGAGACTCTTCCACTGCATCCAGTCACCACTATAGGGCAAGCCTACTGTAAAAAAGAGGGCATTCCCATTGCAGCCAGTCAATACTGAAGGGCTCTTCCACTGCAGACTCTCAGCACTAAGGGCTTTCTATTGCAGCCTTTCGTCACTGGAGGCCTCTCCCACCGAATCACTGAAATATGGAATTTGTAGGTAGACAAAGACTGCTTGGCCCACCTAGTCTGCCCATTTTTTCCTACCTACAGTATCATCGCAGCTCCTAATTGATCTCTGTCCCATTCTCCCTCCCCCCTTTCCCTAAATGATTACCTTATGCCTATCCCATGCATTTCTGAACCCTGCCACTGTTTTCAACCCCACCACCTCCGCCCGAAGGCTGTTCTAGGAATCTACCACTCTTTCTGTGAAGAAGTACTTCCTCACATCTCTCCTGAATCTACCCCCTCCAGCTTTATGGCATGTATCCTTATTATTGAGCAAATTTTGTTTCAGAAAAATACTTCCCTCCTGTACCTTATTTACCCACGTGAGGTACTTTAAGGTCTCCATCATATCCCCCCCTTTCCAGGGTGTACATATTTAGGTCTTTTAGTCTTTCATTGTAGGGCTTCTGATGCAGGCCCTGTACCATTTTAGTTGGCCTCCTGTGGACCACCTCTAGTCTGTGTCCTTTTAAAGATGTGGTCTCCAGAACTTGACACAGTACTCTAAGTGGGATCTTACCAGTGAGCTATACAAAGGCAACACCACATTCCTCTTTCTGGTGGTGATACCCCTCCCTATGTACCCCAGCATCCCATTAGCCCACCCAACTTCCTTGTTGCACTGTCTGGTCACCCTTAGGTCATCAGATATGATTACCCCCAGGTTTCTTTGCTGCTTGGTGGTCGTATGTACCACCCCACCCATTCTGTACTCTGCCCCTGAGTTTCTGTGTCCCAAGTACCTTATTTTGCACTTTCTAACATCAAAACGCAGCTGACATACCCTTGGACACTCCTCGAGTCTTCTCAGGTCACTGCTTCACCCTGCCCCCGAACGCCACCCTATTGCAGCTTTTTGGTGTCATTTGTAAAGAGGCAGACCTTCCCTTCCAGGTCTTCTGCAATGTCACTTATAAAGGCATTAAAAAGCACAGGTCCCATTGCTGATCCGAGGCAGCCCCTGGTCACCCTCCCTTCCTCAAAGTGAACTCTGTTTACCACCACCCTCTGACACCTATCCTGTAACCAATTTCTTACCCGGTTTAGCACCTGTGGACCCATCCCTCAGCTGCCCAGCTTTCTTACTAGTCTCCCATGTGGAATCATGCCAAAACCTTACTGAAATCTAGGTAAGCCACATCTGCTATTCCACCCTGATCTAGTTCCCTGGGGTATGGAGTCAGTATAGTGCTGCTAAAACAGCACTGTAATAACCGCGCCATGGAAAGAGCAAAAACAATTAGAATGACAGGGGTATAATAGTGGTGGTGAATTACCACTACCCCTGTCACTGAGCGCGAAGTGGAGGAAAGGCTGAAGAAGCCTGCGCTGCTGTGCCTGGTCGAGCCACTCCCGTGGTGGAGTGGCTAAGGGACTAGCACACAATAGCGATGGAGACCTGAGACCATGGTTCGGTACCTGCTAGGTCTCCTGGTGTTGCAACTTTTTTTGTTTAAAACAAACTAATTTCCCCCCTCCTGAGTTTCTCCCCATCCCCTAAGTCCACACCCCCTTGGGGTTGATTATTACATCAGGGGTATGGGGGCCAAAAAACAAAAAGTGCCATTGATTCCAATGTCTGTGTGCTTTTATTGTATGGTCGCTGTTTTGCCCGATGTTATGTTGGAGCACGACATTTTGCTTGTGGCATTTATTGCAGAGCTGCTTTTGTTTTAGGCATTATGACCGCCTGCCGTTCCCTGGTCACCCAGTCAAAGAAATCTATCAGATTCATTTGAGATGCCCTCCCCCATGAATTCATCCTGCCTCTGGTCATGTAACCCACTGGATTCAAGTTATTCTGCAATTCTTTCCTTCAGCAGTGATTCCATTACCTTTCCCAAAACCGTTTTCATACTGACTGGCCTATACAGTAATTGCCAGCCTCTTCCCTGCTACCACTTTTGTGAAGTGGGATTACATCTCCTTCCTCCTGTCTTCCAGACCCTTTCCTGTTTCCAATAAGTTGTTTAATAGGACTGTCAGAGGTGCAGCCATTGCCTCCCTGAGCTCCCTCAATACCTTTGGATGCACCCTGTCTGACCTCATTGCTTTGCCCAGTTTCAGATTAGTGGGCCCCTTTAGGACTCTCTCCTCTGACAATTGGACTAGTGTCCACCTCCCTACCTCCAATGCTCTTTTTCCTTTTTTGTGGCCCCTTGCCTTCTCCTTCTGTGAACACTGAGCAAAAGAATTTTTTTTAATTTATTTATTTTATTTATTAGATTTTCAGAAATACCTTTGAGCAAAGCTCTTTACATAGGTTCCACTTCATACTGCGTTACGGAAGAGGGGAGGGTATGTAGCCAATGGCAGCTGACAACATGTACAACGTTTAAGGTAAAATAGTTACAAAAGTAGTGAGAAGAGCAACAACACTACAGAGTAGGTAGGCAAAACAATACATCATGGATATAGTCTAAACAACAGAGGGAGGATCAGCCCATAAGGCCTAGTCTAACACATAGTGAGAAAGAACAAGTAGCGAATTGGGAGGACAGGACGGGGAGGGGAAGAACTACTGTGAAGGGAAGAAAGGAATGGGCACATATCAGGGTGTACAGTGGAGGTGGAGTGGGCTGGTAGGGAGGGTCGGAGAAGGGGAAGGGAGGGAAGAGCAAAAAAATTGAAGGTGTAGACAGGAGTGCGAACAAACAAAGATGAGAACAAGGAGGGAGGTTGATGGAGAGTGAGGGAGATGGTGAGAGGGTATAGAGGAGGGGCGATGAGAAAGAACGGCCATGTTGAAGTGCTTACAGGTCTGTAAGGGCAAGAAGTTGGAACAGGCAGAGTAAGTGCTGAGGCTAGGGGTAGTCCTGATTAGCGGAAGCAGTCACAGGTGGTGTTAGTAATGAGTTGGTGCCAAAGTTTCCTCTTAAATGAGCCCAGGGAGTTAACTGAAGATATGCCACTACTAAGGGAATTAAACCAAAGAGGGGCTTGACAAATAAATGACCTTTGACATTGAGAGGTATGGCAGCAATGGATTTAAAGGTCTGGCTATCAGAGCTTCTTGTACATCGCAGGTTGTCAGAGGTAGTAAGGGGCTTCTGTATCCTTGGCGGCATAAGACCTAAGTTGACTTTTTTTGCCAGTAGACCGGTTTGGTATGACAGTCTTCCCGTGAGCGGAAGCCAATTAGCTTGAATATACAGGTCGCAAGTGTGGGTCAGTCTCGCAGGTCCTGTAAGGAGGCAGCAGGCTTTGTTGAGAGCTACTTTTATGCAGTGGAGGGCAGTGTCTGTGGCTGCCCCATATATAACCAGATCATAATAATAGAGCAAGACAACTGAGCTACAGATAGCAAGATTGAGAACCTCAGAGGATAGACAATGTTTATGCCTATAGAGTAGCCCAATTTGCATGTTGGCTGCCTTGGCTATATTGTCAATATGGGGAACATAAGATGGGGTGCTGTCAAAAGTGACACCTAGATATTTAAAGTGTGGGACTAGTTACAGCGGGGAGCCCCCTACATTATGAATAGAGAGTGGGTAGGTTCTGTGCCTATTTCGGGGTTGGTGAATAATATCGTTTTTGTCTTCTCATAGCTCATAATGAGTTTCTGTTTGCTAAACCATTTTTCAACTTCAGCAAAGTTTCATTGAAGTTTGGTCTCTAAGGCCTTCAGGTCCGGATCTGTGGTAAAGATGACT
Source organism: Neoceratodus forsteri (assembly GCA_016271365.2). Lineage (NCBI taxonomy): Eukaryota > Metazoa > Chordata > Ceratodontiformes > Ceratodontidae > Neoceratodus > Neoceratodus forsteri. The sequence goes on along the minus strand of CM028138.1, from coordinate 613,258,184 downwards.
GCATCATCTGAGTATAGCAGGATGTGACCCTGACAGGTGGACGGGAGTGAGTTGAGGAAGATACTAAACGGGAGCAATCCCAGGATGGACCCTTGTGGTACTTCTGAACAGATGGGTCTACTGTCAGATAGGTCTGACCCAATCTTTACCTGTTACGTGTGATTAAGAAGATAGCTTCTGAACCAGGCCACGGTATCATGGGAGAGACCAGTAGCTGCAAGCTGGTCAACCAAAAGGGCATGGTGCATGGTATCAAAGACTTTGGTTAAGTCAATGAAAACAGCACCAACAAGGTGACTAAGGTCGAAGGAGTTATGTATGAAGCCTGTGAACTCGAGTAATGCTGTTGCGGTACTGTGTAAACACTGTAAATCTGTGTTATGGCGGGCATTGGAGCTGGTATTTTTCCAAATAGTCGACCAGCTGGTCAGCTACTAATCATTCAAGAGCTTTGGATAACGGAGGGAGAATCAAAATAGGTCTGTGTTTACTGTGAAGGGTGTGATCCCCACTCTTATGCACTGGTATTACAACTGTAGAATTCAATTTTTGTGGAAATTGTGAGTACCTAAGAAATAGGTTAACTATGTGGGTAAGTGGGGCCTGGATTTCATCAAGAGTAAGGGCAATACATTTGAGATCGAGATCATCCCCACTGAATCTGACTTTCCGAAGCACCTTAAGGAAATATTTTTGGCTACATTTTGCAAATTGACTTTAAAGCAGAATGGAGGGTGCAAGGGGGGGGTTCTATGTCATAATGGTTACCGCCGAAAGGCGATCGCCATTTGGGTAGTGTCACATTGCTGAAAAGCAATTTGACATTGTGCCCCTGGCACACAGCAAAAGGTGCCGGGACTTATAATTTTAACTGTTATGCAGGAGCTGTGCCCCCCCACCTCTACTATAGGATTCTCAACTCCAGGGGGTGCATGTGGGAGGGTGCAAATCCCTGAAAAAAAAAATTGGGGCAGGCGCAACAAAATGTACTTGCGCCCGGACCTGAACCCAGCACACTGTGAATCCCAGCCCTGAACCCACCCACAATGGAGCCAGCTCGGCAGCTCACCTCGGCACCACCCCTCAAAAACCCTCTCACCCCTTGCTGAGCATGCTTGCTCCCCCCTCCTGCACGCGTGTACATGTAGCAATATCCTGCCGCTATACCAACACCCATCTAGTTGCCCTCCCTCATCCATAGCCCCCATGACATGCGTCGCGATTCAGTCGCCGTTTTTGTATGTGCTCAATCGCAGTCGCCCATGTCACGGGCTACCCAAGGGGGCACAGTCAAGGTTCCTGGTGTTGTCAGTGTTAGTACTGGGGGTGAAGAAGTCTGGGGAGAACACTGCTGAGATCGGTAAATGCATTGTTAAATGTGTTAGCAATGAGACTTGAGTCAAGAGACAGGCACCATTGATATTGAGCATCGTGGGAGCTAATAATGAAATTATTGGAAACAACATGCCACAGCCTCCGAGGGAAATGTTGGTAAATGGGGTCAGCTGTAACCACCCATCTACCATCGCTGAAGCTTTTAACTCTACTTTCACAGCTCTCCCTACCTTCCCCCATGCCTCTCCTCTTGGCTCTCCTACTTCACCCTGTGATCCCTCTTATGCATCAGCGCCCCTGAAGCTTGCTCCTGTCACTAGAGCTGAAGTCTTAAAACTCCGCTATTCCATGTCTCCCCATGGTAGCGTGGGCACTGATGGTCTCGAACCCAGGATCCTTCGATTGGCTGCCACTCTATTAGTAACCCCAGTAACTAGACTATTCAACCTCTCTATCTCAACCTCTGCTGTTCCCCTCATGTGGAAATCAGCCAGGATTATTCCTGTGTTCAAAAAAGGCGACCCTAGTAGACTAACTAATTACAGGCCCATTGCTATTCTACATACCCTAAGCAAACTGCTAGAAAAATCAATCCATGGCCAGCTTATCTCTCACCTGACCAAATTTAATCTTCTGTTTGCCATCCAGCATGGCTTTCGGCCTGGACACAGTACTACCACAGCGCTTACCCTATTTACCAGTGATGTTAAGACTAACATGGATAATGGACAACTCACCGGGGCTGTATTTATTGATCTTACAAAAGCATTTGACCTGGTGAGCCACCCCCTTCTGCTGTGCAGACTACTGGACCTTGGAGCTACCCAGCCCACTATGTCCTGGTTCAAAAGCTATCTAGGCTGTCGTTCCCAAACTACCTCCTTCTGCAAAGCCCAACCATCTCCCTCTGCTATCTCCCGCGGTGTTCCTCAGGGTTCAATACTAGGCCCATTGCTATTCTCTATCTTTGTCAATTCTATCCCAACCCTCACTACCCACTGTAAGTCTATCTTGTATGCTGACGACCTGTTACCTTATACTATTTCTGCATCTATTAGAGATATCAATGACCACTTATCATCCTCCTTTTGTCAGATCCAGGCCTGGCTCTCCTCCAACCAATTAATTCTTAATCAACCCAAGACTCAGGCAATGCTCTTTGGGTCTCTAAGGAAGGCCAATGCAGAATACCATCACCTGAGGGTCCAATGCCCTGATGGATCTTTACTAACCAACACTAAGACCTTTAAATATTTAGGGGTGACTCTTGACCCGCAACTCCACTTCACTTCACATATCAACGGTATTTGCCAACACAACAACTCTAAGATTGGAGCTGCTTACAGGGTTCGTCACTCGCTCACTGCTTCTGCCTGTGTCTCTGTAGCCCAGGGGGTCCTTCTTCCGGGGCTGACGTATGCGCTTCCTGTTTTCTCTCAGGCTAAAATAACAGACTTAAATAAATGGGACACCACATACAACAACATTTGCAGATTCGCTCTGGCTGCTCCCCGGCTCACCCATCACTGCCGTCTCTACTCTACACTGAACTGGTTGTCTCCTGAAGGCATGCGCTCCTATGCGCTGGGTAACCTTATTGATTCCTTATCACGTCCACCGCATCCTGATGCGCTTGCAGCTATGCTTCAACCCATTACCCCAGCTCGTCTCCTTAGGTCATTGACTGCTCCCCTGCTCGCCGTTCCTCCCTGATCTACAAAAATGGGTAAGCAAGCTTTCTCACACCTTGCTCCTAAATACTGGAACTCTCTTCCTTTTGACATTAAGCACTCCCCATCTCACCACTCTTTCAAAAATGCACTTTTTTTCTTACTTGAGCCCCCCTGGTGTCTGTAGTTGTCCCTAATCCCTTTCTGGTTCCTCTGCCCACCCTATGCCCAATATTGTTATGTATTTAATACTTACCTTAAGTAATCTCCAGGATGTTTTATTGTTACCCACCCATACCTGGGTGCTTGTTATTTTTGTACCCTTGTAAGGCTACCCTGCATGGTGGTCCTGTGTTTTGGTGCTAATACCAGACTGTCTTCTGTAATTTTGACTTCTGCATTGTTGTAGACTCCCGGGTCATGCTTGAAAATAGGCAGGGTTTTTGCCTAACGCACCTACCTGGTTACCAAAAGCTAATAAATAAATAAATAAACTTGGGGTCCTTCCCATTGACTTCTTTCAGAGTGCTCCAGAACTTTTTTCCATCGTTCCAGGAGTGAGATAGGGCTTCTTTGTAATGACTTTTTGCTGCTCGGATGGCCCTAGTGCAGTCATTTCTTGATTTTTTTTATTGGCCTACGGGTCAGATCATTTACCTGTGGCCCAGACCCTATGCCAGAGGTGGTCTGTGCATTGTAAACTCTCAGTTAGATGAGGGGTGATCCATGGATTGCAATGGCCTTTGATTTTACACTTATTTAATGGTGCATGCCTATCACAGGCTACATTAAATTTCTGAATGAACTGTTCCAGAGCCGTGTCGACATCGCAGGTTGAGTAGACTGAAGTCCAGTCAAGGTGGCGGAGGTCTGTTTTTAGTAGTTCAAGGTGTCCTTTGATGAGGACCCTATTAGTTATTGTTCTGGCAGGGGGCTTGGTGAATTTATCTGACCAGCAGAACACAACAGGTGTGTGGTCACTGATTGCCTCGGGGAGAACTGAGAAATCGGAGATGTACGCTGGGTGATTAGAAAGGATCCAGTCTGTTAAGGTACAGGTGCCAGTTCTATAATTAATTCTAGTTGGGAACTCAACAAGCTGAATGAAGTTGACTTCCGAGACTGCGTCCTTGCAGGAGTTTGCCTCTGAGGCTAGCCAGTTGGCACTGAAGTCTCTCAGTAGGATGACTTCTGAGTTTATGCTCATGCTGCCTAGGCAGTTCATGAGGGAATCGAAGCCTACAGTTGTCTGCCTTGGCGGGATATAAACAGAGAGCACAGTAACTGCTCTATTGTGAGCACCAAGGAGCACTTTAATGGCAAGTACTTGCATGTCATCCCCTGTGCTGGGCAGTTGCATTACAAGACCCTTTAAGTTGTCCCTAAAGTAGATCGCACATCCACCACCTCACTTAGTAAGTCTGTCCTGCCTAAAGACTGAGTAGCCCAAGACTGAGATAGATGTGGCTGGTATTTTGGGTGTAAGCCAGGTTTCAACAATGCAGAGAATGTCAGGGTTGTGCTGAGAGACCCAGACTTGTAAGAGGTCCAGCTTAGAGGGGAGACTGCAGATACTGAGTGATACAAATGTAAGATACCCTGTTTTCTTCAGGGGTGCAGATTGCTGTAGAGGTGGTCCCGGGTTGGGATGTATATTACCCGAGAGTAACAGCAGAAGCATTGCAAGTCTCAAAATGTATACCTTGAGTAGCTTGTTGTTGGCCTTGCAGAGTCTTGTATGAGTGTGACACAGTTTAAGGTTTTCTTGTATGGTAATGAATCCAGAGAGAAGTAACGGGGGGGGGGGGTGTCAAGGAGGGGCGGCAGGCCATCGGCCCCCAGCACCAAGGTGGGGGTAAGTCCCAGTGCATGTTAGGAGCAAAAGTAACATTGAATGGGGCGGAAGTTACTTTACTGTAGGCAGTAAGGAGGTTGGTTTCCACAGCCAGATGGGCTTGTGTGGACTCAGAGTCTCTAGCTCTGCCAGAGAGTGTGAGCAAAGAGAGCAGCACAGAGCCTCTGGGAAGTAAGTATTTTATCGAGGTAGGCATTTCTGCACCAAGCAAACAGGCAGGTATCTAAGATGAGACAGGAGAGGTGGGGGAAAAGATAGATGTTATGGCCTGGAGATAAAAAGGAAACACACTATCAAGGTGAAGTTGCTACTGAGCAGCAGTGATTAAAACAGGTAGGACAGTGCTGGAAAATACTAGGTAATTCTTATCCTAGGGTGGGCAGGATCCTTTAAGAGACAGCAACCGAGGTAGACACAGACTGGAGGAGGAGAAGAGTTGGGGTGGTGCTGTGTGGGGGAGGAGTATTTAATAGAGGTTGGGGCAGGGGAGGTCAGGGCTGTGGAGGGTGGCCGGGCCAAAATGCTCCTAAAGAATACAGCAGCACAAACTGAAAAAGCTCCAGGTTTTAAACCGTGGTGCTGCAGTATCAGGCTGAATAACAATAGCCAGTAAGGAGAAAGCAGTTGAGAGGGGTCAGCCTGTGAGGAACCGAGTTCAGTCCAACTGTAGCCAATAAAAATGGTGGTTTTGGATCCAGCTTCTCCAGCATGTCCGTGACATACCTGGGTCTTGGGGGGTGGGCAGAGGAGCAGGCACATCCGGCTGGTGAGGGGGCCAGTCCACAGAGCTGTAGGAGTGCCTACTTGCATTCAGGCAGCAGAGTCCTGGGTCTTGGAGGACAGGCAGAGGAGCAAGTATGGCTGGCTGGTGAGGGAGCCAGTCCACAGAGCCATAGGAGTGCCCGCTTGCGTTCGGGCAGCACAGTCCTGGGTCTTGGAGGGTGGGCAGAGGAGCAGGCATGGCCAGCTGGTGAGGGACCGTTACGCGGAGCCGTAAAAGCACCTGCTTGTGTTTGGGCAGCAGAGTCCTGGGTCTTGGAGGGCGGGCAGAGGAGCAGGCACAGCCGGCTGGTGAGGGGCCAGTCTGCAAAGCAGTAGGATCACCCACTTGTGTTCAGGCAGAAGAGTCCTGGGTCTTGGAGGGCGGGCAGAGGAGCAGAGCAGGCATGGCTGGCTGGTGAGGGGCCGGTTCACGGAGCCATAGGAGCACCCGCTTCCATTCGGGCAGCAAAGTCCTGGGTCTTGGAGAGCAGACAGTGAAGCAAGCATGGCCGGCTGGTGAGGGGCCAGTCTGCGGAGCCGTAGGAGCGCCTGCTTGCATTCAGGCAGCAGAGTCCTGAAAGGAGAGAGAAGAATGTTCAGGATGTCTGCCTTTTTTTGGTCCCTCTCTGCATAGGCCCCCCTTCTCTGTTTAACTTTACAGTCCCACCCCTGGTCTTCCGCTTTTCGCTTACATACCTAAAAAATGTCATGTCCCCCTTTGTTAGTGCCTGGGCTATTTTCTCTTCAGTTTACGCCTTCATGCTCACTTCAGTCCTTCCTGCTTCCCTCTGTTTCCCCGGAACACCCCTCTGTCCTACTCCCTCCACCTCTCCTTATCCCTTCTGTACGCTACCCTTTTGATTTTTACCTTTTCTGCCACCTCTTTCGAGAACCATAGTTTTCTCTTTTTCCTCTTGCTTTATTTATTTTTTTTCTCTTTTTGCCCCCAGAGCTGGCCACCGTACATCAGCCTGGTCACGGTGCCCCCATGCTGCACCTCCTGGCCACTTGTGCTCTCACCCCAGTACCCCTGGCTTGCCCTCCAGAGGGCGGGGATGCAGCACTCTGTGCCGCATGACTAGTGACTGCCTGGGGAGAGCGGGACCCAGAGGCTAATTGAAGCCAGGGGCAGGCTTCACTAGTGCAGCCAGCTGTGAGGAGTTTTTCCTTGCTTTGGCAGGGGTGGGGACGTGCAATGATGTCCAGCGTCCGCACTGCCCCTCAGATGCCAGCGCCGATGCGCTGCATGAGCCCCTAGCTGCTAGGGGTCCATCGCAGCGGCGCAACCCGCGCCTCTCCCCAGAGTAGGAGGCGTGTCCATGGACGCTCAATCCTACTCCCCCGGCCAGCCCTCCAGTGACCCGGGTCCGTTCCCAAACCCAGGTCACTGGCGTCGCAAGCAGAAATCCAACCACTGCGCCAGTAGGCCAGCCTTCCTCTTGCTTTTAAGTGATGCAGAAGTTTGTTGCCTTCACTATGGCCCTTTTTAGCTTTGCCCAGTGCTCCTCACCCCCAACCAAGGTCATCCCCGAGGCATTCACCCATCTTTAGAAACTCTGCCCTCCTTAAATCCAGGACCCTCACTTTGAGTGGTCTGATTCTGCAGCAGTCCTTATACTGAACTACACTCTACAGTGATCGCTGGTCCCCATGACCTCCCACCCTGATGTCTGCAACACTGTCCCTGTTAGTGAGTACCAGATCCAGTATTGCCCAATCATGAGTGGGTTCACTGACCATTTGCAGCCTCTCATCACTGCAGCGCTCTCCCACTGCAGTCTCTCAACATCATAGGGCTCTCCCATTGCAGTCTCTCATCTCTACAGAGTTCTCGCATTGCAGTCTCTCAACATTATAGGGCTCTCGCATTGCAGTCTCTCAACATTATAGGGCTCTCCCATTGCAGTCTCTCAACATTATAGGGCTCTCCCATTGCAGTCTCTCATCTCTACAGAGTTCTGGCATTGCAGTCTCTCATCACTATAGGGATCTCCCATTGCAGTCTCTCATCACTATAGGGCTCTCCCACTGCAGTCTCTCATCACTATAGGGCTCTCCCATTGCAGTTTCTCATCACTATAGGGCTTTCCCACTGCAGTCTCTCATCACTATAGGGCTCTCCCATTGCAGTCTCTCATCACTGTAGAGCTCTCCCATTGCAGTCTCTCATCACTATAGAGCTCTCCCATTGCAGTCTCACATCTCTATAGGGCTCTCCCACTGTAATCTCTCATCTGTGTAGGGCTCTTCCATTGCAGTCTGTCATCACTATAGAGCTCTCCCATTGCAGTCTCTCATCACTATAGGGCTCTCCCATTGTAATCTCTCATCACTATAGGGCTTTTTATAGGGCTCTTCCATTGTAGCCTCCCTTCACTATAGGGCTCTTCCACTGCACCTTCACAATGCTATAGGACTCTCCCATTGCAGTCTCTCATCACTATAGGGCTCTCCCATTGTAATCTCTCATCACTATAGGGCTTTTTATAGGGCTCTTCCATTGTAGCCTCCCTTCACTATAGGGCTCTTCCACTGCACCTTCACAACGCTATAGGACTCTCCCATTGCAGTCTCTCATCACTATAGGGCTCTCCCATTGTAATCTCTCATCACTATAGGGCTTTTTATAGGGCTCTTCCATTGTAGCCTCCCTTCACTATAGGGCTCTTCCACTGCACCTTCACAACGCTATAGGATTCTCCCATTGCAGACTCACGCCACCATATGGCACTCCCATTGCAGCCTCTCATCCCTGTAGAGCTCTCCCACTGCAGCCTCTCATCACTATAGGTCTCTCCCACTACAGCCTCACACCACTACAGGACTCTACCACTGCAGCCTCTTATCACTATATAGAAGAAGAAGAAGAAGAATCAGTATTTATATAGCGCTTTTCATACATCCAAAGCGCTTTACAAGCAATGCTAGACTGGTAGTGAAGTGACTGAATGTGTGGTGGCGGCCATGTCGCACATCATCACCCACACACAGCCTGGATAATTGCATGAACCGGTTTATGGGAAGGGGAATGTTGGCCAGGACACCGAATGTTCCCCTACTCTTTGCAAAGAGGCCTGGGTTCTTTTTACTTCCACCTGGACACCCACCAAGGACAACACCAGGATGGGTAGAGAAGGGACCTCAGGTTTAACGTCTCATCAGAGAGAGAGACAGCACACCCCAACAGTACAGCACCACCCCAACTGCACTCGGATGCCAGCGATTTTTAGGTGCAAGTCCAATCCCGGTGTGGGACGAGAACCCACGACCTTCTGGTCCAGAGGCGGATGTGCTACCAACTGAGCCACGCTGACACCAAATATAATCTCCCCTTGTAGCCTCTCATCACTATAGGACTTCCCCCTTGCAGACTCTTATCACTATAGGTCTCTACCATTGCAGCTCATACCATTATAGGACTCTCGCCTTGCAGTCTCTCATCACTATAGGACTCTCCTATTGCAGACTCATCACTATAGAACTCTCCCATTGCAGCCTCACACCACTATAGGACTCTACTGTTGCAGCCTTTCATCAGTATAGGACTCTCCCATTGCAGCCTCTCATCACTATAGGTCTCTCCCACTGCAACCTCACATCCCTACAGGACTCTCCCACTACAGCCTCTCATCACCACAGAACTCTCCCATTGCAGCCTCTCATCACTATAAATCCCTCCCATTACAGCCTCACACCACTATAGGACTCTATTATTGCAGCCTCACATTACTATATGACTTTCCCATTGCAGCCTCTCATCGCTGTAGGTCTCTCCCACTGCAGCTTCACATTCCTATGGGACTCTCCCACTGCAGCCTCTCATCACTATCAGACTCTCCCCTTGTAACCTCTCATCACTATAGATCTCTCCCATTGCAGCTTCTCATCACTATAAAACTCTTCCCTTGCTGTCTGTCACCACTGTAGGGCTCCGCCACTATAGCCTTTCACCACTATAGGGCTCTGCTATCATAGCCATTTGCCACTATGGGGCTCTCCTATTGTAGCCGGTCATGACTACAGTGCTCTCCTACTGTAGCTTCTCACCACTTTAGGGTTCTTCCATTGCAGCCTCTCACCACTATAGGGTTCTCCTATTCCAGCTGCTCACCACTACAGGGCTCTCCCATATTAGCTTTTCACCCATAGCGCTCTCCTGTTATAGCCTTTGACCACTATAGACCTCTCCAATTGCAGCATTTTAATGCTACGTGGCTCTCCCACTACCGCCCCTCACCACTAGAGGGATCTTCTAGTAAGTCTCTCACCACTAAAGGACTCTTTCATTGCAGCCTGAAACAACTAGAGGATTCTCCCAATGTAGCCTGTCTCCACAAGAGGGTTCTTTCATTATAGCCCCTCACCATTCTAGAGCTCTCCTATTGTGTCCTCTAATCACTGTAGGTTTCAAAAGAAAAAAGGATCCATGCTCTGAGACCTGTAGGGTATAGCGCTAACGGCATAAAGGTCACAGTATTTTATTACAAATAACATGGAACATATAATGTTCAAGAAGAAAACTTCTCAGATAATAAAACTGTTTTGCATCAGATCTAATATGCAGATACAGATGTCCTTTGTTGAAAAGCACATGACAACTGCACGGATTCATCATATAAGTTGATATACAACAAAAATACTGCAGAAAAGTGCCCTAGTGCTTCACATCCAGTGCAAAAATAAGCACCTTTCGAATGTCCAATGTATAGCAAGCATAATATTGGAAGATATCAGTGGAGTTTAGCATTACCTGACCACAGTCCACTTCCAGCAAATGCCCCTGGTGCTTCGCTCCTCTCAAGCTTTGTCAGGGGGATGTGGTTTACAACAAATCTCCTACCTCTTAAATAGCAGTTATATGGCCATGGGCAACCAATCCTTATTGATGGTTCTAAAAGGATCCCATCAAATGTATCACTTAATAGCAGGAACGTTAAAATGATAAAAGTGCTATCCCACGGCGCTCGCAATAAACATAGATAAATATCTGTAATATATGATCGGAGATCTGCAAATGAATCAAACATGAATATTAACTGAATACAAAGAGTTTAACATTTAAAAGTAAAAATTATAAATGGCATGAACATTAAGGCAGGGATAAACACTCAGACAAAACAATTATAAGGCTAACCGCTCAAATACTGACACTCACTGAATACTTTGTCGAGACTAGGAGTAAATTCAAGCTCATATGTAAGATTCATATCTTGTATTTTGCAGGAGCTCCTATTAAATCTTCTTCTGCATAGATAACGTGCTCATACTGCCTTTGTTCCTATGGAAACAGCCTTCAATGTAGAATCAACATTTGCTGCGTTCTCTCTCCTCAGCATATAACATGTATTGCAGCACTGCCTTAAAGCAAAGGATGACACAGCACATTACAGATCACAGCATATATGAAATGCTTACAGTTTTGTTTATTTATCTATTTATTTGAAGAGTTTCTCCAGGAAAAGCATACTGAGCTGAAATTGCCTGTTTCCAGATGTGTCCTGGGGGAAGGGGAAAGGGGAGTACAGTATGATACAGGTACACAGTACGGGAAATAACGGTAACAAAAATTAAAAGAAAACTTACAAATTTAAATTAATATACAGGTACTTACACATGTGAACACAAAATTTGCTCTTTAGTACACTAAAGTGGAAATTCAAGTAATAAGCAGGTAAAAGCAGGTATGTACACTGGAGAGGCAGATAGGCAGAAATCGAAAATGCACCGGCTGGTAAACTGAGTGCTAACATAGAGAGCCAACAGACACAGTGTAGCAGCAGAAGGCAGGTAAGTAGTGTTAAAACTGGGATGAGAGGGTGAACAGCCTGGAGAGAAATGGTTGAGGGGGAGACAGAGATTATAAGATAAAAGTTGGGAGAAGGGGTAAGGTAGGGAGGAGGGAAAGGAGTGAGAAGGGGATGAGGCGAGTGGGTGGGGTTGGGCAACAACCCGTCCCTCGGGGTGACAGTTTTACTGACTGCATTCTCCATATGGACATCCCCACTGCCTAAGACTATCACAAATCACAATATCCAGCAGATAGCCTAAATTAATTATTATTACTATTGAATTTTGTTGACTGGGTAAGCCCACTGAGACTAGAAGTCCCTTTTTCAGGGGCGACCCAGGTGTGGGAATACAGATGGTAACCAACTGAAACTGAACCTGATTAAGCTGTTGGCGGTGTTTCTAGTGAATGGAGGAAATTTGGCAAAGACACTGGGGAAATTTCCCCTACTCTTTTCGAGAAGTGCCATGGGATCTTTAATGTCCACCAGAACCACTAGAACAGGCAGATGGGACCTCAGTTTAACATCTCATCTGAAAGACGGCACCTCAAGAGTGCAGCATCCCCCTCATCCTGCACTACAGTGTCAGTATTGGGGTATTAACCCAAGTGCCTGGTGTGGGGATAGAACCCGCAGCCTGCTGATCTCCTGGCCTCAGAGGCGTGTGTGCTACCTGCTGAGCCACTGACACTGGGTATATATATTTGCAGCTATGCTCTTGATGGTCAGCAGCTTCCAAATGATGGTCTATTAAGTTAAAAATTGATTTAACAAATACATGCAGTGTTACCAAAAACAATGAGACAGTAATTAGTTACTATGTATAGTCTATCAGTCTCTACATGACTCCTGGATATAAATGGTCATATTGCAAATATAGATAATCACATCACAAAATCTGTTCAAAACATTTAGATTAGCACAGACAGATTGTACAATTGATAGTATGCTATTAAACAGAAATTCTGTCATGACCTGCTAATTGATACCATCAATACATACAGGTTCATTCACAGTGCTGTAGAGAAAAGGAAAAATAAACACTTTAGTAAGAGTTATTCAGGAACATATACAATGCTATGCAACTCAGGGAGACAAATGCACACTACTGAAAGGGGCTCTAGAAGACTATTATATACCAGACCCATAATGACCAGATACCAGACAACCAGATAAATTGCTTAAAATCTAGATCATCACTGGGCTCATTTGACTTCAAACAATCTAGCTGAAATATCCAAGAGGATTCTTTCTGCAAGGAAGTTTTAAACTGTCTCCATCTCTTGGATTTTGTCTAACATGTTCTAGACCCCAAAAAGCCACATTTTGAGGGGTCTGAATTGTGTATTTCACAGAAATGGCTACCAAGAGGAGTATCTTCTCTACCATAAACTATGTGCCTGATGTGCTCCTGCAGCCTGCATTTTAATGGCCTAATAGTTCTACCAATATACATTATGCTGCAGTAGCACACCAGGGTATAGACAATAAATTCCATGTCACAACTGATGAATTTGTTAATTATGAATTCATAGCCTGTGTGTGAGAGGGTTGAATAAGGCCCTGCCCCATTTGTTACTTATGCAGAAAATGTTTAATTGCAAGGGTCTGTTCTATTCTCTCCTTTTCTGTCTTTTTGCTCAACCAAATTTTCTTGTGAGTCCTAAGAACTGATCACTCCAACGGTTTCACAACTCTCCGCCTCTCGCTTTTTCTCTGCCTTCCCTTGCTGTTTCTGTCTTTTCTTCCCCCTTGCATATCTGCGGGTATAAAACATATATGTGACTCTTTATGTGGAAATGTAACTGATACTGGGATCCCTTTGTTTGAAAATGTATATAGTTACACTGTTGAAATGATTGCCAAAAGTTATTTGGAACTCAAGGGGTTAACCTGAGATGCAATTTGCAAACTTTCTGAGATGCTGGCAACAAGAGGTCAGTTCTAGGTCACTAGGTACTGTTTTGTCGCACCTGCAAGGAATGAAACTTACAGAAATATTCTCTAAACTGACAAGAACATTCTGTGAGAAGAACTCTCTTAATGAGGTTCCCAGGCAAAGACTTATAACAAGAGCAGCAATGCTTTTGCTAGAGAGACAAGGAGAGTGAGAGACTGAAACTTGGAATTAAGAGATACCCTCAGAAGGACATAGTTTTCTCTGTACTATCTTTGTAAATAGTCATACTGAATACTTTTTATTTTGCTGTTATCAAGAAAAATAGAGTGCTACTTGCAAATTTTATACCTGCTCCTGGTTTTCCTAGGCTTCCTGACCTGTGCCTCGATGACACAGTGCTGGTGTGTACAAATTTGGTCAGTAATAGATGCAAATATTGTACCTCATGCACAACTGAAGAATCCTTATGGGGAGGGTAACTGGATACCGGGGTTATGTGGCAAATCTGGCTGGTATCTGCTGTGGATAGACTTGTCACAGAGAATTGGTGGACACCTAAATGTCACGCTTGTTTTTTCTTTTTTGTTTCCCCACTCCCCATGGGGAGCTCAGCCCCTGCCCCGCTCGCTGCCCCTCCATGCCCAGGCTTACTCCCCAGGGTATGACTATGGGAGTGGGACCTTACCCAGGGGACACTGTTGGCAGCGGAGGAGCTGGACTTCATGCTCGGGCCGTGATATTTGTGTGCAGCTGTACCCAGGGGTGGGGACATGCAATGATGGCCCACATCTGCCCCGCCCCCGCAGATAATGGCACCAGCACAATGGATCCCCCCAGTCTCTACCAGGGGTCTGCAATGTGCCGGACACACTACCCCCCCCCCCCTAGAGAAGGACAGCAGTACCAAGGATGCTAAATCCTTCTCCCCCAGCCAGCCCTCCGATGTCATGAGTCCATTTCTGAACCCAGGTCATCGGTGTCACAGATGGATGCACTGCCTCTGCGCTGGCAGGCTGGCCACCCTTGGGTTTTCACCAAGTTCCTCCTTCAGCTTCTGCCCAGCCATCAGAATTCCCCATTATTTATGCACAGTAATCCCCATTTCTGTGGAAAATGTAATGGGTTATAATGTCCCATTTTCTTTGTCCTGCTGTTATAGCAGCTCATGCTTCTCAGAATCAGGGACCTTTGTCCTGGCTTTTTTTAGTAACTTACTGCCTTACCCCTGTTCTTAAATTAGCTCATCAGCTTGTGTCTCAAAATCCTGCCTAGCACTACAGTTCCTTCTTACATGGAGAAACTGTGAGTAGAGGATGGAGATTTTTAGTGACTGGGGGTGGGCACTTCTTGCCTGTAACAAAGAATTTGTGGCTGTTTTTTTTTTTTTTTTATACCCACGTGTAGCTACACTACACTCATAATTGCCCACTAGCATCAAAATCAGGAAGCCTATTATTTTTTGCTCTATTCTTAAGGTAAATTTTAAGTTGAAATTGTTGATGTTTAACCACTTTACAAAATCCTCAGCTCCATGTAAAGTCCCCTTCCATATGCGGACAATGCCATCAATATATTGGCACCAGGCAATGACATTGTCTGCATATCGAAAGTCGTAACTAAAAATCATGTCCTGCTCCCAAAGCCCCATAAAATGATTAGCATACGATAGGGACATACAGGTCCCCATTGCAGTCCCACATACTGGCATGTAGTGCTATTCAATAAATTTAAATGTATTGTGTCCCAGAATGAAGTCTACCACTTCCATCAAAAATCTGACAGGGGTTCCAGAAGTACTGCTTTTTAAAAAATACTTACAGGAGTAATAACGTCTTTCTGCTCATCCGAGGAATAGTGAGCCTCTATGTCCACCATGACCCACAAGGAATTTGATTGCCGAACAAAATTCTGGCTCACCAAATGCAGCCTCTTATCACAATAGGGCTCTTCCATTGCAGCCTCTCACCACCAGAGGGCTCTCCCATTGCAGCCTCACATCACTAGGGTTTCCCTAATGTAGCCTTCCACCACTATAGGGCTCTCCCACTGTACCCTTTCACCACTATAGTGCTCTCCCATTGCAGCCTTTCTTAACTATAGGGCTCTCCCACTGCAGCATTTTACCACTAGAGAGCTCTCCCATTATAGCATCTCACCACTATAGGGCTCTCCCATTGTAGCTTTTTACCACTAGAGAGCTCTCCCATTACAGAATCTCACCACTATAGGACTCTCCCATTGTAGCCTCTCACTGCTGGAGGGCTTTTCCATAGTAGCCAGTCCCCAACAGAGGGCTTTTCCATCACTTCCTCTCTTTAACAGAGGGCTCTTCAATTACAGCCAGTCACCACTAAAGGGCACTTGCTATTGTAAAGTACCCAGTCTGGGATCCAAAGGGTGGGGATATATTTGATAAAGCAGTCATGACTCCAAATATTTGCTGTTATCAATGTCTTTCATTGCGTGTTTCATACAAGCAACATTTCTCAACATTTTGCCTATCCATAATAGACTTCTTCAGATTTTGCCCTTTTTACCTATTAAAAAACATACAGAAATGAATAAACAACTGCCTACATTATTATTCTGTTTTAATCTAAAGCAGCCCTTGTGCATATTATTTACAGTGTTTAGAAGGCTTTAAATACTTTGTTGCTTTTCTTAATATAATATTTCAATTTACTGAAAACCTAAGAACAATAATAGAATGATAATTATACAATATAGCATTGTAATAGCATGATGATGTTCTCATCACCATACACCCACCACCAATGCTGGAGAATTTTAGGAAGTTGTCATAAGAATTTATGTTATTACCACAATGCTTAATGTGTGAAACTTATGGTGATTGTTTGCTGTTTATTAACTCTCAATTTCCCTTACAGCATTATTTCTTTTTGAGACTTCACAAAGGATCTATATCTGAGTTTATGGGCTGATCTATATGCACAAGGGCTGGCTTAGATTAAAACAGCATAATAATATAGACAGTTGCTTATTAATTTCTGCATGTTTTTTGATAAGTAAAAAGGACAAAATCTCCTGAAGAAGCCTATTATTGATGGGCGAAATGTTGAGACATTTTGCCTGTATGAAACATGCAATAAAAGACAATGATAACAGCAAATATTTGTAGCCACAACTGCTTTATCAAATGTATGCACCCCACCCATTTGGGTCCCAGACTGAGTACAAGCATCGAGTGGCAGCAGCACTTACCAGCTAAATTTCCCATGGATCTCATGGGTTTTCCAGGAACCCTGCTTGCTGTAACCATGTATCATTATCACTACTGTAATTGTTTCTGCTTTTTCTCTGTATTAAGACTTGTCTCTGTATTATGATGCAACTGTCTGTATGTGCCATCGATATAGCTCAGGCTGTGCCTGTACGTGGTAGCTGGGACTAGTGTATTTACCTGGTTATCAAATACATAAATATAATAAAAATTAATAAATGTTGTAGAGTACCACCACTGGAGTGGTCTGCAGTTGCAACCTCTCACTGTTAGAGAGCTCTCCCACTTCAGCCTCTAACCACTAGGGGGCCTATCCACTGCAGCCTTTCACCACCAGTGACTACTTCTCACAGACTGTCTCATTATGTACATTTACAACACGGCTAAAAATTGCCACACTGGCTCATAAAGGGAACTTTCAGATTCCCCAAACACTCCCTCAGAACCTCTCAAATAACATGTTCATCACTGTAAAAAGCTACATAAAATATATTGTTTATCTTACCATGTTTCCCAAATTAACCTCTAGGCCAAGTTTGAGCTCATAGCCTCAGAAGCCTCCTACCTCCGAAGTCTGAACATTGCTGTCGATCACTTCCAGCGTTCAACAGAGCTCAATGCCATTCTGAGCAACCAAGATAAGCAGTGGCTCTTCTCTCGGCTACAGGAGGTGCGCGACGTCAGCACCAGGTGCGTATGTGCCATCAGTGTAGAAGGCTTGTGTGCAGAAAGGTGGTAGTTTCCCAGATCTTCTACATTTCTCAAGTTGGGCTCACTCTTTTTTCAGCAACTGCAGCCAACTGTCAATAAAAGAAAGTGCTCTTGTTGTCGACTGCATAGTGAGATAGATGGCCATTTTTAATTGGAAAGGAAAGAATGTTTTTGTGAAGCAATTTGCATACACACTGTATTCCATTCCCAAAACATTTTACAATCCATGAACAGTTGGCAGTAGCCATTTATGCACACACAGATATTTATTTTTAGTCTTTGGTAACCGGGTAAGGCCTACTAGGCACAAGTGCCTGTTTTCAGGGGCGACCTGGGAGCACTGGGCGGTTAAGTGACTTGCTCAAAGTCACACAGTATGCAAGTGGAGGTTGTGAGAATCAAACTCAGGTCTGGTCTGCTGGATCTATCAAGCTTGTTCACACCTCGTTCCTCTAACCTCTAGGCTATACTGCCACAAGAGATTAAGGAAATGTCTGGGAGTTAGGTACATAAAAAGAGGGAAAACTAAGTACAGAGAGGTTAAGTGACTTGCTCATGGTCACACAGTAAAGACTGTGGGCATATATATATATATATATATATATATATATATATATATATATATATATATATGTCCATAATCTATATATTTTCAAAAATATTCAGCATTCAAAGAGTTAAAGACAGTTCTGGGATTCAAACTTGATTCTCCAGTTAAACTACTCACTAGTTTAACCACTCAGCTATACTGCTTCCCAGTCAAGGTCCAGCGTGCAAGGTACCACAAAATGACTGATTGTCCTACTTCTGTATGCTTGGAAAATGATTCATATAGCTTGTTAAGACACTCTACTAGGTGTTGAACCACAGCAGTCTCTTACTATAGTAGGCTCTGAAG
Organism: Neoceratodus forsteri; assembly: GCA_016271365.2. Classification (NCBI taxonomy): domain Eukaryota; kingdom Metazoa; phylum Chordata; order Ceratodontiformes; family Ceratodontidae; genus Neoceratodus; species Neoceratodus forsteri. Next base: position 613,240,023 of record CM028138.1, on the reverse strand, counting down.
CTGACTGCCTAGTTTGTTGAGACACTGTTGGGAACTGAATCATGGACTCTCACTGCAGTAGACTCTGAAGTTGACTAACTTGTTGAGGAACTGTGCTGGAAATCAAACCTCATTCTCTCATAGCAGAAGGCAGGCTCTGAAACCAATTGCCTGGCTTGTTGAAACACTGTGCTGGGAATCAATCTTTGGTCTCTCACTGCAGTAAGCTGTGAAGCTGTCTGCTTGACTTGTTGAGACACTGCTAATGAACCAAACTGTGTTCTTTCAGTGCTGTAGGCCCTGAAGTTGTGTGCCTAGCCTGTTGAGTCACTGCTTTGGGAGTCTAACCATAGTCTCTTACTGCAGTAGGCTCTGAAGCTTTCTGCCTAGCTTGCTGTTATGGTACCACACTGGGAATCAAACTGCAGTTAGTCTCTCACTACAGTGGGCTTAGCATCTCACCATGTTGCTGTCTATGTCACTGAATTTTTTTCTTTTTTATTTAGCATCATAGAGGCACAGTAAATTTTGGTACAGGAGAAAGCCTGACAGTCCATCCAAACCCTTTTCTTAATTGAAGCGCCCTGCTCACTCCTTCTCCTGAACAAGACAGCAAATATCAGCTGTACCCTTCTGTCTCCTTCTCCAAAAAATAATGTTGTTTTTTGTTAGGCCTGAGTGACTCTCTTCTGGTTCAGTAATTAGAAGCCCAAACTATCCTGAAAAGGTCCTTTTTCCTGACTGGGATTTGTACCCAGTAATCAACATTTATTTATTTATTTAGCTTTTGTTAACCAGGTAAGTACACGAGACAAGACAATTGCCTATTTTCAGGTACGACCAGGGAGAGTACAGGAATAACAGATTTAAATACATAAGATGACATGGTACAGGTTAGAACAGGTTACAAGTCATGTGAGGACAACATGATACAGATTAAAACAGCATACACATCTTAGTAAGGCATAATTTTATACAGTATGTACACAACAGAATAACACATGTAGCAACTAAGAGCAGTACCAGAGGTACAGTTAGAGATGCAGCAGATACAACACTATTTACAGCTTAGAGACCTCAGGGAGTTAAGTCTTTTGTCCAGGAAAACCTCCAGGGCAGAGGTGTGCTGTGATGGTTCAGTTCACGGGGGTTTGGGACAACCACAGGCTGAAGAAAGCTTAAGGTGGTTCCATAGGGTGGAGCGAAGGCACACCTGTGAGTGTCAGGAGTGGACTTGGGCAGAGAAAATGTTCCACAGTCTGGGAGCGCAAGCAGCAAAATCCTGAGCTCCCATTTGAGCTCATGTAGCTGGTATCTTAAGAAAGGCATGCCCCTGGGACCTGAGGGAGTAGGATGAGGAGGCAGCCGGAACAAGGAATTTCGCCAGCCCTGGAAGGGTGCCGGTGCCAAGGACCTTTCCCGTGAAGCACCCTAATACAAAGTCTATGTGATTTGAGGGTGACAGCCAGTTTAGCCTGCTATAGAGGTCACAGTGGTGGGTGAGACGGGGGGGGGCAGCCAGATTGACGCAGCAGACATTGTTATAGGCAGTAGACCACCTAGAGAGGTGGACTTTGGAGGAGCGGGCAAACAAGAGGAGCCCACAGCAGAGCGAAGGGAGGAGAACCCCTCTGGCAAGAGCAATACGAGCTGCAGGACTAAGGTTGCTTTTGGCTCTGTAGGCCAGACCCAGTTTGCAGCTGACAGTCTATGATGGCCAAGGTCAAGCTGCGGGTCCAGTGTCACCCCAAGGTATTTAAAGTTGTCAATAACAGGGATCGGGACCCTGTCTACACCAGAAACACATAACGGAGCAGGGGAGGACTTAATCTTGGCCTAAGACCCAAAGAGCATGGCCTGGGTCTTTTTAAGATTAAGAACCAACTTGTGGGACGATATCCAGGATTGACTGTTCCCCAAGTCCTCACTCAGGTGGCGATTTATGACCCCTATCTCTGGGGAGTTGGTCAGGATGACCAGGTCATCTGCATAGAGGATTGGCTTACAGTGGACAGTGGCAACTAGGAGATTGTTCACAAAAATGGAGAAAAGCAGGGGCCCCAAAACAAAGTTTTGTGGGACACCCATGGTAAACGGGATAGTGCCCAAGAGCTCCTTCCCATACTTAACAAGTTGCTTTCTGCCATGTAGATAGTTGGAGAACCAACTGAGCACCTCAGGTGATATACCATAGGATCTGAGCTGAGTGGAGAGCATGGCGTGATCAACAAGATCGAAGGCCTTGGAGAGATCTAAAAAGATAGCTCCAGAGAGTTTGCTTTAGTCCATAGCCACCCTGATCCAAGATGAGACAGTGACAAGGGCAGAGGATGTGCTGTGCCCTTTCCTAAAGCCATCCTGCACAGGAGACAACAGGTCATGTGACTGCAAGTACTCCGAGAGTTGCCCTGCCACAACCTTCTCAAGAAGTTTGCTGACCTCTGACAAGATGGATATCGGACAGTAGTTTTCTATGAGTTTGGGGTTCCCCTGTTTAAGTATCGGGACCACCCTGGCGACTTTCCATATTTCCGGAAAGACACCCGATGACAGGGACAAACTGAAGATATGAGTCACCAGGGGGGCAATCTTACTAGCACCAAGACTCAGGAGCTTCAGCTCCAATCCATCATGTCCGGCACTCAAGAAGGGGGAGAGGCCTGAGAGCAATCTCAGCACCTCTTGCACCATCATCACCTTAAAAAGAAAGGGCGGGTAAGGTGGAAACGGTGCGGGGACTCGTTCACCATTATCACCTCCCCCATGGGGGAATGACAAGGTGAAAGCAGATAGGTCCAAAAAGTATTGGTTAAATGCATTTGCGATGGTTAGGGAGTTGTTGCAGCTGGCACCATCAATAATCATATCAGAGGTCTCACCGCTCTAAGACCCACTGTCTACATTCTTAATGTTTCTCCAGAACCTCCTGGGGTCCCTGGCTGTGCACAGCAGCACAGTCTTGCAAAACTCACCTTTAGTGGCTCTTACAGCCTTCTTGCACTGATTTCTGAGATTCTTGTACTGCAGAAATACAGCCTGTTCCGCCGTGGCCTTGAATTTTGCCCAGCACTTATCTTTGTACTTCATGAGGGCTAACACCATGTAGCCACTTGTAGCCGATCCCCTGACCCTCCATCTGATGAGGGGGCCGTGCTTATCCTGCAGAGCTCTAAATGTGCTGAGGAAGTGACTGGCTGCAGATGGGGAGTCCTGGGCATTCCATACTGCAGACCAGTCAGTGTGCTGGAGATCATCGTGGTAGGAGCCAAGATCAAACCTGGAGTAGTCTCTGACCTGAATGATTTTATGCGGGATTCTCAGAGAAGGGATCTTCCACACACAGTACACAGGGGAGAGGTCAGAGATGGAGTCGGGGAGGATGCCCGACGAGCTGATCCCCTCTGGTCTGTTTGTCAGGACCCAGTCCAGAAGAAAGCTCCCTCCACCATTCGGTGAGCACCTGGTAGGATCCTTGATCAGTTGCGACAAGGAGAGACCAGCAAGCAGTGGTTCATATGCTTTGGTGTTACTACCAAGCCAGTTTAGGTTGAGATCACCTAGGATGATTAGCTCGTTATGTCAGGTCACGGCACCTACTGCGTCAAGGAGGACGGACAGCCCCTCTTGGCCACCCTTAGGAGGATTGTAGGTAAATATGACATGAATCTTCTTGATCATCCTGATCAACAGCACCGTGTGCAGTAACTCGCAGGGGAACTGCACTGGCTGTAGACAGGGCAAAACCGACAGGTTAAGGTGGCTTCTGTAATAGACCAAGATGCCACCCCCCCCCCCTTTTTCCTGGTCGATCAAGCCTGACAAGGTCATAGCCAGGAAGGGCACACACAGAATTTGGAGTGGAGGGTTTAAGCCAGGTTTCTGTTATGCCAAGGATGTCAGGGCTGTGGTGGGTGACCCAAGCAAGTAGTTCCGCCAAACTGGGCAGGAGGCTTCGGATATTTAGATGAGCTATTTTCAGCCCTTTGACAGCCGACCAGCCCATATGAGCAGGGGCAGCTTGGCAAGGCGGGCCAGGGTTAAGCTCAATGTCACCCGCAAGCGCTAGGGTCACCAGTAGTAGCCAAAGCAGATGTCTTAAGGGAGGGGAGCCATCCCTGGCATGCAGCCTGCAGCCATCTCTCCTGACCATACGTGCAGGGCACAGGAAGCACCTCAGGTCAAGACTACAGAGAACCCAGGAAGGGGGTCTGCCTTCAGCTAATAGACTGGAGAATGTGAAGTCAGTCTCCACCAGCTGGGTACAAGTGCTCCAGGGTTCTCCCGCGGTGGGGGCACCTGCACCAGTATGCCAGGGGATGCAAAGGACAGTGAGGAGACCAAAGGTGAGTGTACACATGAGTGGAAGTGGTGGCACTAACTTAAGTAGGTGCTGAGGGTTCCCTATGTCCATACCAGAGGTAGAATGTCAGAGCGGGATGGTACAGAACAGTGCTGATCACTGGTTCCCAATCAGCAGCCAGTGGTGATTCCCACACCAGGAAAAAACACCAGATACAGCTGGTTATCCAGCAGTTACCACCTACTATTACTGCAAAAATTGTGAGCCCATTCATACATGAAAGCACTAATTATGCCCCTATGTTTGTGAGCACCCGTGATATACTGTGCTATGCAAGCAACCTGTAACAGTCAGAGATTACAAACCAGTGCAGAAGACTGGATAATTATACTGGCAACTCAGTCCAAAGAATAGCCAGTGCGCCCTTGACGCCCCTTGAGATGTATGTGATTGTACACCTAACACCTAGCAAACTGTGCAGAAAAATGTATAGCAGTATATGATCATACACTGAGACAAACTGTATAACAGGGTGCTTTAGATATTGTAAAACCGATCTGCTACTAGTTAATTACTGTAACGCAGGGTACTATAGAAGTTGTAGGAACAGATATGCTAATAGATTTTGTGTGGTAGCCGCGTTCCCGCCTATTGCCGGAGCAGATTGATCTTGGGCTGCAGGGGTGGCCTGGCTACCAGGCAATTAAGTGGAGATGGGAAGAGGGTGGGCGGGGGAGCCAAAAAACAAGTCCTCGTTGCAGCAGCTACCTCTACTGCTGCTACCCAGCCCCAACGACTACTCCCAACAGTGGCAATAGCAAGCAAGTGTCCCGAAATGTTCATTGGGGGAAGTCCGCCCGGTTTACCGGCGCCTCAACCCCGAGGTGCTCCTTTCTTCAGGTGGATGCAAGGGGAGTCTAAGGCAAGAGCCGCCTGCTCTCCCCTGACGAGATGCAGTCCCAAAGTTCAAGAAATTGGGCCAGCCTTTAAGCCAGGCTGCCCAAGCGTCACTGCTGATTAGAGCCAATTGGCGCTGCTGCCTTTTTTAAAACGGCAGTCTGGCACCAAAGGATTGCTGGGGCTCCGAATTAAACAAAGGGCTGGCTGGCGCTGAAAAGAAAACAAGTCCTCGTTGCAGCAGCTACCTCTGCTGCTGCTACCCAGCCCCAACGATTCCTCCCAACAGTGGCAACAGCAAGCAAGTGTCCCGAAATGTTCATCGGAGGAGGTCCGCCCGGTTTACCAGCGCCTCAACCCCGAGGTGTTCCTTTCTTGAGGTGGATGCAGGGGGAGTCTCTGGCAAGAGCCGCCCGCTCCTCCCTGGCGAGATGCAGTCCCAAAGAATACATATTTATATTCATTAATGGCTTGTTCATGATATGATAATGACTAATTTCCATTTCAGAACTCTCATATTAAGAAATAAAGCAAGCAGGGTGCACATTGTTGTGGGATAACAACATACCTTGGGTGGTGAGGCACGAGGTAAAGCCAGGTGCTGTACATACCCGATACGTACTGGTATCCCACAATGAGGCACACACCCTGGAGTGCTTTATTGCAATTATAAAATGACTCACTGCTTTAAGATGAAAACCAAATAATGAAATCCAAAAAAATAACTATTTCTGACCGTTCTGGAATAACGCAGTAATTTGATCACATTTGACCACCACATTGCTTGGTTTATTGTGCCCATTTTATCACATGGTTTACTGGCTTCAAAATACAGTTAAATTATAAGCATACAAATAACATGCAAATTAATTTGTGCAAAAATCAGGTTTAAAAGCAAGAACCTTTTTATAATCTTTTGGATTCTAATTAGAACCAGGAAAAGTTTTGCCCAACCCCTAATTGGATTAGGGTTGGGAGGCCCTCCAAAGGACGATGATTTGTATTCTAAAACCCAACATGCTACATTGTATTTGCACATAAATGTAGTTCCAGTACACTGAGAGCAGTGTTCAAATCACAAGCAACTATAACAGAAAATTATCAGGCTCATTGACTCCGTACAAGGAGTGGGACAAGCCTTTCCTGGCAGCACCTGGTCTCCAAAGAAGCTATGTGTTCAAGACACCTGTGAATACTGAAACATTGTAGCATTGGGAAGTTGCCTTGACTAGCTCTGTTTTCATTGTGGATTACTGTTTGGTGTTTTTTACAATTAAATACAAAGTTTTGTCAGTGCACAACACTGTTTGCAATTAAATAAAAAGCTTTACCAGTGTACATTTCTACTGGCCTGCTGTATAGATGCAGGCAGGAAACAATTGTCCCTGACAGAAATGGTCACACTGTCACTTAATCCAGTAAAAAGGACAACAGGTAAATTCTACTTAATAAGGACCAATCCTGCACTACAGCAAAATAAATAGTCAAATGATGCAGAAAAAGTTTGAGTTCAGTCTTGGAGATACTTGTATGGGTGACAACATGCAGACCAGGGAGACAAAAAAAATAGAAACACAGGAGAAGAAACATAAAGTGAAAATGCTGTAAGGCTCCCGTGCACCTTTAATGTAAAACATAAAGGACCCCAGATTATGCATAATCAGAACTGGCTGAGTTTAATCTGATAAGACATTTTACGAATTTCCGATTCCTAGTTCAGTTCTGAAAATTACCATGGAATTGGAATCCCAGTACCTTAAGTCTAAACTCAAATTTTGTATGTCAACAATGGTTAGTCTTTAATTTAAGAATTAGGAGATCCAGACTGCAATTCTGAAAATCCTAGTTTTAAAAATCAGGTCAGAATCTGACTAATCCATTTCCATACATCAGAATCCGATCAGCCTTATTCCAGATTCAGAACCTTACCATCCTGGCATTCTGATTGCTGCAGAATATGGAAATAATCTTCAGATCTGTGGGGGATTGGATTTCCAGTACAAATTCTCACACTCGGAATGGCATTCCAGATAACCATTTAGTTAGTTTGTGAGGCCCATCTATGTTGGCACCTGAAGGCATTCTTCTGTAACATAAAGCTACTTTTTACTCTAATCACTTCTTCTTTGATGACTTCTTCAGCTTCCTTGCAGACCTGGAGGACAATCTGGAAGATGATCTTTTCCGTTTCAGCGTCTCTGAGGTGATCCTGAAGCATTGCCCAGACTTCCGGAAGGTTTATCTACCCTACGTGACCAACCAATCCTACCAAGAGCAAACCTACAAGCGTCTCAGGTAAAAAAAACTTTGAGCAAACCTGGGGAACCCACGTCACCTTACAGCAGAGAAGCAGTCAGTTGTGAACTGTTCTTAGGGAGAGAAACCCCAGCACTGCTGATAAGAAGTATAAACTACATTTATATTCCCATGTCTGTGCTTAAGGGAAGGGGAATCCCAGCTGTGCTAATATTAAGAATGGTCCACCGCTCTGTCATGTCTCTGTGTTGTGGGAAGAGAAACCCTGACTGTGCCGGTATGTTGCTTAGGTTGGTTCCAACCTACAGTAAGAGCTCTCTTCAGGGCGAGAAACTGACTCAACTCTCACATGAGAATGCAGGTAATGATACAGTTTGTACTCCCTTTGCTGGACAATAGAGTTGTTTTGTACTGCTCATCCCCTGAAGCCATACTACACAGATTGTATATCCAGCAAGTTTTCCCTTGAAAGGAACTCAGAAATCCATCACTCCCTGTTGGACAAGCAACTTAGCTGGCTGAGCTCACTGCCATAGGAAGTACCTGCTATACACTACTTCAAAAGTGAATCAGCTCCCTAGCCACTACATATCTTATGTCCCTATTCAGCCTCCTACCTACCCCTTATTCTCAAAGTTTGACCAAGGCAGCTTGCTGGATAGCACTCAAATTCTGAAAAGATTTCAGCAGATTGAGCCAGCCCATCAGTGCAGCGGTAGCATTACTGCTTGAGGCACTGATGACTCAAGTTCAGGAATGTGCTCAAGTCACTAGATTGCCAACTGACAGGAGGTAGGATAAGCATTCGTGGGACTGCTCTCCATTTTTGGGGTGGGGGGGACTGTGGCACCTGACGATATGGTGACTCATATTGGAGGCTGGGAAAACACTAGCCTGGGACCACACACATTGGGGGGAGGTGACAGCAGACATCAGTGAACCATGCGTAGGAGCATGCGCAGCCATGTGCTTGTCATTACTGCACAGCCATACCTCTGGGGGAAACCTATACTGAGAAACCCTATGGTAAGGAAGCTGATGCGCCCAGACCCCAGCCTCCACTCTTCACTGAAACAACTCCAGTGTAAGTCTTGGCCGGGGTCTCAGGATGCTTCAAGTATCTCCCTGTGGGGAGTCCCTCCAAGAGGGGAAAGTCACAGTCTTTCTGGACTGTGCAGCTCAGGTAAGTGCCAGGGTGGATGTGGGTGGTTAGGGACTTGGGCAGATAAAAGGGTACATCCCTGCCCTGGCCAGAGAGTCAGAAACAGAACTGAAATAAAAAAGACTTCAGCAGTTGGGCCCTCTCCCTTTGGGCCCAGCAGGATGGAACAGCCTACCAGTCCCTTTTGATAAACCCCTAACTTGGGATGGACGGACCCAAAATGGTCCTAAACCTTATTAATAGGACCAGGATCCTGGGCAGAGTCCTATTTTGCTCTGACTGGTTCTGATTCAGATCAGAACTTTTAGGAAATTAATAGTAATACCGGAAAACAATCACAAAATGGGCTGTTTTCCCTTACTCTCTGTAGGGGCATGGTACTGCTGATTAAACCCATTTCGAGCCTCCCCATACTGCCTAACAATTTATGCATATCCTCAGTCTATCCCTTCTTATCACAGACTCCACTCCCCAGTATGCATCATACCACTGATGCCCCTATCTACTAATACTCACTGTGTGCTTATGAATCCCCCTTTCTCACTCCTCCCATTTAGTGATACCCACCTTATCCCACTATGAACATCCTCACTCTCTCCTCCCATCTGCTGATACCCATCATGTTCTAGACAAATATCGCTACCCCTCCACCCATCAACTGATAATGCTGCCACACACACTCAATGATGCCCCCCCCAAGCCACCACAGCTGCAGGATGCCCTGATTAAAAAATAATAAAAAAAACCTATTGGTCAGGCCATATACCATCTTCCCCTATCCTAACCTCTTCATGTTGCCACCATCGCTGCAGTCTCTCACTAGGCTGCCTGCTCCCATGTTCTCTCTCCCTCCCTCTCTCTCTCATGCCACAGCAGCGCTACAAGTCTGTACACTTGCAGCATTGCTTGAGGGACAGCACATGTGGCAGACTGGAATGGAAATAAATCAAAATATTTTTTTCTTTGTGGGATACAGGAGAGTAGCTGGCTTTAGCAGATGGGGGGGGGGGAGACAGGTGTTTTTTCTTGTTTTGTTTTTAACTGAATCCCCAAGCAGTCACACAGAAAAATAGTACAGTGAGATTGATTCGGTACATCCCCATCAAAGTCCAGATCTACTTTGGAATGCCGGATATTGTGAGATCGGGAGGGGGGGCTGGTTTGCAACAGACCAGTCAATCTTTCCTACTTGTTATCTTGCTACTTTCCGAAGGTCGTACCTTGAGCAGCTCAGAAATTGTTGGTGATGCCCTTCCACCTGGCCACCCCCTCCATATCCACCTCATAGTAGTTACTGATTTACATTATATAGCTAAGGCCAATAAGCCATGGAAAGGAACACTTTTCTAAATGCGGTAATCCATGTTTTTTGATTAATAGGTAGCCATAATCCATTTCTAAGCATGGATTATCACTACTTGTAAATCACCAACAGTGGATTATCACAAATTGACAGAAAATGTGCTCCTGCCACTGAAAGACAATTGCAGTACGAGTTTTCTTCACACTGCCACCCATGTTTTTAAACCTCTGCCCTGGTCTTATGTCCATTATACCTACACTCAATTGCCTGAAAAATGCTGAGGTCAGTAGTTCTAATGCCTATCATTTTTGTGGAGCAGGAGCAGTGGTTATTTTGTAAAATGCTGCAATATACATTACAATAAAGGAATGATAAAGTGCCGCAATATACATTACAATAAAGGAATGATAAAGTGCTATAATATACTTTTAACATAACGCTGAATGTCCTGAATCAATACAGTAGCCAGTATGAACATAATGTGCTTGCCTCATCAGTGATGCCGACACAAGAATGGGAAAATCAGGAAGTATGCATGGCGAGTAAAGAAAACTAAACAAGTTTATTTGTTGGTTTTTAAAAGGGTTTTAATTACAGTTCATTAAATGTTTAAGCCAGTGAGTTGAGTGTCATTACATCCCCTGCACGCAGTCCCCCGAAAACAAAACATTGACACAATGGAAGGAAATTTGGTGTCACAATGGAGATCAGGTAGGGAGCCACTGAAAGCATTCGGTGCATTAAAGGACACTATCAAACCTTTTGACATCATAGTATTTCTAGCTGAAAACCCACATTTTATGATTGCTTGCCGTCTCTAAAGTGTATTGCTGTTGCTGGTTGTTTTATCTGCTTCCTGTCTTAAAAGAACTGAAATGCACAGCAATGGTGTAATTATACCCAACCTTGTTTTTGTTTGAACTCCATAATCTAATCTTATTGCATACTTCCTGATCATCGGGAACACCACAAACAGTGCAGCCAGTCATCATGCAACAGTTTCCTCTGCTCCCATTGCATCATCAGGGGCTAGAGTGTGTTGGGTGTGTTCTAAAATCCAGAAAGATGCAGTGGGAGTTGATCAAGGACTGTAAACAAAGACATTTATGTGTGGTAACACCACTATGGTGGGCAGTCCGATTTTCATTTCTAAGAAAATAAGAGGAATCCGGATCAAACAACCAGCTACATCAGCAATCTCTACAGAATGCAAGCAATGATAACATTTTTTTAAACTACAGATGCTTTTAGGCCTAAGAGGGTTGATAGGGGATCCGTATGAAATCCCAACAAGCAGAAGCCTGACATAAAAAACACTGACACCGGATTCCCGACAGATTTGAAATCCATCAAATATTTTGCTGAGAGTTTAAATCCCGACAAATGCAACACTGACAGTGCACTACTTATGAAGCACAAATATACCCGTCCTGGACATGAATTACAAGACCTGGGCAACCCCCTCAGACCTTCGAATCAGCCAAAGAAGCAGAAGAATTTATCAGTATTGAAGAGGTGGCTATGGAGGGCAGGAGATCCACGAGGGACAATCGACCTGCTTCTTGACAAGAGATGTAGATGCCGGAACAGTCTCTCCCTGCTCTCTGCCTCTGACCCTGTCATGAATGGCAATGAGATGAATAGGTGGTGGCAGGATACACACCCTAAATATCTCATTTCTAATTCTACTTTACACAGCAATGGGGGCTTCTATCAGACTCATAAATGTGGGTAACATGGACAGTGCACCATGAGTAGCTGGGAACCCTTTAGCAGAGCCCAGGGGTCAGGGTTGGGACTGATGGGATAGGGCAGCTGTAAGACGTACAATCACCATCTCCACTGTGAAGCCGTGGTGTGGGTCCTGCCTATCTGCAATGGTTCCAATAGTGCCGCACCAACTGAGCCACCTTCTGAAGTTTCAACAGGTCAGTTTGTCCTTCCTAAATCTTCAGTGAACCTTTGATTCACTGGGAGTGGTGGTGGGGGGGCATGGGGTAACAGATATGCCGACCTGTCAGCTGCCTGCCCCAAGACCATGAGATCAAGCAGAACCACTTCATAGTAGGCAGGTATAAGATATGCAAACCAATTCACTGAGGTAATCACCTTTCCTGCAGAACATTTAGCAAACTTTGGACAACAAGAAGCAAATTAATGAAATCCTACCCAGCTCACCACTTGAAGGGTAGTGGGACCACAAAGCCCAAAATGACTCCCTTTAGTACTTCATCATTTTTTTTCCTCTTCGCTTTTACTCTCCCTGTTTATTTTCCCATTATTTCAGGGAAACAAGAGCTCCCATGCAATGAATCTCATACACAATAAGGTGCTTCAGAATACCATTGCACCACTGACTTTCAGAATTTCATCATGTCGACCTTCAGTACTTGTTGGTTTACTCATTTTTGGGATTTAGAAGTCAGGCTTGTGCGTGACGAGCTTCCTAACCTGGTTGGCTGTGTCCCTTTAAAGCATTAAACTTCATTGTTAGTTCAGCAAAGTTAAAAAGGCTGACATATTATGAAAACATTTATTGCAGCTCTTTGGATAATAGATTGTATCTGACAGGAAGTGATTAGGTAACACCCTAGCAGTAAAGTGTGGGGTTAGTCCTATAGTATAAAAAAATAAAAAAGACGTGCAAGCAAGAGTTACAAGGTGACAAGTCAATCTCAGGATTTATGGAACTTTACAATCCATTGTTATGTTCCATAAACCCCTCAATTAAATTATCCCCTTGTAACTCATACTTGTCAATCATTTATTTGATATGTATGGAATACTAGTGCACACCTCCCATTCGGCTCCCCATAGCACTTGCATGTACAGAGGGGCAACCATCCATGCCTGTGACTAACATCCACATGGTTAGGAATTATCCTATGCTGTTTTATGTTTTAACAAATCATGGGAGGATGGTGTGGTACCTGAGGACTGGAGGAGGGCAGATATGATTCCCCTTCACAAAAGTGGGAGCAAAGCAGAGGCAGGAAACTACAGATCTGTTAGCTTGACCTCAGTGGTAGGGAAAATGATGGAATCACTTCTGAAAGAAAGAGTTGTTGAGTACCTAGACGCCAGCGGGGCACAGGACCCAAGGCAGCATGGATTCACAGTGGGAAGATCATGTCAGATGAATCTAATAGATTTCTTTGACTGAGTGACCACAGTAGTAGACCAGGGAGGGGCTGTGGACATGGCCTACCTAGACTGTAGCAAGGCATTTGATACAGTCCCACACAAAAGATTAATAAACAAATTAGCCAGCCTGGGAGTGGGTCCCAGGGTGGTAGCCTGGGTAAAAAAATGGCTGGACAACAGGACACAAAGGGTAATAGTAAACAGAGTCCACTCTGAAGAAAGAGGGGTCACTAGCAGGCTACTGTAGGGTTCAGTACTGGGTCCGGTCCTTTTTAATATCTTTGTAAGTGACATTGTGGAGTGACTGGAAGGAAAAGTATGCCCCTTTGCAGACGACACAAAGATCTGCCACTGGGTTGATACACAAGAGGGAGTGGAAAGGATGAGAAGGGACTTGACAAGGTTGGGGGAATGGTCAAAAGTATGGCAGCTTAGATTCGATGCAGAGAAGTGCAAAGTAGTATACCTGGGAAACAAAAACCCAGGAGAACAGTACACAATGGGGGGTAGGAGATATTAACAACAACAAAAATGGAAAGGGACCTGGGGGTAGTCATACCAGATGACCTAAAGATAAGCAAGCAATGTGAGAAGACAGTAAGGAGGGCTGGGGCGATACTTGGATGTATAGGGAGAGGCATCACCAATAGAAAACAGGAAGTTGTTATCCCTCTATACAGACAGTTAGTGAGACCCCATCTGGAGTACTGCATGCAGTTCTGGAGACCCCATCTCTGCAAGGACATAGACAGGAGGGAGGCAGTCCAAAAGAGGGCAACTAAAATGGTGCAGTGTCTGCAACAGAAGCCATATGAAGAGAGACTAAAGGAGCCTAATATGTATACCCTCGATGAAAGGAGGGAGAGGGGGGACATGATAGAAACTTTCAAGTACCTCAAGGGAATTAACAAAGTCCAAGAGGGTAGCATCTTTCAGAAAAAGTGATGTGCAAGAACAAGGGGGCACAAGTTGAAGATAGGGGAGAGACGGCTCAGGGGCAATGTGAGGAAGTATTTATTCACAGAGAGGGTGGTGGACACATGGAACGGCCTTTCTGAGGAGGTTGTGGGGTCAAAACAGTGGGGGAATTCAAGAATGCATGGGACAGATGTAAGGCAATTCTGCTGGGGGTTAGGAAGCAGTAGGATGTTGGTCAACTAGGATCTGCAGTTTAACAACAGGCAGGGAATTGGGCAGACTACGTGGGCCAAGCAGTCCTTATCTGCCATCAAAGTCTATGTTTCTGTGTTACCATGAATTGCCTTATAATATATAGTTAACTTGTGTAACCCCCTTGTTACCTGGGGTTACTAGAATCCCAGTAAGACCTAGTGGTAGGCAGGGAAGGCAGCTTGTGGAACTCCAGTTAAATGGGTTTCACACTGTCTCACTCTGTTCTCAGTCTCAGCTGAGACTGAGGGATGACATCACCATAGAACTGTCACAGCTGCATGAGCCACAATGGAATCTGCAGCAGGGAGTTGGAGTAGAATGTTGGGAGGTTTGAACAGTAGTCTGTAGGTCAGTTGGAGTTTGGAGCTTGTTGTGAGAAGAGCACAGCAGCTCTGTGTTAGGCTCTTGGAGCCTCAGCCCTGACATAGGGCTACATTTAGGAAAAAGGTGTGTGTTTCCACCTAAAGAGAGACATATAAGCAAGTTTTAAAGTGGTGGAGACTGCTGAATCAGGTCTCAGTGCCCCATCCCTGAGGGGATGGGGCAGGAAAGTTTAGCCTGCATATTCCAGGGGCAACCCCCTGGCTACTGCTAGTGGAGAAGCTGCCTTATTTGGTCCAAGAGTTTGGGAAACAAGAAGATTTTGTGATTCACCTGTGGGGCACCTGCAACTGGAGGGTGAGTTTCTGCTCTTTCTAAAGGGCCCGTGTTTCACCCTGGGACTTGTGTGATAGTGGGGATTGGACTACTGAAGTAGTGGGAGGTCTAGAGTAATAGGCTTGGCCAAAAGTAAAAGTATGTTCAAGTCCAGCACATAGGGGAAGTCAAGACATGTACAGGAGATGTGACATATGTCTACCCAGTAATCTACATTGCCAAGCTTTCAGAAAAGAACTGTTTAGTTTCCAGACAATGGCCGGGTATGGATTGTGGGAGCTGGAGGTGGGAGACCCCCATCTTTAGTAACCAGGTCCACCTCTACGGATTTGCTCTGTGGATTTCTACTTTGCCTCATGCACTTGGCCAGTGATGAGGGAAGTACCCAGATGTGGGATTGGAAGGAAAATTCCCTCTAGGAGTCGAAGGCTCTAAGGTGGTTTGGGGAGCCACCAACAGGAGAACTGGTTCATTCCCATAATGGACCGCGGATCAAGAGGCCGGCGGGGGAGCTGGGCCATGGGGAAAACCCAAGTAGTGTACAAGTCGGACTGTGTACCCAAAGCTGCGTGCAAGTCCGGGCTGTGTGCCTGATGGGTTTAGAGCCTGAGGGCTGGAAATGTGAAGAAGTGTTCTGTTGTCTCTAATATGCATTACCAGGAATGTAGCCCCGTGGGGGTCCGTCTATGCTTTGTTTGTTCAGTTGGATGTGAATAAAAGCCACACTGTAGAATCCCATTCCTGCTTTGGACATTACAGTTATTGCTTCCTGTGTTCAGATTTACTTGGGTGCCCCTGTGCAGAGTAGCCAAATCTAGGCTCCCTGTGCCGAGTAACCTAATCCTCCCCGAACCCAGTCCTCACCAGTTACTGCTGTCAGCTTCAACAGCATGCCACCTGTCATTTTGCTGAAAGGCAGGGGTCCGGGGGTTACACTTGAATTTAAAATTCTTTTGGAACAGGGTTGTCCCAATGGCTCAGCTGTATTGCCATGCTGATAACCCAAGTTTGGAAGCGAGCACAGAAAATCAAGTTGGTGGCAGGCCATGGCCAAGACAGCTGCTGCTCGGCAATGCGTCTCAGCCAGGGAGGGTTGGCAGCAGGTCCCACCACCACAATGGCCCCTGCAGCTGGGCCAGGGAGCTTGCTCCTGCCACTGGGTGGACTGTGGCTGTCCCTCTTGCCCCTGAGTGGGCTGTGGCTGTGCAAGGCCACTACAGGCACTGCCCATACCAGGGGAGTAGTGAGAAAAAAGGAGGGGGAGAAAAGCCCAGTAGCCATCTAAAGGACAGCAGTTTCAGCCTGACAAGGGTATATCCCTGTAAACATGATATATCCCTATGGATAATCTGCTGACCAGGGTAGTATTAACCTATATGAAAAAAAGAATCCTTTTGGAAGTAACACTTGTGTATCTTATCATACTACACACTTTTTATACTCTGCTGTACCAAGGGACCCCCAGGAAAACAAGATACTGTATATCCTGGGGCCATCCCACCATCCTCTTATCTGATGCATGATGTCAGCAGTGCCCGACTCCCTGATGATGTGTATGTGTTTGAAACTGGTCGGAGGACTGTGAGTGCAATGTCAGCATCTTCTGTGATGCATCCTGGCTGTATGTGAGTTTTTTACAATTTGCAAATAAATACTTACTCTTTGCAGTCATGTGTTTGTGGATGGTGCTACTCTTTCTTGGTTTCTTTGTCATCATTTGGAATCGGCATGTCCGGTGTGGGGGAAACAGATTTTGTGGTTTGTGCACTAGGGGAAATCCCAGGAAAACAATATACTGGGTATCCTGGGGCCATCCCAACACCCTCTGCTTGATGCAAATTTCAGGTAAATACTAGAGACTAACCCAGTGCTCTGTCTCCCTGTCTTCATAGCGATCACAACCCTCGTTTTCAGCAGGTCCTGGAAAAACTGGAGAGTGACCCTATTTGTCAGCGTTTGTCCCTGAAGTCCTTCCTTATCCTTCCATTCCAGAGGATTACCAGAATAAAGCTGCTTGTACAGGTACAGTACAAATGTTTGTTGTTATCCCCTCTGTATCTGGATATGAGAGCTGGCTTTTGGTGCCAATATGTTGCCTAGATGAGGAGGAGGAAAAGGAGGAGCAGAAGGATGATGATACAAAAAGAGGAGTTTCTTTCAGGGGTTGCCTGATGACCCAGCAATAGATTCTCACACCACCGAGTAGGGGCTCAGGTTCAGGAGTGGACCTGGCAGTCTGTTCTGGGAGCCACGGTGGGATGCAGAGCTGCCTTTGGTGCGGCATCCCAGCCTGATGTGTGAAGTAACCTATTTCACTAGATCACAGAGTCCGCTCCCTTTAGTGGAGGATGTGCTGTGCCACTGCTATCTACACACAAGGCCCATATGAGCTGAGCATGGTACCGGAAGGGGGGGGTGTTGGAACGGTCACAAAGGGATCTACAAGGGAGAAAAACAAACTGCCGTGGTTAACAGTATGGCAGACCGATACTCTCAGGTGCCATAGCATACAGCCTCCAGTCACACCAACTGAGGGAACTGAACCCCTCTTAAAAGGGGGGATTAAGCCACAGAGGAAGTACGGTTATGGTTAGTGTGGTGACAAGGCTAAGCGGTTGCCAGCTTGAATGAGACTGGTGACTGGTGCAGGGAATAAAGTCTACTACCGGGATTTTCAAATGGATCCATCCAGAACTCACCAGCCTGCACTTTCAATGGCAAATTTGTGCCTGGGTTCATCTGGGCAGCTAGATCATTAGTTTAGATGCCCTAACATTTTCATCCATTTTGCCCACTTTGCAGCAAATCACAGATGCAAATTGTTGCAGATTTTAAATATGGCTGCTATTTTGAAAGCAAATTCTGAAGCAAATGCAACATTGACACATTCTTGAAAGTTGAGGTGTAATTTGAGGAGCACTTTCAAATGAAATTTCAAATGCAAGTTTGGATGTAGACACAGGCAGAAAATACTGGTCCATATGCACCTGAAACTTTTCAAAAACCAACCCATTAAGTCAAAGGGAAGAGGGCGATTTCAAATGACAACTGCGAAAAGAAAAAACATGTTTCTATCCTGAGGTCTCATTATGTGAACACAGTTAATAAGCCAAAGAACCTGGTTTTATATATCACCTTTCGTACAAACTGTATCCCAAAGCACTTTATAGCCCGGGAGATGGAGGGTAGAGAGTGTTGCTGCCATTTCAAGTTTGCAGGGAGATTCAATAGGCACAGTGATAGATTGGAAATTTTCACAGAGGTTAACTGACTTGCTCTAGGTTACAGAGTGACTAAGTGAAGATTGTAGGTCTGTTTATTCCTTCCCCCCACCTGAGGCAGTGATCCTCTAATTTCAGTTACCTATCAGATTTCTACCTAATATTGCTACTCTGGGTATCTTTTATCATCAGGTTTTCATTCTCTTACTCTCCATCAAAATGACCTTCACTGACTGTATTTTTTTTTTAATTGATGTTTTTGTTTTCTGTTTTTTTACTGCACAGAATATTTTGAAGCGAACCCGTCAAGGATCTAAGGAAGAAAAAGAAGCATCAGAGGCATATGATTCACTGGAGAAGGTACTATAATAGACTGGTCAGCTGAAGGGGCAAAAGGCATTGCCTCCAGTATTCTAATAGCAACCTAAATTAGCACTGGAATGGCTTACCCAGCATTGAAACCATGCAACCTGCTGCTGGAATGCAGTATGTAAACTGGTGTCTCCAGTGTGACTTGGAAAGAAAAGAGTTCAGACCCATTCAGCTTGATCACTGCACTTGTGACTTAAGCCAGGATTTGAATTCAGGTCTCCCTTGCCCCACTATGTTCCAAAAGTTGAAACCCTAGACTCTTTTCACATGTGACCAGAACCAAGATTTGAACCCTGGTTTCTTGCACACCATTTTTTCCCCTGACATCAGAGCTGAAACTCGCCAGACTCATTCCATATGTGACCAGAACAAACATTCAGACTGTGTGTCACTGTACACCTCTGTTCCTAACAAGTCACTGCTGAGAGCCACCCAACTCGTTTTACTTGTCATCTGTGACAGTTATCACTGATACTGTACATCAGTGCTGAGGTCCACCAGATTCATTTCAGATGTGACCTATGACACGTGAACCTGGGTCTTCCCTGCACGGCTCAGTCCCTGACATATCAGAGCTCAGACCCGCCAAACTCAGCAGCTATGCATTGTGTTCCCTTTGTGAAAACCTGAGATTGTGTGTGAGCCTCAGAAACATATACTGCAGTTCACTAGGGATCCACAGAGTCCCACATCACTAGGGTGAATCACTCAGCCCCTGTGGCATTTACAAACACTGCCTCCTCCACATGTCAACCATTGAGTGATACTAGAGTTGACTGCGCAGGCAGCTGCTTATGCCCCCTCCTGGCTGGAGGAAAGGTGTGACCATGGTGGCCCCAACTGTGGAGGACAGAGGAAAAACATTTGACATTGATCTACTTAGGACTGCTCATTAGAACAGGGTGGAATTAGGGGTGGGAGAACCACAAATGTTCTGAGGTTCTAAAAGGAACTGTTAAGCCATAAAAGGTTTTCATAGTTATCCATGCCTTATTAGAAATTCCAAAACCTTTTAAAGTACCTAAACTGTTCAACCTGTGACGGTCCACCCTTAAGCTATTGTCAGAGCAGAGAAAGGAATCTATGAACAAATTGGAGTGGTAGTACACTATATCCAGCCTCCCTTGGGGTCCTTCTGCTACAACCACTAGTCTTCTTAAAAGACCTGCCCGGGGCACCATATTAAGCTACAATATCAATGTTTTAAAAACTATCAGAACCTGAAAAAAGTTATTTAACAGAAAATGGCATAGGTTCTGAACTTGTTTATTTATTTATATTGATAGGACCATGAGCCAAAAATGACCCATTTTCATGGGCGATCAGTGTACAAATAACAATTGAATACCATATAAAATACATACATATAAAAAAAATACAAATAACAAATGAAATATACACATACCAATTCAGATAAATATGTTTTAGCACCATCATTCAAAATATTTACATTTGCACTCTGTAAAAAGATACTCTTTCAACCTATGCCTAAAGGAGCAAAGGGAAAGGTTCACACAATCAAAGACGGACTGTATAGTATTAAAAAAAGTAGGTAACATATAAGATAAAGTCTTTTGTCCTACGGAAGTATGCATTCTTGGAATGCAAAGAGAAAAATTATCTGTTGACTGTGTATTAACACTAGAATTCTGTTTTTTAAAAATTAAGAAAAAACAGTCTGGGACTCTATTAAGTATCACCTTTTTTGCTAATATACCCAAATGAAGTTTATATCTTCCAACCAGAGGAAGCCAACCAACTTGCTCTAGAAGATTACAATGATGAACCCTGGAGGAGATTTTACTACACATCTAGCAAGTGAATTAAGAAACACTTTCAACTTAGATAACAACCCCTCCCTTGCAGTATAATAAAACAAAACCCCAAAGTCAATTAACGGCAGTAAAAAACTTTGGGCCAACAAAAGTCGTGTGGAATCAGTAAGTAAAGGAGATAACCTGTATAGGGCCCCAAGCCGCTGGTGAGTCACCTTCACCATAGGAAATATATGAGGTTCATAGGAAAGGCCCTCATCAATCAACAAACCCAAATACTTAAATTGTTTAACTTGTTCAATGTGCCAGAAACAGTATGTAATGACAATAGAGGATCCAAATTCAATGGTTTTTTAGTGTTTGCAAAAACTATAGATTTAGTTGTTTTCCTCATTTAAAACCAATCCATGAACTCTGAACCAATTATGTACCTCCAAAAAATCATCAGCCAACTCTTTCTGGACTTTATCAAAGTGGGAACCACTTATGAGGACCACTGCATCATCAGCATATAAAAAAATTGAGATCTAGTACAACCAGAAGGAAGAGTATTAAGAAAAAGACTAACCAAAAGGGGACACAAAATAGAGCCTTGGGGAACACCCAGTGTAACTTAGCAGGAGAAGAAAATTGACCACTTACCCTCGTGACCTGTGTACGATCAACCAGGTAATTTCCTAGCCAATCCCTTACATCCTTGGATAGTCCCAAATTAACTAAAGAAGACAGCAAAAGGGAATGATCGACCAGACCAGATGCCTTGGTGAGGTCCACGAACACGGCCCCTGTAAAATGACCCTTATGAGGGGCCTCGTGAACCCCACCAAGGCAGCCATGGTACTATGTCCTGGCCTAAAGCCATGCTGCGCAGGTGTTAAAACATTATATTTACAGAAGTACTCCATAATCTGGTCAAAAATTACCCTCTCCAGAACTTCTAAAAGCGGAGCCAGTAAGGAAACAGGACAATAATTAGATTTATCAGAAATATCACCAGCTTTAAAGACAGGAACAATAGTAGAGTCTTTTACCTCTTGTATTATATATTCTTTCTTTTGTTGTTCTACATTTCATATCTCCTGTCAATGTAATTGCGATCTGTATGTGTATGTGCCTCAGGACCTCCTTGTGAATGAGCTTGCTCAACAGAGTCTTTCCTGCAATAAACTTGAAACTTGAAAACTTGAACTTTCCAAATCATAGGAAAACTAGACCCACATAGTGAAAAATTAAAAACAGTAGACAGGGGAAAACAAAGAAAATCAGAAGTGGTCCTCACAAGTCAGTAATCTATACCATCCTTACTCACAGATGGACGAGGGTCCATTGAAAGGAGGTATTTCAAAACATCACCTGTTGACAAAGATTGAAAATAAAACACTGGAATATTCAAAGCAGAATTCTCCTGAGACACACTAGCATGACACATTAAATTCCCAAATGAATACTTGGAATAATCAGAAAAATTATCATTTAGTTCCTGTGCTATTTCGAATGGATCTGTAATAATACCATTCTTAGTTTGAAAACAGTGGATAGCTGAAGTATGCTTTTTCCCAGTAAGTTCATGTATTAACTTCCAGGTTTCTGTAACATTCCTTCCCCCGAAAGTCCTTCTGCCTTTCAAGAAAGTAATTCCTTTTTAGAAAATGGGCTTTTTATTTCCTGGCATCTGATTGGCTAGTACCCTTGCCAAGGGGGTACATTAACTTTCAATAGATGCCCAGGAAACAAAAAGTACCAGTCTACAGTGCCCCTTCACCCAGTAGTATTGTGCCCACCCTGCTATATAATTGGCTGCAACAACTAATTTAAAATGTAAAACGCCGCCATTTTTTTTCCTTCACTTAGCGAGAGAGCTGAACCACCATCACTTCTCCCAATACACTCCTTCCTGACAGAAACAACTTCCTGCTACCCACAGTAATCAATTTAACATTTCGTTCTCGAAATAAACCCCAATACTTGCTGGCAGCACTCTCGCTCATTCCTACAGCTCTCTACATTGTGGCTCCTCCTGCTCCGCTTGCCCACTCGCCCACTCGTAAAACACACACGCACCCTCGCAATCCCGCCAGTTGAAACAGACGTTCCCGCTCCACAAACCACCGAGGACGAAGAATGTTTTAAAAAAATATAAAACAACTGGCTCCTGAGTACAGCAGCTTACTATCCCACACCGCTCTTCCGTGTCACCATGGTAACCTCTGACCTACCACACGCAACCTCTGACCTCTCTAAAAAAAAAAAAAAAAACTGTCACAGAAAACAGCTTCAGGCAACTGGGGGGAGTGGCACAAATGAAGAAATAAAAACGAAGCCGTGAACCCGATCGGCTTCAGGCAATTGGGTGGGAGTCGGGCACGAATCAAAAACCAAAAACGAAGCCATCAGCCTGATTGGCTTCACGCAACTGTCGCTGAATTGACTGCGCTCTCCATAACTGCCACACTCCCGATCTCAACAGCAAAAGCTACTTTCTGAAGTTGATAGTTAAAGAAACAAATACTGGGAGACACACACACTATCTTTATTTTATTTATTTGTGATTTATTTCCATGGCATAGTACAAGGACGTGTCTACTCTAATGTACAGTGCAGTGTCCAGATGTACCATGTCAAATGAAAGCGTAGGAACTATTTTATTATAAAAGTTATTTTAAACTAATTTTTAGTTAATTTTTTTAAATTAAACTTACATTCTTTAACAGTGCCCATTTTCTAAATGCAATAATACCCTCGGTGGTCGGTATAGGCAATACTGGACCTTCCAGGGCTATAAGGCCCTCCGCCGCGGGTCGGGCCCTCATTACGCCCCTGGGCGGTCCGGTATTGCCCAATACCGCCCACCCTCTTGGGTATTATTGCTTAATTAATCGTCTAACTATGGCTTTGCATTTGTTTCTTGCCTGTTTATATAAAGGTAAGCTAGTATGACTAGAGATCTTCCTATAAGCTGTCCAAGTCTATCTTGAATTCTAATTTGATCTATTAGTTCTGATAAAACCCAGGCCTGTTCATTACCTTTAATCCTAAGCTTCTTTAGAGAAGCAAATTTATCACAAACTAAATTAAATAAATCAGTAAAGTTACCTAATGCTATATCCACATTCTGACTCTGTGCAACCCTAGACCAGTCAATATTAGCAACTGGCTGCCTAAATCCAACCAAATCTAGGGTCTTTATATTACATGAAAACACAAAAACAGGAGGAACAGATTTCCTCTTTGCAGACCAACTACAATAGACTGGGCTGTGGTCACTGACGCCATCGGGGAGAACCCCATGTTGTACAATTTTATTAGTGTCAAGAGACCAGTAACCAGTCTATCAATGATGAAGTTCCAGATTTATACTTAGTCCATGTTGAAACATCAGTTATCTGTGTTAATCCTTGGTTAATAACTGTATCTCTAAATTTTATATTGTCCTTCTCCAGCCAGTTAATATTCATATCACCCATAATAATAAGCTCTCTATTTCTTGGCAAGGACCCAAGTATAATCTCTAGCAATCGAAGTCCATCCCCCTGGGAACCAGGTGGTACATAGATAACCACCATGGACAGTATTTACTGTTTACCTAAGACAATTGTCAAAGATAAATATTCACAGGTGGGAGGTCCTTCGATAGCTACACCCGGCAGAACATTCAAATGGTCTTTCACATAAAAAAGACACCCTCCCCCCCTTCTTGATTTTCTGTCATGTCTAAGAATCCTATAACCATCAATAGAAATTGATTTATCAGAGACCCTATCTGTAAGCCAGGTCTCCAATACCCCAACCACATCAAATTGGTGACAGGCCATCCAAACAGTAAAATCATCCAATTTTGCAAGCAGACTCTGAACATTCAAATGAGCAAAGTTCAAAACATGCTTTAGCAATAAAGCTGAATTCAAATTACCTGCAGCCCTCGGATGGGTGAACTGAACCAGATATTATTAATAATAATAACAATATCAAACTTCTCTTAAGCAGAAAATCATAAAGTCACTGTTTAGTACAAATACTCCTATCATATACCACTAACTGAGAAACCTTAGAGAACAAACTATACAGAACCTGTAATGTAATATACCATTGTAGCTTCCTATAGATATATGCCATTCCATCCCTAACCCAGTCATTAGATGTTAAGACAGGCAAAAATAAATCTAAGCAAAAGACTTTTGTATAAAGCCCAGTTACCTGAACTAAATTATTAATGTTGTAAGACATTTAATCCCCTGTGTTAACAAAAGCAGCAGGGGAATATCCTACCAAAAGAAACATAAAACAAAATACACCAAAGCAGAACATGTTTAACCCCAATCAGAAGAAAAACAAGCAGCCACTAAACAGCAAGGAACCAGGACTGATACACTGCTCATGCCCGCTCCTAAGTGGAATCCCTATCAGATTTCTTGAACTGCCACTTCGTGGACCTGACCTGGGCTTTTAACTTAATAAATCATAATTTGCTTTGTTCTAAGCTTGTAAATTTGGGTTTTTCCACTCTGGTCATCTCCTTTCTTAAGAGTTTTCTAGAGGGACGATCTCAACAAGTGTATATTGAGCCTTCATTATCTGTTCTACGGTTAAATTGCAGAGGTGTTCCACAGGGGTCCGTTTTGGGTCCCCTGTTATTTTCAATATTTATAAATCAAATTCCTTCGATTTTTTTCAGCTAGTCATTGTCTTCTCTATGCAGATGACTTAATTTTGTATGACTAGAATCAGAATATTGAGTTAATTAATGTTGGTTTACAAAATGATTTTGATAAACTTGGTCTTCGGTTGTTAAATAATCAAATGATTTTGAATATAAAAAAGACCAAGTGTATGGTATTTGGGAGTGCTCCTTGTTTAAAGTTAAATTCCTGTTTACATATACTTGGTAAAAGTGGTGATTTAATACAACAGGTTGACATATTCCAGGGTTTTAAATAATTGATTAGCAGTTTTTTTCTTGGAACTATACTAACTGTACAGAAAGTATTTATATAGATTTTCTAGAAGTGCTGTGTTTGTTAAACACTTTGAGGCAAGAGCTATGCATTTTCACAAAGCTTTAGCATTTTTACGAGCAAAACGCTAATCAATTTTTAGAGTTAAATAAATCCCTGTATTCAAATATTTGGGAGTTTTTTGGGGATCCTTGTTTGGGATTTTTGCCACAGGTAAAGGCTGTTAGTAAGACTATAATTCAGAATTGGGCTTGTTATATAAACTTAAGGCTTATTTGACATTGGAATCTCGTAGAACAATTGCAGTTGGTACTTTGTTACCACATCTTGATTATGTTTCTTTTTTATATTTTGGTTCGGGTGTAAGGGAGGGGAGGGTTTTGAGTGTAGCTTATAATAATATTTGTCGATTTCTTCTTGATGCTCCACGAATGACACATCATTGTGCATTCTATTCTTCGTTGGGTTGGCTATCTCCCAAATTAAAGTTTGCCTATGTACTTGATAACTTGGTATATCATACTATTTATGCTAGGAACTCTTTCCCTTTGTCTGATCTGGTAATAATTATGGATTCTCAGGTTACTTTGCATTCAAATCTTGGAATTGTTTTGAGGGCTTCAGTTATAAGGGGAAAATCTGGTTCTCGATTGTTTTCGTCATCAGCTGTTAGTTTATGGAATGATTTACCTTCTTCCCTTAGATGTATTTCCTTCAGCTATGGGATTTAAGGTTAAATTTAAATGTTATTTGTTATCTATTGATGTATGTAATTGTTAGTCTAATGTTGTTTTTTTAATGTTATTTTTTTTTTTAGTTGTTTAACCAGGAGTAGCACACTAAGCTGAAAGCTTTTTTACAGGAGTGACCTGGGAGCACAGGGAAGTTAAGTGACTTGCTCAGGGTCACACAGTATGCAGGTGGAAGCTGTGGGATTCAAACCCAGGTCTGGTCTGCTGGATGTCACCAGATTTGCAGCTCAGAGCCTTAAACCACTGCGCTATACTGCCTCCCTATTATTGTTTACCTGTCTTTCGGGTCGGACCTGCAAAAGAGCTTTGCCCAGTGCCCTTACCCAGTTAACAAATTTAAAATAAAATAACAAATCAATAAGTATCTGGCAAGGAACACAACCCAAAAAATAAAGAGTGCAGGCTAGGCCAGGATAACATCCAATAATGCCAGGACAGCACATGAGTCTGCCACACTACCAGGCTGTTCGTGGTTTTTCTATGATTGCACCATCCGAGGCCCTGCCACTGCTCAGTCAGGTACAATCAATTATTTATTTAATTAGTTCTGCTGGAAAATAGCAGATAATTCCCTTCTAATATACTAATATATAAAAGAAAATAAAAAAGCAGTTAAATAAAATAATATTAAACAAATACAATCCTAACACTTGCTCCAATTAAAAATTCAAACTTTAAAAAACCCTAGGTCCCTATCAATATAATAACTCAAATGCACTTTTTTATATAAGTTGATCAAACTCAACCCTTCAAACACCTGTTGCCACTTTACCCACATCAGTACCCCCCCCCCACACTTATCAACACTGGGATTCATGATGCAAAGTCTACAAAAATAGCAACAGGCAATAGATCTTCAAATTAACTTAATAGTTACAGCTGCAGCTGAATACGGCTAGATATCAAAGCCATAGGGAACTGGAGCAACAGTCTTCTCTAGGTAGCGAGTGGAAAGTACAATCAACTTCCTTACAACATTTGCTCCCCACAAAGGATAATTGTTTCTTCTGCCGAGTGGCGCACCACTCACGCTCATGCTGTGGGCAGCACGGGTCTTTTCAAGCAGTCTGCTCCATCTCCTCTGTGACGAAAAATGCTTCTCTCTCCTCCCTCACTGACGAGCTCCAGTAACCGGGAGCAGCAGGCACGATGGTAAAGAACAGAGGGGAGCACTGGCACCTAAGTTAAATCCTCCAGTACATTCAGCACAGCAAATACTGTCCCGATAAGCACCCCACACAGCAGATGTTTCAGCGAAAGGGGAGCTAGCTGATGCGGTCAGTTCAAACACAGCGTCTTATTAAAACTGAATCTCCCATCCCGGAATGGAACAGGCTACTAAAGGAGGCAGTCTGTGTGAAATAGTAGGGAGATTAAGAACACAGGGAGGACAGACACATGGGGCTGATAGACAAGGTGGCAAAAAGAGAGCAGGGTAAGGAGGAGTGGAGAGCTGCTCGGCTCGAGCCTTCACTATCAACATTAGATAGGAAGGGCTCGGCAGACCTGTTGGGACACAGGGCCTTTTTCTGCGGACACATTTAACGTTTTTCTATATTCTGTCTGTTGCTTGTCCAATTTTTATTCTGTGTGTTGACTTTTTTTATTTAGACAGTTTGGACCAGGGAAGTACACTGAGCCAGAACTCGTCTCCAGGTGTGACCTACTTTTGCCCAGTCAATTTCTGTAAAATTCTGATCCTCCAGAAAAACTAAATCCTTTTTCTCTGCTTACCCTTTTCATTTCCTCATGACCCTCAAAGTCCCTATGAATATCTTCATCTGGTGTCCTTTTATGGAAAACTGTGCTGATCCTGAAAGTAATTTTTATGTTTGCTTGTGCGCAAGAAGCATTACACGGCAGCTTAGGAGAGAAGTGGGTTGTGGAGGTGTGGCACTGTGGCAGCCAACAGAGGCACTACATTTGGGGGCTTGGCTCTGGTGGACCAATGGAGGCACAGTGTGCTGATGACGCAGATTTCCAAAAGTGCCAAGTTGAAACGTTTTCACCGCTGCAATGAGGGGCCGCCTTGTCATTGCAGAGTCAGCCATTCCGCTGCAATCAGGGAGCAACCTGTCATTGCAGGGCGGTACCTTGCATAGTGTAACAATATATGTAAACATGGTGGCAGCTTGCTGCCACCTCTCAGCCCCATGAAAGCTGAACAGGGGTGGCCAATCCCCCTATCGACAGCCCCCAACCCAGTTCATTTGCCGATGGGGGAGCCCACTCCCCGTCAGCATGATGTCAACCCCTCCCATTTGTTGGAGTGCTGAGGGGGTGCCCAATCCCCCTCGGCATCATGCCCCCACCCCGACATAATCGTTCTTGCCGACTGGAGCAGTCCCCATCGGCCAGTACCCCCACCCCAAAAAAGGGCATGTGGCATACTGAGAGCCCACCCCAGTGTGCTGAAAGCAAGCTTGGGGAAAAACCTTCCTGCAATGTCTTTTTTCTCTCCTGAAATAAAGGAAATGGTCCCACGCCAGTCACCATCCCTCCCTAACCCGCACCCACCCACTGTGCACCCTACCTCCCCACACCCCCTCACCCCATACTTATCTCTGGAGCCTGGAGCGATGATCTTCGGTGGACCGGGAACACGTCTGCACTCTTCAAAGCCGACCACGAACTGAAGAAATGCCGGTAAGCTGTATAATGGCATAAATAGGTTTTTTTCAACTTTGGTGAATATCTCATGCATTTTTGGGAATTTTGGCACCACATTTTCAGCATGGGGTTATTGGGACCCCTCCTCATGAATTCAGCCACAGTCATAGCGTTATTCGGTCCTGAAAGGTGATTTGGTGGTCACTGCACAGAATCACTTTCCGGGACTGATTAATGAAATGACAGTGCCACTGTTCATGAGGTGGGCTCTCAAAAAGACTATGTTGCAAATTTGGTGAAAAAAATTCAAAAAATGACTGTTTTACAAATGTGCATTGCAGAGTTTCCACACACACTCATAACTTCACAAATGTGTAACATTTTCACTCCAGATTTTCAACATTGGCATTTTTCCACACCTCCTTATAAACAGTACAGCTGTCATTTTTCACATCCTGACCGAAATGTGTTTTCACACTTCTGGCACAGAATAGCACGGTTTCTGTGGGAAATCAGTGTTTGGGACACATTCAGAAAATCACAGTGACACTGTTCATGAGCAGAGGTCCTAAAATGCCTATGTTGAAAATTTGGTGACAAAAGTCCATAAAATGACTGTGTTACGAGCATGCGTTGTGCAGTTTCCACGCACGCTCATAACTTCACAAATTTGTAATATTTTCATTCCAGATTTTCAACATTGGCATTTTTCCACACCTCCTTATGAACAATACAGCTGCCATTTTTCACATCCTGGCCAAAATGTGTTTTTGTGCTTCCGGCGCAGAATAGTGTGGCCACTGTGGGAAGTCAGTGTTCGGGACAGATTAAAAACAAATCACAGTGACACTATTTATGAGCAGAGGTGCTAAAATGCCTATGTTGAAAATTTAGTGACAAAAGTCCATGAACTGACTGTGTTACGAGCGTGCATTGCCTGGTTTCCACGCACCCTCATATTTATGCACATTTGTAATATTTTCACTCCAGATTTTCAACATTGGCATTTTTTCACACCTCCTTATGAACAGTACAGCTGTCATTTTTTATATCCTAACCAAAATATGCATGTACACATCTGGTGCAGAATAGCGCGGTCGCTGTAGGAAATCAATGTTCAGGACAGATTAGGAAAATCATAGTGACACTGTTCATGAGCAGAGGTCACAAAATGCTCATGTTGAAAATTTGAACATGAGTTGTGCAGTTTCCACGTAAGCCCAGAAGTTTGAGTATTTTTAACATTTTCACTACAGATTTTCAACATTACCATCTCTTCACACCTCCCTATGAATGGCACAGCTGACATTCTTCACATCCTGCCCAATCTGTGTTTTCATACATCTGGCGCAGAATGGCACGGTCACTGTGGGAACTCAAAATTCAGGACACATTGACAAAATCACAGTGCCACTGTTCATGAGAAGAGGTCCCAAATGCTTTCATGAGCTGAGGGTCACAAAAAGGCCATGTTGAAAATCTGTAGTGCAAATACCAACAAATGCCCGGGGCGTTAGGGTGTCTAACCATAACGTCCCACCCTGTACAGACTGACAGGCATCAGGGGTGTGCCTTTGGATTGCCGACTGTAATACTCATGCAGTTCCACCCCCACCCACCACCCTGCAGCCAGTGACAGGCATAGAGGTGTGCCTTGAACTCTTCTGCCCCAGAGTTCACCCTGTTCTCCTACACTGCACCCGTTTCAGCGTATGTCCTTATGGAATGGGGGTGACTGTACAGCCAAACACCCCAAGGCACACCTCAACATGTGTTGGTGTCTGCAGGATAGGGTGAAGTGAAATGGCATGATTGTTTTTGGTGATGACATAAATGCATACCCCATTGCCTGTCCGTCTCTGTAGAGTGGAGGTGAGGTTGGCGTGAAGTTCAATACTTCACTGCCATTCCTATTCTGTATCTCTCTAACTCCTGCATTTCCAATGCTAATACCAGCAAGCAAACATTCAGCATTGACAAATGCTTGTTATGTTTGCCATGTGTGTGTGTGTGTGTGTGCACGCAGTGAACATCTTGTTATGGTAGTTGGCTTTTGAGAGGTGTGACACTGTCTGTCCAATGCAGATTAGTGTTTTAGGGGCATGACAGTGCCACATCAATCATCACCCAGGCTGATCATGACAGAGTTTTGGCTTGCTGGTAGGAGACGTCGTGTTCTTGAAAAGAAAATGCCAATTCAGTCGTGGGTCAGCTTTTTCCTTTGACCTATGGGCACCTGCAGGCAGAGCTGATCTGTCATGATCAG
The DNA here is from genome assembly GCA_016271365.2 of Neoceratodus forsteri. NCBI lineage: Eukaryota > Metazoa > Chordata > Ceratodontiformes > Ceratodontidae > Neoceratodus > Neoceratodus forsteri. The sequence continues at coordinate 613,209,204 of CM028138.1, read as the reverse complement.
CCTGAAATTTCAAACATCCAGGGGCTAATACCAGCTGTAACAGAGAAAACCATCAATCGATGTCTGTTACTGGCACCCCCCGTAACTGTCCCCTGAACCTGACCCTCCTTCTCAGCACCCCCCTGCAAATATAACACTGACACTGGGGTGCCCAATCCCCCAGTGTCACCACCTCAAAAGGGAAACCACTGCGTTCCGCTCAGGTCTATTGTGCTGCTCACAGTGTGCGGTCACATCTCTAAATGATGCTGAAATGCAAGAAGGCTCGTTCATGTTGCAGCTACCCCTTTAACTGTCACACCCACCAAACCTCTCTCTCAGCACCTCCCACCCCTCCACCTCCCCACTCCTACAAACATAACACGGACACTGGGAGTGTCCAATCCCCCAGTGTCACTGTTTGCACTGAAGCGCCAGAAGGCTCGTTGATGTTGCTGCCATCTCTGTAACTGTCCCACCCACCTGACACAAACATGGCACCGACACTGGGGGTGCCCAATCCCCAGGTGTCCCTGTCACAATCTGAAATAATGAAAAACGTCTGTTTTTTTTTTTTTTTTTTAACCCTGTAAAAAAGAAAACTGTCCATCAATGTCTGTTGCACCATTAGTCCCCCCACCCGACCCTTCCACTCAGCACCCCCCCGAGCCCTTACTTACACACCGGGGGGGTCCAACACCGTAATCTTCTATGGACTGCAGAGACATCTTCACTCTTCAAAGCTGGATCACGAACTGAAGAAATTAGTATTGTGGTTCAATGTATTTTAATGGGGTTTTGAATTTAGTGGCATTACTTGGCCATTTTTGCTCCAAATTTTCAACACACCTTTTTCGGGATGCCACCTCATGAACAACCGCTGTGGAATTAGGCAAATCTGTCCCAAAAGGTGATTTTGTGGTCAGTGCGCAAAATCATCTTTCGGACAGGAGTTGAACATTTTTCCTGCGCTTGTTCATGAGGTGGGGTCCTAAGAAGGCTATGAGGAACATTTGGTGTAAAAATATTAAAAAAACAACAAAGTTATGATCCTATGTTGAATTTTGCAAATGCAGGCTCGTAACTTTGGTAATTTTCAACATTTTTACACCAAATTTTCAGCACAGTCATTTCTTTACAGCACCTCATGAATGTGACAGCTGTCATTTTTCAAAGCCTGGCCAAAGTGTGTTTTTGCATCCCGAAAGGTGATTTTGCAGTCACTGCGCGAAATCTCCTTTCAGGCAGGAGTTGAAAATTTTCTCTGCACTTGTTCATGAGGTGGAGTCATAAGAAGGCTATGTTGACAATTTAGGGCAACAATATTACAAAACAACAAAGTTATGAACATGCATTGAAATTTACAAATGCAGACTCCTAACATTTGTAATACATAAAACACAAAGTGCACCACAACGCATCTAGTACCCTTGGGCTTCTATACCAGTGATGAACATCCGGCATTGACAAATGCTTGTTTCTAGTAGAAGCCATTTTTTAAAAACTGGTTCCAAATAATTCTATCATTGTTCCATCTATACTAGACTTTTACTACACTCAGTGGTTGTTTATGAGTTACACTGTGGTGATTAATAGTATTTTAGAACTGCATGATGTAGCTTATGTCCCTCTCAGCCATTGAGTTCTATAGTAGAACACGCATACATCATTCCAACAGTGGAAGACCAGAGCAAGGGACATAAACTACATCATACAGTTCTAACAGGGTTCTTATCATCTGTGTGTAAATCATTATAGATTGAGGGAGCACTCCCAACCAATTGGAGTGCTTCTCTTCTCTGCACAAGACCATCTTATTTTGTGAAGGTTTTCCAAAAAAATTTATATATTATTGATTGAGCTAAATTAATATATTATTAATACCACCACTGAAATGATCATTATGGTTACAAGAGTGGTCTCACTTAATTCTTAGGGTATCAGAACTGCTTACCTTCGGTTTGCGGTTCTCATATCCTACAAATGCTCATGAAACTACTCTTACAACCATAAGGATGGTCTCAGTGGTGGTATTAACATACAGAAACACCCACTTAGATATCAAAAAGCCTGTAGAGAAGGGGTTCACCCACTTCGTTGCGACATGCAACAGGGTGATGGCCATTAGGGAAACACCACAATGCCGATGACGCACATCACGCCCAACAATTGTGGCACTTGATCCCACTTACGCCCCATGTACTGGGGCAAATGCAGGCTCTTTGAGGATGGCTTTGCCCCCTGCACCCCCCAACAAATTAATATACTCATCTCCACGATGAAGGTGTAGGGGGCAAGGAGTGTAACACCTCTATGGGCGACAGAAGAGTGCGCACTGCAAAATCCAGGTCACCTGAATAACAGGTGAACTGGATTGCGATACTGCAGCTATATCGCCCTAATGCCGCCCAGTGACAGGATACCTAGAGAAAGAACAGTTACAGAACTGAAACTGGTATTTAAAATTAGTTTCTACAGGGGAAAATGAATCACAGATTCAACGCAGTTCTCCATTAAAGAGCCTTTGATGCCACTGGGCCAACACTGAAAACACGTAATATATAGACACAATTCAACTTGTATTTTTTATACTTTTTTCCTGTAATTCTCACCCTTGTTTCTTTATTACTATGGGCAGTTGCATACTGTGTGACCCTGAGCAAGTCACTTAACTTCCTTGTGCTCCCAGGTTGCACCTGCAAACAAGCTTTCAGCTTAGTGTGTCTCACCTGGTAAAATAATTGGTTGGTAAAAAAAGTTGCATGAAAACAGGTTCTCTGCCCTATCGGCTCTGGTTACTTGTCTACATCTGACATCACAGTTTTGTTTATGACATCATAGTATATCGCTCTGGGTTTATTATAATGTCATTAACTGGGGATTATGATGTCAGGTGTAGAGAAGAAACCAGACTTGATAACGGACAGTGATCTTTTTGTCTTACAGCTGCCCTTGGTAATAAAAAAGGGAAAGAATTAGCAAAAGTATATGAAATATAAACTGAATTTTGTCTAAATCTTACATTTTTCAAAGTTTTCCTAATGGTGTCAGGGCTCTTTAATATATCCCTTTTATCAGAGCATTTCCTCCTACCCCTTTGCCTTTACCAAGATGGATTCAACACTGCTGATGTCCTACCTAATGCTCTCTCCCTTGGTTATCCTAATGTTTTCTGATATGTTCAGCCAGACCTTCCGAGAAGATACAGGTACCTGTAGCTTGTGGATGAGTTTCCAAGCTGAACCCATCTGGGATCTGTTTATCAACCATATTGATATAGGATTTCTTCCTAAAGCGAATCCTCAATTCCTGCCTCTTTCCCTCTTGGATCATGTCACATCATTCAAGTACATAGCCATGGGCCTAAACCAGTCATGGGACTTCTCTACCCACATTGACACCATTTCCTCTAAAGTTCTCCATCAGCTTGGTGTCCTTCACATGAACAAAGCTTGGCTTCCTACTATAGCCACACAGGAGATAATCTTAAAATACTAACCATAGTAATATTGTTTCTTCCAAGGGATCTCCCAGTAGGATTAGACATATGCAGTCAGCTCAGAATCTCTGACTGCCCCCAGAGCTATGATGTAATATGGAATGTATGCAAATCATGGAACTTAGAATGCTACATTCAGACTGCTGCCTCTAGGTGGACTGTGTTCCATCTATCTACCAGATTCACTTTTACAGACTATCCAAATTAAATAATTGTAACTTAACAACCATAAAAACAATACCCTCCACTTGGTAAAAGAGGATAGGTTCCAACAGGAAAAAGGAGAAACACGAAAAGGAGAACTAGGTGCCCTAGGCATATCTGTGTGCATCAGAACAACAAGTTAGTCTGGTGGTGCTGAGGGTTGAGGCACTGTATGCTACACCTTGCGCTATGCCGGTGACCCAGGTTCGGGAATGGACTCAGGTCGCCGGGGGAGGCTGGACTGAGCATCCCCATGGATGCTGTCCTCCGAGGGGGGGGCAGGTTACAGGGCAGCGATGCCCACATGCATTGGCACTGGTGGCAGTATTGGTGATGAGGCGTAACGGCTCCCTACAGGGGAGCCGGGGGTGGGGAGAGTGCTGCGGATGCTTGACAATGACATGTGTATGCACACTGCCTGTCTGGACTTAAGTCCTCTGTGTCGGTTCCCTCGGGGGATGGGACTGGGAGACAAAACACAGGCAAAAAAATCTCTCAGTCCCGTGCGGACTGATGCTGGATCCACTCTATGTCAGGGCCCAGCCAAGAAGACCCAGGGAAAGGATTCCTCGGGGCAGGGACAAGGAGAAAGTAAAAAATAAATAAACAAATAAATAAATAAATAAAGCAAATGATTAATGACAACATTAACAAGCCCCATGAAGTATTGCTGAACCTGATTCAGGTTCTGTAAGGGGAGGTAGGGATGGGAGATCTAATCCTACTGGGAGATCCCCTGGAAGAAAAAAAAATTACCATGGTAATTTTTTCTTCAAACCTCAGGAATCTCACAGTAGTATTAGACATATGCAGACTACCAGGCAGTGCCTTGGGAGATGGGTACAGAACCTATTTAGGGAAAATGTTCTGCAATACTGCAGTGCCAAACCTAGCATCACTCCTGGACTGGACATCTAGGCAATAGTGCTTTGTGAAGGTGTGGACTGTACTCCAGGTAGCTGCTTTACAGATTTCCAGCAAAGGAATGTCACTTGCAGTTGCCACAGGGGCAGCAGTTCCATGAGTGGAATGTGCCCTGACCTGAGGCCCTCTGGTGGCTGTTTCTCAGTCTTACTGTAGCAAACTTGGATGCAGGATACTATCCAATATGCGGTTGACCGCTTTGAGGCAAGCCTGCCCTTTCCTGCTTCACCATACATAATGAACAGTTGTGAGTGGGAATCCCTGAGGTCCTTAGTATGAGTGATGTAATAGCTGAGAGCCCTTTTTACGTCCAAACTATGAAGGTTCAGTAACCCTGAACTGGACTTAGCTATAAAAAAAAAAACAAAAAAAAAAACAGGAAGGGTGATGGACTGGTTCAAGTGAATCTCAGATACCACCTTTGGTAGGAATTTCCTGTTAGTCCTAAGGGTCACCTTGTCCTTATGGAAGATAATGTAGTTCGGATCAGTGCAAAGAGCTTAGTGCTCACACACTCTTCTTGCTGAAGTGATTCCCACCAGTTTCATGCAACATATTTCAGGTCAGGCATAGCCACTGACTCAAAGGGAGGTTCCATGAGTTTGGCTATGCACAAATTCAGATCCCAAGGAGGAATTGGCTCCCTAAGAGGAGGGAACATATGCGCCAAGCCTTTGAAATATTTCCTAAAAATAGGGTGTGAAGCTATTGTTCTCTGAGCACCTGCAGATACTGCTGCTAAGTGAACCCTAAAGGTTGCAGGCCTGAGGCCTCAAGCCTGCAAGTGCACCAGATAATCAAGCAATGTAGATAAGCTTGCCTGAAGGGGATTGATTTGCTTAGGCATGCACCAGGTGAAAAATTTTTTCTGTTCTATTTCTTTCATTTTTGTTGACCGGAAGGAGGACTAGACAATTTTTGCCTATTTTCAGCCCCGTCCGGAGAGATACAGATGGATGGCAACTGAAATTGAACCAGATTTTAAGCCGTTGGTGGTATGTTTAGTGAATGGGTGAAATATGGCCAGAACACAGGAAAATTCCCCTACTGAGCTGTAGAGGAAGCTGCCATTCACCATAATGGCCAGTCCTGTCCTGGAGCCAGAGGAGATGGATGTACATGGAGTTGGGGAGCTGGTCTCAGCCTCAGCTTCTGCCAATGTGGAAACCAAAGTTTTTTCTGATGCGGCAAATGCGCTGGACTTGGAAAACGGAATAATTACAGAAGATACTGGACAAACTGATAAAACAAGTACTGAAGGGATGCTAAACTTAAACAAAACTGACATTGGCTAAACGCAAAAAATCTTGAGGCACTGCAAGCCTCACTAAAGGTAGAGAGGAGATCACGTCAGTTCTAAAGAAAAAACAGACACAGATAGTAGCATCTGCCCTGCATAACAACCAGACTGTGGATTCAAGTAAAGATATAACGACCACGAAAGTCCCGGATTTCAAGGTTGTAAGGGACACTTCTGAATGAATGCCTGAATACTGTATTCCAAAAGGGCTCTGACCAAGAGAAGGCTACAGTATTTTCATTTTCTGCTAATTCCACAGCAAAAGAAGGCAGAAGAAAAACTGTACCTACTATACGGAAAGACGTAGACTCTTGGGCAGATGTACCGGGGCGGATGAGTCAGCATGGACAGTTGAAAAGGTGCTCATGACAACTGGATGGGCTCGATCTCCCACATCAGGAGAATGGATCTTTGGCTTTGCACCAATTTGCATCTTGGGGGTAAGATTATACACTTCATACAAATTCTGCTAATTGTAAAAAGACTAGCAATGTTACAAATATGCAAGGGATTGGGGAAACAGCAGTAATCACAGACTCCCCAGTGCAGATCTCGGATGGGTTATAACTTACCTAAAACCCCAGTTTACAAATACTGGAGGAGATAATTATCACACCACCACCCATTGAAAATACAACAGAGGTAGTGGTAAACCCTCCTGATGGCAAGACAGCTAAAATTAACTCAGGTAATGATTTAAATGTTGAGAATACACAAGTCTCTGCTCCACCAACTACAGGGCAAACATACAAACCTTATGCTTCTTTGTTTAAAGGCCCTAGGTATCCGGCCAAAAAGCATAATGTGGTCAGGGAGGCCTTCAGATATTTCTGGGCAGAGTTTATGTGGCCAGAAAGTTGTTAAAAACGAGCATGAAATTCAACACCAGTGAAATATATGCTTCAATACACGTATCAGAGGAGTCAATGTTTGATATAAGCTTCAAACTTAGCGGAGACCTCCAAAGATTTTTGGGACCAATATCTTCACTTAAAGATGACTGCTTTATAAGCACCATTTGAAGCGATACCTTTGTCCAAACCAGCATACAGAACTAACAATGTACTTTTTAGGAATGAAGGAGTTAGCATTACAAACTTGCTTCACTGGCTAAAACAAAGATGTAATGTTCTGGGGAATCCAGAAGCAATCTTCGATACAGAGAACATCTGGACTGGGGGGTGGAGGACAAATGTAATGCTATATTCGAATGACAAAGAGTTACAGCACCTACCAAATATTTTTTTTTTGGGGGTGGAGGACGTGGGTTTTATTTTATGTGGGCCAGCCCAAGGCCTACTACAGATGCGGCTCCACAGGTCATTTGAGCAGTATTTGCGACCAACTTACATGCACAAAATGTTTTGCTTTGGGTCACACTGGTGTGCACTGTAGATCTGAACCCATGAGTAATCTATATGACATCAAAGGGCACATATACCAGGAGTGTAAATGGGCAGCGCATAATCGGGAAGAATAGGCTGATAGAGCAGAACAGCAACTGATAGTCACAAATGCACAGAGAGTACATACAGGAAGGATGGACTCCTTTATTGCTCCCCCTTCCGCAAAGACAGCAAAAAAAGGAAACTCACAAGGAGGAAATAAGACAGGAACTTGCTCAGAGGGCAGGACAGACTGAGGCACAGGAAGATGATCAAGTGGAAATTTTGGGGGAGATGGAAACAGGGAGACTTACCCCCTTCCTCGTTGGAAGATAGGAATGCAGTTTCCAGGCCAGCTTTGGAAAAGCCAGTCCTGCAGTCTGTAGACAGCATGCCCCACCTCCCTCCCTCCCAAGCACAGGCCACATAGATATGGTTAAAGTAGATACTAGGCGAAGGCAGACTTGAAAGCAGCCAAACCCTAAATTCCCTAAAACATCCCCAATACCAGTTACCAACAGGTATGAAACATTACGGACAGTGGCAGATGGATCAGGAGATGAGTCAGAAGATTCTTCACTGTGTTCTAGTCAGCAAGATATAACTTCAGATACTGAACAAACTGAAATGCATAAAGAAGTAGGCCCAGCCCTGCAGCAAGGGAAAGAGAAAAAAAAGGTTTAGAGGTCAGAAGGTCAAATAAGCAAAAATCACCCTAAAGGTAGTATAGAAACATAGAAATTGACAGCAGATAAGGACCGCAAGGTCCATCCAGTCTGCCCATTTTTGTTTACCTTCTAAATGTGCCATAGGCCTTTGTTCTGTCAATGGCCTAGCTATTCATACTCATCTGCATTGCTCCCTTATGCCTATCCCATGCCTGTTTGAAGCCCTGCACTGTATTCATATCCACCACTTCCTGAGGTAGGCCGTTCCATGCATCCACCACCCTTTCTATGAAAAAAAAACTTCCTCACATTACCCCCTTAATCGGCCTCCCTCTAATCTCATGCTGTGTCCTCTAGTCCTATTTTTCTTGTATTGAAACATGTTAGACTCTTTCACCTTGTTAATGCCCTTAAGGTGTTTGAATGTTTTGATCATATCACCTCTCTCCCTCCTTTGCTCCAGGGTATATATATTGAGCTCCATTAATCTGTCCTCATATGTTTTCTGATGCAGTCCCTGTACCTTTTTGGTTGCCCTTCTCTGGACTGCCTCAATTTGGTTAATGTCCTTGTGAAGGTGTGGCCTCTAGTACTGCACACAGTACTCCAGATGGGGGACCTAACCAGTGTCTTGTAAAGAGGGATTATTACCTCCCTCTTCTGACTTGTGATACCCCTACTAATACACCCTAACATCCCCCTAGCCTTACCTACTGTTTTAGTGGTCTGCTTGAATGATTTCAGGTCATCGGTTATCATGATGCCCAAGTCTCTCTCTTCCCTTGTGACTGCCAGCAACTCCCCTCCCAGCCTATAGGTGGCTTCAGGGTTTCTCTTCCCTATGTGCATGATCTTGCACTTCTTTGCATTAGACCCCTGTTGCCACTCTTCTGACCTATTTTGCTAGTTTATCCAGATCTCTTCTCATTCTGCCCACCCCATCTGGATCATCTGCTCTGTTGCAGATATTGGTGTCATCTGCAAACAGACAAACCTTACCATCCAGTCCTTCTGCAATGTCACTGATGAAGATATGGAAGAGGACTGGTCCCAGGACTGATCCCTGAGGTACCCCACTTGTGACTTGCATCTCTTCTGACTGTATACCGTTTACCACCAATCTCTGTTTTCTGCCCATCAACCAGTTTGCCACCCAGTTGACCAACTTCTGATCCACCCTGAGCCTACCCAGCTTATTAATCAATCTTCTATGTGGAACAGTATCAAAAGCTTTGCTGAAGTCAAGGTAGGCGACATCAACTGATCCCCTTGGTCCACCACTCTGGTTACCCAGTCAAAGAAATCTACAAGATTAGTTTGACAGGACCTTCCTTTTGTAAACCCATGCTGTCTTGGATCCTGTGCCCCTATGGATTCTAGATGTTGCACTATCCTTTCCTTAAGGAGTGCCTCCATAATCTTGCCCACTACTGAGGTAAGACTCACTGGTCTGTAGTTCCCTGCCTCCTCCCTGCTACCACTCTTGTGGAGCAGGATCACATGAGCCCTTCTCCAGTCTTCTGGGACCTCTCCTGTGCTCAGAGACTCACTAAACAATGGTTCTGCTAGTTCCACCCTTAGCTTCTTTAGAACCCTGGGATGTATGCCATCAGGTCCCATTGCCTTGTCCACCCTGAGCTTATCGAGCTGTTGTTGGACCCTTTCTTTTGTGAAGGGACTAGTGCTCACCTCACTCCCCCGTGTCCATGGTGCTGAGCTTTGGGCCCTGCCCTACCTTCTCTTCAGTAAATACTGAACAGAATTATCTATTTAGGATAGATGCTTTTACATGGTCCTCCTCCTCACATGCACCCTTATCTCCTTTGATCTTAGCAATACCCCCCCTGGACTTTCTCCTTTCACTAACGTATCTATAGAAAGTCTTGTCACCTTCTTTTACTGTTTGTGCTAGTGTTTCCTCGATTTGGGCCTTTGTCTGCCTTACTACCTTCTCTGCTTCCCTTAGGGAAGTTTGGTTTGCCTTCCTATCTTTATCCTGCTGTGTTCCCTTATATTTCCTGAAGGCCAGCCTTTTGGTTCTGACCTTTTCTGCTACTGTTTTTGAGAAACAAAGTGGTTTCCTTCTTCTTTTGCACTTCCTTTTCTCTCTAACACAATGGGATGTTGCTTCAAGTATTGCATCCTTAATGCTTGCCCACTTTGCCTGTACCCCCTCACCCGTATTTCTTTTTGCCAGGGCTAACTCAACTCTGTTGGCCATTTTATCAAAGGCAGCTCCTCTGAAGTTCCATATGTTTGCCTTGGAATGGGATGATTTAGTTGTAGTGGCCAAATTGAACCATACCATGTGATGGTCACTGGCTCCCAGGTGACCTTCTACCTGGAGATCTGTGATCCTTTCCCTGTTAGTCTGTACTAGATCTAGGATAGCCCTGTCTCTTGAGGGTTGTTGTACCAGTTGTTTGAGGCTCTCCCCCTGCAGGGAATCCAGCATGTGTCTAGTTCTGGCAGATGTTCCTGCTGGTATTGACCAATCTGTATCTGGCATGTTGAAGTCTCCCATTATCAGAACCTCCCCTTTAGCTGTCATGTTTTGTATATCTTCTAACAGTAATGTGTCTATGACCTCCCCCTGGTCTGGGGGCCTGTAGACAACCCCAGTTCTTATGGCTGTCCCATTTCCTAGATAAAATAATAAGATGATCGGAATACCCACACCACAACAATGCATTCATTATCCATTTGTACAAAAAAATGTGAACAGTAACAATAACGTAGAAACATAGAATTTGACTGCAGATAAGGACCGCTTGGCCCACCTAGTCTGCCCATTTTCCTACCTAACAGATAAGCTGCAGATCCTAGTTAACCAACAGCTTACTTCCTCCTACCCCCCACTAGGACTGCCTTATGTCTGTCCCATGCATTCTTGAATTCCCCCACTGTTCTTGACTCCACGACCTCCTCAGGAGGCTGTTCCATGCATCCACAGCCCTCTCTGTGAAAAATACTTCCTCACATTACCTCTGAGCCATCCCCCTCTATCTTTAAATTGTGCCCCTTGTTCTTGCACAACTCTTTTTCTGAAAGATGCTACCCTCTTGGACTTTGTTGATTCCTTGAGGTACTTGAAAGTTTCTACCATGTCCCTCTCTCCCTCCTTTCCTCAAGGGTATACATATTAAGCTCCTTTAGTCTTTCTTTGTATGTCTTCTGGTGCAGACCCTGCACCATTTTGGTTGCCCTCCTCTGGAGAGCCTCCATTCTGTCTATGTCTTTGCGGAGATGGGGTCTCCAGAACTGCACCTGATACTCCAGATGGGGTCTCAGCAACTGTCTGTACAGAGGATAACAACTTCCTGTTTTCTACTATTGATGCCTCTTCCTGTGCATCCCAGTATCCCCAGCCTTCCTTACTGCCTTCTCACATTGCTTGCCCACCTTTGGGTCATCTGATATAATTACCCCCAGGTCCCTTTCCATTTTACTGTTGTCAGTATCTCACCCCCATTGTGTACACTTCCCTGAGTTTTGTTTCTCATGTGCATTACCTTGCACTTCTTTGCATTGAATCTGAGCTGCCATACATTTGACCATTCCTCCAACCTTGCCAAGTCCCTTCTCATCCTTTCCACTCCATCTTGTGTATTAACCCTGTTGCAGATCTTTGTGTCGTCTGCAAAGAGACATACTTTTCCTTCCAGTTCCTCTGCAATGTCACTTATAAAGACATTAAAAAGGACCGGTCCCAGTACTGAACCCTGCGGTACCCTGCTAGTAACCCTCCTTTCTTCACTGTGTACTCCATTTACTACTACCCTTTGCGTCCTGTTGTCTAGCCAATTTTTTATCCAGGCTACCACCTTGGGACCCACTCCAAGGCTGGCTAACTTGTATATTAATCTTTTGTGTGGGACTGTATCAAATGCCTTGCTAAAATCTAGGTAGGCCATGTCCACAGCCCCTCCCTGGTCTACTACTTTGGTCACCCAGTCAAAGAAATCTGTTAGCTTCATCTGACATGACCTTCCCATCGTGAATCCATGCTGCCTTGGGTCCTGTGCCCCACTGGCCTCTAGGTACTCAACAATTCTTTCCTTCAGAAGTGATTCCATCATTTTCCCTACCACTGAGGTCAAACTAACTGGTCTGTAGTTTCCTGCTTCTGTCCTGCTCCCACTTTTGTGAAGAGGAATCACATCTGCCCTCCTCCAGTCCTCGGGTACCACCCCATCCTCCCATGATTTGTTAAAGAGAGTAGTCAGCGGTGTCACTAGTTCTTTTAGAATTCTTGGGTGAATCTCATCAGGCCCCATTGCTTTGTCCACCTTCAATTTTATTAGTTCTTTCAGAACCCTTTCTTCTGTAAATGGACTGGTATTGACCCCATCTTCAGAGTGTTTCTCTTGTTTGGTTTAGGTACCGCCCCTCCTCTTCCTTTGTGAATACTGAGCAAAATATTTATTCAGTATCCCTGCTTTTCACTGTCACCCTCTGCCCATTCCCTCCCTTTATTAAGCCTCAGTATCCCTCCTTTGGTCTTTCTTGGCTCCCTAATGTACTTATAAAGGTCTTATCCCCTTCTTAACAGAATTGGCTGTCCTTTCCTCGGTTTGGGCCTTTGCTATTCTGACTGCCCTCCCAACCTCTTTCTGCTTTAACTGATAAAGTTCTCTGTCCTGCTCCTTCTGTGTTTCCTTATATTTCCTGAATACTATTCTTTTCTCCTTAACCTTCTCTGCCACCTCTTTTGAGAACCATAGCGGTTTTTCCTTCGTTGTGTTTTATTGATTTGCTTTACACAAAGGCTTGTTGCCTCTGTGATGGCTGTTTTGATTACTCCCCATTGTTCCTCCACCCCTCCTTGCCTGTTTGCTAGTGCTTTTCTGAGGCACTCTTTCATTTTCCCAAAGTCAGCCCTCCTAAAGTCCAATACTCTTGCTTTTGTATGGCTTGATTGTATGGCTGTGTTTATCATGAACCACACTGTTTGGTGGTCGCTTGTTCCCAGATGGCTACCCGCTTCTAAATCTGAGATTCTATCTGCAGCTAAATGAAACCAGTTTTTTTCACATCTCACAGAATAAAAAGGATATTTTTTCCTTCAGGATACAAGAATGCACACATGTGCTGAGGCATCTGAAGCCTCAAAATACTGGTATATAGAGCCTTCTTACTGGTCACTGGGAACTGAACCTTGTTCAGGGGTAGGCTTTCTTTTTAATTCAGTAGGAATCAGGGTTCTAAAATTAGTAGATCTGGTACCGGGAAAGGTAATGATTTTATATGTAAGCATTAAGAAAGCATTATAGGCTTATTAATATCGACGCCCCTCAAAAAATCAGCTAGAGTCCTATTATTCCAGAAAGTACAACCTTATCTCTTCACCCCACACAGTGTTATATGGGGAGGGGATTTTAATTGTGGAACATTTATAGGAGATGGAGCAAAATATGCTAAAACAAAAAAAAAAGTTTTGTGACATGTATGTATAAAGAAAATAATACAGGAATCAAATCTTAAAGATGCATACCTATCACATACATCCCAGATAGTCCCAACCTTCCATCATGGAAACTTAGCAACCAGAATAGATTTTCTTTTTATCACAAAAACTTTACAGATAGAATAACAAATGTTAAAGTACAACCTGATGAATATTCGGACCATGCAGTAATTGTCTGGATGGTCTTAGTAATTGGAGGTGTACTCCATAATTACTAGAGATCCCTGAAATCATACAGGGAATCAAATCTCTTCTGGAAGCCAGGAAATCTGTGTTAATAATGTATGATGACCCTGTCCAATGGAGGGAGGATACCAAACAGGACATAACATCTTTATTAAAAGAATTAAATAAAGAAATTAAAAATAGGGAGTATATGCAGTACATTAAAAATAGGCAACAGTTACAAAACTTGATTATCAAACACTGTAAAACATGATTTTACAGAACAGATTTCCTTATTAAAATATGAAATGCAGCAGTACCATGAATTACTAGTGAATAAATTAAAACGACAACAAATGTATGGCACACAAGGGAAACTTGGTATAATTTGTCCGTTTGATGGTTGTAATCAAAGGATTAAAAAAAATGACAGTAGACACATTGCTAGATGCAAACCAGGTACCGCATTCAGATAAAAATTCTATATTGCATATAGTAACACAGCATGTACGAAATTTGTACAAAGAACGGACAATTGATACATCAAGCTTTCAAAAATGTTTTTCTAAAATTCAGATGCTGGAATATCCAGAAGGCATTAAACAATCTATTACACAGAACATTACAGAAGAAGTTAAGGCAGCTATATCAGCTTTAAACAACGGGAAGCTCCAGGAAAGGACGGGCTCACATCTGAATTATAAAAATGAATAAAGGATGACATAGCAGTAGAATGAGCCATAACTTTAAATCATATGCTTCAATCCACACACCTTCCATTACATATGATGGAAGGCATCTTATAGTTTTTATATAAATCCAGTGAGAAGAATGACTTATATAATTGGCGGCCTATAAGCCTACTAAATATACATTTCAAAATGTCAACTAAAATTTTACAAAATAGATTATTGAAGGTTGCTTCATATGTTGTATCACAGGAACAGATATGCTCACTTCCAGGAAGGTCTATGATGGATCAATTAATTTTTTTATGTGAAATAATAGAGAGAGACAATATTTCAGGACTCGAAGGTTTGTTGCTTTCATTAGACCAGCAGAAAGTATTTGACACTAGTAATCACAACTTTTTATGGTTCTGTCTTCTGCAATATGGTATTCCACCTCAATTCATTTCATGGTTACAGAAATTATACTTGACTGCTAAGGTAATTCCTTGGGTTAATGGTTGGTATGGACCCTTGATTGCAGTTAAAACTGATGTTAGACGGGGTGCCCACTGAGCCCACTGTCATATACATTTTGTATTGACCCATTATTAAGAGCAGTAAACTCAACATCAAGTGTACATCCCATTCAGTGTGAAGGCAAGGAGCTGACATCAACAGCATTTGGATATGCAGATGACATCTGCTTCTTGGTCCAGGATGAACACTCTGCAGATCAAGCTACAAAATTATGCACAAAATACAGATAAATTTCAGGGACAAGATTAAATACAAAAAAAGTATGGGCAGGAGTTTTAAGAACACACACACAGGGAAAACATAAATAGCGGGTATTAGACTCACCAAGGATCCTATCAAGATATTAGGCATCCGGTTTGGTCAGACAGAATTAGATATGCCTAACTGGGAAGGGAAACTGAACCAAGGGAAAGTATTGGTTCAACAGTGGAATAAGTGGCCTTTAAGCAAATCGAAATGAGTACACCTCATTAAAACCTACTTATTAACTATATTTCTCTTTGTAGTAGCTGCATTTCCCCCACCAAAGAAATTGGAAGCATCAACACTTAGTTTATTCTTTCAGGCAATTTGCGGCAGTTGCCTAAACCCGATAAAGAGGAATATTTTGTATTTGCCAGTAAGAAAGGGTGATTTGAATATGATAAACACTATCTTATTTTTTTATTCTGTCTTTCTTTCAACTAACATGCATCCTTTAGTTTGTTATAAAAATAAAAGCTGGGTGGATTAGTTTACTGCTTCCTCTAAGCTTTGGGTGACTCAGTGGCAAAATGGGTCAACAGGAAGTGATCAAAAAATGCACACAGACACCTGGGTATGTAAGGGAGGTGTTTATATAACTTAAAGCTTGGGGTATCACTAGTCAAATGATAAGATTAAATACAAGAAAACAAATTTATGCAATGGTACTAGAGACACATTTCTCTGAAACACGGGTATTCCCCTCATGTCCGCTTTCTAGAGTAACTACATTAGAAAAATTAATTATAGAAAGACGGGTCTCAGATAGAACAAAGGATGTGCACTGGCTATGCTGCCATGAAAAATTTAATATAAAAACAAATCAAAAACATAAGCGGCAGGAAGAAAAGGTCATGTTCCAGAATCACGTGTGTAAAGCAGTTTGAAACTATGATGCATTTATTCTTTACTAGCAAAGAAATGGAAGGAGAATCTTTTTGCTAAACTGTCATATGATGAACTGATATATGGAAACTATGTAGGCCCATAGAGTAAATGGGATAAAAGTACTCTGAATGTAATCTTTGCACTATGCAAGTGGCATATATGGAATGCTAGGTGTTTATATATGTTACAACAGAAACAGCTTACAAACAAGCATTTGTCAATGCCGAATGCTTGCTAGCTAGCATTGGCATTGGTAGTGTAGAAGCTACAGAGCTGCATAATAGGAATGGCAGTGAAGTATTGAACTGAAGCCAAACCCACCACCACCCTGCAGAGAGTGACAGGCATTGGGGTGTGCCTTTGGGTCGTCAGGCATAACGGCCATGCCATTTCACCACCCTACCCTGCAGACACTGACAAGTGTCACGGTGTGCCTTGGGGTCTTTGGCCCTTATGTGCACCCCATTCCATCAAGAAATACAGTGAGATGGGTGCAGTATAGGAGAATGGGGTGAACTTTGGGGCCGAAGAGTCCAAGGCATACCTCGATGCCTCTCACTGGCTGCAGGGTGTGGAATGGTATGAGCATTACAGGCAAGAATCCCAAGTCACACCCCTGATGTCTGTCATTCTCTACAGGGTGGTGAGTTATGGTTGCAAACCCTAACACCTCAGGCATTCGTTGGTATTTTCACTCCAAATTTTCAACATGGTTTTTTTGTGAACCCCACCTCATGAACAGTGGCAATATCAGTTTGTTAGTCGAAAGCTGCTTATGCACAGCGACTATGGCATTTAGCACCACAGGTGCAAAAACACATTCCTAACAGGATGTGAAAAATGACAGCTGTACTGTTCATGGGGAGGTGTAAAAAATGGCAATGTTGCAAATCTGCAGTAAAAATATTAAAAAAACTGGTGAAGTCACGAGCGTGCATAGAAACTGTGCAATGCACACCCATAATGTAATTAGTTTGGGGATTTTTTACAGCAGATTGTCAACACAGGCATTTTGGGACCTCCGATCATGAACAGTATCACTGTGATTTTCTTTATCTGTCCCGAACAATGATTTCCCACAGCGACCACACATCTCTGCGCTGAAAGTGTGAAAACACATTTCGGCCATGTTGTGAAAAATGACAGCTGTACTGTTCATAAGGAAGTGTGGAAAAATGCCACTGGTGAAAATCTGGACTGAAAATATTACAAAGTCATGAACTTATGAGGGTGCGTGGAAACTGCGCAATGCTCACTCGTAACACAGTCATTTTTAGAAATTTTTTCACCAAATTTTCAACATAGCCATTTTAAGACCTCTGCTCATGAACAGTGTCACTGTGCTTTTCTTAATGTGTCCCACACATTGATTTTGCACACCGACTGTGCCATTCTTCGCTACATGGGTGGAAACACGTTTTGGGAAAGATGTGAAAAATGACAGCTGTACTGCTCATAAGGAAGTGTAATAAAATGGCAATGCTGAAAATCTGGAGTGAAAATATTGAAAATTCATGAACTTACGAGTGTGCGTAGGAACTGCACAACGCACGCTCGTAAAACAGTCATTTTAATTTTCCACCAAATTTTCAACATAGGCTTTCTGAGGCCCACCTTATGAACAGTGGCAGTGTCATTTCATTACTCGGTCCCAAAAGGTGATTTTTGCAGTGACTGCAAAATCACCCTTTGGAACCGATTAATGCCATGACAGTGAGATCATTCATGAGAAGGGGTCCCAAAACCCCATGTTGAAAATTTGGTGCAAAATTCAAAACATGCCTGAGATATGCAGCAAAGTTGAAAAACCCTACCTATCCCATTATACAGCTTACGGCATTTCCTCAGTCCACGGTCGGCTTTGAAAGTGCAGGCGTGTTCCCGGTCCACAGATCGTCGCGCGGAGTCCGGAGGTAAGTATGGGGTGGGTGTGGGGAGGCAGGATGCGCAGTGGGTGGGCGCAGGTGGGCTGGGTGAGCGCCGAGGGAACATTTTCTTGTTTACAGGATTTTTTTTTTAACAGGAAGGCAGCGGGATGTTTGCCATGCCTCCCAGGGTGGCCTCCCAGCGTGGCAGCTAGAAAGGCTGCTTGGGGGACTGGAGCCGACTGGGGATTGGGCACCCTGTTGGCCACTCTGGGACTTGTGCCATGCTGGGGTGGGCTCCCAGCATGGCAGCTGTAAAGGAGCTGTTTGGGGGGTCTGGAGCCGGCCAGAGAGTTAGGCACCCCGTCGCCCATATGGATGTGTTGCCATGCTGGGGTGGGCACCCAGCGTGGCATCTGGAACTCTGTTGGGGGAAAGCACAGCACAGCTGATGGGGGATTGGGCACCTCCGTCGGTTATACAGTGTGTGCATGGAGGGGCAAGCACACAGTATGCGTGCGCATGTGTGTAAGGGGGGAGCACGCATGAGCAGGCGATATCTTATCACTGCTCACTGAAGCGTAGCTCCCTCTTTCAACTGTATGCCACTGCATTTTCAACTGCTGTCATAGACAGCTCCAGCAGTGATTGGAGAACTGCGACCGCACCTGCAAACACACTGACTGAATTGGAAGATGCTGACACACCTCCGAAAAACTCGGATGATGGCACTATGTTTCTTGCACATGCGTGCAAGCAAACATAAAAATGAACTAGCAAACAAAATTACACAGGAAATAAGAGAAATTTATTATAAAGAAAGGCTGCATACAAATCAAAGATATTTAGACAGTGCTTGGGGGAATTTACCATGGGTTACAGATTTGGATTTCCCCGTTACTTAGAAATTATTATATATAGTAAATGTATATAACATTGGTTTATGAGACATTTGGAACTGCTTATATAATTTATACGGAATGTATATTTGTTGTAAATTTTGTTTGGTTTTCAATAAAAGCAAATTCCCCATCTCTTTTCAAGAAGTGCCATGGGATCTTTAACATCCACCTGAACTACCACCAGAACAGGCAGATGGGACCTCGGTTTAATGTCTCATCCGAAAGATGGCACCTCAGGAGTGCAGCACCCCCCTCATGCTGCACTACAGTGTCAGATTTTTAGGATTTAACCCAAGTGCCTGGAGTGGGGATAGAACCCACAGCCTTCTGATCTTCCAGCCTCAGAGGCAAGTGTGCAACATGCTGAGCTACTGACACGGTACTGCAGTTCTGAAGCAGAAGTCTTTCTTGTGGAAGTTTTTCTAGAAACGTTCAGTACCTTAAGTACCTCTTCTGACAAGTTAAATTCAGAAAATTCTAACTCCTCAAGAACCAGGCTTTCAGGTGAAGGCTCTCGAGGTTCACAAAAACTATCTGACCCTGAACAGCTGTTAGGAGATTGTATCTCTGGAGCAGATGAATAGGTTGCTTGGTGGACAGGGTATGCAACAGAGGGTACCACGGCTTCCTGGCCCAGTCTGGGGCAACCAGTATCATGGTTGCAGACTGACTCATCAGCTTGAGAAGGACTCTTGACACCAGTGGAAATGGAGGAAATGCGTATAGGAATTTTCCCGTCCAATCCAGGGCTAACGTCTCCATGGCCACTGTGCCCAGGAAGGGGGGGGGGTCTGCAGCAATAAAGAAGAAGAAGCTGGTGGTTTTCTTTTGAGGCAAACAGAAAACTGTGTCCAACACTTGCCTGTCCAAGGCCCATTCATGATGATCCTGATTGAGTGAATCTGCCAGTGTACTGTCCTTCCCTGGAAGATGAATGGTGGACAGATGCACCTCCAGGGAATATGCTAGAAAGCAAATTTTCATGGCCTCCCTGCACAGCCTTAAGGATCTTGTTCCCCCTTGCTTGTTGATGTACCACATGGTGGTTGTGTTGTCTGTCCTGACCTGGACTGACCAACCCCCCCAGTTGAGGAGCAAAGGGCATTAGGGCAAGGAGGACTGCCCTCAACTCTAAAAGGTTGATGTGTAGTTTGAACTCCTGAGGGGACCAACTTCCATTGATTTTGAGGTCACTTGCGTGTGCCTCCCACCCTAGAAGGGAGACATCTGTTGTTAATACCACATTGTGGTGCTGTTGCTGAAAAGGGATGCTCTGTTGGAGGTTGTCCCTTTCTTACCACCATTGCAGGGCCAGTAACAGAGTACTTGTATCTGGCACAATCCTTGAAATGGGATTACTTCTTTGGGACCAATGAGATCTGAGGTAAAACTGAAAATCCCTCATCTGAGCCTGGAGCCCGACACCACTCCTGTAGTCAACGCCATGTGTTTGAGTAATGCTAGGAACTGTCTTGCTGTTCTGGGCTGACCCAAGGCAAAGGAATTTGTTAGGGTCAGTAGATTTGTCACCCTCTCCTGTGGGAGAAAAGTTTTTTCCTTGGATTGTATCCAGTACTGCTCCAATGAATTCCAGTGACTGAACTGGCTCCATCTGAGACTTTTGAGAACAATAAGGAAAGCCAGGAACGCCAAGGTACTTTGAGTCACCCTGATGGAATACTTTACCTGCTGACATGAGTCCCCAACGACTAGCCAGTCATCCAGGTAAGGGAATACAATGATTTCCTATCTTCTGAGGTAAGCTGCCATCACAGACAGACACTTTGTGAATAGCCGTGGGGCAGAAGTGAGCCCAAAGGGGAGTGCTGAGAAATGGTAATGACCTGAGGGCAAAGAGAACCCGTAAGTATTTTCTGTGGCAAGGTCTGATTGGAATGTGAAAGTAAACATCTTTCAGATCCAGCAATGCCTGCCAATTTCCTTTCCTTAAAGAATGAATAACTGTGGCCAGTGTTACCATTTTGAACCTGGGCTTTGCCTAGTGTTTGTTTAGGTATCTGAGATCCAAGATTGGCCGTCAATCTCCATTTTTCATTTTGGTTAAAAAGTATCTTTTTTTTCATTTGCTATACTTTTTGCCTGCTCCAGATCATCGGTATTTTCGGCCCTTGGTCATGGCCCCCTCATACCTCCACCTCCATCAATTACCACGCTATCCCGGTCACCCCTGGCTTGCCCCCCAGAGGGTGGGGCTGCGACTCTGGGGCCCCTGTCCAGTGCTGCACTACTGGGACTGGTTGGAAGAGCCGGTACCGGAGGCTGATTGAGATAACAGGGGAAGGGTACCATGGAAAGAATCCGGTGCAGAGTTTTATCTCCCTGTAAGCAGGGTCGGGGATGTGCAATGATGACCAGCGTCCACCCCGCCCCGAGACATGCTGGTGCTGGTGTAGTGTGGAGAACCCAGCTTCCGCTGGGTGCTGCTGTGCACCGGACGCACACCCCACTTCCCTCCCTCCCAGAGAAGGACAGCAGTCCGAGGGATGCTTAATCCTTCTGTCCCCGGCCGGCCCTCTGACGACCTAGGTCCATTCCCGAACCCAGGTCACTGGCATTGCAAGCAGAAATCCAACCGCTGCACCGGTGGGCCGGCAAGATTAAAAAGTATCTTAAGTACATGCCCTTTCTCCTTTGGGTAAGAGGGACTGGCTCTATTGCTCTGGCTTGCAGGAGCTTGTTTGCCTCTAACTCCAGCAGAATAGTCTCTGCAGGCATTGAAAGCCAGAAAACTCTGCAGCCTTCAAGTTTGGGAAACTGTTAGAACTGTAGACAGAGACCCTGGCTCACTACCTCCAGAACCCAGCTGTCTGTGGTAATGTTTTCCCAGTATTGGAAGTAGTGAGCCGGCCTGCCACCTACTGGAAGAGAGGTGGCAGTCTGTTTTGTGCAGTCAGGGTTTCTGTCTGGACTGAGGTCTAGGAGCTGGAGCTGGACTGGCTCACCTGGAAGACCGTCTGCCCCTGCCCCTGTAGGAACCTCTGACCTGTGTATACTCTACAGACATAAAGTATGGGGCATATGACCTGGGATAGTACCCCCTACCCCCATCTCCCCTTCCTGTGGATCTCTAGTGAAGTTACTCCTGTAGGTCGTTTTGTACTCTTCTAACTTTTTCATGCATGCCTCAGTTTTGTCACCAAAAAGGGAACTGTTTTCGCAAGGAAAATCCATAGCCTTTAACTGAGTGTCAGGTTGCTCTGAGCCAGGCAAACCTTCTTAGTGACACTGACAAGGCCAGTAATCTGGATGCAGTATTATCTGCATCCACAGCCATTTGAAATTGGCACTTTGTGGCATCCAAAGCCATCCTGGCAATATCTGCCATATTGTGTGCCACATCACCTGGAATTCTATCAGTTAAACCTAGCATAGAATTCTATTGGGCTTTCTGGTATTGTGCAGCATATGCCTTGTAAGCTGCTTGTCTGAGGAGAATGGAAGAGGCTAAGTAACCATTCTTCCCCATAGTGTAATTTTTTCTGGAATCTTTATCTGGAGGATGAGATGACAGGGGTACTTTAGCCATATCACATGCAGTAGCCTGTATCACACCCTCATGATCTGGATGGGTATACAAATAATCAACAGAAACCCTATCCAGCTGATACTTTTTCTCCATCTTCTTGTCCACTCCAGGGACAGAGGAAGGTGTCTGTAGAATTTTTAAAGTGGCCTTTTTAAGGGGATTATGGCTAGAAAGAACCACCTTTTTTTGTGGGAACCAACCCCATCATATCCCAGAACTCTGCCTCCTCCTCATTATCTATAGATTCCTGTAAGGGGAGGCCCAAGGTGTCAGCCATCTGCCTGACGAATGAAAAGTGGGACAAAAAATCACCTTGCCCATAAGGAGGGGTCCCAAACTCCTGATGTGGGGATACCTCTGGCTCAGTGGGTTCCCCTAGATCTGGATCCTCCTCTTCTTCCTCAATATACACTTCTTGGCCCTGGTCCATGGGAACCGGTGGTTGGACTTGAACCAGTGAACCCAGTATGGAACCTGCAGTCTGTAAAGCCTGAATGACTTGCATGGCTTGGGCAATTTCTTCTGCAGAGAATATTTTATCTTTGTCTGCTGGGAGCTCCCTTGCATCTTCATCAGAAGGCACAGCGACATGCTTTTCTTTATATTTCTTTTTGATAGGCACAGACTCAGGAACCTGCTCAGTAGCTCTTTTGTGTCTTCAGGTTGCTTTGGTGTCACTGAGGTGGAAGCAGAAGCCATTTCCTCTAGTCTTTTGGCTCTTTTCTTAATAATTTTAGAATAAAAAGTACTGCACACTTCAGTTAGAGAAAATATGACTGGGACCCAGGCACTCTAAACATAAATCGTGGCAATCAGCTTTAGCAAATATCTGAAAACAATATAATTTTTATAACCTGTGGGTCCCCTCCTCTTTTTAGGTCTTTCTGACATGCCAAATGTCAGTAGACTAAACAAAACTTCCTCAGTATGGGTAAAAAACACAAATCGCGGTTGATTTCTTGAATAAAAATGGAACCACGATTTAACAAAGATTTTTTTAGTTTAATACAAAACGCGGTCGGTTCCTGGCTAAAAATGGGAACCGAGCACAAATAAATTAAATGCATTTTTAAAATATTCTTAAAATGCCAAAATTTAAACAAGTAAGCTAGCAGTAAGAACTGCAACAAAAACAGGTTACTCACCTGTAACAGTAGTTCTAGGAGTGGTATATGTTGTTCATCCACACCTTTTGGGATGTCCCCTTCTAGTTTAAATCTTGCTGGAAGTCTTCAAGCTGGCTCCTCCCATCCACCCGGGTGGTATAACCCTTGGCTCTGCCCCATGACGCCATATCTTAGCCCGCTGGAAGCTAGGTGTTGTGCGTCCGCAGCCAGGAAGGTCAGGTGGGTCCGTGTGGATGAACAACATATACCACTCCTAGAACTACTGTTACAGGTGAGCAACCTGTTTTTTTAGGATCGTGGATATGTTGTTCATCCACACTCTTTGGCAGACTCCTAGCAGTTCTCTGGGATGAAGGAGGCAAGGCGCACACCCCCTACTTAGGGAACAGAGATTGGAGAACTGAGGCCCCAAAACCAGCATCCTGGCATGACTCAAGGTTGATGTGGTAATGGGTAATGAAGGTGTTTGCTGACTTTCAGGTAGCAACCCGACAGATTTCCTGGATAGGGATGTCCCTGGAAGCAGCCTCCGATGCAGTGATATGGGGGGTAGAATGAGGTCTTATCCCCTCTGGGAGGCTCCATGCCTGACAACTCATAGCACAGACTAATGCAAGATGTAAACTACCTTGCAGTAGTCCATTTTGCTGCAGGTCTGCCAGAAGCAGCTTCAGCGTAGGTGACAAACAGCAGGCGAACCTCTCCCCAAATTTCCGCTCTCCTCTCCTTATAATAGGAGAGCAAGTCTCGGGGTCCAAAGTATGGAGCCTGTACTCGGCCTCCAAGGTATAATTGGGGTAGTACACCAGCAGAATCAACACCTGTTTAAGGCAAAACTCTGACATCACCTTCAGAAGGAATTTCGGGTGGGGGAGCAGGACAACCTTGTCCCTGTGGAAGACCAGATAAGAGGAGTCCACTGAAAGTGCCTGGATCTCCCCTGTCCTTCTGGCAGATGTGATAGCCACCAGGAAGTCCATCTTCCATGACAAGTGTGACAAGGCACACTTGTACATTGGTTCGAATGTCTTGCCCATGAGCTCTGCCAGTACCAGCAGTAGATCCCATGGAGATGGAGGTTCACACACGGGAGGGGATATGTGATTCAGGCCTTTGAAAAAGCACCTGACCACTGCCTCCTGTGCCACCGTCAGCGGACCGGCCCACGCCCAGTAAGCAGAGATGGCTGCCAGGTGCACCCTAAGAGTCGATGACCAAAGACCCCCTTTGGACAGAGACCAAAGGTAGTTGAGAATGTTAGCCACCAGACAGGACAGAGGGTCCAGGCCCTTGCCCTGACACCAAATGGAAAGACTTTTCCGTTTGAAGGTGTAACATTTCCTGGTCGATTCCTTTCTGGATGCCTCCACCACAGTGAGGACATCATCGGAAAGACCCAAAGCCTGGAACTCTAGCCGCTCAGGTACCAGGCTGTGAGGTGCAGGGATTGAAGGTCTGGATGGCATACCTTCCCCTGATTGAGAGCGATCAGGTCTGGGTGTGCTGGAAGCCGCTCCAGGGGCCTGCAGCTAAGGCTGAGGAGATCTGGATATCAGAACTGGCGTGGCCAGTCTGGGGCTACCAGGATCACCTTCGCCTTGTCCCTCCTCACCTTGAGAAGCACTTTGTGGGTCAAGGGAAATTGAGGGAAGGCATAGAGGAGGCTTGGGGTCCATGGCCTCGAGAAGGCATCCCTCTGCAGCGAGCCCTGCTGAGCGGGACGGGCATGAAACAGTCTCAGCTTGGTGTTTACCTTAGAGGCAAACAGCTCCACCATCGGTTTGCCCCAGTGGGAGAACAGGCTGTAAGCTATCTCTAGATGGAGAGGCCACTCGTGGGATGTCTCGCTTAAGCAGCTGAGAGCATCTGCCAGATGGTTTAAGGCTCCTGCCACATGGATGGCTAGGAGATCTGCCTCCAGATGGCTCACAAGTGTCCAGATGTGGAGCGCCTCTCTGCAAAGCAGATGGGAGTGCATGCCACTCTGTTTGTTGAGTTAGTACATGGTCGTGGTATTGTCTGTCTGGACTTGAACCACTTGATCCTGGAGCTGAAGAGTGAAAGCTGACAGTGCCAGTCTGACTGCTCTTAGCTCCAACAGGTTGATGTGGTATCGGGACTCCTCAGGAATCCAGAACCAGTGGGCCCTGTTGTCCCCCATGTGGGCTCCCCAGCCCATGAGAGAGGCATCGGTCGGAAGGACGGCCATCAGCTCGGGCGGACAGACAGGATCCCTTCCTGCAATCAGTCTGAGGTGGTCCACCACTGAACAGCGTCCCACATCTTCTGGGTTAGAGTGATCAGCTGGTCAAAATGACCATGGTGCTGAGTCCACTGGGCGGCCAGCTCCCACTGAAGGGGGCGCATGTACAACCGGGCCAAATGGACAACTGAGGTGCATGCCACCATGTAACCCAGAAGGCACAGAAAGTCCCGGGCAGGGCGAACTGCCCAACCAGAAATGACTGGGCAAAGGAGGAGAGAACCTTCACCTTGTCCGCCGGGAGCCGAGCTCTGGCTTGACAAGAGTCAAGCTCTGCCACGATGAAGCACATCACCTGGAAAGGCACAAGTTACGACTTGGCCTCGTTGATCAGGAGGCCGAGCTGGGAGCAGGTCTGGAGGACCAGATCCCTGGACCTCTCCACCTCTTATTGGGTGGGACCTGCCAAGAGCCAATCATTGAGGTAGAGGTAAATTCTGAGCCCCACGATGCCTGAGATGGGTTGCCACCACTGCGATGGTGAAGACCTGTGGGGCCAATGACAGGCCAAACCAATGGCTCGGAACTCGTACAGGGTCCCTTCGGCTCTGAAGTGGAGGAACCGTTGATGAGATGGACGGATTGGGATGTGACAGAATGCATCCTGCAGAGCCAGTGAACAGAACCACATGTTTCGCTCCAAGGATGGTATGATCTGGGACAGCGTGACCATCCGAAAGGTGCGTGACCTGACATATTGATTCAGGTTGTGCAGATCTAGAATGGGGCACCAGCCCCCCGTCTGTTTGGGCACCAGGAAGTACTTGGAGACAAAGCCTGGGTCTGCTGGGAGAATCCACCACTGGAGCTACTACCTCCTCGAGGAGGAGCTGAGCAATGTCGTCTCAGAGAGCTGACTGAGTCTGGGCAGATACTCTTTCCTCCCTAGGGGCTTGGCTTGGCTTGGAAGGTACTGCTCAAATTCCAGAGGCAGTCCCTGACTGACCACTTCCGAGAACCCACCTGTCCAAAGTGACAGCAGACCAGGCAGAAAGGAAGTGGTGGAGCCGGCCTCCATGGGAGGACCCAGAGCTGGCGAGACATGAGAGGGGGAGGCAGCCCCCGCCCAATCACTGAGCAGGCTTGGAGAAGAAGGATCCAGGACCCGAACCTCGGCCTCCTTTATGGGCCTGGGAGGGCCCGGACTTGGGCCAGGGTGCCAAGCTTGAGCCTGCTGCTGCTGTTGCTGCTGTCCTCCTTGAAAGGAGGGCTGCTGCACCACAGGGGAAGAGTGCTGAAAAGGCTTCTTCTTCTTCTTCTGCTGGTTCTTGCCTGAAAAACCCTTGGCAGAAGTAATGTCCAAGGTGGCACTGGACTGCTCAATACGCTGGAGATGACCGGGCCACACCCAGGCCGAAAAGATCAGTGCCCAGGAAAGGCACATCAGTCAGTTTGTGCTGAGTATCTGCCAGGAAGGAGGAGAGTCTCAGCCAAGCCCTGTGATGAGAGGCAACTGCAGCTGCCATCGAATGGGCACAAGAATCCCCAATGTCCAGGGCTATTTGAAGCTGCTATTTAGCAGCAGCTCGGCCCTGATCCTGGACCTGTTTGACCGTGGTCTGCATGTCCGTGGGGAGGTGTGGGAAGCCTTCATCCAAATACCCCAAGACGGCATAGGAGAAGTGTGCCATGATGATGGCTGAACTTGCCTGATGAAGGCCCAAGGCAGAAGCTGCATAGACCTTCCTGGCCAAATGGTCCAAGAGTTTGGACTCTTTCTCGGGAGGTCGGTCCGTGTCAGCAGAACTGCCAGTACACCTGAACACAGAGGTGGTCACAAGGCTCTCGGCCGAAAGGTGCTCTGTGAACCCCGCAAGGGACCCCATGGGCACCGCATACTTGCGGGCCATGCGGGCAGATGGTGCTGGACAAGAGGCAGGGCACTGCCAGAGTTCTAAGGTTGGGCCAACAATGGCCTCGGCCACAGGAAAGGCCTCCGCTGGGGTATCCCCTCTCTTGAGGGTACTCCACCTTTTTCTGGATTGGCTCCAGGGGCATCCCTGTGGACTCAGAGATGAGGTGAAGAATGCCCTGAAAGGATAAAGGACCTTCTTCCGTCTCTAACCCACTGGTCGATTCATCATCCCCAGGATGAGAATGCAGGCTGGTCACATCCAAATCCGAGGAATCTGGATACAGCGGTCGACTGCCCAGGTCCCCCTCGACCCACCGAGGGTGGTCCCGAGTGACAATGAGCGAAAGATGCCGGGGAAGCCCAGTGTCTGGCCTATCTTCTTTAGAAGGAGCCCCTCCCACAGGCTACTTGGGCGGTGGTTCCACCACAATCGGTGGAGAGACCAGTTTAGGCCGAACCAGAGGTTTTGCTGGCTCCGTGGGCAGGGGAACCGACTTGATTGGCTTCGAGGGAATCGGCATCGGCCTAGGAGGTGAAAGCCAAGTAATGGCTGGGGTAGAAGCTGGTGTCAGCTTGTGCCCGGTCAAAATCAATTGTTGCCACATGAGGTCCTCGTAGCGCCAACGGAGTTTCCGCCGGAGCTTCTCCTCATCCAAGGAGGACGAGGACGACCGATGGCGTTGCCTCTTTTTACAGCACTTATAGCTCTTTCTTGGCCTTTCAGTCTCGATCGAGCTTGGACAGGCCGACTAAGTCGCTCGGAGACACCAGCAGGACCGGTGATTTCCCGGGGTCGGGGACCACTTCCTCGATGGGATTCCCAGCAGGATGGGTCTCCTCATTGGGGAAAGTAAGAACGGGAGTTCAAGTGAGAGAATCGTTGATAATGGGTCGATGACGATTTCCACGATACTTCAGTTGACTGGCCAGATGGCAAAGTTGAGAAGCCAGGGCCCGAAGAGGCAATCTCGATCAAAGTCGAGAGCACCGGATCCTGGGACCGAGAACTCTCCTGATCCCAAGAGCGTCTCCGTAGGGACAAAGATGATCCCGGGTCCTTTTCCCGCTTACCGGACCGAGAGGACTGCATGCATGCAGGACCCTCTCCCTTGGTCGGAAGACACTGGCAAACTCTTGGAAAGAACCCAAGAAGGTGGAGCCCAGGTTGAGTGGAACAAAGAAGCTCCGAGTAGTTTCTGCAGCCTGAGCCACTTCCTCTTTGAATGCTTGCATGCATTCCAATTGCTCGGCGGATCCCGCAGCCATGGAAATTTCCCACCAAGCCTCGTTAGATTTCACTGGAGGGTTCCGTTTCTCTGGCCTCCCCAACTTCAGGTGCGCGAGACGGTCGTCAAGGACGTTAGGAAGAAAAGTGAGACAAAGATCGCACTTCAAGGCGTCATGGTTGACACCGAGACAGCAGACACACACGGTGTGGGGATTGGTGCGTGACATCTTCTGGCCACAGGGACACTGGTGAAATCTGGGGGAAGACTTATCTTCCATAATCGAGGGTAAACAGTCGCGATCGCTAATACGAACTAGACGGATTTTCGGAATAACCGAAGGTTTTGAAGCCAGGGCCTACAAAATGTGTGAGCACGAGGGAGGCAACCTGTATCTTCCAGCAGAAAGGAAGATCTGGCGTCATGGGGCAGTCTCAAGAGTTATACCACCCGCGTGGGTGGGAGGAGCCAGCTTGAAGACTTCCGGCAAGATTTAAAAGCAGAAGGGGACATGCCAAAGAGTGTGGATGAACAACATATCCATGATCCTAGATACAGTAGTTTAAAACTGAAAACTCGGTTCCTGGGAACTGCGAGGGAACCGTTAATAACGAGTACAATATACCACATTAACTAAACTTTAATAAAAAAAAATACTAGAAGCAGAGTAATGAACAAAATAGTGTAAAATACCACTTTTTTGACAAAAATAAACAATCTTGCATTGAAGTTGCTGTGAGCAGCTCGGAGGGTGTCTAGCTGTCTAAACAAAGAAAATTAATCTGGCAGTTAGATGGAACACAGTCCACCTAGAGGCAGCAGTTTGAATGTGGCATTCTAAGTGCCAAGATTTGCATACATTCCACATTACATCATAGCTCCAGGAGCAATCAGAGATTCTGAGCTGACTGCATGAGTCTAATACTACTGGGAGATTCCTGGGATTTCAAAAATTATCCTTCCTGTTTTTGACTAAGGTGACATTGTCAATGATGCCTTCCAAGACCCTGTTAACTAGACTGGCCCCCCTGCTCCATACTTTCTGACATTTTGCCCTCACTTGCCCCCTTTGCAGTTGGTGTGACCTCTGTTCCTCCCTGGACTGATGTTCCCTCGATGGCTGTCACTGTAATATCCTTTCCCCAGCTCTTGGGTGGGAAGGGAATATTCAATTAATGGAATTACAGGCTGGCATGTTGAAATGCCAGACCATGGGGCCAACCGTTATATCCCTGGTCTCAAAGGCAACAGCTTTAACCATTAGGTTAAGAAGAACATTTCTGTTAGCCAGGGTGTTTGAGGTCATGTTCTGACATGTTGCAGTCACAACTTTCTCCACCAGATGGCACTCTGTATCTGGTTACTGATACTGTATAGAAACCTAGAATCTGACTGCAGAACACTGAAGGTCCATCACGTCTACCGTTACTCTATTACACTATGACCAAAGGTGCATCAAGTCTGCCTGTTACACTACTAGACTATATACCAAAGCCATCACTTACACTCTGTTTTATTGATCTCTAAGCACTGTCCAAACAGCCTCCCCAATTATCTGTCCTCTCTGCTGACCCTTGGGTCCTGAACTTGGGTCACTGGTATCACAAGCCCACAGTGGAGATGGGCCGGCAATAGGAAACAATTTTCAATATAATACATCTCATTTTTCTCTTCAGTAGTATCTACGCTTCATACACATTAGCTGTTTTTCTATCATTTTTAATAAAAAAAAAAAAGAAATGATTTCTTGTACATCTTTACTGCCAAAGTTGACTTCTCCCTCTTCAAGGTTTGCTGCTGTCCATTTGTACATTTTCTGGACATTTGATGATACCTATTTGACCCATTCAGTATTGCTTGCTAAGCCGGGTGGAACAATGCAGCTAACATCTAACATCATGGAATGTATAGGCACTGTCAGCAGAATACAGTGAAGAGTTAACAGCGCCATCTCTCAGAGAGTAAAAGTGAAAATAATACAAATAATTTCAATGACAAATGGAACAAGATAGCCAAAGTATATTAAAAGAGTTGATCCCCTCAAGAGGGGAGAAGCAAAATAATATTCATATTCAAAGAGCTGCTGAGCTTGATGCCTCTGGGAAAATGTTACAAAAGCTAAATTATTCGGTACAATTTAACTGTATTTCATATTCATAAGTCACCACTGTAGATAAAATGGCAAGATAAATTATATCTTTGTAGCTCATTTCAATATATTATGATAGTTTGTTGTTAGTGTTGTCACAATTTCTGTTTAGTTCCATCCCAAAGCAGTACTGAACCAATCGGAGCACAGCTTTCACAATGCTGATGACATTATAATTGTCTAGTGCAGCAAGCAGTTGAACTCGAACAGAAACAGGTAGGAACTTGACTGTAAGCAAAATGATATAGTTGTTTCTTTTTTTAAAATAAATCACTGCCTTATTTCGCAAGTGAGCTGTACAGTATTAAGCTGACACACCAAACAGTTAAAGCTCATGTTACCAAATTTATCCGCACAGCTGCCAACCAAATCTGTCACAAACGCACTCAGCAGGTCAGGCCCTCTGCTCCCACAGTGCCAACCTCTGAGTGCAAAAGTGTGAACAGGTAACAGACAGGGTAACCCTCCTATCTGCTTGTGGGTCCGAATCACCTTTAGTCTCAAATTTTGGGGGGATTCAAACTGTGAACCTTATGCTAGCATAACCAAGTGTATAGGCTCAGATAATCTTCTTTTCGGGGGAATACAAGATATCTTTCACCTAAGGGCACCTAACCAGGTATCCACAATGAACCCTTAAAACTCTATTAAAGACCTTGGGTATATTCTTACCTTTTCCCAGTTTGGTAACACCATCCAGCTTCTGAACAGTTTTTGTCAGTCTTAACCCTCCATACGTCCCATGCAAAAAGAGAACTGACAGACCCAGGCAGTCTTTCAAAATAAAGGGTACTTTACTTCAAGATGATAAAAATATGAACAATGTAAACATAAAACAATATATCAAAGAGCATACAATCACTTAAAAGAAAACAAGGAAAAGTACAAACAAAAACTCATACCACAATACAGTTAGACTTTTTCTATCTAATGTATTACCTCTATAGTGCTTATAGTTAGATCTTGTTTCTTAAGAGCCCAAAAAGATGTCACCAAGTTCAAACACAGTATACAGTTTAAAACTCTGTGTTTCCACACCCCTTCTATGATGTCATCTAGCTTCTCCTTTTAGAATATAAAAAATATACAAACAATGATCGCCTGCCAGGAGATATATTAAATAATGTGACATGAGCAGGAAAAAGACATTTCCTAAATATGACTCCTTAATTTAACATGTTCTTTTTGATCTTGTGTGGTTTCTTTGTAGATTTACAACCCTGCAATCCTTCACCTAGGTGCAATACAGCTTTATAGGAATCAGCTTATCTGAAGTCATAAAATGTATATTTTAGTTTCCCAGCTTCAGAGGCAGGAGGTCATAAAAAGGCTATAAAATGCAACTGCTCAAAGAAGTTAATTACATTACAGAAAACTCAGGTCAGTTAGATATATCCTGTTATTTTCACTAAAACCTGGTGGGGGGTGGGGTCACCCAGGAGCACAGGATGTCTCATGTGAGACAATCACATGCCACATTCTATATTACAAATATCAGAGAACAATCATAACCAGCTGGCCAAGTGTCATCCCTCCACCCCCCACTGAAATACACTGAACTGCATTTACCTTAGTTTCTCATGTTGCAGTCGCTGGTTCCAGCAGCAAGACGTGTCTTCGACCAGGAGGGTGGATCTCAAACCTGGGACCTGTTCAGATGACTGAGGGTGTGTGGGGGTGTACTGGGATGTGCGAGGTGGTGGGTGCTGTGTGGGAGGCGGGGGTCAGATTGGTGAGGGACCATTTTCTTTACGCAGATTTAAAAAAAACATTGAAGGACATACAGGGAAAGAACAAATAATAGGGCAGTAATCAGATGGTGGGGGGTGCCACTAGACACCAGGGAATGAAACAATAAAGGGACAGCAATCAAATGGTGGGGGGGGTGCCACTAGACACCAGGGAACTAAATAATAAAGGGAACAGGGATCAGATGGCGGGTGGTGCCACTAGACACCACGGAACAAAACTATAAGGGGGACAGTCATCGGATGGTGGGGGGGTGCCACTAGACACCAGGGAATGAAACAATAAGGGGGACAGCAATCGGATGGTGGTGGTGGGGGGCCACTAGACACCATGGATAGAAAAAAAAAAACAGAACTGTGAGGATGGGTGCCACTAGACACCCGGGAAAGAACACTAAGGTACATGGCAATCAGAGGGTGGGAGGTGCAACTAGACACCAGGGAAAATTAAAATAATTACGGGGACAGCCAGTTTATATGATTAGCAATCACTGCTAATCATACTGGCAAACTGAGGTTCATTTCCTGATTCTTGGGTCGTAAACTGCAATGCGAACCTGCTTTATTTATCCCTTGAAATTGTATTTTTTGTCCAGCCACTGCATATCCCCACTATCATTTACAAATGTCTCCCCTCTGCACACACACATTTTACTAAAGAAAGTGACGCAGTGTTTTACAATTTACACTATGTTTTAGTAAGGAAATTTACACAAAATCAGGATCTCAATCCCTACCAGTTCATCTGTCCCACAACTTATTCCTGACTTGCAGTCATAAGGCAATGCACAATGCCAATGTACCTGAAGAAACCAGGCGTGTTGGCATCATATGCATGAATGCCACAGAGGGGGAACTGTGCAGCATTTACAAAGGGGGCACACAGCAGTTATGTGCCCGATTCCCCAAGCCGAACGGACGGCAACACACCGGGGGGCAGGAAGCATGCCGAGGGTGTGCCTGCAATATAAGACATGCACAAAGTCATGATGTGCTGCACGCCAGGGGGCACACAGCAGGGTGCAGGTTACCCCAAGACAGACCCTGCTGCAACCTACTGTGTGACCCCACGGGCATTGCCCGCTGGTCCTGATGGGACCGGTATTTGACCCTCTGTGCTGCCTCAGCTCACGAGGCAGATGGGGAGGGCAGGGGCAGCTGATCGGGCAAGTGCAGTGGCACTGGCCACATGTACAGGGACAGGGGGTGTCAGCAACGCAGGGGTGGGGGTATGCCAGCCAAACACTGGGTCAGGGGCTCACTGTACCAGGGGGTGGGGGGGATCTCTCACTGGGGAAGGCTAGTCACTGGGGCATGGCCGTGCGGGTCCGGGTGCCCACAGGGGCTAGTCACAACCTGGACCCATGTCTACAGGCACAAGTGATCTACTCCCAGACCCAGGAACTGGATGCCCGCCTGGGTCCACAACTCCACCCTCGCCAGCCCTGTTGAGTCCTGTGCACCAGGGGGAGGAGCCACTGACAGGTGGGCACCGGTTGTGCATACCGGCATTTGTGCATCTGTCCACAGGTGTGCAGCTATGCAGGCAGGGTATGCACCTTTTGCGCATACCTCTGCCCTGTTCGTGCACAGTGACCATAATCCTCAGTTGTGACATCACAGTCTGTGGCCATGGCAATAGATGTGATAACTCAAGAAGGCTATTATGGCCTCAGGTGGGGAATAAGCCATTTTCATTCAGAATAACTCAGTAACATATAACGGGGAGAGAAAATATAGAACGATGCTGAAATATAAGCTGCACTGTGTCTAAATATGGAACTGTTTGAAGTTCTCCTGGAGGAGTCGGCTACTCTTTCACATTTTTTAACCAGTGCCTCACAAGATGCACTTTCACAACTGACAGGGTAGCAACAAAAGTACAGTACATTTTACATAAGATACAAAAACATAAATAATACTGGATTTAGTTAGCAGGTTAGCAAATGGGAGAGGGGAGGAAAAGCACAGTTAGTGCTGAACTGATGGTATCTTTAACGTAGGACTGGCTGAAATGTAATCATGCATTTTTAAAAGATATTCTAGCAAAATACCAAAACGCTGCAAATGTTGTCGTTTTTCACAAAGAGGAAATAATATGCAAAACTGGCCGTTTTCGTTTATTTTACTTTCTGTTTTTACCCCATTTCTCTTTGTCAGCTGCAAGGTCCTCCTTCCAGTGGTCCAAGCCCGTCTGCCCAGCATAGTTGTTCTCTGATGGTACAACCCCGCCACCAGCCTTAGCTGCACATCCTCTCTGGAATCCCAACCTTAACCCACAGCTTGTCCCCTGCTGGAGGGAACCACCAGTTCCTCAAGCCAGGAGGAGGATACTTCATTCAGTGATAAAGGTCAAGGAGGAGGAGGAGGAGCTGGCAAGGCATGGGAGGAGTTGGTATGGCCCTACTCTGGCATGGGGGCAGGGTGGTTTCATCTTCCTGGGGATACTGGGGTATTTCATCCCCACAAGTCCCTTCCTTATCATTTCCCATGGTGTAGTCCCTGAGAAGCAACCTTGAAGAATGCCTATTAAGACTACTGGAAGGTGGGTGAGCCCAGTCCCACCTTCAGAATACCCTTGTCAGCTCGACTTTGAGTGTGACACCTCTGAAGCACTCTAAATGGGTACGTGCTAATGTGAGCTCACTGCAGAGGAAGCACTTATTCCTTCTCACATGACACACCCTCCACCTAGGCCACTGGTGGTCATCATGCAGTGGGAGGAGGTTCCCACCCTCCCAAAAGCAGGAAGCATCCAAGATGGATGCCAGAACCCCTTCCCCCCACCGGTCAGCACCAGAATTCCTGGACTCAGGGGACAGACCCGAGTTGTCTGAATTACAAGTGATAGCATTACCTCCATGCAAGCCAGCCAGCAAAAGCCACCACTTTTCAATAGAAAATCATTTTAATGCAAAATCAGAATGTCTCATGTTAACCAACAATTTTGTTTTGTCATGTAAATACAATTATTTCACTTCAAAACCATTACTGTATGAATTCACTGATGCACAAAAATGGCCACATCCTTTCAACGCTGGTGATAAAGCCTATCACTTGAAAGTGGGGTTTGATGTGAGTTTCAGTCCTAATTTGAACACAGCAGATATCAAAAGGCTACTTATATATAGACAGAGAAAAACTAACCCCAGCTGTGAAGAATAAGTAGCTAACTCCACACCAAGTTATTGTGGTGACATCACTGACACGAGCGCAAAGCTCTCGGTGTGTGCCCCAATCCATCAGTTTAAGTGGCTGGAATATGACACTGATTAGGGCAGCTAAGAAAATAAATAATTCACCTTCTAACCCATAAATTACAGTATCTCTTTTTTATGTTCCAAACCGTGAATTACAAGGATTAACATACAAGTTAGCCAGCCTTGGAGTGGGTCCCAAGGTGGTAGCCTGGGTAAAAAATTGGCTGGACAACAGGACGCAGAGGGTAATAGTAAACTGAGTCTACTCTGAAGAAAGGGAGGTTACCAGTGGGGTACCACAGGGTTCAGTACTGGGTATGGTCCTCCTTAATGTCTTTATAAGTGTCATTGCAGACAAATTGGAAGGAAATGTATGTCTCTTTGCAGATGACACAAAAATCTGCAACAAGGTCGATACAGAAGGTGGGGTGGAAAGGATGTGAAGGGACTTGGCAAGGCTGGAGGAATGGTCAAACATATCGCAGCTTAGATTAAACGAGCAAAGTAATGCACCTGGGAAACAAAAACCCAGGGGAAGAGTACACAATGGGGGAGTGAGATACTAACAACAACAAAAATGGAAAGGGATCTGGGGGTAGTTATATCAGACCACCTTAAGGAGGGCAAGCAATGTGAGAAAGCTGTAAGGAGGGCTGATGGGATACTGGGATGCACAGGGAGAGGCATCACCAGTAGAAAACAGGAAGTTGTTATTCCTTTGTACAGACAGTTGGTGAGACCCCATCTGGAGTACTGCATGTAGTTCTGGAGACCCCATCTCCGCAAAGACATAGACACGATGGAGGCTGTCTAGAGGAGGGCAACTAAAATGGTGCAGGGTCTACACCAGAAGACATACAAACTGAGAGAGATTAAAGGAGCTTAATATGTATACCCTCGAGGAGGGAGGGGGCATGATAGAAACTTTCAAGTACCTCAAAGGAATCAACAAAGTCCAAAAGGGTAGCATCTTTCAGAAAAAGAGATGTGCAAGAACAAGGGGGAACAATCTGAAGATAGAGGGGGGATGGCTCAGAGGTAATTT
The DNA here is from genome assembly GCA_016271365.2 of Neoceratodus forsteri. Taxonomy (NCBI): domain Eukaryota; kingdom Metazoa; phylum Chordata; order Ceratodontiformes; family Ceratodontidae; genus Neoceratodus; species Neoceratodus forsteri. Next base: position 613,172,347 of record CM028138.1, on the reverse strand, counting down.
GAGGAAGTATTTTTTCATGGAGAGGGTTGTGGATACATGGAACAGCCTTCATGAGGAGGTAGTGGAGTCAATAACAGTGGGGGAATTCAAGAATACATGGGACAGACATAAGGCAATTCTAGTGAGGGGTAGGAGGAAGTAGGCTGTTGGTTAACTAGGATCAGTAGCTTATCCATTAGGTTTGGAAATGGGCAGACTAGGTGGGCCAAGCGGTCCTAATCGACCATCAAATACTATGTTTGGAAAACACTGGGGAAACAAACAGGCTTACTGTGCATTATAAAACAGTTTGTATTCTCCCTTAACCCTTTCCATTTTATTGTTAAGCTGATCCGGGACTGTAATGAGAGCGTACGCAAGATGAAAAGCACGGAGGAGCTGATCCACCTTAATCAGAAGATCGAATTTGGGTGTAAGGTAGGCCCTAATCTTCCTGTTAGTCTCTAGTTTGGGGATTTATAAGCTTGGGTGGGTGAACCTATGATTTTTACTTTTTGGGTGCAATGGAGAGCGAACTTCCGATTTTTTAAGTGAAGACTGTTAGAGAAGAGAGTCTTACTTTGAAGTTGGTAACAGGATTTCATGGAGCTGGGAATCTAGTTATAGTAGCCTTAATCAAAAACTGTTAGAACAGAGAGCTTCATATCGATAATGAATGCAGGATTTTATGGAGGTAAGAGTCTAGATACAGAAGCGTGGAGATTGTGTAAGAATTTTCTTTTATTGTCTGAGGACAACAATTGTAATAGTATTTCTCAATATTTGTAAGACCCAAGCTAGTACTATTCTGCAATTTTGTTACGTGTGAATCAGTTCTAGTGATTAATGTATGTTAAATGATATCTGGAAAATAATAAAAATTTAAACAAAAAAATGAACAGAGATAATTAAAATACGGGTTGAGATGTGATTGCATAATTCTGGAAGTCAAGGTACCGCAGCCTTATATCAGTGGGTGTGTAAGAACAGTTTATAGTATATGGTTAGGGCTTATTGTCAATGGAAAACAGTGGCTTTCTGAATGTTGTTGTTGGACAGTTCAAAGCTCAGAAAAGTTGTACCAACGCTCTGACGTCACATTGATAGTACAACTTTCTAGCCTTGTCTTGCCACCTTATTGGCTGCCTCAACATGGCTCTGATGGGAAAATCAGCGCAAACAAGGTGGCATGGTTTAGTGAGCACTGAATGCAGAAGCAGCTACTATGGACACAAGGAGCCACATGCAGCTCCCTGTCACAAAAGTAAACTGTATTTTTTTGTTTTAAAAGAAACTGTGCAGCCACAAAAGAGTTCCTGAGTCTGCACCAACATAGTCCAGGTCAGTAGGAGAAGCCGGAGCAAGGGGGAGCGGCACCCGAAAATAAACAAACCAAAAAAACACAAAATAATCCAGGGAACCATATACTATATAAAATACTGGATGGGTGACCATCCACAACTGTGGCCATTTTTCTATCTTGGGAGTTAATGACATCAGCGAGAGCTCTTGAGCTTCACTCTCGAGACCTCTATGATGTCATTAACTCCCCTTGATGGAAACACAGCCTTGTTGTGGATGGTCACTCACCCACTATTCTACATACAGTGTACAGTAGAACATTATAATGTATAGTAGAGCATTGTTCTGTATAGAATTGCATCCCCTCTAAAATGCTGTTGTACCACAGTTCAAAGGGCATGGAATATGACTGTACCCTTCTGTGGTGCAGCGGCATTCTGAAACCTCTAGAGACTGCCCAAGTCAGTTTTGTTCTCAAAGTGAAAGAACCACTGCACAGTTCACATAATACTATACACTATAAAAAATATGGGATAAGCAACTTTATGCACGACCAGCATGTTTTACCACCTCAGGGTTCTGATTCTCACAGACCTCTCGAGCTACGCTCTTGAGGTCAGAGGGAATCAGAACCTTTCTGTAGCAGAACACATTGGTTGTGGGTAGTTGCCATCCAGTATTCTCTAAGTTCTGTATAGAATTCCATCCCTTTCAAAATGCTGTTGTACCACAGTTCAAAGGTCATGGAATGTGACTGTACCCTTCTGTGGTACAACAGCATTCTGGAACCTCTCTAGAGACTGCACAAGTTAGTTTTGTTCTGAAAGTCAAAGAACTGCTGTGCACACATTTCATGTAATACTATAAACTATAAAAAATACAAGATGGGCAACTTTATGCACAGCCAGTTTGTTCTGCCACATCAGGGTTCTGATTTCCATGGACCTCTCGAGCTTTACTCTCAAGGTCAGAGGGAATCAGAACCCCTCTATGGCAGAATACGTTGGTTGTGCATAGTTGCCCATCCAGTATTCTTTTTGTTTTATAATGAAGGTGGAGATGTTAGAGTACCAAGCTGTGAACATGCAGACCCAGCAGACTTGGGTTTGAATCCCATAACTTCCATTTGCATACAGTGTGACCCGAAGCATGTCACTTAGCCTTTGTTCTGCACCTGGAAACAAGCTTCGGCTCAGTGTGCCTTTCTATTCTAAAGCATTAGTTCTCAGACTCTGTCACAGGGAGCCTCCCCCAAGCCATGGAAAAGGTCTCAAGCCTTCACCAAATATGCAAATAATCTTGGGTCTCCCCATAGAAAATAAATAATATTTTGTATAGTACATACAAGAATAAATGAAATGTCTTTGAGTAATTGTCTGAGTTTATTCCTATTTTATTCAGCATACTGTCCTCCCCCCCCTCTATGACCCCCATCCTTGGGCTAGTCTACATTTAGAAACAAAGAAATTGTCGGCAGCTAAGGACCGCTAGGTCCATCCAGTCTGCCATAGGCCCTAAACATTGTATGTGGCCACTGATCCTATGTAATCAATGGCCTTGGACCCTTGTTACCTCTTACTGCAATATCTCCATGGGTTGGACTGCTTTGTCCATTTATCATCCAGCTAGAACAGACTTCCCATCTTATCCTACTATTAAGCTACTTCTCAGTGATTACTGTGCTCTCCCATCTCTTGCTCCTATTAGCTCTCTGCATAGCCCTTGTGTATGCACCATTCTGCTACCAGTCTGTCAACTGCTACCTCTACTTATTTTGCACATTGTTCCTATTCATCTGCATTACTGTTCATTGCGTACTACTTGATTATTCTGCAGTTACACATCAACTGAGTCAGGAAAGCAAACACAATTAATTTAAGTTAAAGTTTCCAAAACATGTCTCAACTTTCTTAAACACCAATATTCTCAGTTTTCTTAAACACCAGTACTCAAGCTCAAGTCACAAAAACTGATGACTCTGCTATAATTTTTTTTAACCCAAACCAGGTCAAACTAGCGTTACTGAAACTTGGTGTACTAAATCAGCCCCCCCCCCCCAAAGCTGTCCACATTAACAGTTTCAAGGTGGAGAAAAACAATACGTTTGAACAGGAAGGGGGTGGGGTAGCATGTTACTTACAAGAACTTGTGCCCTACAGATCTTTAAATGAATTTGAAGACTCAAACTCTGAAATTATATGGCTTGAAACGTCAGTGCTCAAACTACCAAGAGAGTGTAGGCCCCTAATTTTGGAATGCTTTTATTATCCCCCTTCTAGCTGTAAAAAGGAAATGACTGGATATCTGAATTATTGCATATTTTTCAGAGGCATCCGATATGTGGACATAAGACAGAGATTTTTGTAGCACACTGGAACATTCACTTCCAAAGATGAATAAACCAAGGGTGTAGGCAGGCATACCCACTGTACACATTTGTGTACAGTTGTGTTGCATGCCTGTCACAAACCATATGCCTTTATTTATTTATTTAAGAGATTTACCAGATAAGCATACTGAGCGGAGTCCGCTAGTTTCCAGATGCGACCTGGGGGTTACATAGGTCCATATAAGTATAGAAGGCAAAACACTGCAGTAGTTTGACAGCGGGTTCAATAAAACAACACAATACAGTGGTATGCAAGAGCATGAGAGTGGATCCATACAGAGAGAGATACAACAGGTACGGAGAGGTGGGCTGAACAAAATTTGCCAGTTGCGAAGTTTGATCCTCTTCTGTTGACATTATCATTCTAATCTGCAGTGTCTGAGTTAGTGTAGGCCACTGAGATGTGTCGCTGTTCAAACGTATATTGCCTAGGAGACAGATATATGTATAAACCTTTACTACAGAGATCAGAGGAATCATCTGACAACAGTCTGATTTGTTTGAAAGGGGGTAGCATTTGGAGAGGATGTGTACATTTGTTAAGGAGGGGGGTAGCTGTTGGAGATTGTGTGTACAACACAGATATGTCTGGCTACACCCCTGAACCAATAAAGTTTCAATATTCCACCATTTATTGTGCAAAAACAAGTGCTGTAAAAAAACTCACAAATGCAAGTGGAGCTTCCTGCCACTAGTTCAGCGCTTCGACTTTGAAGTCACACAGTGGCTGTGGCTACAATGCAGATGGGCTCCTTTTAGATGAATCATCTCATACATATTAATTAGATATGTGGCCACACTAAAGACTTAAACAAGATTCAGGGAACATAGTTACAAAGACAAAATGGGCTCCTTTCAAATGCATCATTGCATATATACTGATTAGATACTTGGCCACACTACAAACATATACATGGTTCATTTATACTAAATCCATCAGTTTAAGTACATAAACATCTTTGCTAATGTCTTGTTTGAAATGTCTGAAAATGTTATCAGTTTTATATAAATGTAAGTGCTTTTATATGCTTGCAGCACTGCTAAAGAGAGTCTAACAATCCAATAGTGTGCATTGATTTTATAGCAAAGTAAGAAAAAAGTCTGGAAAGCCTCTTCGATCACCCATATATTTACTACCAGGATTCCAGCTTGAATTGGGGATCATTCAGAGAGCTGATTCCAGGCTGCAGTGGAGTAGAACAGACAGAACCTGAAAATAGAATCAGAAAGACTGTGAGAAACAACATAAACTCATGTGTTCAAAGCTACAACAAAACACTTGAAAGTGACAGTATAAACATGCAGATAATCTAAATCAGTGCAGTCTTCAGCTAATGCAGATTTCCCAAGGGACTAAGGTAAGTGTGTGTTGGGGGGGGTGCACATGCTGGAAGAGATGATGGTTACCAAAGTGCATTATTTTAAGAATGGTTTAAAATTCCACTGATCATTGAGTCTATAAGTCTCCTACTTCTTAGTTTGAAAACCCATCTGCTCCCTTCTTGTGCAATGCTTTAAGTCTTAAGTCTGCCCCCGCCATTTCTGGGAGGTGGTATCTATTTCAAACTTATTACATAAATGGTCTCTATGTTAGAGGCATGTGTTTCTGCAAAATGCTTCACCACAGGAGAATCAACACTGCCATTTGTGATAGAGCAAACGTGTTCTTGTATTTGTGTTTTGAATTTCCTGACTGTTCTCCCTATGTATACCATGCTACTGGTGCACCATAGGGCAGATACCACACGTATATCACATGTAATACACTCTTTAATCTCCATCATGTTGCTATCATCCTTTGGATGTACAGATGAGGTCCCTGTTTCAGTGTATTTACATACATATGTTACATTGCATGCACTTAAAGAATCCTTCTAGTCTGGGTGGAGGCCAGTTGTCGCCTCCCCTAGCAGGCTTTTCCACCCTAATTCTACTATGTATAAGTTTGTCCTTAAGATTAGCTGCCACGCTAAAAGTGACCCATGGTTTCAGCCCTAATGACTGACCTACTTCGCTATCACTTTGCAATAATTGCCAGTTTTTATAGATAATGATGCCAGTCTTCCCTGCCCATTCATTACATTAAATGACAAACATTATGAACCCATTTGTGTCTGCGTCTGATGTTAATTTCCATTTCGTCAGCTATTTGTTCCTATCTAGGGACCTTGCTTTTTGTTTTGATCATCTGAGAAGTTCCTTCTCATAGCCCCTTCCTAAAAATCTCCCTTCAAGTTCTGAAGCCCGCTAATCAAACATTTTATTTGTGCTACAGTTTCTACACAGTCTCAAAAATTGACTATATGGAACTGACTGCTTTTCATTACTGGGGGTGAGCACTCTTCGCTTGAAGCACTGAGTTTAGTGACTGTGGTTTTCCTGAAGCATTTAGTTTCCACTGGGCCCATCATGGTTTTGGATAAGGTCACATCCAAGAAGCCCAGATAGTCAGTGTTGGCTACATAGGTGAACCTGAGATTCAAATCATTCTCATGGAGACAGTCAATGAATTTAGGTATATCTGCAATGTCCCCCCTCCCCAGTACAGGCTATATCATCAATAAACCGAAACCATTTCTTTATGTTTTGGTAGTAAGGCTTTTCCTCAGGGTTCAGTACATGCATCAGTTCTCAAAAACATAAAATAGGTTTGCATAGCTGGGGACCATGGCAGCTCCCATTGCTGTGCTGCATGTCTATAGATAGTCCTTTCCCTTAATTTCAAAAGCACTGTGGGTTAATTCTAACTCCAGTGCAGCTAAAAGAAATCTGCAGGTATTTCATTCCTGGATAGGTGATTCGCCAAAACGAATTTGCATGCCCTTATTCCTTGATGATGTGGTATCGAAGGTACACAGTGACTCTATTCCAAGCCAAACATAACCTTCCTTCTCTGGAACACCGTATTAGAGATTGCTAAAGCTGTTCCTTCCCCCTTGGCATCCCTGAGGAAATCATGGGGTGAAAAACAGTGTGGGAATTCAAGAAAGCATAGGACAGACATATGGCAGTTATAGTGGGGGGTAGGAGAAAGTAGGCTGTTGGTCAAGTAGGATCTGCAGCTTACTCAATAGGTAGGGAAATGGGCAGACTGGGTGGGCCAAGCAGTCCTTATCTGCCATCAAAGTCTATGTTTCTATCTGACAGAGGCTGCCAAATGGGGCATAGAAGCTTCCAAGTATCAGTTTCGGATGGCAGTGGATGCTAATGACACTGCAGCTATACAGATGGCAACTTCAGTGTCTCTAAGGAGGTTTGCATGGCTCAGGACTACTAATCTGACCCAGGATACCCAGAAAAAAGCCTTGGATTCTCCTTGTGAGCCCACATCTCTGTTTGGGGAGCAAACAGAAGCTTACATAAAAAAAAAAAAAAAAATGACACGCGCACAAGGCAGCTTACAAAAGTGCAGCTGCTAAAGAAAAGGCATCCTCACCCCACAAACACCAGAGTAGAGGTAGAGGTAGTAGGGGTAGAACCCAATACAGACCCTTTTTCCAGCCTCAGGCTTTCCCACCCTATCAGCAGCAGACAGAGTGTTTCAGAGGCAGAGGCAGGGGCAGGAGGGGCAGTGGTCTTACTGGCCCCAGCCCACAGCCTACTGCACAGGCAAAACAGAACCCCTGATATGCCTGCCAGGGTCACCTCCCCACCTCTAGTAGGGAGCAGGCTGGCCCACCACCTCCAGGCTTGGCAAATCATCACCACAGACAAGTGGGTCCTGGAAGTAGTGAGCCAGGGTCTTGCTCTCAGCTTCAAGGTTATGCCCAGGCTGAGGGCAATGTTTTTCAGACCTGCCACCTCATCAGAAACAGCTCTGTTGGAGGAGGAAGTAACCAACCTTTTATTGCAAAGGGCAATAGAACCTGTTCCTCTGGCACAAAGGGAAAAAGGCTTTGGTATCTCTTCACACACGTGCAATCCCCCCTGACACACACACACACACACACTCACTCCCTCTAGTCCCTTGGGAAATCTGCATTAGATGAACACTGCACTGATTTAGATAATCTGTTCATGTTGCTGCTTTCAAATGTTTAGTTATAGTTTTGAACACGAGTTTATACTGCTTCTTATTCTGTTTTCAGGTTATATTAAGGGTATTAACAACGTGGCAGTAGGGGACATCTTCCAGCTAAAGAGGCAATCGAAAACTAGGGTGCATGATATGTAGATAGTAGGCGCAAGGTTCAGAGGAAACAGAAAATTCTACTTCACAGAGAGGGTAGCAGATAGCTGGAACAAATTCCCAGGGGAGGTGATGGGGGCAAGGACTGTGGGGGGGGATTCAAGGGAGTGTGGGATAGACACAGGGGGTCTTCTGGACCTAGGGAAGGAGGACAGTAGGACATAGCAAAGACTTAGCAGCTAGCTAGGCACATTGAGCAGACTGGCTGGGCCTGGCTGTCCTGTTCTGCCAACACATTATATATTTCTACTCTTCTGTGGCCTGGAATCAGCACTCTAAGCAATCCCCATATCGAGCTGAATCCTGGCGGTAAATATATTGGGTTATCAAAGAGGCATACCAGATTTTTTTCTTACTTTTTTAAGTTCACTGTGCACACACACACACACACACACACATACACACACACACACACACACAGCGAACTTCTTGCTGTAACTGCCTTTTGAGGGGTGTGACACCGTCTGTCCAATGCAGTGCTCTGCAAAGGGCTCAATGGTGCCACACCAATCATCAGGCAGGCTAACTGTGACAAGCGTTTTTTGGGCGGAAATGTCCTCTACTTGTGAAGAAACAGCCACATCAATCATATGGCAGCTTTTTCTTTGATGTATGGGATGAACACTGCCCAGCAAACAGCTGATCAGTGATGTCCAAATGCTATCCTTGCTTGCTTTTGTGCTGCCCCCCCCCCCACCATTATACAGCCCAAAAGGCTCTCATCTGTAGCTGTGGTGCGGCTCCTCAATCATTTCTCCTCTCTGGGAGTGCTCTGCCCTTGCCTGTGATTTAAACCCGACAACTGGGGGCCCAATCCCCGTGTCAGTGCTAGGAGCCCCCACTTCCCAGTACTGTGGGACACTGGGGAGCCCACTCCCAGTGTCCAGAAATGTGCCAGTAATCCATCTCTGTATAAAAAGAAAATGGTCTCTGACATCTTTTTTTTTCCAGTACAAAAGAAAATGGTTTCTCGTCGTCTCCCCGTCCCTCATCCCGACCCTCCCACTGAGCAACCCACCACCCCCCTTGCCCCATACTTACCATCTGAGATCGGCGGCTGTCATCTTCTGTGGACCGGGACATGTCTGCAGTCTTTAAAGCTGAACCGTGAACTGAAGAATCAAGGTAAGCACCGTATAATGGCTGTCAATGGTGTTTTCAACTTATGTTGATATCTCAGCCATTTTTTCAATATTTTTGCACCAAATTTTTCCACATGGGGTTTTTGGGACTCCAGCTCATGAACACTGGCACTGTCATTTGTTACTCAGTCCCAAAAGATGATTTTATAATCGTTGCGGAATCACCTTTAGGGACAGAGTAACAAAATGACAGTACCAGTGTTCATGAGTGTGATCCCATATATTAAATTAAGTAAACTCTAAAAATCACCGAGTTACACGTGGTTGTTGAAATTTTTCTACTTACGCTTGTAAGTTTGACAATTTTTAGTATTTTCACTCCAAATACACAGCATTGCAATTTTTTCTCACCCCATCATGAACAGTACAGCTGATATTCTTTACATCCTGCCCGAAATGTGTTATCGCACCTGTGGTGTAGAATGGCGTGACCGCTGTTCAAAATCACCTTTCCAGATAAATGGATAAAATGCCACTGGCACTGTTCATGAGGTGGGGTCCCAAAAAGGCCATGTTGAAAATTTGGTGAAAAAACTCCTAAAAATGGCAGAGTTACATGTGGGCACAAAATGTTCAATGCACGTGCACACTTTTTGGTCAATTTCAATATTTTCACTCTAAATTTTCAAAATAGCCATTTTATCACACCACCTCATGAGCAGTACAGCTGTCATTTTTCACATCCTGCCCAAAATGTGTTTTTACACCTTTGGCATGGAATGCAATTTTCCCACAGATTTGAAAATGTTCACCTATGGGGTTCATTAGTTGGGGTCATAAGAAGACTATATTCAACATTTGGGGTCAAAATATGAAAAAAATTACAGTTATACCCATCATTGCAATTTCAGTATGCACTCTCGTACCTGTGGAAATCTTAAATATTTTCACCCCAGATTTTCAACATCGCCTTCTTATTACCCCAGCTTCTGTATGTCACAGCTATCAATTTTCAAATGCTATCCAAAATATGTGTTTGCACCTGTAGTGTGGAATGGCATTCTGCTTTGCATGACAAATTTAACTGTCCCAGAAATCCAAAATAGAAGTTTCTTTTTCTTTTCCTAACTTCAGTGTGGCTCTGTGTCTGTGTACAGGGCAAGGACAGGCTGGCAATACAAATCTTTGACCTGTGTCATCCAGAGGAGGGAAAGCAAGATTGCACAGTTTGGCTGTGTGCACAGGGCAAGGGCAGACTGGCAAAATACATTTTTGACTTGTGTCATCCAGAGGGGAGAGAGACGCACACATGGGCGCACAAGAAATTTAACAGTCCCAGAATTCCCAAATAAAAGTTTATTTTTTCTCCTGGTTTCAGTGTGCCTGTGTGTACATGGCAAGGGCAGCCTTGCAAAATAAATCTTTGACTTGTGCTATCTAGAGGGGAGAGAGAGAGACAGACTATTGGGGTTGGGGGACACACAAGAAATTTAACAGTCCCAGAAATCCGAAATAAAAGTTACTTTTTTCCCTGGCTTCACTGTGGCTTTGTCTACGGAGCAAGGGCAGGCTGGCAAAATAAATCTTTGACTTCTGCCGTCCAAAGGAGAGAGAGAGAGAGAGAGAGAGAGAGAGAGAGACAGAAAGATGGCAGGGGGGGCTTTACTTGCTAACAATTAGTTGTTTCATATTTTCGTGCCTTGTGTGTAAGAGACTGTAGCACAACAGGGGAGAAATGCTGTCTCATCTACATTTTTTAACATTAACCCCTCACTCCTCTTTCTCTAGCTTAATCTGTCAGTTAGGTTGGCTGTCAGTTGTGTTGGTATTATTATGTGTCCTGAGGACTAAGCAGTGTTGTGGAGCAGGGACGTGGTCAAGATGAGCAATGATGTAGTGGAGGGGACCTTGCTTGCGGTCCAAATGTGGTTGTGGGATTCAAAATCCTGATGACAGTAACTAGTGCTGGGAGAACATAAGAAACACTGCAATACCAACAGCGAACTTTTGGCATTGACAAATGCTTGTTCATGGTTTGCTATTGAATGAACTTACACTGTTGGATTGTTAGTGCACTCTCTTTAGCAGTGCTGCAAGCATGTAAAAGCACTTACATTTATATTAGACTGATTAAATTGTCAGGCATTTAAAGCAAAACATTAACAAAGATGTTTTTACATACTTAAACTGATGGATTTTGTATCAATAAACCATGTATATGTCTGTAGTGTGGGCACGTACACAATCAATATGTATGAGAAGATGCATTTCAAAGGGGCCTGTCTTCTTTGTAACCACACCCCCTGATGATGACCTGTTCAAAGTCAAAGCATGGGGCTTATGGTAGGCAGCTCCACTTGCATTTGTGAGTTTTTTACAGCACTTGTTTTGCACAATAAATGATGAAATATTGAAACTTTTTGGTTGTATAGGTTTCTGCTTAGGGTATATTATTTTTATCAAATCCATGATTAATGAACAGATCCCACTCCAATGGAGGGAAGTCAAGTTACAAAATGGGCATCCAAAATAAAGAAGTCTCATTGGTCAGAATATATCATGTGACCATGCATTAAATCTGGTTCATGCACAGTCATCCTGGTCCTAAACCACACCACACAATGAGCAAATCAGTCCTCCTACAACCAGAAATATCTTCCATTAGTCCCCCTGCAACCAGAATTGATCTTCCATCACAAAAATGGCTTCTACCTTTACACTGTAAAAAACATCAACTGGGCCCTAAAAATAAAACTACCTTAAATAAAAAAATAAAACAAATTAATTTAATGCTGTTTCCATGATCATCACATTTTCCTTACACACATAACAGATGAGAAACACTAAGAGTTGTTTATACTTTTCATTACAACTGTTTCTTTGCTGACAATGAAAAATCTCCCTTCTGTATTTACCTGCTTATCAGGGAAATCTCTGCTGCTTGCCCTGACAGTGAGATAATTGAGTCTCTAGCTATAGAAGAGGCCTTTGTTGTGTGTGTTAGGAGAGGAACATTCTGCCAGTGGAACTGAACAGAATTTTGAATCCATGTATTCCATGGTAAACATTCCATGATAAACACTCCATATCTTGAATTTTGATGCCAGCAAAGGACAAACTCTGTCCAGCAGTGATACGATGACAACCTCAATGACATCATTTGCAGTGGGCAGACGGACTATTTTATCATAAAGGCACACCAGTAAATCTATTGTTTCTACATATAAACACGCTTTTCCCAACTGTAAAAAGTTACAAAAAAAAAAGAAGCCCATTTTATAAGTGCAATAACACACTCCAGAGGTGTGTATGGAACAGTTTTGCCACACTTCCAGGGGCTGAAGGCACTTATTGACCTGTGGGCGTGCAGAAAAATCTGTTCCATGCACACCTAACTGTGTCTTATTGGTTACATAATCCCTATTCCTAAACTGGGATCCCCAGCTGAGACTGACGTGGACTTTAGGTCTGTTTCCCTAACATGTGTAATTGCCAAACTGCTTGAGGGCTCTATCTATAAATGGATTTTAAAAAGGGTCTCAGAAATGCTGCAGTCTGATTGGTTGTTAGCATTCTGACAGCCTTTCATTAATCCCTGTTACACTGTAATGTACAGCCTGATCACCATGGCTCATGAATTCTTTCTGTCAGCATTCAATTCTCTAGCACTGCTGAATGACTGGAATGATGCATTCCGATTCTGAACTGGCATTCTTAAACTGTTGGTGAAAGAACTATTTTATTAAAAAAACTCCCTTTCAATGATGAAAACATTCAAAAAGTGTACTTTTAACACTTTTCTTTTGGAATAATTGTTATAATAGCAATAAGGCACTCCTGGGAGTTAGATTAGCAGTCAGTTAATCACCTCCTAGGGCACTCGGCTGTGCTTCATGCCACATTACACTCCTAGGGGGTGATTAATAAACTGTTAATCTAACCCCTGGTCATGACTTATTGCTTAAATGACTTATATTGAGGATAAAATAGATCCAAACCATTTTGGATTTTTGAAAGGGTGTTCCACAACAATCACAGCAACTGAATTCTTGGAAGTGTGTTTGAGGGGGTTGAAATAAACAGGATACTGTCAAGGCTGTCCTTGCGGACTACTGTAAGGCCTTTGACCTTATCCTCCACAAGATCCTGTTAAGGAAGATGTAGGAGAGTGGGATTCCCTCATCTTATCAGGTGGGTTTATGATTTTTTCCAGGGAGGGACCCAATGATTTGAAACCAAAAAGTAGAATTCAGCAAGGGGGATAATCCATGGTGGGGTCCTTCAGGGAACACAATTGAGTCTCCTCCCTTTTTCTGCTGATGATTAACCATTTTCAAACTGCTGACTGTTTCAAATATGTGGATGACACAACTGTCATCAATTTGTTTGATACAGGACAGAATAGTACAATACAGGAAGACTAAAAGATAGAGGAGTGGCCTAAAAAGAATAATATGAAGACAAATCCAGTAAAAACAAATTAATTTCAATTTGGAAGGCAGCAAAGATGGGAAATTCCAGTTTGATGTTTGGAAATTCTGAGGTAGAGGTTGTGGATCATGCACAGCTGCCTGGATTTTATTTCCAGGGGAATTTTTCATGGCCCATATATGGCAGAAAACACTACTGAAGGCAAATGCACATATTTATTTCTTGCCAATGTTGCCAAGAGCAGGTATAAGTAAAATTGACCTGCTTTATTTCTATCTGTTGTGAGGTCTGTTCTAGAATATGGCACAGCCATATGGCATGGCGGTTTTACTGGGACAGAGTCTGAGGATATTGAGAAAATACAGAAAAGAGCAATGAGGATGAGTTATGTGGTTGAAATTAAATACAATACACTTTAGGGGAATTTGGATGTGAAAGATTCAATATTAGAAGAAAGTAAATGACTAAGGATTTTAACCCAAAGTATGAAGACCCAGTCATAGACTTAACATCTTTTAAAACAGAAAAATAGCGTAGAAGACTATGATTTGTGATCTCAAGGACTGTTGGAAAAGCCACAAATTAGAGCAACAATGTATGCAAAATCTATATTGGTGCACTACCTAACTAGAATGAAAATAATGTATTGGAGTTTTTAAAGGGAAACAATGGAAAATACAAAACTTTCCTCAGACACTGCAGAAACTCTCAATTAGTGCTTTCAGACAGTAACAACTTTATTTAATGATTTAGAACAGCTACCCACAACTTCCATTTTCTGTTGCTGGCAGCAGCCATTTCATGAGCAGCAGTGAGCTTCCTGAGCTCACTGTATGCTAATATGCCTGTTTGACCTCAGCTATTGGTTGGCAGGACATATTAGCATAAAATGAGCTCAGGAAGCTCTCCGCTACTCATGAAATGGTGGCACCCAGCAATAGAAAGTGAAAGTTGAAGGCCACTGTTTAAATGACTAAAAAATCAATTAGAGTTATTTATTAAAAAATGTTACCATCTGAAAGCACTAATCAGGCATTTTTGCAGTGCTTGGGTAAAGCTGTGCCTTTTCCACTGTTTCCCTTTAAGGTGTGTATTGGGAAAAGAAGTGACAACTGAAATGTGTTTTTCACTTAAGTATATAATGTGTCTGGGATTTGTATGCCGTTTCTGTATTCTTGTAGTTGGCATTAGTTTTTATATGACATGTATTTTGTATATTGTATTGTTTGTAATGTAATTTGTATGCTGATATTGTTTTCTTGTAGTTGGCATTTGTTTATATAAGCAATGTATTTTGTATATTGTATTGTTTGTAATGTACTGGGCCAAGTCTGAATTCCGATTTGTTTTAAATAAACTCAGATTGTATTCTCTCCTTGTACTCGTTCCCCTTGGTCACAACTGGAAATGAGCCATTGTTATGTGTGCCTTTCCTGGCACTATTTTATAGACCGATAACTAACTGCACACATAAATACACTGCCATTTTCCATTTTCAGTTTGCCTCATCCCTTCAACAAAAGACACAAAATTCAAGATTTAAAAGGAGTCCATTTCTATGCTTACTTGTGCTTTCTCTGGAACAGGTTGGGGCCTCCCTGGGGAGGCGGGCCTCACCACTGAGCAGCACTGTTCTAAGATAAATAAACAAGGATAGCATGATGCTGGGCACCGAGTAGCATTCTCACACTTTTATTAGCGAGTGTTAAAACAGAGGGTCTTACGGTGAGGACAAAGGTGGGATTTCACGAGGTTGGGTAGGGAGCAACAACCTTACAACAGCAGTGTCAGTGACTCAGAAGGTAGCATGCTCACCTCTGGGCCCAAAAGATCAGATGGTCATGGGTTCTAGCCCCACAATAGATAACTGGGGTAATACCCATAACTGACACTATAGTGCCCCGGGGGGGAGTGCACCACTGAGGTGCTGTTCTTCAGATGAGATGTTAACCCGAGGTTCTTTCTGCCCATCTCTGGTCACTGTCCTTATGGAAGTAAAAGATACCCTGGCACTTATTGATGAAGAGTAGGAAAATTGTTATTAAAAAATGTATAGAACAGTTCACAGTTCATTTCTATATTTACAGAAAATCATAAATGCAAAATACAAAAGAGTAAAAATTATAACATTAGAGAATGCACTTTTGTATCCCTTTTCCTCATTGGCAATAAATAAAGCAAAGCTCAATGATAAAAAACCTAGCTTTTATATGAATAAGTTACATTAATTAAACATATTCTATTTCCACACAAAAAATGTAACACTTTCTGTCCAACTAAAGCCAGGCTAGTGCTACTAGCATCAAAAACTACTGAGTCAATCAAGGACCATGTTTAATTGATAGTCCTCATTACTGTGGTGATCCCTGCAGTATGGCTCCAGAAGAGTCGAAATTGGTGAGATTGTAAAATATTTATTTCTGACTGGCATAATTTCTGTAAAGCATTTTTAATTATTAGCTGTAAGAAAAAAATTACTCACCTTAGTAACTGTGTTTCTTCTAATGGAGCCTTGCTGTATTCTGACATTATGCAGTTAGCCCAAGCACTTGAACTGCTCCAGAAAGGAAAGAGTTAACTCTATGCCAAGGCATACAACATTAAGCTCGAGCTCGGTTCAAACCTCTGTCTGCTGCACTTTGAAGTGTAACCGTCAGATTCTTTACTCCGCCTAACTGAACAGTCACTCTGGAGACCTCTCCTTCGCTATCGGTTCAGTCCAGTAAAAGTGTCCACTTTAAACAGCTATTTTCATTATTTTTCAGTTCAGATCCCTGTCTGCAGTACAATAAGTACTTTAGGTAGTGGACTAGTTCTGAAATTGTGAAAATTGTAAAGTAGTATTTCAATCGGTTCGGCTAAACCAGTTGTCTGTTATTCTTTCTTGTATCTTTCTTTGAATTTTGAGGTACCGGTCCATATCGGTTCTAAAAAAGACGTATTATATCGTTTTTTTTTCCAATACCCGTAACACGTTTGAGAATCGATAAGGGGGTCTTGCCTGGCTGTTGCTAAAAAGGTAGAAAGTTTGTAGGATGACTTTGTCTAGAAGCAGAGAGAAAACCGGGCCCACTGGGTTTCAACACTGCAATGAGTGTTGGGAGGCCTTTGCTAAGGCTGATCCCCACACCACCTGTGTTTACCATCTGGGTTTTGACCACCTGGAGTCAGACTGCCAAATATGTAAGAATTTTCCTAAGGCCACCCTGGATAAAAGATTGGGTAGGCTTAGGGAAAAGGAGGCCAAGAAGTCCACTGACCCGGATGGCCAGCCCGGTTCAGTTCCGACCGAACCTGAGGGAGTGCCCACTGACCTGAGGGAGACTCCGTCAGGCAAATAGAGAGCCGATCCTGAGGGGTCAGTTCTGGCAAAAAGAAAGAAATCGGTCGGTTTGGATCCAGAACTGCAGCATCCAATGGCCGAAGAAATTGCCAGAGCGATTAGTATAGCTGAATCGCTCAGTTTGGTTCTGGTTGATCCAACACCTCCCAGTAGGTGTTCAGTTCGGTCAGTTCCCCCAGTTCAGGATTATTCCCCAGAAGATTATAATGAACTGGATTTGGAGTGGGATGAAGATTACAATAATGATGATGATTATGATGGTGTGGAAGGTCTGGATGAGCCCATAGAACCGGACATCTCCCCAGACAGACCTTCTGGTGTTTCCCCTCCTAGGCTTTCTGAGTCCCCTTCCCACTTTATGTTCTACAAAAAAGTGGCAGAAACCCTCCAGCTCCCTCTGGATGAAGCTGTCAAGGAGCAAGAGGAGCCTGACTATGTGGAGATGATGGACATCCCAGGGTCCAACAAGTTGTCTATTCCCCTTCACAAATCCTTTGGGAAACAGATACAGAAGTTACTTAAGATTCCAAATTCCCTACCTCCTGTGAACAGGTGAATGGACAAGAGGTATATGTTGTCAGGCCCAGGTACGGAGTACTTGTACCAGCAATGCAGCCATGTTGGGGTTGTGCAGACTGCAGCCTTTGATAAGACTAACATACCCTTGGCTTCACACACCCCCAGATAAAGACTCCAGGAAGCTGGATACCATGGCAAAAAAAACAGTACATGGCATCTTCCTTGGGACTCAAGCAGGCTGACTATATGGCCTATACAGCCAGATACTCGAAGTCCAGATGGGATACTGTTCTGGAACTGGCTAAACAGGCTTCCTCCCAGCTTGCCAAGAAGGTGGCTGCTGATGGGATTGAGGCATCAAAAATTCAGTTTCACGCTGCTGTAGACTCTAATGATGTGTCATCACGAGTCATGGCTACATCTGTAACTCTTCGTAGATTGGCTTGGCTCAGATGTACTAGCCTCTCACAGGACACTCAGGCTAAGGCCATGGATTTCCCTGTGGTGGATAATTCTTTGGGGAGCAGACAGAGAATTCTGTGAAGAAAATGGATAAGTACAGGACCACCTACAGGAGTGCACAGGCCAAGGAAAGGCAGGCAACTCCTCAGAAGCAGCAAGCTAGGGGCAGGGGCAGGCCTTTTCACAGGCCTTTCTACCAGGCACAGGCCTCCTCTCCTTTTTCCCAGAGGGGGTTCTTCAGAGGGAGAGGCAGAAGGGGGATGAGCAGGGCTGCATCCTCCTCTCAGCTTAAGGCTCCTGCCAAGCAGACACCCTGATGTGTCAGCCCAGGTTGACTCCCCAATTCCTGTAGGAGGCAGGCTGACTTACTACTTTGAGGACTGGAAATCTCTTACCTCGGACAAGTGGGTCCTAGAGGTAATAAGTCAGGGACTGGCCCTCAGCTTCTTCAAAAAATTTCCAAAGCTGAGGGTCAGGTCCTTTCCACCTGCAAACATCTCTGAAACCATTGCCCTAGAGGCAGAGGTTTTATCTCTGCTGGCTGTCAGAGCCATAGAGAGAGTTCCTACACCTCATAGGGGCAAAGGTCTGTACTCCAGATACTTCCTTACCTCAAAAAAAACAGAGGAATGGCAGCCCATCCTAGATTTAAGATACTTAAATAAGCACCTAGTCAAGCCAAAATTCAAAATGGTGACTCTGGGAATAATTATTCCCTCTCTAAGGCCAGGGGACTGGCTAGCCTCCTTAGACCTAAAGGATGTCTATTTTCACATTCCCATCAGGTGCTCCCACAGAAAGTACCTCAGGTTCGAACTGCCTTCAGGCCATTATTAGTTAAAAGCAATGCCCTTCCGCCTAACCTCAGCTCCAAGGGTGTTTACAAAATGCCTAGCAGTAGTAGTAGCCTTTCTAAGGAAACAAAATATTTCCATATTCCCATACCTGGATGACTGGCTCATAGTGGGTTAGTCTCCAGACCAAGCCAAGTCAAATTTGAAAGTGACCCAACAAGTGCTCACTTTTGTAGGATTCCTCCTCAATCTTCCCAAATCAGTTCTCAAGCCAGTGCAACTCTTGACCTTCATAGGGGTAGAGTTGGATGCTGTCAAAGCAAAGAGCCTTTCTCCCTCTGGCAAGGGTAAAGGCCTTTATAGAGCTGGCTTCCTCCTTCCACCTTCCGGTGTCTTGACCAGCAAGGCATTTCCTTCAACTCTTGGGCCACATGGCAGCTTCCACTGCAGTGGTCCAAGGGGCCAGGTTTCAGATGAGGGATATCCAGTTCCATTTGAGGGCTTTTTGGTTTCAGAAAAAAGATCCTCTAACCAAGGTCATTCCAGTGACTCAGACTCTGATCCAGGCTATCCAATGGTGGTTGGATCAGGACAACCTTAGGCAAGGTGTCCTATTCATCACTCAGTCTCATTCTGTGGTTCTAACCACGGATGCTTCTTTCCTGGGGTGGGGAGCTCACCTGGGAGCCCTCACAGCTCAGGGAGTGTGGTCCCCTCAGAAGTCTCTTCTCCACATCAATCTTCTGGAGCTCGGGGCAGTGTACCTGGCTCTACAAGTCTTCTTGGAATCAGTACAGAACAAGGTGGTTCAAATCAGGACAGATAACACCACCACCATGTGGTACATCAACAAGCAGGGAGGCACTCGGTCTACGGCCTTGTGCATGGAAGCTACGAAATTATGGTCCCTGGCTTATTCTCTACAGACCTCTCTGGTAGCAGTCCACCTTCCAGGGATGGACAGTGTACTAGCAGATGCATTGTGCAGGATTTCCCAGGGCCATCACGAATGGTCCCTGGACTCCCTAGTGTTAAAAGTGATTTTTTCAAGGTGGAGCACTCCAGAGATAGATCTCTTTGCAGCCCCAGACAATCACCAACTTCCCCTCTTTTGTTGCAGACTCCCAGTCTTGGGCTCAGTCCCCCTGGATGCTCTAATTCTGGATTGGGAGGGGAAATTTCTGTATGCTTTTTCTCCTTTTCCTGTACTGTTCAAAGTCCTGGTCAAGGTAAGGTCACAATCTTGCAAAGTGATCCTGATTGCTCCAGACTGGGCCAGACAGCCTTGGTATCCCCTGTTGCTGTCCTTAGCAGTCCATCTTCCCCAATCTCTCCCCAGGAATCACAACCTGCTATCCTCCTCTCAAGGGAGGATTTGGTACCCCATCCTTTGGTCTCTCAATCTCAAGGCATGCCTCTTGAAGAGCTAGAATATGCAAATTTGCATCTGTCTCAAGGGGTTCTGGACATTCTCAAAGCCTCTCGAAAACCTGCCACCAGAAAAACGTATAACTCCAAATCAAAAAGATTCAGCATTTGGTGTTCCAAGAAGCACATATCCCCAGATACTGCTGGCCTGTCTACAGTTCTGGATTACATGGTACATCTTAATGGCCTAGGCCTCAGACCAGCTACCTTCAAAGTACACTTGTCAGCTGTTTCTGCTTTCCTGTCGGTGGGAAAGCCCTCCTCACTGGCATCTCACCCTGTTTTCTGTAAATTCTTCAAAGGATTGTTTCATACCAATCCCCCCTTTAGGGATCCCACTCCTACTTGGGATCTTAATGTTTGCATTTCTCAGCTTATGCAACCCCATTTTGAGCCTTTGTCCTCAGCAGAACTTAAGTACTTGACTTGGAAAACGGTGTTCCTGGTAGCTATTACCTCTGTCAGGCATCTCAGTGAATTGCAAGCTCTGTCAGTGAAGCCTGATTGTATCTCATTCCATAGAGATAAGGTGGTCCTTAGAACCAACATGAGGTTCTTACCCAAAGTGGTTTCAGATTTTCATCTGAAGCAATCCCTGTCTCTTCCTGTGTTCTTCACTGATCATTATTCTTCAGAAGAGAGAAGATCACACAGTTTGGATGTTAAAAGGGCTCTTAGCTACTACATTGAGCGTACTAAGGCACTTAGGTTTGACTCCCTCCAGTTGTTCCTCACTTGTGGTGAAGTGGAGAAGGGTAAACCTGCTACTAAAAGAACTATTGGCAGGTGGATTGTCTCTTGTATACAATTCTGCCATGAAAAGCTAGGTAAAGTACCCCCCTCAGACCTGAGAGCTCATTCGACTAGAGGGACAGCTGCTTCTCTGGCTGCTGCCAGGGATATATCCTTATTAGAGATATGCAAAGCAGCCACCTGGAAAACAGTCCATACATTCACCAAGCATTACTCTCTGGCTATCCAGGCTAGGAGTGATGCTAGGTTTAGTACAGCAGTACTACAGAGCCTAGTCCCAAAATAGGTTCGATACCCTCCTCCATGGAGGTACTGCTTGGTAGTCTGCATAATGTCAGAATACACCAAGACTTCATGTTGTTTGAAGAAAAAATTACTCACCTTAGTAATTGTGTTTCTTATAATGGGGTATTGCTGTATTCTGACCTCCCTCCCTGCCTTCCCTCTCAGAACCTGATTTTTGGGAAGTGGGCTGGCAGGCGAAGTGTTGTACCTCAGGGATGTTCTTGGCACTCTCCCCTTTTTAGAGGGGAAGGGTGGGTTATGTTATATTATTTTCTTATAGTTATTGTTGTTCACTACCTAGTTTTTGTTTTGGATTTCTCGACTTGAGTCTTTTGGGGATCCATAATTTTTTGTTGCTCTTATGGCTAGTAAATTTTACAATTTCCATATACTGGGGGTATTTAGTTAGTGTTAGCTCATAAGAATCTGATAGTTACACTTAAAAGTGCAGCAGACAGAGGTTTCCATCTGCTGCACCATCCTGGTGAATATGGAGTCAGTAAGCTGAATGATGGAAGTGGTAGTGGAGTGAGACTTCCAGAAGCCAGTCTGGAAAGGGGTGAAAGAGGCGGATGAGTCAAGATGGGGAAAGTTGGGAAAGCACAGCATGCTCTTGCAGTTTAGCTAGAATAGGGAAGGGGGAGATGGGTTTCAAACCAGAATTTGACTATAAAGGAAGTAGAGTGGATGAGACATCTGGCTTCGAGGGATGGAAGGGAGGGAGATGTGCAAAGATCACAGTAATAGGTACGAGGGGGGCAGGCTAGAGCGAAACGTCAGAAAGAGTGATAAAAGGCATCCAGTCTGACCAGGGTGGATTTGGGAGTGGCACTATAGAATATATCTGCATAGCCAAAGCTGGGGAGGATCATTTTCTGTACAAGTGCACGGCGAGCCGGTACAGGAATACAATCACAGTTTCTGTAATAATGCACCAAGTTTTGGGTGCAGTTTCTCACAGATTGTATTGACATGTACAAAAAAGTCCAGGTGTTGGTCTAACCAGACTCCAAGGTATGTAAAAGAGGTGATATTCACTAATGGCATACCATCTAGGGTGTGGAAGATGGGGGGGGGATCAGAAAGTCTCTGCCTAGTGTCGAAGGTCATGGAGACAGTCTTTTTGGCATTTAGGAACAGCTAGTTGGACTGGAAAGTACAGTTACGTAAGAACTTACCGTAACAGTAGATCTTCAAGAACAGCTCTTGCAGCAGGTTACACCATTAGGACTGAAGCTGGCAGGCATCAGGACCCGACGGAAAAATTCTAGCTAGCTATCTTCAGCGGGGACGGCCCCCGACGTCGGTCCCACCTCCGATGTCAGGCGTAGTACATAAGGGGGCGGTCCCGCCAGATTCCCCAGTTCTCCCGCCGGAGACTTCCGGCCATAGGCTGACATCGAAATGGGAGACCGAGGATCCACCGTCAGAAGACAAAAGGGTAAAATTCCCTGATAACAAGGGCTTAAGCCATGCCTCCTCCAAGGGGGAAGGTGGGCGGGAAGGTACCTGCTGCAAGAGCTGTTCTTGAAGATCTACTTTTACGGTAAGTTCTTACGTAACTGTACTATCTTAATTCGAGACACAGCTCTTGCAGCAGATTACATCATTAGGACTGATTTCCAAGCAGTAGCGCTTGCAAACACTCTGGGAGGAGGAAATTAGAAAGTACATTCCAGGTCCTGAATCTAGGACAGGAGACCCTGTAGCATGGCCAGGCCGAAGCCGGCTCTTTGCCGTGAAGCGATGTCTAGGCTATAATGCCTGATAAAGGTATGTACAGAGCTCCAAGTGGCTGCAGCACAAATAGCAGAAGTGGAAACGTTTCGCAGTGCTGCAAAGGAGGTGGCCACTCCCCTAGTGGAATGGCCCCGGACTGGTCCCGGGAGGGGCTTTTGTTTGATATCATAACAGTATGAGATGCACTGGACAAGCCAGCGAGACAAGGACTGTTTGGATACTTGTTGGCCCATCCTCCTTTCCGTAAAGGAAACGAAAAGTTGCTCCGATTTACGAAGCTGCTTAGTTCTGTTCAGGTAGTACCTTAAGCTGCGGTGAACACCCAGGGTGTGAAGCAGCGCCTCTCCTCTATTAGAATAATTAGGGAAGTAGACCGGCAGGTCAATATCCTGATTGAGAGTGAGTGTGGAGACCACCTTAGGCAAAAATTTAGGATTCGTCCTCAGGGATACTCTGTCCCGGTGGAAAATTAAATAAGGCTCTTTGCACATGAGAGCATGAAGCTCAGAAACTCTTCTCGCTGACGTAACAGTAACCAAAAACAACATTTTCCACAACAGAAAATGCAGCTCGCAATCTGCGGCAGGTTCAAAGGGGGCGTGGAGTTGCTCCAGGACAAAGCAAGTCCATGGAGGCACTGGGTCCTTAATGGGCGGCCTGGTGTAACACCCTCTCAAGAATTCTCGACAGGCATCTAATTGTGCCACTGTGTGCTGTCCAACGGAAGGTGATAAGCTGAAATGGCACAGAGGTGCACTTAATAGAGAGTAGGCGAGACCCAAATGGAAAGGGAGAGCAGGTACTCTAACACTGCTTTTCACCAGACAACCTAAAAGGGAAGGCCGCGTGCTTGTGACCACAGACAAAAAGCAGGTGCCATTTCATGGCATCGATCGCATCGTTGCCGGCTTTCTGGCTGCGGAAAGAACTTCCGCAACCTCTTGCGAGACCCTGTGTCGCAATATGGCTATGTCTCTAGGAGCCATGCATGCAGGTTCAGTGAACGTAAGTCCGGGTGGACCAGTGAACCCTCCTCCTGAGACAAGAGATGGAAGCTGAATGGCAACGGGAGCGGAGGTTCCCGGGATAGCTGTATTAGCAGAGGGAACCAGATCTGTCTGGGCCAGAAAGGGACCACCAGGATCATTGTTGCATGCTCCCTGCACAGTTTGAGAAGAACTCTCTGGATCAACGGGAAGGGAGGGAAAGCGTAGAGGAATCTGTCCGCCCAGGAGAGGGACAACACATCTCACCAGAAAACACCAGGCCCTGGATCTAGCGAGCAAAAATTGGGCAGTTTTGCATTGGATGGGGAGGCGAACAAGTCCAATTCTAGAGTTCCCCATCGAAGAAACAGATCCTCTGCTACCTCCTGAAGAAGTTCCCACTCGTGGACTCTGGCCTGGGAATGACTCAGGCCATCTGCAATTGTGTTGTCCACCCCGGGAACATGTACTGTGATCAGGTTCACATGTGGGATGCCCAATCCCACACCCTCATGGCCTCCCTGCAAAGGGAGTAAGAGTGTCGCCTCCTTGTTTGTTGAGGTAATACATCACCGCGTGTTGTCTGTCTGAAGCAGGAGAGTACTCGGCGGGATCTCTGACTGAAATGCCTGCAGGGCATAAGGACCGCCTCATCTCTAGGGACGTTGATATGGAGGTGGGCCTCCAGAGGGGTCCACGTTCCTTGGGACTTCACCCCGTCCAGGTGTGCTCCCCACCCTAGACCTGAGGCATCTGTGGTGAGGATAACTTCCGGGGATGGCGCTATAAATGGGACGCCCATAGAGAGTGTCCCTGGGTCTAGCCACCACTGCCAGTCTTGAATCGCAGTGTTCGTGATTCTGACCGGATGCTGCATGTGGTCTTGCCTTTGGTCCCATTGCACCTTGAGCATCCACTGAGTTACCCGCATGTGAAGCCTTGTGAAAGGGACAGTAGGAATGGCCACAGCCATGTGTCTGAGCAAGCGAAGGACCGACCTGGCTGGGGCGGTCTTGTTCGACGAAAGTTCCCTGATGAGGGATCTGATGCGCTCCGCTCTGTCGCCTGGAAGAAATGCTCTTCCCTTAACGGTGTCCAGTACTGCGCCTATGAACTGTAGCTTCTGCGATGGTACCAGGAGAGACTTCTCATGGTTGATTAGGATACCCAGAGATCGAAACAGGTCCTGGGTGCTTTGCATCGCCCGTAACAACGCCTCTCTGGAGGCGGCCATGAGAAGCCAATCATCCAGGTACGGGAACACATAATGGCCCTGTCTCCTCAGAGACGCTGCCACGACTGCCATGCATTTGGTAAAGACCCTGGGTGCCGATGACAGCCCGAATGGAAGGGCTCGGAACTGAAGATGATGGCCAAGAAACTCGAAGCGCAGGAACCTCTTGTGCGCTTGAGCTATAGGGATGTGCAGGTAAGCGTCCTGCATATCTAGAGACGCTAAAAAGGCGTCCTGCTTCAGCATGGGAATAAGACCCGGAAGAGTTACCATGCAGAATCTTTTGTAGGCGACCGACAAATTGAGGTCGCTGAGGTCCAGAATCGGACGGAGGTCCCCTGTCTTCTTTGGAACCAGGAAGAAGTGGGAATAGTATCCGTGTCCTCTCTGGTTCTCTAGGACGTACTCTATCACTCCCTTTTGCAGGAGCGCGAGTACTTCTTGACTGATCAATGACTTGTGTTGACCCGGGTACCGGGAGAGCAAAGGAGGCCTCGAGGGTGGCTTTTCCGTGAATTCTATAAAGTAGCCTCTTCCGACCAACCGTAGAACCCACCTGTCGGTGGTTATAGTCTGCCATCCTGGCAGGAAATTTGCAATGCGACCCCTGACCATGATGTCATGTTGATCCTGAGGGGTGGGGGCCGGGAAGGAGTCAGGCTGTGGCGGCTGAGGGTCCCGCTGGCTGGACCGGCTTAGGAGT
Organism: Neoceratodus forsteri; assembly: GCA_016271365.2. NCBI lineage: Eukaryota > Metazoa > Chordata > Ceratodontiformes > Ceratodontidae > Neoceratodus > Neoceratodus forsteri. The sequence goes on along the minus strand of CM028138.1, from coordinate 613,146,728 downwards.
GCGCTGGCTTTGACCTGTGGGTTGTTTTCCCTGGGCTCTGCGAAAACCGGAGCCCCTCTGTTGTGGGACGGGGCGGGACTGTTGTCTCTGCATCCGTCCATGAAATTGGCTTTGGTTCCTACAAAAGGAACTAAGCTTGGGTCGGTACATGGCCTGAATCAACCTCACCGCCTTCCCGGTCTCTTGGAGTTTGGTAATTATCTTCTCTGAGGGTTTACCAAACAAAACTTCTCCCTCAAATGGGGCGTCCATGATGTTTTTCTGGACGTTCGGGGGGGTAAAACCAGAGACACGGAGCCAAGAGTGCCTCCGGAGGCATATGCCTGAAGCTGCTGCTCGGGCTGAGGAGTCCGCGGAGTCGCATGCGGCTCGTAGCACTTGGGTTCCCACGTCCGAACCCGTACGGAGGAGCTGCAACATCTCCTCCTTCTGCTCACCTTCCGGCAATTTCTCAGCTGCATCCAGACCCTGCTCCCACAGGGCATTTTGGAACTGCACCATGTGGGTCAAATAATTCAGGGATCTGATGGCGCAGGTAGTGGAAGCATACGTGCGCCTACCCATGGCGTCCAGCTGCTGGGACTCTGGGTCCGGTGGCAGGGTGCTCAGATGTTGCGGTCTCTGGGACCAGTCATGAGAGGCTGTTATGACCAGAGAGTCAGCCTGAGGATGCTGAGTCAAGTACTGATCTTCTCTTGGAGCCTTGTATGGGTCCCACATGGGTCCGGAGAAGGGATGGAGAGGGGAGATGGGGATCTGGATGTTGAAAACTCTGATCCCGTGTCCTCTGTCGAAGGTGAACGGCGGCATCTTCTGGGTCTCTTGGGACTGGGTGACCTAGAAGAGGATCTGGACGGAGGTCTCCTTTTGTCTGGTCTCCTTCCCCGCAGGGTGCTCAGATGTTGCGGTCTCTGGGACTGGTCATGAGAGGCTGTTATGACCACAGAGTCGGCCTGAGGATGCTGAGTCAAGTACTGATCTTCTCTTTGAGCCTTGTACAAGCGGTCAGCTTTCTTCAGCATCGCCGGGAGCGAATATGGACGCTTCCATGCTGCCTTGGTGACGTCCACGAAAGTGTCTACTAAGGGTGGCACCACCACAGGCTTGGGGTCCTTCTGCCGAAGATACTTCGCAAGGGTCCAACTCTTCCGCATCCTATCCCATGTTCAACTCTTCCACATCCTATCCCATGTTCTCTTGGATGTGTCTCATGATATCAGAGAACGAGGGGTCATCCGGAGGAGACTTTGGCAGCTCACATGGGTCCGGAGAAGGGATGGAGAGGGGAGATGGGGATCTGGATGTTGAAAACTCTGATCCCATGTCCTCCGTCGAAGGTGAACGGCGGGGTCTTCTGGGTCTCTTGGGACTGGGTGACCTAGAAGAGGATCTGGACGGAGGTCTCCTTTGTCTGGTCTCCCTTGGAGGGTCCTGGGCTCCGAGGAGGAGGTAACCGCCTGCAGACCCAGATGGAGAAGGGGCGCAGGAACCGGAGGAGCAACCAGTGTGGGAGGAGGAGGAGGAGGAAGCGGAGGTGGAGTGGGGACCATGTCCTTTTGATGGTATCCCACCAGTAAGTGAAAAGCTCCTTCACCTCTGAAAGGAAAGGCCCGGCGGGCGGCCGGGCACCCGTGGACTGTCGTCGGGTCCCGCATCGACTCCCCAGGGGCTCGGGTTGCGGAGGGTTCCCTGGGAGTCTCAATCAGGACGCGGATCGCCCGTCTGGTCCTCGGGCTGAGTCAACTCCTCCTCAGTGATGGTCTCCTGACCAGCGTCAGTTGGAGGTGTCGGGTCCCTCTTCTCAATAGGAGGCGGGCACGGTCCCCTACCGGCGTCGGTGATGAGATGGCTTGGCGGCGGCGGTCTTCTGACGAGACGATGGCTCTGGGGACCTGTGGCGAGGGCCGACGTCGGACGAACTGGCGTCGGGTCCAACGGCCTCTTAAGTGAGGTGAGCTCCTTGGTCTTCCGCTGGGGAGGAGGAGGAGGAGGCAAGGAGGCAGACCTGACGTCGGGTTCAGAATGGCAGGAACCCGACTTGTGGTGATGGTGATGATCCCCCGACTTAGCCAGGGCCTTGTAGGATGAGGAAGGCCTGGAAGTCTTGGCCTGAGAAGAGGAGCCTGAAGATTTTCTCACCGCAGTGGGGGGGGAGGCTGAGAGCTGGCCTGGGAAGGAGAGCGGTCGGACCTGGAGCCGGAGCTGCACGAGTCGGAGGCCCTAGACGGAGACCTGGAAGGGGCCTTCTCTCTATGCTTCTCAGCATGCTTGCGGGCCTTCTGCGAAGAATCCCCCTTAGAAGCCATGGTCTTGAGTTGTTCCTCGAGCAGGGATGCCAGTAGGGCCTTCTGGCGATGGATCCAGGTTCTGCTGTTGAAGCCCTGGCAAAAGGTGCAGGACTGGGTGTTGTGGTCTGGGCCTAGGCACCGGACATAGGCTGAATGCGGATCCTTGAATGGGATCTGCTTCCCACAGACGCACTTCGAGGAGTGACTGGAGGTCGGAGAGGACATCAGAGAAAAGACTGAACGAAAAGAACGAATTTCCCGTAGGAAAACACTTTACCACGCGTTGCGCGCTAGAAACTGAACCGAAGGGTCGAGACATGCAAGTCGACGGTGGGAAAGAACTGGAGAATCTAGCGGGACCACCCCCTTATGTACTACGCCTGACGTCGGAGGCGGGACCGACGTTGGGGGCGGTCCCCGCTGAAGATAGCTAGCTAGAATTTTTCCATGGGGTCCTGATGCCTGCCGTCTTCAGTCCTAATGGTGTAACCTGCTGCAAGAGCTGTGTCTCGAAGTAAGATCCAGAGTTGTACCTTATTGAAGTCCTGCTGCAGTCTGGCTACCACATCTGAATGGGAAGCGTCAAAGGTGTACAGGACGGTATTGTCTGCATACATGTGTATTTTGGTAGAAGCGCAAAACAGCAGGTAAATCATTCAAGAATATTGACAACAGGACTGGGCCGAGCACTAAGCCCCTGTGGGATTCTAGTATTGATGGGTGGGGAGAGGAACTAATCTTGGCTGATTGCATCCTATCTTGTAGGTAGGACTGGAACCAGGTGGTAGCTGAGTTTGAAAGACCAGCAGTTATTTTGTGAAGGAGAAGGGAGTGTGATGCTGTGTCGAAGGCATTTGCCAAGTCGACAAATATTGCTGAAGTGGTCTGCCTTTGATCCATACTGGTGAATATGGAGTCAGTAAGCTGAATGAGGGAAGTGGTAGTGGAGTGAGACTTCCAGAAGCCAGCCTGGAAAGGGGTGAAAAAGGAGGATGAGTCAAGACAGGGGGAGAGTTGAGAAAGCACAGCATGCTCTTGCAGTTTAGCTAGAATAGGGAAGGGGGGAGATTGGGTGATAGTTACCATGACTGGTAGGGTCACCACCTTTAGGGAGAGGAATACCAGATAGTCTGGCAGGACAGAAAGACTGGCCCTAGAGGGATCAATATCCCTTCCTGAACACCAACTAGACAACCATTTCTACTTTGAAGTATAAGTTTTCTTGGTTGATGGCTTCCTAGAGCCTCTGAGTACAGTCAAAACCTCTTCAAAATGGTTTAGGCTAGCAAATTCTAGGTCTACAGTTGCAGAGACCTGAGGTTGGGGTATAGGATCCTTCCCAGAGAGGATGTCAGCACATTGTGCCTCTGGGGCAGGTAGATCGGCTGTAAGGCAGATAAGGTAGATAGGGTCAGCAGAAGGGAGTACCATAGCTGCCTTGTCCAGTTTGGTGCCACCAGGATCATTGTTGCTGGCTGTGACTTGAGCAACAGAGAGAAGGCATACAGGAATCTGCCCAACTAGTCCAGTGTTAAAGCATCCACTGGAACAGTGCCCCTGCTTGGAGGCCTTCAACAGAACTGTGGTAGCTGGTGATTGTCTGTGGAGGCAAAGTGATCTATATCTGGGGTGCCCCGCCATCTGAATACAGCCTGGAGTACCTGTGTGACCACTCATGATGATTCTGGCTGATCCTGCTGAGGGAGTCTGCCAGAATATTGTCCTTCCCTGGTAGGTGGATGGCAGACAGAGCCACCTGTAGGGAGTAGACCAGGTTCCAGACCTTCATGGCCTCTATGCACAGTGGGGTGGATCTTGTTCTCCCTTGTTTGTTGATGTAGTACATGGTGGTAGTGTTGTCTGTTCTGACCTGTACCACCTTGTTTTTAATATGCAGAGCAAATGTCTGAAGAGCTAGGTAAACTGCCCTGAGCTCTAACAAATTTATGTGCAGGAGTGCCTCCTGAGGGGACCATGTGCTGCTGGCTGTTTGATCGAGCATGTGTGCTCCCCATCCCAGGAGGGAAATATCTGTGGTAAGCACCACAGATGGGTGCTCCTTTTGGAAGGGAGTTCCCTCCCTCCCTGAGGTTCTCGCTGTCTAGCCACCACTGCAGGGCCTGCAACAGTGTACTTGTGACTGGCACCAGTTTTGCCAGGGAATCTCTTCTTTGACACCAGTGAGCCTGCAAGTGGAACTGAATGTATCTCATCTGAAACCTGGCACTACTGTTGTGGCAGTTGCCATGTGTCCCAACAGCTGCAGGAACTACCTTGGTGGCCTGGGTCTGTTTAGTTGAAATGATCCTGCCAGCTGCAGAATACTGCTTACTCTGTCCTGTGGAACAAAAGCTCTTCCCTGGATAGTGTCCAATTCTGCTCCTATGAAGTCCAGTACCTGGACTGGCTCCAGCTGGGACTTCTGGTCATTTATCAGAAAACCTAAAGACTCCAATGTGCTCTGGGTGAGAGCCAGGGACTCTCTGGTTTGTTGCAGGGACAGTCTTATGACTAGCCAGTTATCTAGGTATGGAAACACAGTCACTCCCTGTCTTCTTAAGTCTGCTACCACCATAGCCAGACACTTTGTGAATGCCCTGGGGGCTGAGGACAAGCTGAATGGCATGGCTCAAAACTGGTAGTGGCCTAAGGGCAGTCTGAACCTCAGGTATTTTCTGTGACTGAGTCGGATTGGAATATGGAAACAGGCATCCTTTAGGTCCAAGAATGCCAGCCAGTCCTCTTTCTGCAGAGTAGGTATACTCATGGCCAAAGTGACCATCTTGAACTTTGTCTTTGCTACATGTTTGTTTAGGAGACTCAGATCCAGAATAAGTCGCCAGTCCCCATTTTTATGCTAGGTAAGGAAGTATCTGGAGTAGAAGCCTTTGCTCCTCTGTAGTAGGGGCACAGTCTCTACTGCTCTGATAGATGATAGGTTTGCCAATTCTGCCTCCAGGAGAATTCTGTCTGCAAGAGTAGCTGGGGTAAAATTTCTGCCTCTTAGTGTGGGAAGTGATATGAAGCTTTTGGAGACCGTCCCTGGCTCACTACCTCCAAGACCCAATTGTCTGTGGTGATGGGCCAAGCTTGGAGGAAGTGAGCCAGTCTGCCTCCTACTGGTGGGGGGAGGGGAAGAAGACCTGTACTAGCCAGTCACGGGTTCTGTTTGGGCTGGGCCTGGGCTTGAGGTACCTGGGCGGACCTTCTCACAGTCCTTCTGCCTCTACCTCTAAAGTACCCCCTGGCCTGCTGATAGTCTGGCATGGCCTGAACATGGAAAAAGGGCCTGGAGTAGGATCCCCTACCCCTGCCTCCCCTGTACTGGGACCTGTATGAGGTGGGAGGCTTATCCCTTGCAGAGTTGCTTCTGTAAGTGGATTTATACTCCTCTACCTTCTTCATGTGTGCTTCGGTCTTATCCCCAAAGAGGGAAATCACCCTCACAGGGGAAATCCATTGCTTTAGTCTGAGTGTCTTGAGACAGGTTTGTGGCCCTGAGCCAAGCAAGCCACCTCACTGAACTCTGTGAATGCCATGAGCCTCGCTGCAGTGTCATTCATGTCCACAGCCATATGGAACTGGTACTTGGTGGCATCCAGTGCCATCCTGGCAGTCTCTGCCAGGTCTACTGCCATCTCCCCAGACATTTTGTCTGTCATTGCCAATACCGTATTCCATAGTGCCGTCTGATATTGGGCTGCATAAGCCATATAATTAGCTTGCCTTACATTTTACTAACAGAGAGGCTGCAAAGTACCCCTTTTTACCCATTCTGTTGATTTTTCTTGAATCTTTGTCGGGGGTGTGATGACAAAGGTATTTTGGCCTTGTCACAGGCTGCAGCCTGAGCCACACCTTCATGGTCAGGGTGGTTAAACAGGATTGCAGAATTAGTCCTGTCAAGCTAATATTTTGTATCTACTTTCTTATCCACCCCTGGGATTGAAGTAGGGGTTTATAAAATCTTTAAGGCAGCCTTTCTCAGTGATTTTATGAATGGGAAGCAGGAGCCTTCTGGTGGGGGCTAGCCCCATCATATCCAAGAACTTTGCTTCCTCCTCATCCTCAACCATCTCTTGGCTGGACAGATTGAGGGTCTTGCCCATTTGCTTGACAAATGAATAATGAGAGGTGTAGTTCTCAGGTCCCCTGGGGGGGGGTGAACCGAAGTCCTGCTCAGGGGACACCTCTGGTTCTATAGGTTCCCCTTCCTCTTCTCCCTCATCATAAATGTACACCAGCTTCTGAGCCACTGGAACCTGGGCAGGAACTGGTGAAACCTGTGTGGTCACTGGACCTGCAGCCTGTAGTGCCTGCAGAATGTGCAGGGCCTTTGCTATGTCTTCAGCTGAGGGCATAGCTGGTCCGTCAGCTGAGAGCTCCTTAGCCTTCTCGGATGGAGGTGCAGCGACATATGCTTTCTTTTTGCTTGTACTGGTTCACTAGCTGGTTCCACAGGCCTTTTAGCTTTTGAAGGGTCAGATTTTTCCATGGATTTTGGATCCACTGACTATTTAGGTCTTTCTTTATCTTTTTTAGAAGTAGAAGTAGTGGGTTCCTTATCAGAAGGCTTAGGAGGAGATGGAGTGGCCATTTCTTCCCACTTTTTTAGCCCTTTTCTTTAAAGTTTTAGGGCAAAATGTTTTGGAAATCTCACAGTTGTCAGAAATATGGCTGGATCCCAAACAGAAAATGCACAGATCGTGCCTGAGAGGGTGGTAGCAAAATGGAATGCCCTACCAGAATGGGTGGTATCATGTAAATCGGTGAACAGCTTCAAATGGGCATGGGACAGGGAACAGGGGAGAGTAAGGGTGGGGGGGTGGCAGTGGGATGACAAAGGGGAGGGTGGGGCAGCTGCAAACTAGAGGTGTTGGCTGAACACTCGAGCAGACTTAGATAGACCGGGTGGTCTGTTTCTGCTGGCACATTCGTATGTTTGTATGTCTGCCTTAGCTACAATTTGGCCATAGCTAACGCATTTCTTGAACTCAGTCGGTCCTGTCTTTTTCTTTTGTTTGAGTGCTTCTGACATGAATGCCAGGCATACAGAAAAAAAACAAAATTCAAATGAATGGTTAGTTCTGGAACCGACTTGAAATTTTAATAGTCAAGTCAAAGCGATCGGTTCCCTAAACCAAATGAGAACTGTGAGCCGCCCAGTTCCTGACAGGAAAAGGAACTACGACTAAGAAAAAACAAAATTAAAACTAAATAAATTTGTGAATCCAAGAGTGAACCGGAACGTTAATAAGAAATAGAGTTTTCTGAGGTAAAAAACTCACAAAATAGCTGTTCCTCGCAGTTCCTCGGAACCAGTGATGAACCCAAAAAACAAATGAAAAGCACCCAATAAATGAAACTAACTCATCTGAAAGTGGCAGCAATATAAAATAAAAAGTAAATAAACATTACATCATAAACAAAATATATGTATACAAGAAAATTGTGGAGAGCTCTCCAAGGTATCTGAACTGGCAGGTAGAGAAATAAATCTGAGCACTTCAGAGTGCAGCAATTACTAGGGGCAGCAGTTTGAAATTGCCATGAGCCAATGAGAGTTCCATCATTTGCATAAATTCCATCTCTCTGGGACAGGTCAACACTGAAGGCTGACTGCATTAGTTTAATCATACTGAGTGATTCCTGGGGTTAGACTAGGGACTGGACAACTTTCCAAAATTTGGAAGGGTGACTAACGTTGTGGTTAAAGGAGGTGGATATGTGTTCTGCTTTTGTATATCTGATAGCTTTGGTGTATGCATTTCTAAGGTAACGATAATTTAATAGTTGCGTGTAGGAGCCAGAAACCTTATGGGCTTTCCAGGCTTGGTCACGCACACGCATGTAGGCTAGCAGTTCACGGGTAACCCAAAGGAGGTGTGTTCCTCTTACCCTGGTGTGTTTGAGGGGAGCACACTGGTTCCAGAGTCCAAAAAAATTGGTACAGAAGTAGGTGAGGGCATCATCTACAGAGGAGGCAGTGGAGATGGGAGACCAGCCTGTGTTGGTAACATCAGATAAGAGAGGGGCTAGATTTAGAGAGTGAAATAAGCATAGCATTATCGATTGAGGCAGAGCTTTAGTTCAGTGGATCTTGCGAACACAGTATATCATATGATGGTCACTGAGTGAGTCTGGGAGAGTGCTAGAAACAATTATGTGATGAGGGTGAGAGGTAAGGGCCCAGTCTAAGAGGGTGTGGTTGAGGTGGTAGGTTCTGTGATTAGTTGGGTTAGATTAAGAGATTTAATATCAATACAAATGTTATTACGGGTAGGTGACGGCCAGTCTAGGTTAATGTCACCTAAGATGTATAGTTCACCTGAGGTGGCATGCATGGTTATGGTGGAAATGAGTTCTGAGACTATTCTGAGAAGTTTAGAGGTTATATAGCTTTTCATACCTCTACGCACTGCATCAAACCACATAAAATTTTCTTTTTTCCATTTACTGTATCTATACAGGTGCAGAAGCAAATGATTTGATACCTTTTATCGGACCAATGTAGATGTAACAAAAAGAACAAAGTGCTTTAGCTTTCGAACCAACAAGTCCTTCGTCGAAAGCATAATGACAGTTATTTAGAAAAGCCAATACTTTTAACACCCAGACCATGCAGAAAAAAAGCAGAAAAAATCCCCATTTGTTCAAAATACTCATTTAAAAAACAGAAGAAGATGTCAGAGAAGCTTAACAGTACCATTTCACCTTCAGCTGAGAGGGTCTAAAGGTCAGAGGTGCTTAGTGCAGAAGACATACAAAGTATTCCACTGCATATAAATTAAATTGACTTAGAGATACTTTAAGGATAAGATATCAACTACCCGAGCAGAGGGATCTTAAATTAAATTATGAGTGTCACAATGTGTATAAGAATGCAGTTACCGAAAAGCAACCCCCACCCGGATTAAAGACACTAAAATTGTAAGTTAAAAACAAGCACCACAAGATAGGACTACAAGAAGCCTCTATATATGGCATACAAAGAGTAACCAGTAAACTTTTCCTAAAAAGAGCAATAGCTACACACTGTATGAAATGTAAAACTTAGCTGGACCCATTACCCAACTATACTCTCCAGCTAGATATTATGCCCCATAAATTTCAAAAGCCTATAGTGTAGTAACAGGAGTTTATAAATGATAATATAAATATAAATTTGCAGTATAAGTGTCAAACAAAAAAAAGACTTGTCCAGGACCTCCAAGAAATTAAGACCATGCAACCTGATATGTACAGATTTCAATAAATTCTCAGTGTATAATATAGCAACTTGATGTACTGAAAATGTCTAAGGAATCTGAATAAGAAATCATAGGAATTAAATGTCCCCTCAACCCACTCCACCCCACCTTAATCCGGGGGGGGAGGGAGAGAGAACTAGTTTTAAGGAGATATATACAGATACACACACACACTCCTAATGCATTACGCTCATGCATTACTGTCATTACACTTCTGACGAAGGACTTGTTGGTCCGAAAGCTAAAGCACTTTGTTCTTTTTGTTACATCTAACATACTAATTGCCAGCAGATTAGGCCTTACGGTCTATTGAGTCTGCTCGAACCTCAGATCCCTAGTTGGGTGCCGAGGCCTTCCCCCGGCCCCGTGTTCCAGAAACCCCTATCATCCATCCCCACCCCCCTGGGCCAGGCCATCATCTGATACAACCACTTTCTGTGTCTGTCCCACCCTCTCCTGAATCCCTCCACTGTGGATCTCTGAACCAGCTCGCCAGGCAGTGCATTCCAAGGGTCCACCACCCTCTCAGTGAAAAACCTCCTCCTCTTTTCCCCCCTCACCCTTCCACTTTCCAACTTCAAACCATGCCCTCTGGTGATACCTCCCTGCTTTAGTCTAAAGATCCCCTCCGTGTTTACCCTATTTATTCTCTTGAAGTACTTGAAGACCTCAATCATGTCCCCCCTGTCTCTCCTCTCCTCCAATGAAAACAGGCAGAGCTCCTCAAGTCTGTCCTCATACGTCAAATCCCCTAGTCCTCGTATCATCTTAGTTGCCCTCCTCTGTACCCTCTCCAGGAGCTGTATGTCCCTCTTCAAGTGTGGTCTCCAGTACTGTACACAGTACTCAAGGTGTGGTCTAACCAGTCCATTGTACAGTGGCAGAATCACTTCCATGCTCCTAGAGGTGATCCCCCTTACGATGCATCCCAACATCTTGTTTGCCTTGCTAGCCACTCTCCTGCACTGCTCAGAGTTATTCATACATGCATCCACCATGACCCCTAGGTCTTTTTCCCCATTGAGGCCTCCAGTGCCTCCCCTCCCAGGGATGTACCTGTGTTTAGGGTTTCCCCGCCCAAGATGTAACACCTTGCACTTGGTGATATTGAAATTTAATTTCCATGTGTGAGCCCAGCTTTCAAGGGTGTCCAGGTCCCCTTGCAGGGCCAACCTCCCCTCTTCTCCCTCAACTACTGCTTCCATCTTGGAGTCATCAGCGAAGAGACTCATTTCACACACTATACCCTCCCTGATGTTCGATATGTATGCATTAAACAGGATCGGACCCAGGACTGAGCCCTGCGGTACCCCACTACCGAGCTCTCTAGTGTTCGAGAGGCTCCCCACCACACTCACTCTGGGTGCATCCAGCTAGCCAGTTTTCAATCCATCTGACCATCAAAGGGCCTACTCCCAACCCCATCAGTTTCTCCACCAGACCATTGTGGGGGGACAGAGTCAAACGCCTTGCTGAAGTCCAAGAATAATACATCCACAGGCTTTCCCCTGTCCAGTTCTGATGTTACCTATTCGTAGAACTCCACAAGATTGGTTTGACATGATCTACCTGGCACAAACCCATGTTGCCAACTATCCAGACCTCCCACCTCCTTCAAGTACACCCCCAATCGTTCCTTTAGTATACTCTCCATTAATTTTCCCACCACCGCGGTGTAGTGTAACAACAGGAGTTTATAAATGATAATATAAATATAAATTGGCAGTATAAGTGTCAAACAAAAAAAAGACTTGTCAAGGACCCCCCAAGAAATTAAGACCATGCAACCTGATAAATACATCTGCATTGGTTCAATAAGAGGTATCAAATCATTTGCTTCTGGATCTGTTCTTACAAGTACCAATACAGTAAATACTAAATCTGGATTTCTATACAGGTGTGGAATTATCCCTAGAAAACAGTTTTCTATATTTCTCCAATTGTCATTTTGAGATGTGATTAGTTTACAGTTATTTATCTCTGACTCCCTATGTTGTTTTTTGTAACCTATTGCTTGATTGCTTGCCTTACCATGTTTGAGCATGAGCTGTACCTCCCACCTGTTGGAGCCTCCGGCTCCTGTTTATTACCTCGACTCTGTATTATGTTTCTTGTATGCTATGTAACTCTCCTGAGTCGCACCTGAAAATAGGCACTTGGTTGTCTAGTGTGCTTGCCTGGTTAACAAAAGCAAATAAATTAATAAATATATTTTCATAGATTGATGTTTAATTCACCTAGATTTACCAGCCTTGCAGTTGCCATTATCTCACTAACAATTTCTTAGAGTATTAGAATAGAGGGTCTTATAATGAGGGCAGAGTTGGAATTTCACAGACCTGGGTAGAATGCAGCAACCTTCTATCACAGAGTGTTTAGAAAAGTGGATTTTATAATGAGGGTAGAGATGGGGTTTCATGAAGCTGGAAGCCAAGGTTGTAAAAACCTTATATCCAAGAGAGAGAGCCTTATGGTAGCCAGTCCAACAGTGCCACAGCAGCACTGCCATTAGTGACATTGGTGACCCAGGTTTGAGAAAGAGCCCGGGTTCTTGGCGGACTGAAGGGGAGGGGGAAGACTGAGCATCATACTGCACATTCTCCTCAGGGGCAGGTGGGATATGCCTCCCAATTCAATGCTGCCACTTGGGTGACCACAGGTGGTGGTGCAGATGGAAGATCAGGGCTAACATTCACCGACATCGGCACATCACCACTCGTGACATTGTCTGAAGACACCATATGCACACAAGCTCAGAGGAGGGAGAATCTGGAAGAAATCAGTGCCCAGTAGGCTGGTGAAGCCATGCTAGTTTCCCTTGACCATCACCTGCTCCACGTCTGGCTCCCAAGAATTCCACAATAGCTGATCAGATATCAAGGGAATGCCTGCTGTCGTACTTGAAGGTGGGGGCCTTATCCCAGGTGGAAATCTTTGGGGGGGGGTACAAGGGTTGTGAGTGAGGTACTCAAACATAAGCAGGTGACTTGAGTGGGAGTTCATGGTCGAGCAGCAGGCTAGCTGTGACAGTGGAAGGCAGTTCAAATGGTTGAGACAGAGGAGGAACAACCGCATTCAAAAAAGCAGAAAGCTTTAAGGTGAGGGCTTGGTGTATCTGAGAAGGGGGACATATGATACTGTGTTCTGAGCCTGGTACTGCTCTGAATCGGAGATCTTCTCAGGTGTGTTAGGTAGAGCCAGGTCAGCACAAGACTGCCCTCTACTGTTGCAGAAATTACACATCTCCTGAGTGCGTAGCATGGTAGAAAATCAAAGGTTCTCAATGGTCCGATGACATACCTTGCACAACCTTTTGATGCAGGTAAAGATTTTGCAGGTGCTTTGCGAGAGGTTCTCCGGAGACCAGGAGGGGAATAAATTAAAGTCCTTGAGCCTGATGCTTATCTAGGGGTCTGAGGAGGGGGGAACATAATTGAAGAAAAGGTACTGTACAAAATATTCAAAGGATCTGTCCAGAACCCACCTTTTGTGATTTTCAACAGCAGATTTACACCTGTGTCTTTCTGAACACCTATTAAATGGTCTGCGTTTTCTGTCTGGCCAGATTTGCAGCAGAAGTCAGACCAAATGGAAGTTGCATTAATTTTTGTATGCAAATTGCTACATATTTGTAAGCTGGGTGCAATTTTAGACATAAATGTGGCCACAGATTTGGATGCTCATGCATAGTTTCTTTGCAGTTGTGGATGCAGTAGCAGTTGGAGTGTGTAGTTGCACCTGTGCCTGGAATTTCTGAAGGTGTAGCCGTGAATGTGTTTCATGTGTTATGAGTTTCCATTTTGTACTGTTTCAGATTTTCCCGCTGATTTCGCAGTCCCGCTGGTTGGTGAAGCATGGGGAGCTGACAGAAATTGAATACAGCTGGTCGCTTCACATGAAAGGGAGGCAGACAACACGGTCCATCTACCTGCATCTCTTCAGCGACTGCTTACTCCTGTCCCGCAAAAAAGAGTAAGTCCATGGAGTCCTGGGCATGGGCAAACTGCCCTTGGTGCTAATTTACATTAGCAATGATTAGAATCTAAAATGATCCCCAAAAGTATATTTCCATACCAATCAGACACTTATCCCATTCTAGCGTATAATTTATATTTGGAAATGCTTAAAGGGGAAGGAAAGTTTTAAGGACATTTTAAAGTTTGAAAACAAATGAAAAACTCTTTTAAACAAAGTATTAGGCTTACCTGTTAGGTGCCAAAAGTCCAGCAATGTTCATATCCAAATCAGACATACATTAGAACTATGCAGAATCCATGTCATGGAAATTTGAAACAGGAAGTTAAGCCACGTTTAGATGAGCTATGCTTAAAGAGCAGATGTTTCCATCACCCTTTTCAAATCAAATAATTACATTTTTTAAAAACAAATTATACCTTTTCTATGTTTCTAATTTGTTGTCCATCCATGTGATTTTGCAGTACTATATAGAATAATGCATGGAGTGGTGTGTATAGCAAAAACTGTACACACACCAAGGTGTGGGATGCCACATAAACCCCAATAGCAAAGTTCAAGGGGTTTATCTAAGCATACAACACCGAGGGTATGTGTAAAATTCATGTTTTGCACACAACCCAATGCCTTGTTGTTACGTAATTGCTGGGGAGTGTGTTTTCACCTCAGCAAGTGTCACTACAATAGATAAATAGTACAGCATGAGCTGCTGACTGCCTTGTGGCTTTTCCCTTGACAAAACTGTGTGTGTTCACTGTTATAACCAGTTGGTTATAATGGCGAATTATAACTGACTTTGTCAATGGGAAAAATGCTCCCCAGTTATTATAAATAAATTAGTTATCTTCATTTCCTGATTACTAGGTTAACTTGAGTGACTGCTAGCAACTCCAATCAGGCAGTTCAGTTTATTTGCACATCTAATCTGGGCCACTCATAACTACATTATCACTGCTTATAACCCTCTTCTTTGAACTTTGTTCTGTTAATAACACCCTATCAGGCAGTTCTGTTGCTTTGCATAATTAATCTGGTTTGCCCATAACTACACTGTACTCTGCAATTGTTGCCTAGGTTCTGTTGAGCAGCTCACTTCATTGATTTTAATCTGGTTGACTGTCCAAAACATTTATTGAGGCCCCAGGTCCCACACCCAACAGCTCTCTACCCACTACTATTGCAGTATTTTATTATAACACTCCTGCCTTAATACAGGCTTTTGCATTGTTGTGCTTGGTGTCACTGGCTGTTTCTTGTTTACCACTATCTCACTACCATGTTCCTCACCTTCCTCTGCCTTCTCCAGTTTCCCCTCCTGGTCCCCTACCCTCCACCCCTCTTCCCTTCCCCCCATCACCCTAGCTATACTCTTCCCTCTCCTGCACCCTCTCCTATTGTCCCTTCCTCTCCATACTCCCATCCGGTACTTCCCTACTATCTATCCAGGGCTCCTCCTAGCCTCCTCCCTCAACTTTGGAGTTCCTTCGCGTTCCCTCATCTCCTCCTACCATTCCCTCTCTCCCTGCTCTCCTTCTCACTCCAAGGGGATGAAGTCACACTCCATCTGCTCCTCCTCCGGTCAGGTGATGTGAAGCCCAACCCAGGCCCAACCCTAGCCCCTTCCCTCTGGTAATCCCAAAGGCCTTAGTAATTTTCACCTCAATGCTAGAAGCCTTCTCCCCAAGCTTGACTGTCTCTCTGTTTGGATCCAACAAAACTCTCCAGACATCCTCTGCATTACTGAGTCCTGGCTATCCACCAGGATCTCAGACTCAAGCCTGTCCTTTCCTGACTTCTATTCTTTTAGGCAGGACAGGGGAAAACGTGGGAGAGGTGTTGCTATCTACGTTGGTCAGAGCCTCAACTGCACACTGGATTTCAGAGAGGTTTAACTTCCTTTCACAAATTTCTCCTCATCAGGGTCACATTCCCCTCAACTATACCCATCCCTATTGGGGCTTCGATACCTCCCTCAATATCTCACCTGCTTCTATGTTTGACTATCTCCAACATCACTTCACTGTCCTCCATTGGTGAACTCATTCTCCTTGGTGACTTCCAACATAAATTGGCTCTTCCCTTCATCCAGAGCAACCATTCAGAGGACTGAGTCCCTAAATTTGTCCCAGATTATCACTGAGCCCACTCAACTCAATCCCCATTCCTCTAACCACACCCTGTTGGACTGGGTTCTATCATACCATGCCTACCGCACTGTTGCAACAAGTACCTTACCTTACACTTTCAGTGACCACAGTATGATGTTCTGCATCAGGAAAATCTGGTGACCCCCCCCTTCTGCCCCTAAATATATCTGGTCCAAGTGCCTCTGTTCACTGAACATTAATGCTCTCCTGAGTGATCATGCAGCAACAGACTGGTCAGCCGTCCCTCAGGCCTCTGACATTGATGTTGCCCTCTCCTTTTTTCACTCCAAAGTCTCCACAGTCTGGGACCTGCACACCCTCCCTTGGGAAATCCTGGGTCAAATCATCCCCTCTCCCTTGGATCTCCACTGAAATGATTGATCAGTGCAAGTCCCATGATCTTTCCTGGGCCCGCTATAAAATTATCCCACTCCCTTCCTGATCTTCTTCACTACAGGGCCCAGGAATACAAGTACACTACGGCTGCCCAGGCTGTCAAATCCCATTATTTCAAAGTCAACCTCCAGAATAACATTAATTCCCCAGCCAAATTTTGGAAGGTCATTCATGCCCTGTTTGACCCCAACCCCCACCCCACTCAGTCTACTCCCCCTACCTTCTTGGTTAATATTTCACCTGTATCTGACCCTTTCTCTGTTGCTGCTCACTTTAATGCATTATTCACCACATGTGCCCTCCCTCACCCACACTACAGGCTCCCCTCTTCCCTTCCTGCTCCCCATTCCTCTCCCCCCATTCCACCTGTGATTCCACTTCCCCCATCACCACTCATGAAATCTTGCTTACCCTCTCCTCCACCACCCAGTCTAAATCCATTCCTGATGGGCTTGATCCTAAACTCCTCCATCTCTCATCTCCAACTACTGCACTTCCACTCACTCACATGCTCAACCTCTCATTCTCCCTCTGCACCGTTCCTCAGTCTTGGAAGCTTGCCAAGGTTCTTCCATTTCACAAATGGGGTGACCCTTCACCCCTGTCAACTACCAGCCTATCTTTCTCCTCCTCTCCCTTGCTAAGCCGCAAGAGAAGCTAGTCTACACTAGATTTCTGGCTCCCCTCCTAAAGTAGTGCAATCATTCAAGTACCTTGGTGTGTGGCTTGACAGAAAGTTTGACTTCTCAGCCTATATCGATGCTACCTATGTGAAACTTTGCCCTAAGCTAGGGCCTTGTACTATAACAAAGACTGCCTACCCTTGCTGGTCCACCATGAGCCAGTTACCAAGATGTGCTTCCAGTCTTCAGCTATACAGACATGGTCTATGGTACAGCCTCCTCCACCTCCCTAGCCAGATTGGACAGTTTCTGGAATGCCTTTTTCCACTTTGTGACAAACTCTCCTTCACACACACACCTTTGCTCCTTCTATTCCTCTCTCTCCATCTTCCCCCTACCTTCACATCACCAGTTACACTGCTCTTCCTTCATCTCTAAGTACTGGTTTGGCTCCCTTCCTTCCCACCTCTCCTGTCTCCCCTGCTCCATGCTATCTCCGCTCCAGGGAACAGAGAACCTTCTCCACTCCTCACCATCATTCATTTGCTGGGCAATCATTTTCCTATCGCTTGCCAACACTCTGGAACACAAGAGACACTTTCTTTAAATGAAAGTTGCCTCCAAGGCAACCTCTACAGCTAAAGACTTGAGCTTCACCGCTGTGCTGGCTTGGTGGTGTAGTGGAAAGGTCTACAGCCTGATAAACCTGAGACTGAGAGTTCAAATTCTGACAAGGTCCCCTCAGTTCTCTTTTGTCAGAATTTCACGTGTGTTGATCTATAGCAGCAAGGTGTTAAAACCATAAATATATAAGAAAAGGAACTTAAATGTGAGAAAGAATAACTGCAACAGTAAAAGGTTGCCTTAGAGGCAACTTCCATTTAAAGAAAGTGTCTCTTGCATTCTGGAACCAGCTTCCCTTTCTCCTCCATCATCCCTTCTCTTCCTCCTCAGGCTCCAGCTGAAGCTCCTCCTACCACCCACCTGCATTTACTTCCTGTAGGAGGTTCCCCCTAGTTGTTTTTGGTAGCTCAGGTCTTTGGGTTCCCTAGTCCTTTACTGATCCCCAGTACACTGTACTGCTTGCCTCAGTACTGCTTTTTTGTTGAATTCCTAGTTTTCCACCTGCACATGTATTTGCATAGCATGCTGGCTCTTTAATTTGTTCCAAGTTTGTACAAAAGATGTATTAAAGATGTATTCATTTTTTGCTCTATGTCTTCACTTTGCATTCTGTTCCATATAATATACTGTTTCATGGTTTTCTTTTTGCTCCAGTAACCATTCCCGGGTTGCACCGGGAAACAAGCCTCGGCTCAGCGTGCCTCTCCCGGTTACCAATTTTCAAATAAATAAATCAATTACAAGGTACCCTGGGTAAAAGAGTGGGTGAGGTATCCTATAAATTATTACTTGTTCACACAGCATACTTTTTAATCCCAGTTTATGACAGAAGAGAACTGGTTGGTTGACCTAGACCCCTTTCCATCATTAAATTACTATGCTATTTTCTTCTCCCAAGTTAGGTTCTATTTAAGGAGAAAATGCCACCTGCTAAATCATAACAAAAGCTCAGAGATGATAAAAAATCACAATGTGCAAGAGAGGCTCTGTGGCCCCAAGTAGTGGGGTACTGGTCTGGCATGCTGAAAGCCCAGGATTGGCCCTGATCTCAGGACAGGAGCAGAGGAAAATATGAAGGTCAAATGGGGACAAACCAATTGCATGAGTGAACAAAGTCTGCTGCTCACTGCCCACATCATCAGACCCACCCCCATTACCTCCCCTTCAGAATTTATGTTCCTGGCCACCACAGAAGAAGCATTTTCCGTGACTTGGGATGCGTCCCCATTTTTCAGTGCCTGCCCTCCTCCCTCACTAGGATGCACATGCAGTGGCATTCTGGGGGTTGCATGGCAGCATGTTGTCAACCATACTGCCAAGTGCACTCCCACCATGTCGTCACCAGGAGCCACTCCAGAGTGGAATGAATCTAAAACCCTCCCCCAGTAAGGGGCATTTATGCCAATGACCAATCACCTTCCCTGCTACCTCTTCTCCTGCTGTCTTTGGTTTGAACCCATGTTGTCAACATGCCAGAGCGTGTACACGCACACACACTTCTCAGTACCACGGAACTGCCCTTGAAATATTATGTAATTTTTGATCATTTGGAGGTTCAGTTGTTATTTACCAGGTGATAGTTTCTTTCTAACCAGACTTTACTCTGGAAGAAAAAAAGAGAATAATCATTTGTTTGTTAATTGCAAAATTACAGATTTACAATATTGCAATCTCTCTGTTGTTAGGCAGATCTTGTTCCTCCATGACACCGTAAAGTTCTATAAAATGGGTAGAATGTAGTATCAATATAGCTACAGCTACAGGTGTAACCCCTAGATGGCGCTATCCCAGGGGCTACTACCCCTGCCTGATTTGCCACTAACAGGTTGAGGGGCCTGGATCCAATGGCGGGTGCCTCCACCCAGAGGTCAGGGTTTGCAATAGTTAAACTAACTTGGTCACAGCCCTCTGGGACACTGCAACCCCCCTTTCTTCCCACTAGTGGCCCACACAATATATCAGAATTACCTTCACAGTATACACTTTCACCCCAGGTCTGATTCGGCACTGGGACCTCCTGTGAAATGAGATACAGTGCAACAATCACAGTACAGTACTTTAACATAGACAAATACTTAGGCAGTATAACTTTGCTGAAACAAGCAGCTCTGATTTATTTAGGGGATATAACAAGGACGGAAATCAGGTTAATTAGCTTATCACTCTAATAATCTACCTATGGCTCTGTGCACAGGCTCTATCCCATCAGTTACTGTTCCTGGGTACCCAAGCCCTAGTGGCTAGTCCAAACCGTGGCAGCTGGTAGGGGCCTTTCACACAGAGAAAAGGAGAATTAAACAGTCAATTACAGTAATTCCATTTGGATTTAATGTGGCAATTCAACAGGAAGCGACCCTGAATTAGTACTCACGACCTCCAAATAAGATAGGGTCCTTCAATGTCAGCAGAGCTCACTTGAGGTACACAAGCCTCTTCACACATCCATATAAAGAAAGCACTATACCAGGCAGGCTGCATCTGTATCCCGATCGCAATTACTGCACAATACCCGAGAACACACAGCAGATTCAGTTCTGACAGACCGAGTGCAATTTTCAGCAATTCTCCAGTCTTCTACAGGGTGAGCCTGGTTTCTACTCTTCAGAGATCCTTTGATTCTTTTCACAGGACGGATTCAGTCCCAACAAGCTGTTACACAAGCTGCAGACCGAACTCTGGGCCTTACACACGTTTTTGACTAAAACTGCACACTGAAAAAGCACAGGGCTCCTTCCTTCTTCACTGCCAAAGCTCAACTGAAACTCCAACCGACAAAACCGGGCACTTCCTTTGAGTTCCTCCCAGTTCTTGACTGGATTGGCTGTCACTCACAATAGACTGCTGCTGTTGGTCCAAAAAGGTGCTGAAGTCTAAACTACATCTCCCAGAGTCACTGCTCATACAATCCTCTTGTGGCTGGCTCAGATTATGAGTCCAAGTTCTGATTCGTCTATGGACCATTTTAGAGCTAGCTTACCCCACACTGATTGGTCCAGTTCAGCAGTTCAAAACTAGAATGGGGAACTAGCAGACACAGTTCTGACTGCAAAGAAAGCAGGTTAGACAAACTGTAATTTCATTATTACTCTAAATAATTTCTGGCAAACAGTTACATCTTTCAGATAGGTTCCTTTGCACTCCTAGTGACTGCAAAATGAAGTGAATTGGCAGCAGCTCGAGTGGTACTCAGAGAGAGCACACAGTCCCCCATACAAACTAATTATGTCTGCAAGCAGACAGCTCTTAAAGAGACAGTACCAGAGGCTCTAAAAACACTCACTGATAAATGGCTTAAATGCCAAACACCATTCAGGCTTGGAGCATTCAAGCAAGCTCCTGGAAGTCTTTTGGGAACCCCCATTTGCAGGGGGGTTACACAGGTAAGCCCACAACACTGTTTAAAAGACGTTTCATGGGCTTATAAGCTATATGGGTAGGAGGGGAGGGGGAGGGAGGAAACGGTTCCTCTCCCTATAACTCCATGGAGTGTGTGGATACCCCTTTTGGGAACAATTTCTATCCCTGAAAAACACTGGGCTGTGTAGATACCCCTTTGGGAATAGTTTCTATCCCTAAACATCATTGGGTCACCTGGATACCCCTTTGGGAACAGTTTCTATCCCTGAACAACACTGGGCTGTATAGATACACCTTTAGGAAACAGTTCTTCATCTTTTAGCTCCCTGGGGTTAATAGAGAGCAATGAGTCTCAAACTTTTTGGGCTATGGCCTTCTTCCACATAGAATTTGATATACATAGGTTTAAGATCTGCAATGTTTATGCAATGCATACATCAAAAGGATTTTACCTAAAATACCTACCCAAAATACATGAAAATTTACAAATGTACCTATAAAACATCCACTTGTTGGTGAATGATTGTTAGACTTGATGTACTGAGTTAAAAAAAGGGAAACAAACATATTGTTTCAAATTCAGCTAAATTAAAGAGACCTTACCACCGCAATGGACACTTAAGAGAAACATATTTAGGCACACCTCTGTTTATATTTTGTCTGTTAACTGCATTAAGCATTTTTGTTTTTTGTCATAAATCAAGCACATTGACCAACTCTGGCTCCATGTCTACTCCTGGCATCCCAATCCTCTGCCTGTGACATCACAGTCTGATACTGTGGATGGCTGCAATAACATAAGCAGAGCATTATTATGTCAGGTGCAGAGAAGCAGCCTGGAGCACATGAGGTTTAGGGGACTACTGTGAGCCTGTTTCCTCATCAACATTCATATTTATGAAGAAAAACGAAGAAGCCAAATAAAAAAAAAAACATGAAATATAGTATTAAAGAGCTAGTAATGCCACAAATAGCTGATAGAAAAATGTTATTCATTTTTAAAAGTAAAGTGTTACATTTTATTTCTGAAGTATTTTATTTTCCCATTTTTTCATTAAAATATTTTCTATCTTATATCATTATGTTAGATGAAAAGAGCACGTGCATACTGACATATCTAGTTCTATTCCTCTACATACCTCATGAGCGTTATTACCTCCCTTATTGTGACATCACAAGCGACCGGACTTGCAGCTGATGATTGGCTCTTCTTGAGCAGTTTTTATGTCACAAACAGTGAGGCCACATTATCAGTGCTGTATGGGGAGGAAGAGACTTTGCTATGTCCACCTCCATATAGAGTACTGTTCCAAACATCACACCAAGTATAGTCAGGTAGAAAATGTTCTAATTACCAAAAGGGAAAAGAAAAAGCACTTCAGAGGAGGTTGCCTAGAAGGAGGAGTGACTGGACAACAGTGGGCTTTGGAAGGGTTAGGGTGTTGGAGCATAGGCACATCCCCCATCCGGTACCACTACAAAACACCTACGCTGCACTGGCTGAGTGGGAATGTCCCACAGAGGCACCCAAAGTAGTAACCAGGGTGAATGTGGGGGTCCTTCATAGTGAAGACCCCCCCCAAGGGGGAGTGACAGAGGACCCCAAAGGAAGAGGAATTACATCCTGGTGTGGGACTCCATAGTGAAGGAGATACAGTTGTGGGCGGGTAAGGATGAGGAGAGGGAGATTAGGTGCCTTCCTGGCACCATGGCTCACAGAGATGGAAAGATGAAAAGGATCACTGGGGCAGCAGGAAGAGGAGAGCTGGACCTCACCATCCATCTGTGGACAAGTGACCTGGCTAGAGATGAGCCAGCAATAGTTCAGGAGAGCTTAGGGAATAGGGAAGGGGTCTTGAGTAAGTAGCACGATCTGTGACCTTCTCGGAGGTGCTACCTGTCTATGACAGGGGAGAGGACAGAATCTTCAATGCATGGTTGAAGGAATGGTGCAGAAAGGAGGATTTTGGCTTCACTGGGGACTATGGCCCCACCTGGAGAGATAAGGGCCTGTACACAGGCAACAGCCTGCATCCATCCGGGAGGGGAACCGTGGTCCTCAGAGGATGGTTTAAATGCTACATTGGTGAACATTTAGACTAGCTAATGGGGGAGGAGGGAATAAGGCAGGGAGACACCCCCACACAGGCTCATGAAGTCAGCAGTGGGAATCCTGAGGGACTAAAATCCCAAAAGGAACCAAATAATAAAGGAAATCCAAGGAGTAAAAGGAAAGAGAGATAGTAAAAAAAAAAATAGTGGAGGAAATAAGGAAGGGCAAATGGGAAATAAGAGGGGGGGTGGCAGAACTATCTGGAGAGCCATGTGTGCAAATGCTCGAAGTCTGGGCAATAAGACTGCAGACCTAGAGGCCAACATTGCAAATGCAGACCTGAACATGGCAGCAGTTACCGAGTCCTGATGCAAAGAAAACCAGGACTGGGATGTAGCCATACCAAGGTATACTCTGTTTAGAAAAAGACAGGGTAGGTAAAAAAGGGGAAGGGATGGCTCTTTATATCAGGGACAACATAAAAGCTATGAAAATACAAAGAGAGCAGGGAGGAGCTGAGGTACTGTGTGTCACTCTGGAGACATGGAGGAGGGCCGCTATTCGCACAAGAGTGATCTACAAACTTCCAGCATGGGGGTTGGGGGAGGTGGATAAAGATATGATGGTAGTAATCCAAAGAATGGCATGCAAAGGGCAGGTGTTGCTGGTAGGGTACTTCAATCTGCCAGATGTGGATTGGAGCCTACCAGCTGTGGCAACAGTCAGAAGTAGGGACATCCTGGACTCCCTGCAAGGGGCAATCCATAGGCAACTAGTTAAGGAACAAACTCATGGGGGGGTAATACTGGACCTGGTACTGACAAATGGGGACAGTGTTGCTGACATCACAGTGGGTGACTACTTGGAGACCAATGATCACCATATGCTGTGGCTCAATATAAGAACTGGGCCAGAATCAAGCCACACTAAGATGAGGGTCTGGGACCTCAGAAGGGATGATTTTTTTTTTAATGTACATTTTTGGGTGTTTTTTACCCTGGTTTTCGCTCTCCCCTTCCTTGGAGGCACATGTCCATCGTGTTCTGAGACACCCTCCTGGCTTGCCACCCCCTCCTGCCTGTGCTGCCACCGGACCTCCACCCGGTGCAGTGTAACTACCGAGGAGGCGACAACCTCCCCAGAAGCGGAGAGCTGCCGTTAGGCTGCTCAATCCTGCCCCCCCCATGCCAGCACCCTGACGACCTGAGGCCGTTCCTGAACCCGGGTCACCGGCATAGCACGAGGTAAGATGTCCAGTGCCTCAGTCCTCAGCACCACAGGGCCGACACAGAAGGACTGATTTTAAGAAAATGGGAGAATGCTTCAGGGACACCCAAGCAGGGACAGGAAAACGGGGGAGTCGAGGAACAATGGGCAAAAATAAAGGGGGGCACTGAAAAGGCAACAAATCTCGATGTCAGGAAGGTTAACAAAGGCAAGAGAAAAAAAGAGGCTGGCAATGGTTCTCTAGAGAAGTAGCAAAATTAAGGGCAAAAAAACGAGCATTTAGAAAGTAAAAGAGGACAGAGAAGGAGGAGGATAGGAAGAGTTACCAGGAGAAACAAAGACAGGCAGGGAGAGTAGTTAGAAGAGCAAAGGCGCAAACGGAGTAGAATATTGCCCAGTCAGGTAAAAAATGGGATAACACATTCTTTAGCTATGTAAGTGAGAAGAGAAAGATCAAAGGAGGGACAGTAAGGCCAAAAGGGGAAGGAGGAGTTTGTAAGGAAGAGCACCAAAAAAAAGGCAGAAATATTGAACAATTACTTTTGTTCAGTATTTACAGAGGAAGGGGTAAGTGATGGGCCAAAGATAAGGGACAAGGGCATTAATGGTAGGAAGGTGGTAGACACAAGTGCTTTTATAGAGGAGAGAGTCTTCAAAGAACTAGCACAATTAAAAGCAGACAAGGAAATGGAGCCTGATGGGGTGCACCCTAGAATACTGAGGAAACTCAAGGAGGTGATGGCAGAACCTCTGACAGCTCTGTTCAACTTATTACTAGAAACAGGGGAGGTTTTGGGGGACTGGAGGAGGGCAGATATGGTCCCACTACGCAAAAGTGGAAATTTGGAGGAGGCAGGAATTTACAGACCTGTCAGCCTGACTTAGGTAGTGTGTAAAGTAATGGAATCGCTACTGAAGTAAAGTATTGGGGAATACCTTGTAACCAGTGGATTACAGGATCCGAGGCAATATGGTTTCACAGGGGATGTCTTGCCAGACAAACCTGATCGAGTTCTTTGAGTGGATGACCAGGGAAGTGGATCAGGGAAGGGTGGCAGGGGTGGCCTACCTGGATTAAAGCCTTCGACACAGTTCCATACAGATGACTAGTGAGCAAGCTGGGCAACCTAGGAATGGATCCAAAAGAAGTACAATGGGTAAGAAGTTGGCTAAGCAACAGGAGTCAGAAGGTGATGGTAAATGGGGTCCATTCTGGAGAAGGCAAGGTGACCAGTGGGGTGCTACAGAGGTCAGTACTATGCCCGGTCCACTTCAATGTCTTTATTAGCAACATTGCAGAAGGACTGGAAAGGAAAATATACCTGTCTGGAGATTACACAAAAATCTGCAACACAGTGGACACACTGGGGCAGGGTGTATGTGCGTGGAAAGAATGACTGTCAATCTGAAAAGGCTGAAAGAATGGTCAAGGGAATGACAGCTGGCTTTCAATGCAAAAAAAGTGCAAAATTATGCACTTGGCACACAGAAAGCCAGGGGTGATGTACCAATTGTGCAGGGAGGTATCTGCAACCACAAAACAGGAAAGGGACCTAGGGTAATCATTTCTGATGACCTGAAGGTATCCAAGCAGTGTAATGAGGCAGTGGGGAATGCTAGCAAGATGCTCTGCTGCATAGGAAGATGCATCACCAGCAGAAAGAGGGAGGTAGTATTGCTCCTCTATAGATCACTGGTAAGACCCCACCTCGAATACTGTATCCAGTTCTGGAAGCCCCACCTCCAAAAGGACATAGATAGAGTGGAGGTGGTACAAAGGAGGGCTACCAAAATGGTGCAGGGCCTGCATCAAAAACCCTATGAGGAAAGACTCAAAAAACTAAATATGTACTCTCTAGAGGAAAGGGAGGATATGATAGCAATGTTCAAATACCTCACAGGTATTAGTAAATAGGGTATGAGAAGGTAGCATTTTGGACAGAAAAAGATGCTCCAGGACAAGGGATCACACTATGAAGCTGGAGGGTGGGAAAGCTCAGGGGAGATGTGAGGAAATACTTCTTCACGGAAAGGGTGGTGGATGCCTGGGACAGCCTCCCAGCAGAGGTGGTGGGTGCTAAAATGGTAACAGGATTCAAGCATGCATGGGATAGATGCAAGGGGACCTTAGAAGTAAGGCAACGTGGGGGAGAAGACTGGAGATCGAGTAGGGTCTGTGGTGGCACAGTAGGTAGGGAATATACGGCAGACTATGTGAGCCAAGAGGTCCTTATCTGCCAAAAACCTCTATGTTTCTATGTAGATATAAGAAGTAAACAGTTCACTATCTCTGAAATGTTAATATTAATTTCAGGCAGTACACAAGCTCTTTAAGCTGACTGTTGTATAAATATTATGCATTTTTAAAGACTTTATGTCAGGAGATCTTTAAAAATATTGGAATTGGGTACCTGTCAAGGTTGAGATCAAACATCCAATGGGCCAAGTTTGGGTCATGACCACCCATTTAAAATCCGCTGGTAGAGAGTAGAGGGATCCCTTTAGGAGCAGTTCTACTCCCTCTTTCTCCATGGCGGTTGTATGTAGATAGAAATCCCTTTGGGAACAGTCTAGCTCTATTTACCTTCATTGTCTTATAGGCCTGAAAGCCACTTCACCAGTTTTAAAGCAGCCGTGCAGGGAAGTTGGGCAAACAATCTGCCCTTACTCTTTTTTAACTGTAAATGATTCAAGACATCATCCAGTTTAACATGCCTTTAAAATTTTCCAGTCCTACCAGAGCCAAAGTATTTTTTCTAATTATTTTGTTCTCAACAAATAAACATGGCTGTTTCTTTTGGCCTAGGAATAGCAGTGGAGGACCTGATGAAGGTTAGATTTAGTATTAGGATCGAGAAATAATTTATATAGTGCAGAGCATTGGAAGCACATTGAAAAGAGATTTCACCGGTACATTAATAGTTTTATTTGTTTACTGGTACCTGGAAATTAGTTTTTGGGAAATGTTTTTTATTGCCCTGTTATTATACCTCCACAGAAACTGGTTTCATTATGTCATACAAAGACCCCTTGGGGAAGCTATTCCTGAATCTATAAATAGGTTCTTTCTCTTCTCTTCCTAGGGGAGGCCGTTTTGTTGTGTTTGACCACTGCCGATCCTCCATGATCCGGGTGGAGAAATGTGAAGTAAAGCTCCATGGGCTGCAGAAGAACCTTTTCCGGATTTTCCTCACTGAAAACAATCAGGGCAGGAAGGCGGAATTTCTCCTCCGAGCACAGACGCAGTAAGAGCTTCCTCCTCACACTAAGATCTCTAAGATAATGCTTTGTATTTGGTGGTCAGTTGATCACCAGAATTAACTAACTAATGGCCAAAGTTGTACTCATTATGTATGTTAATATGGCTGTTGAGACCTCTCTTATGGTTGTAAGAGTGGTCTCATGGTCATTCTTAGGGTATTTCTTTCTGGTAGGTAGGACTTTCCTTAACTGCTTTCCAAAGATGTATTTCTTTGTTTAGGGTTACCAGAATCGGAATAAGATATTCCTGGATAGGGATTAGCCAAACAATTAATACTATTGCCTATTACCAGAGACACTTTTCTATTGTGAGGAATATCTCTCACACTAAGCAGTCCTTGTCATTGTGTTGCCAACTGATTTTGTGAGTCTGTTCCCACCGTACACCCACCCCAGTCTCACAATAATTCCATGACAACCGCTCAAGTGGCAGCAAAGCGAAGTGGCAGTAGCAGTGCACAAGTTTTAAAAAAATGTGAATCGGAACATTATTAAACAGCAGTTTTCAAGATCATATTTACCAGCAGGTAATTAAAAAAAAAAGATCAAACTTTAATCTGTTATCTGTTAATATGGTGTCTGGAGAGTGGCAAGAGAACTCAGCTTTGCTTCGCTGTTCTCTTGCTCGAAGAATGAGCTTGAAATCAGCTTTGTTTTGCTAAGTGTCTCTGGACAGTGCGTTGGCACACAATCGATAGTTCTGCATTTCAGTTACTTCCACTTGTGAAAACAATTTCCAGCAAAACTTCTCTGCCAAATTGTCTGTTTCAGTTCCTAAATATTCTTCAATATCCCTAACCTGCTCTTCCCAGTATTTTGCCATGCTCACAGCACTCCCGGACTGTTTGTGTGGTCAGCTTTCTCCACATTGCAATCCTTCCAGCATTTCCCAGAATGTCTTTTATCAGCCATTTTTGTTTTCCCCCGTCCCAGCACCTCACTTCTTGTCTGCCCTGCTGGACACTCCTGGACCTCCATGGCTGGTCTTCCAGATTTGTTTGTTTTTGGTAACTGGGCAGGCCCACTGGAACTGAAAGTCCCATTTTCCAGAGTGATCCAGATATAGGACAGTGCATGAGTACCAGTTAACAACAGGGTTATTCTTTCACCGAGTTGGTACTATGATGACAGATTACCTCGAGAGTGCAGATCGAGAGGTAATCAGTCGTCATAATTACCAATAAAATGACTAACCTGATTATTAGCAATACTCGTCTGGAATCTGTATAGTGTATAGTGGAACGCGTTGACTCCCCCAAAAAATACTACATCTTTTTTTTTAAATAAGACTAACTGTTAGATTGCTGCTCGAGGACACCATGTGTGATGTCCGCACTGCAGCAGAACGAAAAGTCTTTTTCGTTCTGCTGTCCTGCGGACGTCACTAGTGCAGCAGAACAACATTTTGAGAGCACTAGATTTCAGTGAACAACGACGTTCCACTATACACTATAATTAGTTACAAAAAGATGTTCGTACAGCAATCAAAACATTTAGAATACAGAGTGCAAATGTTTAGGATACCCAGTGCAAACAGAAAGGGTTGCATAGGTGCACACTGTGGCACACTGCAGTAAGGGACAAGACTTTCAAGAATTCCAGATCCAAACAAGATGGTTAACAAACATAGGACATGGGGAGGAAGTTATAATTCAGTAAATGGGGGCTGAGATTTGTGGATTTCCACTTGCCCAAGCATCTGATCCTTATAGAGGGACCTCCCCTCAATGAATGCATGGGGAAGCGCTATGAGTAAGTATGAGTAAGCCGAGCTGTGGCTGGGGAGGGGGCAGAGCCATGGAGCATCCCAGCATGAGATGTTGTGAGATGTTGTGAAGTTCTACATCACTGGCGAGGCTGCAAAATTAATCTGCAAAAAACTTTGTGAATTGCCCACTTAGTCCCTTCACAATGTGTCTTCCTGGGGAGGCGAAGTCAGGTAAGTCATGGTGAAGTGGCAACTATGTCAATGAATTTGCATGACTTCACTTGAAAAAGTGCTACTTCTGCTACTGAAAAGGTTGTGAAGTTGGCACTTTGCAAACTTGGCAAATTCATTTGTGAAGCATAGTTTGCCAGCTTCGTTCACCTCTAACCCTGTGATGTAGGGTGATGGGGTGGCAGGGCTCTCGGTAGGATTTTTTGTTGAAGAGTCCCGGACTTTTGTGAAAAAAAAAAAATAAAATTGGGGGTCCAGACTGAAAATCTGGGAGTCCTCGTGAAATTTTTGGGGTTCCCCATTGAAATGAATGGAACGAGTCTGGAAAGTGCGTTTCCGTGTTTTTTATTTATATATCCATGTTTTTTTATATTCCTGAATCATTATGTTGTTAATATAATGCCAAAGTTTTTTTTTTTCAGCAGACAGTGTTGTTTTGCATTCCCACAAGGTACCAGTGATGGCTAAGTAACCACAGCAGTAAATGATCACATAAAAATAAAGAATCACCTGTGTGACTGTTGATTGACTGTTGTTCATTCATTTGTTCAATGACTGTCACAAATTACAGTGAGAAAAATGCACTTACAGTTTTGCAGTTCTGGTACATTGAGTTGGAATTTCTACTGCTGCAGTGCAGTTGCCCAATTACTTGTTTGCCAAAGTGCTACAAAGTTTGCCATTAGATTAGGTACTGACAGTAAGATGTAAACATTAATAGACACTAACAGTCATTGCTGACAGTCACCTGTCTCCTAGCCAGTCACCTCCTGCCCACAATACTTCTCCTTCGTTCTCTCCTGCACATTGACATTTTAGATGTAATTATAATCAGCCCCCCGCCATTTCAGACTCCCTGGCAGTGCCCACCCACCAAAGACTGCAGAAACCTCCCTCCCAGCTCCCACCCACCAATGATGACTCAGGCTTAGTTAGATGACACAGTCTAACATGATTGTGTGGTTGCTGCCCCGTGGCTTAGTGCAATTTTTTTAACTGCTAAACCAGACTGGCTACACTATCGTGACCTGGCATAAAAGTGATTATTTCTTCGCCTACACCCTCCTGCCCACAACTTCTCCTAAAACACCCTCCTGCCCACAACTTCTCCTAAAACACCCTCCTGCCCACAACTTCTCCTAAAACACCCTCCTGCCCACAACTTCTCCTAAAACACCCTCCTGCCCACAACTTCTCCTAAAACACCCTCCTGCCCACAACTTCTCCCTGCTACTCTCCTGCACAAAATCTTCTTAAATTGTAAGAATACCTCAACCTGGCTGTACCAGAGACATTGGATTTGACTGGGGTGACTGAAAGCCCCCCACATTCCCACCCACCCCACCCTCTTAGCCTTGACAGCTGATCTGTTAAGAAGAGACAGTGCAGTGGCACAATCTGGTGGATATGACAACTGAGTCTGCAGTGTGTCTGCTTTCTGTGTGTATGAGTCATGGGTACTTCTATGCTGGCAGGCATTCTCCTAACACCCCTCCTGCCCAAATAACGTCTCCACACAACTCTCCTGTCCATAACTTCTCCGACTCTCCTCCTGCACATTTCTTACCCACCCCACCCACAACCCACCTTGGCTCAGCAGTCTTCCAGATCTGTCCAGTTTAACAGTGGCACAATCTAATCTGGTTGGCGGCATGAAATCTACACAGTCTGCTTTTCTAGTGAACTTCTTTTTTCATGGCATTAGATTGCCATTTTTTCTGTGGCAATTTCTTAACACCTCCAGACCATAACTTCTCCTAAACACCCTCCTGCCCATAACTTCTCCTAAACACCCTTCTGCCCATAACGTCTCCTAACACCTCCTGCCCATAACTTCTCCAAAACCCTCCTGCACATTTCTTAATTGTGTGTGTGGCAGCTAAAAGAGAACTCAAGTGCCAGTGTTCATGACTGGATAGGACATGGGGTGACTAAAAAGCTCCCCCATCCCTACCCACAATTACCTTGGCTCAGCAGGTCTCCCAATCTGTCTGGTGTGTGGCACAATCAGGTGGTGCCTTGGTGGAATTATCTGCACGCAGCCGCCACACTGCAAGTGCACGAGTCTGCTTTTTTCTGTTTGAACTTCTTTTTTCATGGCATGCCATGTTTTCTGTGGCAATATCTTCTCCTAACACCCTCCTGCCCATAACTTCTAAAAACACCCTCCTGCCCATGACTTCTCCTAACACCTCCTGCCCATAACTTCTCCTGTAACCCAACACCTCTTCCTCCTGCACATTTCTTAACTGTAGTGTACTGTTGATGACAGTAGAAGAAGTCACTGTTGCAGACAGACTGTGGAAAGAGCAGAATGGGTTAGGTAACTACATTTGACAATAATCTCAACTGTCCCCCACTAAAAAAAAAAAAAAAAACACAGGGACTGCATTGGGGCCATAATAGTTTACCCCCACACACACACACATCTGAACTTGTTAGACTGTGATCCTCTACCACCAAAATCAAAATGATATTAAATTGAGCAGAATGGGGTATAACCATCCACCCACCCACCCACCCACCCACCACCTGGGGCCATTAATCCCCAGGAACTTTAAATCTTGATCCGTTCCCCTGAATGGGACCCCCACCAAAAGTAGCATTGACCTTAAGGGGCTAAATTTAAAAATGGTATCCCCCCCACCCTTGTTGGAACAAAATATTTTAATACTTATCCTCTACTCCTGTGCCCAAGTTCTTCCATCGTCCTGTCTCTGGGTCAGTGTCAGTCACTCAAATTGTCTCTGAAACTAAAAAAAAAACTGTTAAAGACAATTATTAAAGCATTTTAAAATGTAAAATAATTATTTTCTGCGCAGTCTTATGGCCTTAAATTTCTTAAGTGCTGGATGAGTGTCATAGTCTTCATGTTCAGCTCCTTCTTGGGCAATCCACATGAGCTTGCTTACAGTGTATGCCTTTAGGGAACATCTACCTTTGGTTTTTATTTTGTTTTGTACAGAAAACCCTCACATGCCACTGATGTAACAGGTGACACAAGTAAAATCTTGGCCATTGTGACAAAATCTGGGAAAACATCTGAGTAGTTCTCAATTAAGTCTTGGTAGACACTACTGAGCAAAGTCAGTCCTTTTTTAGATTTCAGAACAAGTTTGAATTGTCCGTAATCTTTCTCAGCCCTGTGTTGGTCAATAAGTGCTGGTAGTGTTTCTTCTTTGAAGGTTGTTTCTTGGAAATAAGTGCAAACATCCTTGAGTTCCTGCAGTCCATGGTCCATTATGTTGGAGTCATCTGGGAGACACTTTGGATTTAAAAGAACATTTAAGTTATGCAGCAGCTGCATTGAAGTTGTCTCAAATCTTGTGCGAAAGTTTTCAATGAGTTGCGTCAGATATCCCCGAGATGCCGTCTGGAACTGCATTCGCAGTGATGGCTTGTCATTCACTTTTTGATCCTGCCACATACCAGGACGTTGGTTGAGTACCTGAAATGTGTTCTGTAGCTCTACCCCATTCTGCTCTTTAAATTGTTGCAGTCTAGTAACTGTGGCTTCTATCATGCTGCTGGCCACCAAAATGTCAACACTGTCCAGTTGCATGACTAAAGACAGTTTATTCACCACATCTAAGACATCCATGAAAAAAGAAGTGCATAAGATAAAGCAGGCTGATTTCAGTTTTGTGTGAAGGCCCTTTGCTTCTGCCACACCTTTTGCTGCATCATGCTCTGGGGCTTGTAAAAGTGCAGGGTATGATCTATGAATTGCTTGAACTGCAGTATGCAGTGACAGCCACTGAAAACTTGCAGGTTCTTTTAGGGACAGATATCTGATATTTTCATCACTGAGAGTTTCCTGGATGAAACGCAAGGCATTGTACTGTACTGCAGAGTTGCTGTAGTATCTGTACACATTTTTGATGGTTACTTGATATTCATTGAATACAGGGTTGTCCCGACATGCTTGACCTGCTGCCAGTGCCAGTCTGTGGGCAACACAGTGGATCTGATTCAGCCTTGGGTTAACTTGCTGTCTTAACTTTGCACCCACCCCATTGTACATTCCAGTCATGATGCTGGCACCATCACTTGCTAATGTGATGATCTTGATAGGGTCAACTGCATTAGCAGTATGCACACGTAACAGTTCTGCCACAATTGTGTCTGCCCTCCCATCAGGTATTGCAATACAGTCAATAAAATGAATTTTGGCCTGTGCTTTGTGTACGCACTTCACATAAATGTTCAGTTTTTTGTGAATGGTTACATCAGTGGTTTCATCCACTATTACCCCAAGGAACTGAGAACCTGCTAAGTGAGCTTTGACTTCTTCCTGTAGGACTTTGTTTATGGAGTCCAGCATGTCATATCTTGCATCCCAACCAGAGTAGATTGTGCCACTGTCTTGCAAGGCTGGACAGCCATTTCGCTTCTGTGGATTGACAAACACACCAACATTAGTGTCAATCCTCAAGCAACAGCTGCCATGACCCTGTGCCCCGGCCCAAAAGATTCCATTCCTCGCCTGCAGAGTTATCAGTGTTTCAAACTGGTTGAGTGATTGCCCTTGTTTGGTAAGGTAGTACATTGTCATTAACCGAGCAACTTTACTGTCATCCTTTGCCTCAGGACCTGAGATCTGCTTCTCAAATGCCACTGACAGAGATTGTTTTTCTGCTGTTTTCTTTCCAGTTTGCACCAGCAAATGTTCTCGGTTTCTTTCATGTCTGTAGAAAGCAGACACTTACAAATTCGTTGTGCCAGTTGTGGCAAATGGATTGCTTTTGCCACCTTTTTGGCACTAACTGCACTTCCCAATGACATTCCCCTCTGCTTCCTCCTTTACAAGCCATGGAAATAACTTTGTCCAGCTGTCCTTCCACAACCTTAATTTCTTGCTGCTTTTAGCAGATGCAATCTGTTCAGACTGATCATCAGTTTCAACATTCACAATGTCAACTGTCTCCTGAGATGTGCTTAAGTCATACTCAGAGGATGATGTTGTTTGTTCCTTATCCTTTGGTGTGGAGGATTCTCCTCCACCAAAATAATCAGTAAGGCTTAGTTGAGACATGCTGCTCACGAGGCTTCCCACCCCAGCTTCTTCACTCTCCTGGGAGCAATACTACTTGGCCCTGCACAAAGCACACACAAAAAAAAAAAACACAGTAAACCCTAAGCTCACTAAACCATCGCCAGAAATAGTCGCAATGCCCTAAACTGCCTAAAATAATTGTAAATAAAACAATTTACCCTTTTCTGTACTGTCTAACACTGGTGTCTCCAGGGAATGTGTGCAGCATGCACCCGCACAAATCCTTTGAGTGACTGGGCGTTCTGTCCGACCACGCATTTGTTTTTAAACAAATAAGCTTTTTCTTTTCTCTGCCTTCTCTCTCTCTCCTGCCACGTTTTCTCCCCATCGATGGCAAAATGGCTCGGGAGCCTGTCGCTGAGCACTCCTCTAGCTCTCTCTCTCTCTCCCCTGGCAGAACCAAGGCGCAGGCGGCTTGAAGGGGGAACTGACTGCACGCCCCCCCCCCAAATACTGCTGCTTGAATGGTCTTCATCCTCATTTCCTCCTCCACCTCATCTGGTGGTGTGCACCACTCTCTAGGGCGCCAAAACCACCAGGCGGCAAGGGGGGAAAAAATAAACTAGTTGCGCATTTCGTGCATGTGCAGTACACGGCCCGCTCAAGATTCCTGGGGCCTGTGCTGCGGAGAGTCTCAGGGAGTCTCTGGGCTGGCGGGCGAGCATCCCGAAGCACAAAATGTGCGTAAAGGACGCGGGTGCCCGCGTCCCCGAGAGCCCTGGGTGGCATCATCGAACATGCAGGTAGTCATTTTCCGATTTTGTCCTGCAAGCCCAGCCCAGTGTGCCCACCTTCAGTAGAAGATTTAGTGTGAAGTGAAATGTTAGGCAGTAAGTCAGGCATTGTCTACTGAGTGTTTTGTGACACTGGATGGTGCACTTTTTTATGAATTTGACTTAATAAGTGTGCTTATGCTGCCTTATGTGCACCTCCTTTAGTCTGCTTGGCTTAGTGCTCCTACCTCCCCTGACAGTAGCTCATCTGCCTCATTTCCATACCCTATAGGCAGGTGTAGGCCGACAGTGAGTTGTCACCCATGCCACGAGGCAAGGTTGCCAGTCACTGTAAGAAGCACTATAGTAATGGGTGCTTCACTGACCTTCCCCCGGACTCTGCAGACTAAGAGAGGGTTGGAGGCTAATCTGGCAAGCTCGTATGCCACTTTAATGACATGCCTATGTGCTAGAAAATGGGGAGAGGCATGCCGGCATCTCCCACATCTCAGCACAGTACTTACTGACACCCAGAGACACTGGAATGCCTTAAAAGGCAGGGGTGTTGCTTTTCAAATGTTGGTGTTATATTTAATTATGACTCCATATTATAACTATTAACTGCAGTTAGCGCTTTCCAGACCTAACAGCAACTAACTTACTAATAAAACACATGCATAATCAGATGGAATGCCAGCATTTAAGTAGCACCACATCTACTGCACGCGGCGTGCTGTTTTTACACAAAAAGCACACACACCCTCTCCACACAGAGCCAGTTAATAGTTTCAGTGATTAACAAAATAATAGATCAATGTTCTTTAGGTCTCATCTTTTCTGAGCAAAAACATTTCAGATAAAAGCTCAGGAACTGGTTTCTGCTTTAACACAGAGAATAATGTATGGTCAACCACACACAACAAGGCTGTGTTTACATCAAGGGGTTGCAATGACAGCAGATGGACCTCGAGAGCGAAGCTCGAGAGGTCCATGCTGCCATCTCAACCCCAAGATGGAAACACATGGCAAGTTGTGTGTGGTTGCCTATAGTTTATTTTATATAGTATATGATTTTTACACAGAAATCATGAAAGTGTAACCTTTCTAAATTAAAACAAAAGAGGAGAAAACTTGCCATTTCTTTGTTCTGTTTTATTATAGAAATTAAATTTATAGAGTTTTACAAGTTAAAAGGTGCAAATTTGGGCACTGGGTGGTTAGTAATCAGCTAGGTGCTGGTTAAATGAGGTATTTAAAATGTTATGACCTTTGAACTGTGCTGAACAAGCTCAGAATCTGCACAACAGCACCGTTGGATGTGCGTAACAGTTTGGAATGTGCCCAAGGTTTTTGAGCAGGCTGATTTTTATACAGAACAAAGACCAGCCATATACTATAAACTTGTATTTGTTTTTTTAGTTTACACTTCAGACTTTTTTATTGCCAATACTTCCGAGAGTCACTAATGACTGCTCTGACTTAGTTATTGATTCACAATGCTGACACACTGGCATGTCTTGCAGACACGCCGGTCCAGGTGCCAGAAACCTGACAACTGTGCCGGCATAATGGCATCTACAATGGCATGCCAGCACCAGGACAGATGCCAGAAACCCGGCA
The DNA here is from genome assembly GCA_016271365.2 of Neoceratodus forsteri. Lineage (NCBI taxonomy): Eukaryota > Metazoa > Chordata > Ceratodontiformes > Ceratodontidae > Neoceratodus > Neoceratodus forsteri. The sequence goes on along the minus strand of CM028138.1, from coordinate 613,110,199 downwards.
CTTACACAGGTATGTCAGCACTTTAACTCTGGCATGCCTGTGTAGGTTCTAGGTTTCTGGCACCTGGACTGGTATGCCATTAGGACATTCCAGTGCCAGACAGAACAACAGCCTCTACTGCCCAGACTCACCAGACTGACTGGCGGAGCAAGGCATGAGCCACAAATGGGGTGTTTGCATGGAAGCACAGCATACGTACCCACTGCAACCAGTGAACTGGGCTCTAACAAAGGCTCTCATGGACTTGTCACAGCAGTGCGGAAGTAGTCATGCTCACTGACTAACAAATAAAAAATATCAATCTGATAGCATGATAGGCAGCATGGGGTACCAGTTTGGTGGTGGGGGAGTTGGACTTTTTTTTTTTTTGGGCCAACCAGTTTTATGTCACCTTTTAAGCAGGGATGGGACAGGCATATGGGGCATATTAGAAAGGGGGGGGACAAAAGGAAGGGATGGTCAGCAGGGTCAGTGTAGCACAGTTAGGGTGGGCAAACTGAATGGTCCAACAGGCCTTTTTCTACTGTCACTATCTACGTACCTATGTATGTATCCATACACTGGCACATTAGTACCTACATTTTCTCAGTTTAACTGCTGCTTTCAATAAAGTCTAGTATCAACTTCCAAGCCAGCATGCAGAGATTATAATAGGCTTGTAAACTTTGCAGTAAATTTCCTCACGCACGTTTCATTTGATAAAAAAAAAAGTTGCCTCGAGGGTTAACTTTAATGGTCTCACAATCAGCTCCATAATGAATTCTCTTGCTCTTTTTTTAATTTAAAACATAGTCTCCATTTACAGGCCTTAGCATGGGAAGGGAACTGCCTCGAGGCATAATCCATTATAATTACTTGAAGAGGGAGAAGAAGAAGAAAAAAAACAATTAAATTTATGTAAGATTTCCATGGGGCTCCGTTTAATTAATACAAGAAATCTGCATTTATTCAGGAGGTTTGCGCAGTGAGATGGGGGAGGAGGGCATTGCAGTCTCTTATCACCCTGGTTTTCTGGGTAAGGTTTCATAGCAAGACAAACCAAGCAAGGCTCTCCCTGCTGCTTTCAGTCTGACAAATTGTCTCTGCTTCACTGGAGGGATTCACCCATGTCTAATTCAGACACGGTGGAGAGCTCAGCTGTAATCCTTTTTGGTTCATTGCAGAGATTTACGTCACAGCACAAACCCACACGGGGGGATTCCCTAGTAATCCCGGAATAAAGCCTCTGATATTTCACAAATGACTCTCGGCATGTGGGAATGAAATGTACATGTGAAATTCTTACTGCTTGTTTTTATGTAAACGATACTCTATCCCATATGGGAGTTTACATCTTCACAATTATACACTGTATTAAAGTTAAATCCTGATAAGGTTATGTCAGCACCTCAGGGTAAAACTGTGATCTTATCCAGTCTAGTGGTTGCACCAACTGCATTACAGTCAAACCCTGATAAGATCACGTTGTCTGCTCAGATAAAATTGTGACCTTATCCAATCCGACTGCTGTATTCTGCATTACAGTCAAACCTTGATATGAAATCATATCTTGGGATGGCAGTATAGCCTAGCGGTTAGAGTAATGAGCTGTGAATGAGCTTGATACATCCAGCAAAACAGACCTGGGTTTGATTCCCACAACCACCACTTGCATACTGTGTGACTCTGAGCAAATCACTTAACCTCCCCAGTGCTCCCGGGTCACCCCTGAAAACAGACACCTATCCCTAGTGGGCCTTACTTACCCAGTTACCAAAGAATAAAATTAAATATCTTCAGTTCAGTAAAACTGACCTCATCCAGTCTGACTATTGTACTTTCTGGATTATAGTCAAATCCTGATTACGTCAAGTTAGCTCAGGGTAAACCCTGTGATTTTATCCAGTCCATCTTTAAAGAGGACCTTCCCCAGTCACTTGGACTTTCATGCATTAATTACCCCTTCTTGCATTGATTCTGCAGTTGTATTTCATTAATGTCTGCTGAAGTTAGTTTTTGCATTCTGAGCTGTTAAAAACTGCAGGGTGTACCAGAGCTTCTATAGCAAGCCTGGTGTTGCTGTGGGCCCATGCTGACATCATTGTAGGGCAGAGTCAATTTCACACAAAAAAAAAACCATACAGATGAGGCATTTAGATTTTGGCATAATGTATTGCTAACAGGGTGTCTTGCGGAAGGGGAAACACAGTATGTACACTGAGTACTGGTAGGTTTCCCTTGCAACATTGTTGCAACTGCATGGTACTGAACAGTGTGAGTCACTCCTCTATCCTACAGTGATGTCATCAAGAGCTAGCAGCCCAGCGAGCTGAACAGCAAAGGCAAATGCAGCAGGGCTCAAAAACAAATCCAAATTATGGAAGTTAGAGTAAACTTTGGCCAGAAATAACACATGCATACACCTTTTCAGGTCTAGTACTGCATATAATGACTACAAGCTGTAACTTTCTGGACCATCAGGGAAGGTTCTCTTTAAGAAATGTAAACGGAACTTCAGCACTAATGCATTTCTCTATGACCTCCAGTATGCTAACTGGCAGAAGTTTTACCTTGTACCTTCTGTGGAGGAGGCTTATGAGGTCCTCCAAGCTTTACTCACTGAGACTTTAGATCTGCATACCCGTTGTCAAAAGCAGAACCAAAAGGAAATCCTGCCTTTGGTTTATGGAAAACTTAAAAGCAGCTCTATGGCACAGGGATGCTGTTTGCAAAAGGGCTAGGAAGTCAGAGTTAGCTGCTGATTGGTCTGCCTTCCGAACCACAAGAAACAACTGTACTAAACTTACTAGAGCTACTAAATCTAACTATTTCTGTTCAGAACTCAACGCATCCACCAACTCCGCTACTAGGTTCTGGAGAACCCTAAGGGAGGTCGAAGGTCATAGTAATTCTGGCACACTTCCCTCAAAAATCCCTAACAGTGTCACTCATAATACTGACAAGCATGACATTCTCAACCTCCTCAACAACCATTTTGCCACGGCAAGGATGCCCTTTGATACCTCTCCGGGCAAATGCTATCAGATTGAAGTTACGTAGCCAGAGATCTGAATGTCTGAACCTAGATCTTCATGTGTCATGCACTCCCTTCTCATTCTGTCCAGTCTCCATCAAACAAGTTGAGGATCTTCTCCTTCAGCTTGCTATGAAGAAAAGTGCAGGTGCGTATCTGATCGAGCCATTCTTCCTAAAATTGGCCTACTTTATACTGGTTCCCACGTAACTCATCTTTTTAACCTGTCCCTCCTCCAAGGTACCTCCCCCAAGATCTGAAAGACAGCACGTCATTCCTCTGTTTAAATAAGAGGATCCCTGTGACCTAAATAACTATTGTCCTATTTCTTTGCTCCCGGCCTTGTCTAAGCTACTGGAGAAGGTAGCAAACAAGCAGCTCAGGTTATATCTAGAAAGCTCCAACTTGCTAAACTCGATTCAGTCTGGTTTCCATCCCATACACAGTACCACAACTGCACTTGCCAAGGTTATAAATGACTGGCAGATTTCTCTCAATATAAACATTATGTCTGTGCCTTGTTTCTGGACTTTAGCAAGGCCTTGATACAGTGGATCATGATCTGCTTCTAATAACTCTAAAAACAGTTAAGGTGGACAACCTGGTATTAAATTGGTTTGCCAGTTACCTCACAGACAGAGAACAGCAGGTCAAGGCCAAAGGTGACATGTCACCTAAAAAACACTCCTAAGAGGTGTACCCCAAAGATCTATACTTGGTCTTCTGCTCTTTGCTATCTACATAAACCAAATAGACTCTGGCTTAGAGTTGGCAAATATACACCTCTTCACTGACGACACAGTGCTCTACATTGATAGACCGACACCGGAGTCTGCCTGGGAGGTCCTCCAAAATGAATTCGAAGTCCTTCAGAAAAACCTGCTGGATTTGAAACTCCTACTAAACACACAAAAAAAAAAACAAAGCCATGCTTTCCTCTTCCCTAGTCTTTCCTCCCAAAAATAATCCTTCTGGTGTGATCCTCCAAATAAGTACCCTCTTGGGTGAAACCTTAGAATGTGTGCAGAAATTCAAATACTTGGGGGTTTAGATTAACTCCAAGCTGTCCTTTATAGATCATATAAGTGAGCTCTCCAAAAAACTGAGACAAAGACTCTGTATTTTTTTCCGCATTACCATAAGTATTTGCTGACTTTGGAGGCTAGAAAACGTCTAGTTTACACTACCTTTATACCGCTTCTAGATTATGCGGACTTCTTGTATGGTGATAGTACTAGCACGGCTCTCTCCAAGCTTGACACCCTTTCTCACAGAGCCCTCAGGTTCATCTCCAATGTTCCTTACTCCACTCACCACTGCATCCTCTACTCTTCCATAGGTTGAAGCTCTTAGCTTCAGGAGGCAGAAAAATCGTAATAAGGCCATCATTCATAAGCTTCCCCAGTACCTCTTAGGTTGCCTGCCTACCTGTCCACCCAGTGTTTATCCTCTCAGAAATCTTACCTACATATCCCTTGTTATTCCTAAAGTTAGAACGCGCTTCGGTAAAGCCTCCATAAGCCATGCCCTTCCAGTGCTCTGGAACAAGATACAGAAATCCCTAAGGCTCACTACCTCTGTAACGCGCTCCCTCTTTAAAGCCATGTTCCTGAAAGCCTTTTCCGAGGTCTGTCATTGCTTCAAATGAGGGAAGTGGTACTACCGTGCCCGAATCGCCTGTCATACTGCCCATACTCCTACAGTCCTCTGCCTATAGGTTACTGCCCTAAGAAATACCGACTTCTGCCAATTATACCAGCTTCTGTCGACCTCCCACCCCCCAGCCTCCTCCCTCTCAATCCCTTGCCCCTGCCTTGCCCTTACCTGCCTATATGTACCCTCCATCCTTATCTCTCTTCTATCAGATTTGCCACTACAACTTTGACTGCCCATACATACTTCTCTACCTCATTCCCTTCTACCAGAACTGCCGCTACTACATTCCTCTTCCAGCATGCTCAGTGACTTGGTCTTCTTAATTCTAGCAGGAGTAAGCTGTACACTCTAGCTTGCTGTTTTTAATTTAAATGGATCTTGACACCTTACATTTTTATGGCATTATGCCCTTGGAATTACTGTTTATTAAAATGTATCACAATGATGTTTCAAAATGAATCTAATTGCATAAACAGCACCCTATCGGTCTGTACGTCTTATGCCTGTAATCATGTAATCTCTATTACATATGTGTTGTATGACTGCCTATTCATAAGCGCTAATTTATATAGCTTGTTACTGACTCTCTCAGCCTGTTACATATTCTATATTATTTTTTTCTTTGCCTTGTATATGCCTTATATCCTTATTATGTTGTCCTTAAATATGTTATTACATGCTTATTTTCATGGCCCTGCTGGCTACTGTACTGTTCCCAGGTCCATCTTGTAAACGAGCTTGTCTCAATGGTGTTTCACCTGGCAAAATAAAGATATTGATTGACTAATTGACTCACTGTAGTACATTTAAACCCTGATAAGGTCACATGAGCAGCTCAGAGTAAAACTGTGTCCTGATCTAGTCTGACTGTTACACTCTCTGTATTACAGTCAAACTGTGACAAGATCACATCGTCAGCTCATGTTAAAACTGTTACCTTTTCCAGTGCATCAGTTACACTTGCTATATCAGTCAAAATTTGGTAAGGTCACATGATAGGTGTAGGTTAAAACTGTGAACGTATTCAGTCTGTTGCACCATCGTATTACAAACTGTGATAAGGCTGCATAATGACTCAGAGTAATGGTGACCTTATCAAGTTTGTCTGTTACACTCGCTGTATTACAATCAAACCTTGATATAATCCCATTATCAGCTCATGATAAAAACTGTGATCCTATCCAGTCTGATACACTAGTTGTAATACAGTCAAATCCCCACAAAAGTCACATTGCTAGCTCAGACCAAAACTTTGACAGTATAGTCAAACCCTGGAAAGGTCATATTGTCAGCTCGGGATATAACTGTGATCTCATCCAGCCTGTCTATTACACTTGCTGTATTACAGCTGAACTGTGATAATGTCACATTGTTAGCTTAGGGGAAAACCGTGATCTTATCCAGTCTGATACACGTCACTCACAATAATACAGTCAAACACTGCATAAGTCACATTGTAAACTGGTAAAACAGTGTTACAGTCAAACCTTGAAAAGGTCACATCACCAGCTTCAGGTAAAACTGCAACCTTACCTAGTCTGTCACATGTTCTATATTAAAGTCAAACTATGATAAAATCCTGTTGCCGGCTCAGGGTAAAACTGCAACCTTATCCAGTCTGACACACTCACTTTAATACAGTCAAACCTTGCAAAAGTCACATTGGCAGCTTACTGTAGTTTAGAACAGTATTACATAGAAACATAGACAACACAGTCAGAAAAAGACCAATGGCCCATCCAGTCTGCCAGTGTTTTCCTAGCTATACCCAGGACCTAACTATCATCCAGGGTATTAGTCCTCTCCATCCTCCCCACTGCTATCGCCCTGAGTAGCCACAATAGCCTTAACGCTGTCCCAGCCATGCTTTAAACCATTTATAATTTTGGCTCCTACCACCTCAGCTGACAGACTGTTCTAAGGTTTCACCACCCTCTCTGTAAAATAATACTTCCTCATATCACTCTTAAACCTTCCTCTCTTCAGTTTCCACTCATCTACCATGACCTCGTATTTATGCTTATACTACATACCTCCTCATAGTTCACTTTATTCATTCCTGTCGGGAATCTGAAGGTCTCTAGCATATCACCCCTCTACTGAGGGGGCGTTCCTCAAGCAACTAGTCAGTGAACCCACTCATGATGGGACAATACTTCATCAGGTACTCACCAACAGGGACAGAGTTGAAGACATCAAGGTTGGAGGTCACCTGGGGACCAGTGATGGTTCAATATAAGGATGGATGCAGAACTGAACCACACAAGAGTGAAGGGTCCTGGGCTTCAGAAGGGCAAAATTTTCTAAAGATGGGTGAATGCCTCACGGATGACCTAGGTGGGGTTGAGGAACAGTGGGCGAAGCTAAAAGGGGTACAGTGAAAGCAACAAACCTCTGGTTCTCAAAATAGGTGGCTGAAAAGGTACAAAAGCTAGAAGGGTCACATTTGGAAGATATAAGGAGACACGGAGGATAGTGAGGTGTATCAGGAGAAACAGAGACAAGCAGGTAAAGCAGTAAGTAGCGAGAAGGCACAAACCGATGTGAGAATAACCCAAGCAGTAACAGAAGGGGGACAAGATATTTTTTAGCTATGTAAGTGAAAACAGGAGAACCAATGGAGGGATTGTGAGGTTAGAAAAGGATAGGGGGACTGTATAGCGGGTGACAAAGAAAAGGCAGATATCCTGAGCAAATTTCACAGAAAGAATTGTGGATTCCTGGAACAGCCTTCCAGCCAAGGTACTGGGGGTGAAAACAGTGGTGGGGTTCAAGAAAGCATGGGGATAGGCATAAAGGAATCTTAGTGGAAAGGAATGGGGGAGGGATAATGAGCAGGAGATGTAGTAGGGTCTGTGGTAATACTGTAGGTAGGGAAAAATGGGAAGACTGGGTTGACCAAGAAGTCCTTATCTGCTCACAAATTCTACCTTTCCCATGTGGTCTCAAGTGAGTATGTTTAGTGCCTTCAGTCGATCTTAAGATCTGCCCTGCTGGCCCTGTATCATGTTGGTCACCTTTCTTTTCACTGCCTCAAGCCTCTCCTTATCCTTCCCGAGGTGAGAACTCCAGAACTGGGAACAGTTCTCCAGTTGTGGCCCTACCATTGATCCATAAAAAAGGTAGTATTACCACTTTCCTTCTACTGTCAATGCCCTTCCCAATACATCCCAACATCCTATTTGGCCTTATTGCATTGACTTGATTGTTCGAGGGTTTTGCTGGTGATGACTCCAAGGTCCCTTTCCTCACTCATAGTGCTCAGCTTAACTCCTCCTATCCAGTACTTTCTCCTGGGGTTCTTGCTCCCTAGGTGTGTCACCTTGCACTTTTGGTATTGAATTTTAACAGCCAGAACTTAGACCATCTCTCTGGTCTATGCAGGTTGTCCTGCATCTTCTTGATTCCCTTGTCACTGTCAACCCTTCCAATTAGCTTATTGTCATCTGTAAGAGACCTTGCCTTCCCTGGATTCCTTCTTCAGTGTCACTGATGAACATATTGAAGAGGACCAGACCCAGGATAGACCCTTATGGCACCTCCCCTCTCTTATGATTTGACCCCATTTACCACAAACCTCTGCTGCCTCCCTCTCAGCCAATTTCCTACCCATCTTACTATGTCCCTTGCTGCCCCCAGATCCTACATCTTTTTCAGCTAACACTTGTGAGGCACTAAGTTGATGGCTTTGCTGAAATCGAAATAAAGTAAATCCATAGCATGTCCCCCATCCAATGTCCATGTCACCCAATCAAAGAAAACTATTAGGTTATTCTGACAAGACCTCCCTGCCACATACCCATGCTGTTTACTATTCTGAAGGCCATCACTTTTCAGGTAGTCCACTAGGTCTTCCTAGACTAGTGACTCCATCAGTTTCCCTACAACTTCAATAAGACTAACAGGTCTGTAGTTCCCCCCCTTGCTCTTTGCATCCCCCTCCCTTGTGGAACAGAACCGCAACTGCCACTCACCAGTCAAACCTCTCAGTCAAACCTTGAAAAGGTCACATTGGTAACTCGGAGTAAAACTATTACAGACACTGTTATTTGGGCTATTTGTGAACAATCTTCTTGCAGCCTGCCCCTCTAAAATCCTCCTTTATGCAGATGATGCTGTTATACATGCTAGCAGTTCTGACAATATGTCACTAACCCTGGAATTGCAGCATAGTTTAAGTACACTAGAAAGGTGGTTTGCCAAGAACAAATTGCTACTGAACTATATAAAAAAAACAATTACGCTATTCACTAGTCCCCACATAAAGAAAAAGATCCTCTCACTCACCATCAGGAATGGTGATGGTGTTGCACTTGCTCAAGTCACCACATTTGAGTACCTAGGGGTAACCCTAGATGAGTCCCTTATTTTCACCCCTCATGTGGACACCATTGTGAAAGCAGCTCACACTAGATTAGGTGTCCTCTTTAGACACAGACACTACCTCACAACTGAAGCAAAACGAGCAGCAGTATCCAGCACTATACTCCCTATCCTAGACTATGGGCTGGCTGTGTATGGAGCATCCACACACAAGGTTCTAAACAGGGTCAAAATGGTACTAAATAATGGCTGCTGGTTCATCATGGGTGTTGACAGGCGCACACACACATGCTCCCTCTGCACCCTATCAGCCTGGCTTCTACCGCAGGAAAGAATAAAGTACCAGATTTGTTGTCTCCTAGGAATGAAGGCACTCTTGGGGCTCTCCCTTCCCTTCATTCAATCCCTACTCCTCCCTGCCAACAATCAATATACGACATGGAGTACGAGTAGGAAAGTACTAACTGTTCCTTTCCAACACACAAGCCTGGCTCAATGCTCATTTGCCTACCATGCACCCCAATGACTGACCAAGCTTCCAGAATCTCTACTGAACCTTCCTAGTATAGCCATATTTAAGGTGGGACTAAAACATGTCACACTCCTAACCCCAATTGTGACTGTTTTTGACTTCACATAATGCCTGCCCCACACTGACGGGCGAGGAGGACCCATGTAAAAACACCTGATAATTTTGTTTCCTTTCTATCTTTTCTTGTCTCCATTTGTAAACACCAAAGTACACTTTGACAAGGCTCCTGTTTGGATCTGCCCTCTGTATTTCTTTTTTTTTTTTTAATTCTTTATTTTCCTCCCGAGCTGCCTGCTGCCCGGTACTATCTGCCCAGTCACGGACCATGAGCTTCCACTTCCTCAAATCGGCTGCGAGCCCTCCGAGACCCCGTGGCTTGCCCCCTATGGCGGGGCTGCGGCACTCCCCCTTTGCATGCCGCAGACGTCGGGATAGGTCGGAGGGCTGGCCTGGAGGGAGCTAATTGCCGGCGGGTTTCTTGCTGAAGGCGGCAGGCAGCTGTCTTCTTTTCTATTTTCTGGGGAGGCGGGGTCATGCAATGATGCCCAGCATCTGCCCCAGCTCCTGAACATGCCAGCGCCAGCAGCTGCGCGACTTCCCAGCCTCCGCCAGGGGTCGCCAATGCTCCGGGCACTTCCCCACCGGCCCCTGAGAAGGAGAGAGCAGTCCATGGACGCCCATCCATCTCCCCAGCCGGGCACTCCAGTGCCCCAGGTCCGCTCCTCAACCCGGCGCTGGCGCCGCATGCGGAATCCAATCATTATACCGACGTGGGCCAGCCTGCCTCTGTATTTCTATCAACTTTTTTGTATCATTGTTGACGAGGAACCTTTGTAAATGAGCTCTTCGCTCAAAGGTGTTATCCAATTCAGAAATAACCAAATAAACCTTGAAAATTTCTTATTGGCAGCTCAGAATAAAACTGTATCACAGTCAAACCTTGACAAGATCACATTGGCAGTTCCAAGTAAAACTATCACAGTCAAACCTTGAAAAGGTCACATTGGTAACTCAGAGTAAAACTGTATTACTGTCAAACCTAGAAAAGCTCACAATGGCAGCTCCGAGTAAAACTGTTATTACAGTCAGGCCTGGAAAAGGTCACATTGGCAGCTCTGAGTAAAACTGTATTACAGTCAGACCTGGAAAAGGTCACATTGGTAGCTCTGAGTAAAACTGTATTACAGTCAAACCTAGAAAAGGTCACATGGGTAACAGAGTAAAACTATATTATAGTCAAACCTTGAAAATTTCTCATTGGCAGCTCAGAATAAAACTGTATCACAGTCAAACCTTGACAAGATCACATTGGCAGTTCCAAGTAAAACTATCACAGTCAAACCTTGAAAGGGTCACATTGGTAACTCAGAGTAAAATTGTATTAGTCAAACCTTGAAAAGGTCACACTAGTAACTCAGAGTAAAACTGTATTACTGTCAAACCTAGAAAAGCTCACAATGGCAGCTTCGAGTAAAACTGTTATTACAGTCAAACCTGGAAAAGGTCACATTGGTAACTCCGAGTAAAACTATATTATAGTCAAACCCTGAAAAGTCACATTGGCAGCTCAGAGGATAACTGTATTACAGTCAAACCTGGAAAAGGTTACACTGGCAACTTTGAGTTAAACTATATTACAGTCAAACCTGGAAAAGTCACATGTTGGCAGTTCAAAGTAAAACTGTACTACAGTCAAATATGGAAAAGGACACATTGACAGCTCCAATTAAAACTGTATTACAGTCAAACCTTGAAAAGGTCACATAGGCATTTCAGAGTAAAACTATGTTACAGTTAAACCTGAAGTCACACTGGCAGCTCTGGGTAAAACTGTATTACAGCCAAACCTGGAAAAGGTAACATTGGTAACTCATAGTAAAACTGTAGTACAGTCATACCTTGAAAAGGTTACATTGTCAGCTCTGTGCAAAACTAAGAGCTGTGTGAACATCAGGGTTCAAATTCAGAAGCAGTTTGCATAAAACTCTCTAAGATATTGAAGGGGAACAGTCAGCACAAAAGGCCCCCACATTCAAGAGTGGGGCTGGTCCCAATGAGTACTTTGTGTGCAAAAAACACAGGTTACTCACCTGTAACATTAGATCTTCCACGGAGTGGTCTCTTGCAGCAGGTAATACACTTGGGTCGTCACCAGAGGTCGCTATGGTGCACAGCAGCTCTTCTAGCAGTCTTTTCCAGGGGCTGCCCACACATGACATCGGCTTCCTGTTTCCTATATAAGTGTGGGCGGTCCCTGGTATTCTCAGTTCATTTTCCCGCCATCTTCAGCTCACACGCAGCAGCTACAGCAACTTCAGAACAACAGTCATCAACGAGAATTTGAGCAACCAAAACAAATGTCCAAAGAATCTTCAAGCAAGATCGCGCTATTCCGTTTCTGCCATTGCGGTAGAAAGAGCTACCAATTCGACAACCACACTTCTTGTGTAAGGTGTCTGGGACCCACAGACGACACCAGTTCCTTCATTCATTGTCAGGACTTCAACCAGGCAACACACTGTCAATGGCTGCTTGAAATTAAACAACATTTAATGAAGCAGAAATTGTCTCGCATGGAGAATCGGGGGCTCATACCAAGAGTCATCCCCCCCCCCCACTGATTCTCATTGACGGCACAAAAAGGAGAAGGAGAAGCCCTCCTCACACTCCATGCCTAAGCGCTTGTTGCCAGCCACAGTCACAGGTGCCCCACTGTCAATGGGGCATTCTCAGCCTGTCACTTTGTCAATGAGGGATATACCCTCATGGGCCAGCTTTCTAAGCGCGTGGCTGACAGTTCACAATACCCTTTTATGGGGTTCCATTGACAGGGCTCTCACTGTCTATGGACCGCCATTTTTACAGCATAGCACTCTTTCTCCAGCGGCTCCGTCGATGACGAACTGCATTCCAAGGGGAAAACCCACTGCTTTTGCTATGCTTACTGCCCCTCCACCCTCACAGGTGGGTACCTAGAGGGGCCAGGTGGATAGGGATCAGGACCCTGATTTTTATCACCCAGGGGCAAGCCCTGCTCAGGCTACACATCCAATCCCCTCCATCCTCCCTTTGGTTTCCCAGAAGCCCCCCCTACTCAAAAAGAACTGGGCACTTCTACCGTAGTACAGCACGTCTTGCATGCCATGTGGCATGCTCTGCCCTCCGATCCAGGAGAGCCGAGCCATCGATCCTGTTCACTGACACCTCCACCTAAATGGTTTCATGGTGAAAGGGATCCTCTCCCACCCTGGTCACCTCCCTCTTATATGGAGGACTATTTGTCAGATAAGCCTGACTTCCTGGCAGATTTTACCGGAGATCTAGAGGATGAGGAATTCCAGGAACTGAATTTCCAGCCCCATGCTCCCTCATCGGACCTCTCCTCTTTAGATGAGGATTTGCCCAGACATACGGCTGCCTCTCCTCCCGATGACCCTTCTTTCCATGAAATGATGGTCCAAATTCAAAAAGTAATGGGATTCTCCACTACTGAACATGACAAAGTAAGGATATGGCAGACTACACAGAGTTACCTGAGGAGCCGGTCTTGGTGGTACCCCCACTAATCCACACCTAGCAGAATGCTATTCTTGCAGCCTGGCACCAACCTTCTTCTGTCACGGCTGTTACCAGGAAGGCAGATCACATATACCAGGCTCCTCTGGATCACCCTTTTCTATCCACTATTCCTGAAACGGATTCAGTGGTGATTGCTGCCACTCATGATCATAGTAAATGACCAAAGCACATGAGCTCCTTACCTCCTGATAAAGAATCCCGCAGGATAGATTATCTGGGAAAAAAAGGTGTTTCAATCCAGTACCATGAATCTCAGAATCCTGAATTATATGGGACACATGATCAAATACCAGCATACACACTCTGGTCATCTGCCACTGAATTAGTCAATAAACTCCCTCCTTCCGAAGAAAGGGGACAGTTATTGGCTACAATAACCACTGGCAACTCCATTTCCCATCATCTGCTCAGGTCGGGTTATGATGTAGTTGATACCTCAGCCCGTATGTCAGCAACAGGCATTACCTTGTGTCGTCATGCTTGGCTTCGCGTCTCTGAGTTCACACCTGATATACAGCAGAGAATAGTTAATGCCCATTTAAATGGGTCCATACTCTTCGGGCCAGGTACCAAACACTGATTGATGATCTCCAAGCTTCAGGCAGAAACCTACGCACAGTCCATGGCATGTAACATACTTCACGGCCATCATACTGTTCCCAATCCTCTTTTTATACCAAAAGAGGTGGAAAATACAGAGGCTCTAATTGAGGCGGTTTCAGAGGTCATTCCCAATCTACTAGAGCCAAAGCCTCAGCTACCAAGGGCTTCCGCTCACATCCTCCAGGAGGGGCGGGTCAACCCGCCTTCCAGTGACCTACTGGGGCCCTGTCCACACTCCCTCGACCAGGCCTCGGAAGCTGTGGGTGGTCGTTTTGCCCTCCATTTGGAGGCCTGGAAAACTATTACATCGGACGAGTGGGTGCTCCAGATAATTCAAATCCGCCCCGCTCAGTCCATTATCCATCTGACCATATTCCTATTCTCCAGGAAGAATTACAGGCTCTTCTAACCAAGAAGGCCATTTACTCAGTAACCCCTACAGAACACCAGCAGGGGTTCTACTCCCACTTCTTCCTGGTACCCAATCGAACTGGAGATCTCAGGCCAATACTGGACCTCAGACAACTGAATCTGTACATTCAGTAAAAAAGGTTCCGCATGATCACCCTAAACCAGGGGTTCTCAAATGGTGAGGCCAGCCTCCTTGGGGAGGCCCCAACCTGTTTCAGGGGAGGCTCAAGCAGGTCTGAAAAAGTACTGTATTTAAATTTTGAGTTTTATATATTTTGTGTGAAGAGATGGAGCAAACTGAAAGAGGATAATAGTAGGCATATTTTATGTATTTATTTACTAATAGGTGACAAGGGAAGGTGAATAGCCAAGGCTCATTTCAGGTGTACCTGGGGAAGGGTAGGGAATGAACGTATTTCAAAAGGTAACTGCAAAATAATTAAGAAATACACAATGATCAATAGTGTAAACAAATATGAACAATAAACTAATAATGAGTGGTGTTAATTGATCAATTTGTAGACTGATGGTAGAACAGCCATATACAATGGTTGAGCATTGTGCTAAGAGCAATAGCAGGAAGGAGCAAAGTAATCCCAGAGAAGTTGCTTAGAGAGCAGGGAAGGAGGGGGAGAGGCAAAGTATGTAAGAATTTTATTTCATAGAGAGGAAACAGAGAAAGTAGTCTGACCCATGAAGATACTGCAACAAGGGGTAACAATGGTTCAAGAATGAAAATAGTGGAGTAAGTAGGCTGGCCTGTGTGTGTGTGTGTGGGGGTTAAAATAACACGCTTTAATAATATTACTTGTTTATTTTTATTTATTTATTTAGATAACACCTTAAGCACAGGAGCTCTTTTTCAAAGGTTCCACCTTAGTATAAAACAAAGAACTGAATGTGAGCCAAGTACTCAAAAGGGTTTCAATTTATTCGTGGTACAGTATGTTATTTGTCTTTGGGAAGGTCCAAGATTATTTCAGTTTTTAGGGGAGGCTCAAAATCTTTTCCATGGATTTGGGGAGGCTCACTGTGACAAAGTCTAAGAACTATTGCCCTAAACTAAACTATCATGCCAATACTAAAACAAGGGGACTGGCTATGTGCCCTGGATATGAAGGATGCCTACCTTCATATCCTTATCCATCCTGCCCACCACCAGTACCTTCATTTTCATCTGTTGGGTCAACACTACCAATTCTGGGCACTCCCGTTTGGCCTCTCCTCAGCCCCACTAGTGTTCCCAAATGACTAGCGCTAGTAGCAGCAGCCCTATGAAGAGACGGGCACTTTGTCTTCCCATATCTGGACGATTGGCTCATAAAAGCAGAGTCCAAAACGGCTCTGCTCTCTTCCATAGAGGCAACCTTAACTCTGTTCCAAGCTCTAGGAATTACAGTCAATTGGTCGAAGTCCAATCCAACCCCTACACAGTTACTCCAATATATAGGAGCAGTCCTCGACACCATCTCTGCCAGGGCTTACCTCCAGGCTGACAGAGAAGACAAGTTTCTATCTCTGGCATTGCAGATACAAGCCCAGAAAGCTGTCACAGCCAGAAGCATGTCTCCTAGGTCACATGACTACTACCATCTCTACGGTAGCTTTCAGTCATCTTCGGATGAGACCAGTCCAATGGGTTCTCCAGAACCAATGGTCTCAAAGAACAGGAAATTTCGAAGACAAAATCAGAGTCACTCCCTCACTGCGGTCTGCCCTGGTATGGGGGACGCTCCAAGCCAACCTATGTCAAGGTATGCCCTTCTCGTCCCCCCGCCCCTGCAGATGTTCACCACGTTTGCATCCCTGGAAGGGTGGGGTGCACACCTGGTTCCATACAGGACACAAGGCAAGTGGATCACTTCTATCCCTCATCCCCACATCAATCTCCTGGAACTGAGGGCGGTTTGTTTAGCCCTTCATGCTTTTCAACCTCACCTGTCTCCGGGACAGTTGCTGATTCAGTCAGACATCACCACAGTAATATTCTACCTCAACAAACAAGGAGGTATGAAATCCTGTACTCTATGCAGAGAAACGCTTGCAGTCTGGCAGAAGGTCATTCGGCAACACCTCACACTAACAGCCGTCCATCTACCAGGACGTTACAACCTCCTGGCTGACTTTCTCAGTTGCCAGTCATCTGCACATGAATAGACACTTCATTATGAAGTGCTCCAAAAAATCTTTTATCTGTGGTGGACGCCGCAACTGGACCTTTTTGCCTCCCCAGATACTATTCCATTATCTCAAGCAAAAAGGGACGGTTTATAGATGCCCTGTCCCAAACATGGACAGGACTCTTCTTTATGCTTCCCCCTGTCCCACTCCTGCAACGGACTCTACTGAAACTA
This sequence comes from Neoceratodus forsteri, assembly GCA_016271365.2. NCBI lineage: Eukaryota > Metazoa > Chordata > Ceratodontiformes > Ceratodontidae > Neoceratodus > Neoceratodus forsteri. Next base: position 613,093,728 of record CM028138.1, on the reverse strand, counting down.
CAACTCAAACCTGCCACCATGATTCTCATAGCCCCTCTATGGCCTCAGCAGGTGTGGCTTCCCCTACTTCAGCAGTTCTCGGTAGAGGAACCCGTTCTAGAAACATAGAATTTGACAGCAAATAAGGACCACTTGGCCCACCTAGTCTGCTCATTTCCCTACCTAACAGATAAGCTGCAGATCCTAGCTAACCAACAGCCTACTTCCTCCTACCCCCCACTATAATTGCCTTATAAGGGCATCACAGACCTGTTACTGCTCAATCTCGTGTGACTGAAAGCCACTTGTCCCTCTAAGAAGTTGGAGACTACTGCACAGGGCCGCATAACTAGTTAACAAGGCGGAGTCTCGTTCGTTATCGGAATTAACCAGACAAATCGCTTCACCAACTAAGAACGGCCATGCACCACCACCCACGGAATCGAGAAAGAGCTATCAATCTGTCAATCCTTTCTGTGTCCAGGCCAGGTGAGGTTTCTTGTGTTGCCAATCAGACCAGATCTCTTTACTCAGAATCAAGGGACCCTTCTATATCCCAACCTGAAGGTGCTATACCTTCATGCATGGCTCCTGAGGACGCTTTCATAGCACGTCTACAAGTGTTGCCAACATATTGCTGGCATCACGTAAGCCAGCAACCAGGTAAACATATAATGCCAAATGGAAACGTTTTTCCATATGGGCTGCTTCCCGATCACTGGATCCCTACTCTTGTCCAGTGACGAAAGTCTTGGATTACCTAGCCTCAATTGCTGAGACAGGATTAAACTATTCTTCCATTAAAGTCCATTTGGCCTCTATTTCAGCCTTCCATGAACCTTTGGATGGTAGATTACTGTATCAACATCATCTAGCCAAAATGTTTCTAAGAGGAATGTTACATATTAAGCCACCTATCAGAAGACTCACTCCTCCATGGGATCTAAATTTTCTAATAGAAAAATTAACTCTTGAGCCTTTTGAGCCGGCGGCCACTTCTGACCTCCATTTTCTTTCATGGAAAACACTATTCTTAGTGGCTGTTACTTCAGCTCAACGTATTTCTGAGTTCCATGCCCTCATGTGTAGAGAACCTTATCTGATCTTTCACAAAGACAGGGTGGCACTACGTACCAACCTTTCCTTCCTACCTTAGGTAGTTTCTGAACACACCTTAAACCAGTCCTTGGAGTTACTGGTATGTTATCCTGAACACTCCAATCGACGTGAACACCTCTTACATACTTTAGATGTCCATTGTATGTTATGATACTACACTAATTGAATGAAAACAATTTGAAAAACGTCTCAACTTTTTGTCACCTTCGCCTCAGGCAGGGAAGGTCTCCCAGTCACTAAACTGACTCTCTCCAATTGGCTAGCACATTGCATAACATTTTGTTATTCAAAATACAACAAGCCATTACCTGGACCTGTCCAGGCCCATTCTACTAGAGATATGGCCACTACTGCAGCCTGCTTTAAAGGGGCCTCCAACACGGATAGCTGCAATGCAGCTACCTGGTCCACAATTCACACTTTCATGAAGCATTACAGCTTAGATATTGCTTCACGCCATAGGACTGCCTTTGGCCAAGCTGTCATACAAGACCTCCTGTCATAATGACCGTCCTTTTTGGGTTTACTGCTTGGGATTCATCCCAAGTGTATTATCTGCTCCAAGAGACCACTCCATGGAAGATAGTACAGTTATGTAAAATCTTACCGTAACAGTAGATCTTTGAGGAGTGTCTATTGCAGCAGGTATGATCCCACCCTCTGTCCCCCTCCATCTTTAAGAGAATAAATTCTGGTCCAATGACTTAAAGGTTGGGATACCTATGGTACCTCGGCTTCCCCTCGGTCCTCGCTTAGTGAGCTGAATCTGGCAGGGGAAACTAAGGATACCAGGGACCACCCACACTTATATAGGAAACAGGAAGCTGATGTCATGTGTCGGCAGCCCCTGGAAAAGACTGCTAGAAGAGCTGCCGTGCGCCACAGTGACCTCTGGTAATGACCCAAGTGTATTACCTGCTACAAGAGGCACTCCTCAAAGATATACTGTCACGGTAAGATTTTATGTAACTGTACTTTCTAGGAGTGGTATATGATGTTCATCCGCACTTTCTGGCAGTGTCTTTTCCCTTCAAGATGTGCCGGAAAGTCTTCAAGCTGGCTCCTCCCACCAACTCGGATGGTAACTCCCTTGGCTCTGCCCCATGACGCCAGCTCTGGCCCCCTGGAAGCAGAGTGTATGCACTCCGAAGCTGCGGAGGTCGGGTGGGTCCGTGTGGATGAACATCATATACCACTCCTAGAAAGTACAGTTACGTAAAACCTTACCATAACAGCAGATCTTTGAGGAGTGTCTCTTCCAGTAGGTTATACTTTTAGGTATCCAGCAGAGATCGCTGTGGTGCACAGCAGCTTTTCTAGCAGTTTTCACCAGGGACCATCCAAGACATGACATCAGCTTCCTGCTTCCTATGGCAAAGTAGTCCCTGGTATCCTCAGTTCCCCAGATTCAGCTCGCAAAGTGAAGACCGAGGGGAAGCCGAGGTATCAAAGGAGTCCCAACCCATAGTCCCTGGACCAGAATTTGCTCTCTTAGAGAAGGAGGGGGCTGGATGTTGGGAACAAACCTACTGCAAGAGACACTCCTCAAAGATCAACTGTTATGGTAATTTTTTTATGTAACTGTACTATCTTCCATGGAGTGGTCTCTTGCAGTAGGTAATACTCTGGGATGAATCCCAAGCAGTAATGCTCATGTGGGAGGACAGTTATGATAGGAGACCTTGTAGGACTGCACAGTCGAAGGTCATCCTACGTCATGAGGCAATATCCAGATTATAGCACCTTGTGAATGTATGGATTGTGGATCAGGTAGCTGCATTGCAGATATCTGAAATGGAGGCTCCTTTAAAGCAAGCAGCAGTGGTGGCCATAGCTCTAATGGAGTGGGCCTGGACAGGTCCAGGTAAAGGCTTGTTGTATTTTTTGTAACAAAATAAAATACAATGTGCCAACCAGGATGAAAGTGTACGTGTTGCAACTGGGAGGCCCTCGCGACGCGGGGCAAAGGAGATGAACAGTTGAGACGTCTTTCTAATCAATTGTGTCCACTCAGTATAGTAGCATAGTATACGGTGGACATCCAAAGTATGTAGTAGATGTTCACCCTGATTGGAGTAGTCCGGATAGTACACCAGAAGCTCCAAGGATTTATTTAAAGTATGTTCAGAGACTAGTTAAGGAAGGAAGGGTTAGTATGAAGGACTACCCGATCTTTGTGGAAAATCAAGTAAGATTCCCTACACGAGGGCATGGAGCTCGGAACTACATTGAGCGGAAGTGATAGCCACCAGAAATAGGGTTTTCCATGAAAGAAAACTGAGTTCACATGTGGCAGCTTGCTCAAAAGACTCAAGGGTCAATTTTTCTATCATAAAATTGAGATCCCAGGAGGAGTCTTCTAATAGGAGGTGTAATATATAACATTCCTTTCAAAAACATCTTAGCTAGATGATATTGGTACAGTAACCTACCATCCAGAGGCTCAGGGAAAGCGGAGATGGCAGCCAAGTGGACTTATTAATGGAAGAATAACTTAGTCCAAACTCAGATAGTGAAGCCAGGTAGTCCAGAACCTTGGTCAGTGGACAAGAGTAAGGGTCCAAAGATCGAGAGGCTGACCATATGGAAAAAACATTTCTATTTGGAATTGTATGTTGCTCTTGTTGCTGGCTTACAGGAGGCCAAGAGGATACTGGCAACAGAAGAGGACACTTGTAAGCGAGTTATGAAAGCATCCTTCAGGAGCCAAGCATGAAGGTGTACAGCCTTCAGGTTGGGATGAAGGAGAGGTCCATGACACTGAGTCAGGAGGTCTAGTCTGATCGGCAATGGGACTGGAACCTGTACTGATAGTTGTAGGACTAGCGGACACCTCGTCTGATGAGGCCACATTGGATTTATGAGAATCATCGTGGACGATTCTAACTGTAGTTTCGGTAGAGTCCGTTGCAGGAGAGAGACGGTGGGAAGCATATAAGAAGAGACCTGTCCAGGATTGGGTCAGGGCATCTATAGATCATCCCTTTATGTTCGGGAAAATGGAAAAATACCTGGGAAGTCGGTAATTCTCTGGGGAGGCAAACAGATCCATCTGTGAAGTGTCCCATAAGTTGAAGATTTTTTTTAGAGCACTTGCTCGTGAAATGTCTATTAGTGAGTCATGGACTGGGGACCCAGCCAGTCGGCTAACTGGTTGCAATGTACCAGTAAATGGATAGCTATTAGCATCAACTGTTGCCATATGGATTCATGTCAAACTGCAAGGGTCTCTCTGCATAGGGTGCAAGACTTCGTACCCCCTTGATTGTTGAGGCAGAACACTATTGCAGTGTTGTCTGACTGGATCAGTAATGATCCTGGCTTGAGGTAAGGCCAGAATGCCTGGAGGGTGAGATGGACCGCTCTCATCTCTAAGAGATTGATATGAGACAGATGGGGAGAAGCGGGACACTGGCCTTGGGTCTAATAAGGACCGAAGTGCGCTCCTCAGCCCTGTAGGGAAGCATCTGTGGTCAACGCTTAAGGGGAGGGGGGGGACTAGAAAGGCATTACTTGATTCTGATTGTCCACCATGTCAGGGAAGACTTCAGAGAGGAAGTGACCCTGATTTTGTCTTCGAACCGTCCTGTTTTTTTGGGACCATTGATTCTGAAGGGTCCATTGGACAGGTCTCATGTGGAAATGGGTGAATGCCACCATAGGGATGGCAGCGGACATGTGACCCAAAAGGCACAGCATTTGTCTGGCTGTGACTATTTTCTGAGTCTGTATATCTAACGCCAGAGCTATAAGTATGTCCTGCCGAGCAGGTGGGAGGTAAGCCCTGGCTGTAACTGTATCTAGAAGAGCTCCAATGTATTGGAGAGACTGTGTCAGATTTGGACTGGACTTTGGCCAATTGCCAGATTCCCAGATTTGCAAACAGTTTCAAGGTAGCATCTAGAGAGGCGAGCAGAGCTACTTTGGAGTCTGCTTTTATTAGCCAATCATTTAGATATGGAAAGATGAAGCGCCCTTCTCTTCATAAGGCTGCTGCTACCACTGCTAGGCACTTGATGAACACTCTGGGGGCTGAGGAGAGGCCAAAAGGGAGTGTTCGAAACTGGTAATTTTGCCCCAGTAGGTGGAAGCACAAAAATGTGTGGTGTGCAGGATGGATGGGAATATGTAGGTAGGCATCCTTCATGTCAAGGGCACAAAGCCAGTCGCCCTGTTTTAGGATCGGCATGATGGCAGGTAGGTGATTATGCAGAAATGCTCGTACTGAATGTAAAGATTCAGCTATCTGAGATTCAGAATTGGTCTGAAGTCTCCCGTACAACTTTGGGCACCAAAAGAAATGGGAATAAAATCCCATTTGATGTTCCAGAAGGAGCACCAGGACAATGGCCCCTTTGGTCAAGAGGGCCGTCAATTCCTCCTGTAAGATGAGTATATGATCTGGAGGATAATGAATCTTCCATGGAGCGCAAGGGCGTGGGTGGAGAGAAACTCCAGAGTATGACCCTTCTGCATAATTGGAAGTACCCAATTGTTGGCAGTGATTGTTAGCCAGGCCACTAGATGGAGGGCAAAATGACCCCCCACAGCCTCCAAGGCCTGGTCGAGGAGGAGGGGGAAAACCCTAGAGGGTCACTGGGAGGCGGGCTACGCACCTCCATGTGAAGGGTGGGAGTGGGCACCCTGGGCGGTAGAGGTGTTGCCTGTGGTGTGTTGCGCATGACCTCTGAAGTCGCCTTTATTATTGCCTCTATATTTTCCACCTCTTTTGGAGTAAGAGGAGTGTTGAGTACAGTAGGTTGTAGCTAGAGGATGATACATGCCATGTACCATACAGAGGGTTCTGCCTGCTGCCTGTCAGTCATCCAGTAAAGTCTGAGTACCTGGCCCGAACAGCTTGGACCCGTTAAAAGGGGCATTAGCTACTTTATACTGTATATCAAGTGCAAAGCCTGAAATGCGAAGCCAGGCATGGCGATGTAGAGTGATACCAGTGGCTGAAAGCCAGGCTGAGGTATCTACAGTATCATATCCCGACCTGAGAAGGTGACGGGAGATAGAATTACTAGTTGTAACTGTAGCCAGTAATTTATCCCTATCTTGTGAGTGAGAGAGTTTATTGATAAGCTCAATGGCAGAGGACCCCAGGGTATGCTGATATTTAATCATATGACCCGTATAATTCAAGATTCTGATATTCATAGCACCTGAGGAAAATACCTTTTTCCCCAGATAGTCAATTTTCCGGGATTCCTTATCGGGGGTAAGGAGCGCGTGTGTTTGGGTTTTTTAGTGCGATCATGACCAGCGGTAATGACCACAGAATCTGCCTCTGGAATACTGTACGAAAAGGCTGATCCAGAGAAGCCTGATATAGGCAAGGCAAGGCAAGTTTTATTTTTCAGGCGCCCAATCCCAGAGACTCTGGGTGCCGTACAATAGAATACATTAGAAAACAGTTAAAACATAACAATTAAAATACTAAACTTATCAATTAAAAGTACTTACAAGCAGACCACCCAAAATGGGTGGCCTGACCTTACAGCAGATTCCTAAAGGGGCCATTCTTCCAGAATGTCTCAGGAATAGTATCTAAAAGACAGTGCCTGGGAATGCCTGGCTGAATAACAAGGTCTTGATGTGGGCTTTACATACCTCAACTGAAGGGGCCTACCTTACTGATGGAGAGAGCGAATTCCACATGACAGGGCCGGTGACACTAAAAGCTCTGTCACTGGCTGTTTTTAACCTTGACCTGGGAATTGCAAGGAGGCCCCTAGAGGAGGACCAGAGGGAGCGGACCGAGGCAGCAGGTGTTAGAAGGTCCAACAGGTAGCCAGGGCCCAGTCCATGTAGGCCTTGAAGGTGAGCAAACCCACCTTAAAGAGAACCCTCCACCGAATTGGCAGCCAGTGCAGTTCATGCAGCACCGGTGTGATATGACAGCATTTTGGCTGTCCAGTCAACAGCCTTGCAGCTGCGTTCTGCACTAGCTGCAGTTGGTGGAGGGTACCTCCAGAGACCCCGAGGTACAGCAAAGTACAGCAGTCAAGCCTTGATGTCACGAAGGCATGTACCAAGGTGTGGAGGTCCATGGGCGGAACTAGGTGCTTGATCCTAGCGATATTCTTCTGATGGTAAAATCTGGTCCGGACAATGGACGACACCTGAAATTCAAGTGTCAGTCAGCTGTTGAGGATAACGCCAAGATCACGCTTCCTAGAGGAGGTCTTCAATGGCACAGACCTCAGCAACAGTCCAGTCTCTGCACCAGAGGCCATCCTATCATGCCTCCTGCTCAACTCCACCACCACTATCTCCGTCTTATCTGGGTTTAGTCGCAACCAGCTAGAGGCCATCCAGTCATTAATCTTGGACAGGCAGTTGTTCAGTACATCCACCGCACTGGATGTCCCGGGGCAAAGGAGATATACAGCTGGGTATCATCGGCATAGCAATGAAAATCCAGACTGTACTCCTAATGATCTCACCCAGGGGCAGCATATACATGGCAAACAACACTGGTGACAAGACCGAACCCTGTGGTACTCCATAAGATAAAAGGCTAGGGGAGGAGGAGAAATTCACCATCACAACCCTTTGCCTCCTGTTTGTCAGACAAGACTCAAATCAGCAGATTACAGTGCCAGCGAGTCCACAACATTCCCTCAGGTGGTCGAGCAACACGCAATGGTCTACTGTGTCAAAAGCTGAGGAGAGAGCAAGGAGAACGAGAATTGTCCCCTCTCCTTGATCTCTCACCCTGAGGAGATCATTAGGCACCCGAACTAATGCGGTTTTCATACAGTGCCTGGCATGAAACCCAGACTGGAGAGGCTTTTAGATATCAGAGGCCACGAGGTGCTCCACAAGCTGCTGCGCCACAATCTTCTCTACAACCTTTCCTGGAAATGGAAGGTTGGAGACAGGATGGTAATTCGCCATGATGTCAGGGTCTAAAGATGGTTTCTTCAGGAGGGGTCTCACCAGTGCCTCCTTCCAAGGCATCAGGGAAGACCCCCTCTGACAAAGAGCACTAGATAATCAAGGCGAACACCAGGCTGACAGAGTCAATACATCCCATTAAGAAACGAGTTGGCACGGGGTCTGGTTCGCACTATGTGTGCTTCAGCCTGGAAACAACCTCAATGACCTCGGCCACCTCCACTGGTTTAAACTCCCCCCACTCAGGCGGAGTGCTCCTCGGACTATCAAGGTGACCACTGTCTGCCACACTGTGGCTCACTGGTGGAATTCCCTGCCTAGTAGTGGACACTCTGTCCGATAAGAACTGAGCAAACTCACTGCATAAAGCATCTGAAAAAGCTGTTTTTGGCTGTAGACAAGCTGGATGTAACAACCTGTCCACAGTCTGAAAAAGCATAGCTGGTTGGTTCTTCCCAGCAGCAATCTCCCTGGACAGGAACACTGCCTTCTTACTGTTGACTGCCCCCTGGTACACAGCATAGTGTGCACGTAGGGCCAGTCTGTCTGCCTCCATCCTGCTCCTCTGCCAGCAGCGCTCTAACCTCCGACCCTTGATCTTTATTTCCTTGAGCTCCCAATCAAACCAAGGGGACCGCAAGTGAGAGGATCTGGATTATACACGGACCGGTGCAAGGGAGTTGAGTGCCTCAGACACTGCCTTGTTATAGGTGGCAACTGCTTCATCCGCGCCCCTTATGCATGCACTGTCCACACTAGATAGGTCAACTACTACCAGAAAACCCTCCAGGGTCAAACCCCTCAATGGGCGGTAGCTTACCATCTCTGCAGGGAGAGAGCTCACAGAGGGGGCCCTGAGCAAGAACTCCACCATGCAATGATCGGATCAAATGACCTGATCAGTCTCAAGATTATCAATCTCAAGCCCCAGCGAGAAGACCAAGTCCAACATGTGACTGCCCTGTGGGTTGAGGTAGAAACTTCTTGCGACAGGCCCAGAGATTACATCATCTGGATGAGATGATAACTCAGCCTAGACGATCTGTCATCAGCCAAACATTGAAGTCCCCCAGAACTAAACACCTGGGGCCTCCAATGTTTCACAGACGAAAAAGTTGGCTACCTCCTGCAGGAACTCTAATGCCATCCGGGGGGGAGGGCTAAATCAGGAGGATCCTACGCCTGCGCCCAGACCATCACAGAAGGCCACACATTCAAATGAACTCGGTGTTCCCACTGGCACGCCTAGCTCAGATCTAAAACAGAAGGCCACACCCCCACGTTCTACTCTGGGGCAGTGTGCAAAGGAGTACCGGGGGGGATGGCAGCCTCTAAAACCGGGCCAGCATCATCACCCACCCAGGTCTCCATAATGCATGCCAGATCGACCGACAAAACCAGATCCGCTATAACTGCGGTCTTATTTCTAATTGATCTGGCATTGCATATAGACGACCCGCTTCATGGGGAATAGCTGAATGCTGGTGCCAAGCAGCCAATATGGCATGCTGGTAAACTGGAATTAGTAGGGGAACCACTAAGACAGGCTCCTCAGGTAATTCAAGATATTCTGCCATATCCTTACATTGTCTGTCATGTTCAGTAGTGGAGAATCCCATGACCTTTTGGATTTGAGCCATCATCTCACTAAAGGTTGGGTCATCTGGTGGTGAGACTGCCAAAGGGAGAGGCAGATCCTCATCCAGGGAAGAGATTTCAGAATAGGGGGATTTGGAATTAGAAAAAATCCAAATCCTGAAACTCTTAACCCTCAAGATCACCGGCCAAATCAGGCGGCAAATCTTGCTCATCTGACAAACAGTCCTCTATGAATGGAGCAGGAGACCAGGGTGGCATGATATCCTTGTCACTATGAAATCTTTTAGACAGAGGAGTAGATTGGGTGGGGTCACGTAGTTCTTTAGAGGGCTGAGAATGCCGTGTGGTATGCAAGACCTGTCAGACTACGTTGGTGAGGTTCCGTTCCTGGGAAGAAGGGGGGTGGGCCATGCTAGGACACAAGGGGGTGATAGATGGAATGGGACGCGTAGCGTGAGCAGGTCACGCCTCTGTGTAGTAAAGACCAGGGTCCCGATTTCTGTCCGCCTGACCCCTATAAGAAGCCACCTGCATAGGTGGAGGAGCAGTCAGTAAGGCATAAGCCATAAGTTTCCCCTGAGGAATGCAGGGTCTCGTTGACAGGTGCACAGGGGAAAATGAGTTCATTTCACTCAAATTGTCAGATGCTGTTGACAAGAGAGGAGCCCCCATCGAGGGAGAAGCAGTAAATTTAACTGCATGCAAAATGCTAGAAAGCATAGTCGATGACAGGGTATAAGCCTCTGTTGATGGAGCAGTCACTATTTGAACTGCATTTAAAGCACTAAAAAGCGGCATCGATGAGTGAACATGAGCTCTCACCAACAATGAAGTGTCTGAATGACGCTCCATCGACTGGGGAGCACCAGAAATGGTAGCCGTCGACAGGCGATGAGGCAGGGAGTGTGAGGAGGTTTCTCCTTTTTCTGCCTGGAATGAAAACCAGAAGAGGTGGAGCCCTTGGTACGAGCCCCCTGGTTCTCCAAGAGATACATTTTCTGCTCCATCAGAAGGTGTTGAATTTCAAGCAACCGTCGTCGATGAGTTGCGTGATTAAATTCCTGACATAAACTACAGGAATTGGTGTCGTGTGTGGGTCCCAGACACCTTACACAAAGTATGTGATTGTCAAAATGGTATATCTTCCTACCGCAACAGCAGGAATTAAATAAAGCTTGTTTCTCCGAAGAATCCGTGGACATTCGTCCAAGTTCCAAATTTCTCATCGATGACCGCTACACTGAAGTTGCACTAGCTGCTGCGCGAGCTGAAGACGGCGGGAAAATGAACTGAAGAAACAAGAGAATGCCCACACTTATATAGGAAATAGGAAGCTGATGTCATGTGTGGGCAGTCCCTGGTGAAAAACTGCTAAAAGAGCTGCCATGCGCCACAGTGACCTCTGCCAGATACCCGAAAGTATTAACGACTGTAAGAGACCACTCCGTGGAAGATCTGCTGTTACAGATGAGTAACTTGTGTTTCTAGGGACATGGATATGATGTTCTATCCACACTTTCTGGCAAACTCCTAGCAGTTCTCCAGGAGGAGGGAGGCAAGGTGCACACCCCCTACTTAGAAAACAAGGATTGGAGAACTGAGGCCCCAAAACCATTATCCCGGCGTGACTTGAGGTATATGTGGTAATGGGAAATGAAGGTCTGTGCTGACCTCCAGGTAGCAGCCCTGCAGATTTACTGGATAGGGACATCACAGGAAGCAGCCACCGATGCAGTGGTATGACAGGTGGAATGAGCCCTTGGCCCTCCAGGAGGCTCCCTACCTGCCAACCTATAGCAGAGATCAATGCAGGATGTGATCCACCTGCCAATCGTCCACTTGGCTCCAGGTCTGTCAGGTGCAGCTCCAGCATAGGTGAAAAATAGCTGGCAAATCTCTCCCTGAATTCCAGCCATGCGCTCTTTATAATAAGCGAGCGCTCGCCGAAGGTCCAAAGTATGGAGCCTGTGCTCATTCTCCGAGGTGTGACTGGTGAAGTACACCAGGAGATTAATTACCTGGTTATGGTGAAACTCCAACACAAACTTTGGGAGGAACTTCAGGTTGGGGCGCAGGACAACCTTGCTCCTGTGGAAGACCAAAAATAAGGAGACTCCACCAAAAGTGCCTGGAGCTCACTGATCCTTCTGGCTGACATGATAGCCACCAAGAAGGAGGTCTTTCACGAGAGGTGAGAGAGATCACACCTGTGCATCGGTTTGAATGGCTTGCCCATAAGCTTTGCCAAAACCAGCAACAAGTCCCACAGTGGTGGTGGTTCATGCACCGGAAGGGAAATGTGGTCAAGGCCTTTGAAAAAGCACCACACCATCTTCTTCTGTGCCACCGACTGCTGAGTGGCCTTTGCCCAGTAAGTAGAGATGGCTGACAGGTTCACCTTAAGAGTTGTCAACTGAAGGCCCGACTAAGAGAGGGACCAAAGGTAATCAAGGATGTTAGCCACCAGACAGGACAAAGGGTCCAACCTCTTGCCTGACATCAAATGGAGAATCTCTTCCATTTGAAGGCATAGCACTTTCTGGTCGACTCCTTCCGAGATGCCTGCACAATGGTGAAGACATCTTTGGAGAGACCCAAGACCTGGTACTCTAGCCACTCAGGAACCAGGCCATCACATGCAGGGATTGAAGGTCTGGGTGATGTACCTTCCCCTGATTGATGGAAAGCAGGCCTGGGCATAGGGGAAGACGCCTCGGGAGCCTGCTGCTGTGGGCGAAGGGATCGGGATACCAAAACTGGCGTGGCCAGTCTGACGCCACCAGGATCATCTGTGCCTTGTCCCTCCTGGCCTTCAGAAGCACTCTGTGGATCAAGGGAAGTGGATGTAGGGCATAAAAGAGGCCTGAGGTCCAGGCATCCCCCTGCAGCGTTCCGGGGGGGGGCGGGCACAAAACAGCCTCAAATTTGCATTCGCCCTGGAGGCAAACAGGTACCCCTCAGGGGTGCCCCACTGGGAGAACAGACTGTGAGCTATCTCTCGGTGGAGAGACCACTCATGAGACGCCTCGCCCATCTGGCTGAGGGCATCCGTCAGCTGACTGGAGGCTCCTGCCACATGGATGGCCAGGAGATCTGCCTCCAGGCTGCACACGAGGGTCCAGACATGGACAGCTTCCTTGCACAAAGGCAGGGAGTGCGTTCCACCTGTTTGTTGAGGTAGTACATGGTCATGGTGTTATCTGTCTGCACTTGGACCACTTCACCCCAAATGTGTGGAGTGAATGCAGTTAGCGCTAGCCAAACTGCTCGGAGCTCTAGCAGGTTGATGTGGTATCGGGACTGTTTGGGTCCAGAGCCCATGGAATTTGTGTTCTGCCAGGTGGGCACCCCAGCTAGTGAGAGATGCATCAGTCATCAGGATGACCATTGGCTCTGGGCAGACAAATGGGATCCCTTTATGCAGATGTGCTGGGACCAGCCACCACTAGATGATGTCCCACATCCGCTGGGACACAGTGACTGGCTAGTCGAAGTGCCCCTTGTGCTGAGACCACTGGCTGGTCAGCTCCCACTGCAAGGAGTGCACTCTCCAGCAGGCCCAATGGACCATGGTACAGGCCACCATGTAGCCCAGCAAGCACAGGAAGTCTCAGGCAGGGCGCAATTGCCCAATCTGAAATGATCGAGGAAAGGAAGAGAGAGCCTCTGCCCTTTCCGTCGGGAGCCATGTTCTGGCTCTTCAATAGTCGAACTCCGCCCTGATGAAGCTGATCACCTGCAAGGGTACGAGTTCCAACCTGGCCTTGTTGACCAGGAGGCCAAGTCTGATGTAGGTCTGGAGGGCCAGGTCCCTGAACCGCTCCACCTCCTGCCTGGAGGGACCTGCTATAAGACAGTCATCCTGGTAGGAATAAACTTGGTCCCCTCGGCACCTCGGGTAAGCTGCCACCACTGCGATGCACTTGGGGGCCAAGGAGAGATGGAAGAGCATGGCCTGGAACTTGTAGAGGGTTCCCTTGGCTCAAAAGTGGAGGAAACTCCGGTGAGACAGACGGATCAGGGGATGAAAGAATGCGTCCTGAAGATCCAGGGAGCAAAACCACATGTTTTGCTCTAGAGATGGTATGAACTGAGGCAGAGTTACCATCCTGAATGTGCGCGACCTGAGGAATTTGTTCAGGTCATGCTGATCTAGAATGGGTGCCAGCCCCCCATCCACTTTGGCACCAGGAAGTACCTGGAGACAAACCCTGGATGTTCTAGAGGATCTGCGACAGGAACCACAACCTCCTTACGGAGGAGCTGGGCTACGTCATCTCTGAGAGCTGACAGCATGTCTGCGGAAGCCAAGTCCTCCCATGGGGCACAGGCTCAGCAAGGAGGTTACTGCTTGAACTCTAGAGGCAGACCCTGACCCAACACTTCTAGAACCCACCTGTCTGTGGTGACAGCGGACCAGGCAGAAAGGAAGTGGTGGAGACGGACCCCCATGGGAAGACCCAGGGGAGACATGACAGGCATGAGAGAGGCACCCCTCATCCTGTCACTGGGCAGGGTTTGAGGAGGAGGAGGTTCCAGCTGAAGGGCCTCCAGAGCCTCCCCCTCCTGGCTTATGGACAGCCGAGGCCACTGACTTGGGCTGAGGTCACCAAGCCGGAGCTTGCTGGCCAGCTGGTTGATGGGCTGGCTTGGCCACAGTAGTGGAGGTGAACCGAAAGGGCTTCCATTTCTGATACTGCTTGGAGCCCTTGGGGGTCCTTCTGGGCAGATATCACAGAGTCCAAGGTGGCACTGGACTTCTCGATGTGTGTAAGGTGACCCTTGACCCCGGACAGGTCAGTGCCCAGGAAAGGGACATCTGCCAGCTTGTGCAGAGTGTCCGCCGTGAAGATGGAGATCCTCAACCAAGCCCTCCGGAACATAGCCACTGAGGCCACCACAGAGCGGGCACAGAAGTCTCCAATGTCTGTGGCAGTCTGGAGCTGTTGCTTGGCCACACCCCGGCCCTGGACTTGGACCTGTTTGACTGTGGTCTGAAGGTCCGCAGGCAGATGAGGAAGCACCCCATTTAAGGTGCCCAGATGGGCATGGGAGAAATTAACCATGAGGAAGGCTAAGCTCACCTGGCCGAGGCCAAGAGAAGAGGCAGCATAGTCCTTTTTAGCCGCATGGTCCAACTTCTTGGACTCCTTATCAGGTGGCTTGTCAACATCCCTGGTGTTGCAGGAGCACCGGCACACAGAGTCATCCACCAACCCCTTGACCAAGGGGTGCTCTGTGAATCCTGAAAGGGATCCAGTGGGCACTGCATTCTTGTGGGCCATCCAGGCAGAAGGCGCAGGGCAGGAAGCAGAGTACTGCCAGAGCTCCAGGGCAGGGCCAAGAATGGTTTCTGCCACCAGGAAAGCCTCCGACACAGAGTCTCCCCAGTCGAGGATCTTAGTCAATGGGTAAAAAGCCCGTTTCTGGACAGGCTCCATCTTCATACCTGTCGATGCAGAGATCAAACGGAGGAGGCCCATGAAAGATGAAGGACCTTCGTCTATCAAGAAAGATCCCCCATGGACTCCATGTTGACCAGACAGTAGTGCAGGGAGGAACCCTCAGACTTTGAAGAGTCATGAAAGAGTGGTTGACTGACAGAGTCCACACAGACCCTCCATAGACAGTCGGGGTGACAGTGACCAACAGCCAATGGGGAAGCCCCTTGGCCGACCAAAACTCCTTAGTTGGAGCACCGACCATTGACTGTTTGGGCGGTGGTTCCACCACAATCAGCGAAGAAGCCAGAGTCGGCTGAGTCGGGACCGCCTTTTTTTTTGTTTGTTTTACCTTCTTTTTCCCTCCAGACACCGGTGTCTGAGACTTCCTTAGATAATTGGTTTGTCCCTCCCAGCTTGATCCCCCCCAACCTTAGTCCCCCTCCCCAGTGCTCTGAATCCCCAGGACATACCTGCAGCTCTTCAGCCCCCTGACCCCCTCTGGGTGGAGCCACCACCACTACATTGGTGCTTCTCTCATCTAGCAGGCTGCATGTGCGGGATCTGGCAGTGGGCGTGGGGCTGGCGTCGACTACTCGTCCGATGGGGATTTTACCTCAAGCGACAGCCACGTGATGGCCAGGGTAGAAACCAGGGTCAGTTTAGTGCCAGTAAGCACCAGCTGTTGCTACATAAAGTCTTTGGTAGCATCAACACAACTTGCGCTGAAGCCTCTCCTCAGCCAAGGATGAATAGTGGTGGCGCTGCTTCCCTTGGTGCCGAGAGCAGGAGTGCTGATGGCGAGAGCAGCTTGACCCACAGGAAGAAGACCGAGACCTTGACCTCAGATGCCGGGGGGACCATTGGTGGGGCTCAGAGGGAGCTGACGATTGCCAAGGCTCCTCCTGGTCAGGGTCAGGGACCAGAGGCGGCAGGTCAGTGGACTGATCCATCCCTCCCTCCAGTGGTCTGTGTCAGGACCAGGGTCCTAGACTAGGAAGTATCAGCCTCTTCGGTCGACAACTGGTTGGCTGCCTCGAGAAAAATCTCAACTGGGGTTCTGACCAGTGTCTCGGCTGACAGGCTCAACACAGTTACCATGGAGCCAGCAGCCAAGGCTGAGGATTCAACTGAAGTCAAATCCGGAGAAGCACGGGAACTGGAGTGGCCCTTGACTGAAAGCACTCATGATCCCACAATCGATGATGAGTCTCTTCTTTCTTAGACTCTTTTTTAGATTTAGATTTGCCGGTGTGTCCATGACTGAAAGTCGGCGGAGACTGGCATGATTCCTTGAAGAAGCCTGTAAAAGTTGAGCCCAGCTGAAGCGTCACAAAGCCAGAAGCCGAGAAAGAATGGGCCGCCTCCTCTTTGAAGGCCACAAGCTGCTCAACGGACCCCGCAGCCGTGGAGACCACTCAGTGGGCATCTTTGGATTTGACTGGCGAGTTTCATTGCGCTGAATGGCCCAGTTGCAGGTGGGTGAGATGGTCCTCCAGGATGGTCAAATGAAATGAGAGGCAAAAGTCGCAAGCCTGGTGATCATGCCCCAGGCAGTAGACACATGTGGCATGCTGGTCGGTCCTGGATATCTTCTGCTTGCAAGGGCACCAGCAGAACCCGGGAGTGGACTTATCATCCATTACGGTCATGACTGAAGATCGAGTTGAAAACAAAACTCGCGAGAGTTGCTTTGGAAGTAATTCCAAAGAATTTAAGCACTAGGACCTACTCAATGTGGGAGCAGTAAAGAGGGAACTTAGTAATTATGTTTCTTCTAGTGGAGTCTTACTGTATTCTGACAAGTGCAGTTAGCCCCAGCCTTTAAACTGCCCTGGAGAACAATGGGTTAACTTTTTTATGCAGGGCATAGAATGTTGATCTCAAGCTCGGTTGATGTCTCTGCCTGTTGTATTTTGAACTGCAACCGTCAGATCTTTATGAGCAAAACTCACTAGGTGTTTTGTATGGAAACTGTAAAATTTTTACTAGCCAACTGGCAGAAAAATAATCTTTTGGGTCTCAAAGGAAGACTCATGTTAGGAAACACAAAACACAAAAACCAATAAAATTGAAATAAAACCTCACCCCACGAATAAAAGAGGGTGTAAGGGGGGCACCCCTGGGGTGCTAACACTGCACCTGCCCACCCACATCCCAAAAATCCAGGTTCTGAGAGGGGAGGCGGGGAGGGGGAGGTCAGAATACAGCAAGACTCCACTAGAAGAAACATAATTACTAAGGTGAGTAATTTTTTCTTCACACAACATGAAGTATTGCTGTATTCTGACAAGTGCAGACTACCAAGCAGTACCTCCATGGAGGAGGGACAGAACCTACTTTGGGAATAGGCTCTGAAGTACTGCTGTGCCAAACCGAGCATCACTCCTAGCCTGGATATCCACAGAGTAATGCTTGGTAAAGGTATGGACTGTTTTCCAGGTGGCTGCTTGACAAATTTCTAAGAGTGGGATATCCGTGGCAGCAGCCAGGGAAGCAGCTGTACCTCTTGTGGAATGAGCTCTCAGGCCTGAGGGTGGAGTTTTTCCCAGTTTTTCATAGCAGAATTGCATACAAGGCACAATCCACCTGGCAACAGATCTCTTGATGGCAGGTTTGCCCTTTCCCACTTCTCCATAAGTGAGGAACAACTGGAGGGAGTCAACCCTGTGACCCTTGGTACGCTCTATGTAGTAGCTAAGGGCTCTTTTAACATCCAACCTGTGTAGCCTCCTCTCTCCTGAGGAAGAATGATCAGCGAAGAAAACAGGGAGAGACATAGACTGATTCAGGTGAAAATCTGAAACCACTTTACGCAAGAACATTCTGTTAGTTCTAAGGACCACTTTATCTGTGTGAAAAGAGATGAAATCAGGTTCCACTGACAGGGCTTGCAATTCACTGATACGTCTAGCAGAAGTAATGGCTACCAAAAACACAGTTTTCCAAGTCAAGTACTTAAGTTCTGCTGAGGACAAAGGCTCAAAAGGGGGTTGCATAAGCTGAGCAATGCAAACAATAAGATCCCAAGCAGGAGCAGGATCCCTAAAGGGGGATTGGTATGAAGCAATCCCTCAAAAAACTTACAGAATACAGGGTCGGATGACAGTGAGGAAGACTTGCCTACTGACAGGAAAGCAGAAACAGCAGACAAGTGTACCCTGAGAGTAGCTGTTCTAAGGCCCCGACTATTAAGATGGACCATATAGTCCAGAACTGTAGGCAATTCAGCAGTATCTGGGGAGATATGCCTCTTGGAACACCAAATGCTGAATCTCTTCCATTTGGAGTTACAAGTCTTTCTGGTGGAAGGCTTTCGAGAAACTTTGAGAATATCCAGAACTCCCTGAGACAGATGCAAATCTGCAAACTCTAACTCTTCAAGAGCCATGCCTTGAGATTGAGAGACTGAAGACTGGGGTACCAAATCCTCCCCTGAGAGGAGGTTAACAGGTTGCAATTCCTGGGAAGAGACAGGGGAAGATGGACTGCTAGGGACAGCAACAAGGGGTACTACGGCTGCCTGGCCCAGTCTGGAGCAATCAGAATCACTTTGCAAGGTTGTGACCTTATCTTGACTAGAACTTTGAACAGGAGAGGGAAGGGGGGAAAAGCATACAGAAATTTCCCTTCCCAGTTCAGAATCGGAGCATCCAGGGGGGGACTGAGCCCAAGACTGGGGGTCTGCAACAAAAGAGAGGAAGTTGGTGATTGTCTGGGGCTGCAAAAAGATCTATCTCTGGCGTGCCCCATCTTGAAAAAATCACCTTCAACACCAGAGGATCCAGAGCCCATTCGTGATGGCCCTGATATATTCTGCTCAATGCATCTGCTAGGACATTGTCCTTCCCTGGAAGGTGAACTGCTATCACAAATGTTTGCAGGGAATAAGTCAGGGACCATAACTTCATTGCTTCTGTGCACAAGTCCGTAGACCGAGTGCCTCCTTGCTTGTTGATATACCACATGGTGGTGGTGGTGTCTGTTCTGACCTGAATCACCTTGTTCTGTACTGATTGGAAAAAAGCCTGCAGTGCCAGAAACACTGCCCTGAGTTCCAAGAGACTGATGTGTAGAAGAGATTCCTGAGGTGACCACAGTCCCTGGGTGGTGAGATCCCCCAAATGGGCTCCCCAGCCCAGCAGGGAGGCATCTGTGGTAAGGACCACTGAATGAGACTGAGTGGCAAATGGAACCCATTGCTTCAAATTGTCCTGATCCTGCCACCATTGCAGGGCTTGGATCAGAGTTCAAGTCACTGGGATTAGTTTGGTAAGTGAATCTTTTCTCTGGGACCAAAAAGCTCTTAAGTGGAACTGAATGTCCCTCATCTGAAATCTTGCGCCTTGGACCACTGCTGTAGAAGCTGCCATGTGGCCCACGAGCTGAAGGAAATGCCTTGCTGGTCGAGACACCTGAAGGCTGAATGAAGAAGCCAGCTCCATGAGAGCTCTTGCCCTTTTCAGGGGAAGGAAAGCTCTTGCTTTACTGTATCCAGCTCTGCCCCTATGAAGGTGAGGAGGTGCACTGGTTTGAGAACTGACTTTGGTAGGTTGAGAAGAAATCCTAAAGAAGTGAGCACTTGCTGGGTCCCTTGCAGGTGTGACTTGACTTGGTCTGCGGACTGGCCCACTATGAGCCAGTCATCCAAATATGGAAAAATGGAAATCTGTTGTTTTCTTAGGAAGGCAACAACTACTACCAGGCACTTTGTGAAAACCCTTGGAGCAGAGGTTAGGCCAAAGGGCATTGCTCTGAAATGATATTGACCTGAGGGCAACTTGAACCTGAGGTACTTTCTGTGGGAGCACCTGATGGGAATGTGAAAGTAGGCATCTTTGAGGTCCAGGGAGGCTAGCCAGTCCCCTGGCCTTAGAGAGGGAAGGATAATTCCCAGAGTTATCATCTTGAGCTTTGGCTTTAAAAGATGTTTGTTCAGATATCTTAAGTCCAGGATGGGTCGCCACTCTCCTGTCTTTTTTGGGGTCAGGAAGTACCCAGAGTACAGTCCTTTGCCCCAGTGTAGGGTAGGTACTTTCTCTATAGCTCTTAAAGCTAGGAGAGAAGAAACCTCTGCCTCTAGGGCAAGGGTTTCCAAAGATTTGCAGGTGGAAAAGATCTGGCTCTCATCTTTGGAAATTTTTTGAAGCTGAGAACCAGTCCCTGGCTTACTACTTCCAGGACCCACTTGTCTGATGTAATAGACATCCAGTCCTGGACAAAGTAAGCCAGCCTGCCACCTACTGGGACAGGAGACTTGACCTGGGCAGACCCATCAGGGTGTCTGCTTGGCAGGGACTTTAGGCTGAGGGGTGGATGCAGGCCCTGCTCATCCCCCTTCTGCCTCTCCCTCTGAAGAACCCCCTCTGCGAAAAGAAAGAGGAGGCCTGTGCTTGGTAAAAAGGCCTTTGAAAGGGCCTGCCCCTGCCCCTAGACTGCTGCCTTTCAGGAGTTGCCTGCCTTTCCTTGGCCTGAGCACTCCTGTAAGTGGTCCTGTACTCGTCCATTTTCTTCATGTAATCCTCTGTCTGCTCCCCAAACAGAGAATTACCCACTACAGGAAAATCCATGGCCTTAGCCTGGGTATCCTGTGAGAGGCTAGTACATCTGAGCCAAGCCATTCTCCGAAGAGCCACAGATGTAGCCATGACTCTTGATGACACATCACTGGAGTCCACAGCAGCATGAAACTGAACTTTTGAT
The DNA here is from genome assembly GCA_016271365.2 of Neoceratodus forsteri. Classification (NCBI taxonomy): domain Eukaryota; kingdom Metazoa; phylum Chordata; order Ceratodontiformes; family Ceratodontidae; genus Neoceratodus; species Neoceratodus forsteri. The sequence continues at coordinate 613,072,981 of CM028138.1, read as the reverse complement.
GCCTCAATCCCATCTGCAGCCACCTCTTCCGGCTCCTTGGCAAGCTGGGGGGGAGGCCTGTTTATCCAGTGCCAGCACAGTGTCCCACCTGGACTTCTGGTATCTGGCTGTATAAACCATATAATTCGCCTGCCTGAGTCCCAAGGAAGATGCCATATACTGCTTTTTTGCCATGGCATCAATTTTCCAGGAGTCTTTGTCTGGGGGGTGTGATGCCAAGGGAATGTTTGCCTTATCACAGGCAGCAGCCTGTACAACCCCAACATGGCTGCATTGCTGATAAAGGAACTCCGTATCTGAGCCTGAGAGTGTATACCTCTTGTCCATTCTTCTATCCACAGGAGGTATGGAATTGGGAGACTTCAGAATTTTTTGTATCTGTTTCCCAAAAGATTTGTGGAGGGGAACAGACAGTCTCCTGGACTCTGGGATGTCCATCATCTCTACATAGTCAGGCTCCTCCTGATCCTCCACTGCCTCCTCCATAGGAAGCTGGAGGGTCTCAGCCACCTTTCTGTAAAACATAAAGTGGGAGGGGGACTCAGAAAGCCTAGGAGGAGAAACACCTGAAGGTCTGTCTGAGGAGATGTCCGTGTCAGTAGGCACATCCAGACTTTCACCATCACCATATTCATCTTCCAACTCTCCTTCCTCTTCAAACTTCGGTTCATAAAATTCTTCCTGGGTATAATCGTGAACTGGGGGAACCGACCGAACAGAGCCCCTGCAAAAAGGTGCCGGATCAGTCGGAACCGGGCGAAGCGATTCCACAATATGAATCGCTTTGGCTATTTCTTCGGCGGTCGGAGTATGAGATTCTGGATCCGAACTGGACGATTTTTCTTTGCATTTCTTTTTTGCTGGAACTGACCCCTCAGGACTGGATCTCCTTTTGCCCGAAGAAGTATCGCCCTGGTCAGAGGACACTCCTTCTGGTTCGGTCGGAACCGAACCGGGCTGGCCATCCGGGTCAGCGGACTTCTCGCCCTCCCTTTCCCTCGGTCTGCCTAATCTCTCTTCAAGGGTAGATTTGGGAAGATTTTTATAAATTTGGCAGTCTGAATCGAGATGGTCAAACCCCAGATAATAAACACAGATGGTTTGGGGATTGGCCTTAGCAAGGACCTCCCCACACTCACTGCAGTGTTGAAACCCAGTGGGCCCGTTTTTTTTCTTGGGTTTCTCAGACATAGCCAACCTAGCCAAACTTACCCTTTTTTCGGCAACCGCAAGGCAAGACTCCCCTATAGGTTCCTGACCGTGTCACGGGTGGAAAAAAACATACTAAACCCCGTTTTTTTTAGAACAGATACGGACCGGTAACCACACACTAAAGTAAGATACCAAAATTACCTGAATGATCGGTTCAGCCGAACCGATCCGCACTTTGTACAAGTTCCACACAGAAAACAGAACAAAAACCTATCTAGTACTCACGGTGCCACAGACAGAGACTTGAACCGACTATGCGGAAACTAAATTTCAGTAGAAAACGGACCAAAAACCGACACTTCAACTAACTTCAAACCGAGCTGCAGGAGAAAATCTCCGGAGCGACTGTTCAGTGAGGCAGAGTAAAGAATCTGACAGTTGCAGTTCAAAATACAACAGGCAGATACGTCAACCGAGCTCGAGATCAACATTCTATGCCCTACGTAGAAAAGTTAACCCATTGTTCTCCGGGGCAGTTTAAAGGTTGGGGCTAACTGCACTTGTCAGAATACAGCAAGACTTTGTGTTGTTTGAAATCATGGGGCAGAGCCAAGGGAGTTACCACTTGGGTGGGTGGGAGGAGCCAACTTGTAGGCTTTCCGGCACATCTTAAAGGAAAAGGACACTGCCAGGAAGTGTGGATAGAACATCATATCCACGTCCCTAGAATTTTGGTTTATTTACTGTTTACTGTAGTATAGTAGACTGTATAAGACTAATTTTGCTTAGTTCTAGTCTGACATTTTCTGTTACTAAAAATTCTAGAACCCCCTGCAGCTGACATCAGAGCAGTAGACATTAATCGGAGATTCAACAGCCTGCAGAGCACGTCAGAGCTTTTATAATCTCCGATCAGATGTTTCCGAGGTCTGCTTTTCTCCAGGGGCTAAGTACAGTCCTCTGTGACTGTACTTTTATCCCAGGGATGACAGCAGGACTAGCAAACAAAAGATCAGAGCTTACATAAACTCTAACATGCACTGCAGGCTACTGAATCTCTCATTGCTGCCTACTGCTCTGATGTCAACTGCAGGGGATTCTGGGATTTGTAGTAACAGAAGATGTCAGCAAGAACTAAGCAAAATTGGTCTGATACAATCTACTGTACTACAATAAACGGTAAGTAAACCAAAATGTTTTTGCACACAAAGTGCACATTGGGACCAGCCCCACATTTAAGTGTGGAGGTCCTTTGTGCTAACTGTTCTCTTTAAAACGGTTGCATTTTCCTGTTGTACAAATGGAATCAAAAATATGATATTTATTCAGAAGATTGCCAAGGTTCGTACTGTGTTGTCTGTTAAAAATGTATCTTGCTAGGTGGAGTTCTAGCATGGTCCAGGTTGATTTCACCAGCCCCTGGGGGTTATGCCCATTTCTACTGTAAGCACCCTGTAGTGGTCCAGAAGGAGGTATTCACCGCACAGAACTCCTTCTTCTACTCTGGGTGTGGGTGTGGACTCCTGCCATGTTTTTACCATTATGTCTATTCACTGCTAATAGTTTACAAAACACTGTATGGGTCTGAAGGTTCTGATAACGTCTCGGATAACCAGCAGAACTTTTCATGGCTCATCCAAACCTTTCCAGACATCAGATTTTTTTTAAACTTCTTCCACCCTTAAAATGCATTTATTGTGCTATCACCACAACACTTGCTGGACACTAGTTACAGGAGGAAACCATGATGTTATTGTAACCCCCCTGCAAATGGAGGTTCCCAAAAGACTTCCAGGAGCTTGCTTGAATGCTCCAAGCCTGAATGGTGTTTGGCGTTTAAGCCATTTATCTGTGAGTGTTTTTAGAGCCTCTGGTACTGTCTCTTTAAGAGCTGTCTGCTTGCAGACATAATTAGTTTATATGGGGGGACTGTGTGTTTCTCTGCTTGAGTACCACTCGAACTTCTGCCAATTCACTCCATTTTTACAGTCACTAGGAGTGCAAAGGGAACCTATCTGAAAGATGTAACTGTTTGCCAGAAATCATTTAGAGTAATAATGAAAATACAGTTTGTCTAACCTGCTTTCTTTGCAGTCAGAACTGTGTTTGCCTAGTTCCCCATTCTAGTTTTGAACTGCTGAACTGGACCAATCAGTGTGGGATAAGGTAGCTCTAAAATGGTGCCTTGACGAATCAGAACTTGGACTCAGTAATCTGAGCCAGCTACAAGAGGATTGTATGGGCAGTGACTCTGGGAGATGTAGTTTGGACTTCAGCGCCTTTTGGACCAACAGGGCAGTCTATTGTGAGTGACAGCCAATCCAGCCAAGAACTGGGAGGAACTCAAAGGAAGTGCCAGTTTTGTCTGCTGGAGTTTCAGTTGAGCTCTGGCAGTGAAGAGGAAGGAGCCCTGTGCTTTTCGTGTGCAGTTTTAGTCGGGGAAACGTGTGTAAGGCCCAGAGTTCCGGTCTGCAGCTTGTGTAACTGCTTGTTAGGACTGAATCCATCCTGTGAAGAAAATCAAAGGATATCTGAAGAGTAGAAACCAGGCTCACCCTGTAGAAGACTGGAGAAATTGCTGAATTGTACTCGGTCTGTCAGGAACTGAATCTGCTGTGTGTTCTCCAGGGTATTGTGCAGTAATTGCGATCGGGATAGAGAAGCAGCCTGCCTGCCTGGTATAGTACTTTCTTTTTGCCATATAAATGTGTGAGGAGGCTTGTGTAGCTCAAGTGAATCCTGCTGCCATTAAAGGACTTTTGCCTGTTGCAGTTTGCCATATAAATGTGTGAGGAGTCTCGTGGAGCTCAAGAGTAGCCCTGCTGACGTTGAAGGACCCTATCTTGTTTGGAGGTCATGAGTACTAATTCAGAGTCGCTCCCTGTTGAATTGCCACATTGAATCCAAATGGAATTACTGTACTGCTGACTGTTTAACTAATTATTCTTTTCTCTGTGTGAAAGGGCCCCTACCAGCTGCCATGGTTTGGACTAGCCACTAGGCTTGGGTACCCAGGGACAGTAACTGGTAGGGATAGGCTCAGCACAGAGCCATAGATAGATGAGTAAAGTGATAAGCTAATTAACCTGATTTCCCCTGTCCTTGTTATATCCCCAAATAAATCAGAGCTGCTTGTTTCAGCAAAGTTATACTGCCTGAGGTATTTGTCTATGTTAAAGTATTGTACTGTGATTGTTGCACTGTATCTTATTTTACAGGGGTCCCAGTGCCTGAACCAGTCCTGGGGTAAGTGTGTATACTGTGAGTAATTCTGATATACTGTGTGGGCCACTAGTGGGAAGAAAGGGGGGGGGTTGCAGTGTCCCAGAGGGCTGTGACCAAGTAAGTTTAACTATTGCAAACCCTGACCTCTGGGTGGAGGCACCCGCCATTGGATCCAGGCCCCTCAACCTGTTAGTGGCAAATCAGGCAGGGGTAGTAGCCCCTGGGATAGCGCCATCTAGGAGTTACATTATGTTGATCTGGACTGAAGGCTCATGACAGAGAAGTCACTTAAGAAATAAGGGATGACAGGGTGTGCTTTGTGCTGGGAAAAATGGCACTCCCTGGGGGAGTTGCAGCACAAGGACAAAGACCAAGTGCTTCTACCACCTGAGAAGTGATGTTATCCCAGCACAAAGCACACCCTTGAGGGCCTTATTGTGATCACAATATGTGTCTATTGGAACTAGTAAAGAAATAATTTAAAACATTAAATAAGTAAAAATGAGGAAAAAGGTAAAAAAAAAAAAAAAAAAAAGAAAAAAAAAGTAGTCATGCTGAGCCATTGTAATTTTACTGTTTGGTCTCTACATTTATTTATTTATTTGCTTTTGTTTACCGGGTAAGTCACACTAGACAGCCAAGTGCCTATTTTCAGGTGCGACCCGGGAGAGTTACAAACTTGAGTTTTTGCAGATGCTTTTTTTTTAAATGTGCAAGCAAGTGAACTGAGGTGTACTGATACAACTGCGCCTGTTTAATGTAAACAGGTCAGTATGATCACGGATGCTGTTGTACTGGTATTTCACCACCAAGTTCTGAGCTCCTCAGACAATATCAGGTTCTGACTTTTTTATACCCTTTTCACAAGTGCATTTAGAACACTGAGAGGCAGCATACAGCGGAGACAATTTGCAAGAAAAGCAATACAGGATTCAGTGAGAGAACAAATACCGAAGCTGTATGGTTTCTGTGCCTCTCTCCAAATCACTCTCATATATTCTAAAGCTACAAAGCATCATGGGTATGCAAATACTTGTGCAGGGCATACCGGTGAGGCTTCCCCAGAACTAAAGTTCTGAGAGATTATACTAACTAATCAAAGAGTATCAATTACGTAAAAAAAAAGAAAAAAGACCTCTTGTACAGATCTTGTGGTGGCTTTATTTGATCCCTGTAAAATTTAACCTTTTACCCCAGGGACTGTAATTTCAGTAAGCAACACTAGGTTCATGCATGGCTAAACCTGCACATTTATTTTTTGCATATTCTGCAGAAGTGAGAAACTTCGCTGGACGTCGGCTCTGACATTTCCGAAGAAAGAGCTGAGCTTCGCAGAGTATCAAGGTAAGCTTGGGAGGGGAGGCAGTATTCTATACATAAAGCTTTGCATGAAGAAGATGAACAGAACATGAGAATCAACAGATTTAAGAGAGAAGGCTACAAGCCCATCAAGACCATATCCTCCTCCTCAGTTGTAACCTGTGAGACCTACATCTCTCATATATTTGTCAAATTCCACTTGAACGCAGATGCTGTATTATTTTTACCTTCAATGTTTGTAGATTATTCTATACCTCTACTTTTCTCTGTGAGAACCAGTTTTTTCTATGTTCCATCTTAGACTGCTACCCCCTCAGTGGGTTGCCATGCCCTCCAGCGATCTGTTTGGCATTGTTTTGTATAATGGTTCTGTCAATGAATTCATTAAATCAGAGTGTTTTGCTAACAAAAGAATTAACAAATGAAAACACTGAAGAGCAGTTGATGTGGATTACGAAGCTGGATTAGTAGATGGATAAATGATTGCAACTAATAGACTGATTAGTAGATGGATGGTGATGGATGGTTTGATTAGTAGCTGAACGGGGAGGATGGATGATAATGAAGCACTGATTAGTAGCTGGATGGATGGGTGGACGGAGGATTGACAGATGGAAAAAAGATGGTGACTGAGGGTATTTCTTGATTTTCTTCCCATCCCATGGACATCATGCAGGTTGCATCTGCTGTAGCTTACATCAGGACAGTGATGTCCTCCTCCCTTAATACTGGTTCCAGCCTGCACTGCCACCCATGGTCACCCAGGCGGCGGTACTCTGGTGAAGACCAGGATCCCTACATCCCCTGGGTTGCTCAACCACAATCCCCTGGACGGCCCTCCAACAACCCAGGAACCTTCCAGAACCTGTCACCAGCATCATGAGTGATAGCGCTACCGCTGTGCCAACAGGCCAGCTTCTTCCTTGTTATCCTAACAGCAATAACCTGATATGCCTTTTCCCTTCAGGTAGCTATTGAGCCTAGCCTTGAATCTCAGAACACTATCTGCACTTATCATCTCCTTATGTAATCTGTTTCACATCGCTTTCACTCTTTGCTTGAAAAAATGCTTCCACACATCCCTCCTGTCTCCCCCTTAACAAGAACCTGTACAATGGTTCTGCTATCCTGATGTCTGCGGAACAGTTTGTTCTGCTCTGTATTTGCATACCCTTTCATTATTTTATATACTTTAATCATATCTCCCATTAATCATATTTTCTCTAGTGAGACCAATCCCAGGTGCTCCCACCTCTCTACGTACAAAATGTTTTCTAGTCCACTAATCATCTTTGTAGCGCTATGCTATACTTTTCCAAGCTCCTATATTTTTAAATGTATTCTTTATTTCACAGAATGTTATTACATGCATGGACTACATATGTCTGGTCCAGGCTTTCCAGATGCCCCTCACACACATCTACTTGTCCTGGATGTCTACTACTCCTCATCTGTGTAGAGTTTGTTGATCTGTTACTAGCTCCCAATGGCATAGCCTTGACGTATAACCTGCATACATGCTGCCAGACACTGAGAAACTTCCAAGGTTGCAGGATAGCGGAGGTGTGCACCAGGACATTCAGTGTCATCGAGGTGGGTGGGTCAACTTCCATCATAAGCTGCTTTTCTGGTAAGACTTTTCCACTCAGTTTTTGCCCTCCCTCCTTCCTCCCCGACTGAAGTCATTGAGTGCCCACTCCACCCTGCAGATGAGTGGCTGGTGTTGTGTGCTCACCCACAGCACGGAGGCTGCCCTTGACTTCTGTCTGCAGGTTTTGCACTAAGAGCAGGATGTGCCTCCCCCTCCCCCGGAGACGGCTCCATGGATGGATGATGGGTTACTGATGGTTAAATAAGTAGGAACTCTATGGTTAAAGTTAGGCTAACTGATGGATTGTTAAGTGAATAGATGAATGATGAACTGATTACTAGGATGAACAAATAGGTGGATGCATGCATGGATGCATGGACAAGTGAGAAGACTGAGTGGATTCACCAGTACTCAGATGGGTGCATGGATGGATGGATGGATGGATGGATGGATGAATAGATAGATGATTCATTTTTATAGGAAAGAGGGGAAGGTTAGACATTTGGGAAGAGTTTGTGCTCCATATAAGGGGTGACATTTCTATATCATTAACAGAGACAGGTAATGGAGACAGAGAGTCGGTCTGCATAACAGTAACCATGGGCAGAAAGGCAGTCAAGCTGGGGTTTGTTTACAGACCTTCTCAGCAAAGGGCAGACCTAAATTATCAGTTATTCAAGGAGATGACTAGTATTACAGAAAAGAGTAAAGTGGCCATAATGGTTGATTTTAGCTACCGTACTCAAGAATAAATTTGTAAAGTCACACTAAATTAAAAAGCAGGAAGTGTGCTCTTGGGAACAAGAAAATAAATACTGTTATTATTTAAGAGATAAGAGAATCAACAAAGGGTAAAGCATTGCTTGATCTGGCACTAACTAACCATGATAACCTTGTGGAAATGTGAGGGTATGGAAAGGACTGAGAAATAACGACCGCAATTCTGATCTTTTTGATCTATCACAGAAAGGAGGAAAAGCATCAAAATATTTGACTTTAGAAAGAGAAATGTAAATAAATTTGGGGAACTGCTGGGAGATGTAGAATGGGAAGATTTAAAAGGTGAGAGGAACATTGAAACAACAGGAACATTTTCAAGGAAATTCAGTTTGCAGTACAAGAAAAATGCATACCAACAAAGTAAAGAATGGCAACGTGAACCACCGTGTGAATGGACAAAGGTACTACGACAATTTATTTATTTATTTAGTTTTTGTTGACCAGGTAAGTGCACTAGACAAATCCCGCCTATTTTCAGGCACGACCTGGGGAAGGGGGGATACAGATGAATGCCAACTGACTTTGAACCAGATTAAGCTGTTGATGGTATTTTTAGTGAATGAGGGAAATTTGGCCAGGACACCAGGGAATTTCCCCTACTCTTTTCGATAAGTGCCATGGGATTTTTAACATCCACCTGAACTACCACCAATCGAGGCAGATGGGATCTCGGTTTAACATCTCATCCGAAAGACAGATAAGAGACAAGAAGACAATATTATAAGACAATAATAAAATTATAAGACAATAAGGGATAAGAGACAAGCAGTCAAGGCAAGAAAGGCAAGCACAGAAAACAAGGTAACTTACAAAATCTATAAAACATTTGTAATAGATAGATAGATATTTTATTTATAAAGTGCCCAATTCAATGGACTCTGGGCACTGCACAAACAGTTCAATAACACAATTTATACAGGCTGCAGCTTAAACACAAACTAGAATTTTATCCAGCCCTTTAAAACCAATCACTTATTAAAAGCCTGCTGAAACAGATAAGTTATTAATGCTTTCTTAAATGCTTCAACCGAGGGGGCCTCCCTTAAAATAATCAGGCAGGGAGTTCCACAGAGTGGGTGTGGCCACTGAAAATGCCCTATCCCCAGAATGCTGCAGCCTCGCCCTGGGAACTCCAAGGGGGTCCCCCCTGGCAGAACGGAGTGCCCGGGGTGGACAGTAGGGGACAAGTAGATCTTGCAGATAGACAGGTCCCCTTTTGTGTAGGGATCTGTAGGTCAGAAGCCCTACCTTGAAGACAATCCTCCACCTGACTGGCAGCCAGTGTAGTCCGCGGAGGACCGGGGTGATATAATCACTTCGTCTCACCCCAGTCAATAATCTTGCTGCTGCGCACCAGCTGCTGCCTGCGGAGGTTGCCCCCAGATAAACCTAGGTACAGGGCATTATAACAGTCCAGCCTGGAAGTGACAAAAGCATGCACAAGTGTGGTCAGATCCTTTGGCGGAATCAGGGCTTGGATTCGGGCAATGTTCCTTAGATGACAGTATCCACTCCTGATGACGGCCGACACCTGAGCGTCAAACCGTCGGCAAGGATCACACTCAAATCCTTCACCTGACTAGACAGAGTAAGGGGAACACCCCCCCAACACAAGGTCAGGGGTAACCCCTAACAGTGCCCTCCACCCCAGTGAACTGGATCCACAACAAGTACCTCTGTCTTGTCTGGGTTGAGCCTACGCCAGTTTTGAGTCATCCAAGCCTGGATCTCATCGAGACAGCTGTTAAATACAGAGTCTGACACCCGGGTATTGGGCGCACAGGACAGGTACAGCTGGGTGTCATCTGTATAGCAGTGAAAACCCAGCCCGTACCACCTGATAATGTCCCCCAGTGGCAACATGTACATTGTGAACAATAAGGGCGACAAGACTGAACCTTGCCATACCCCACAGCACAGAGGTTTCAGGTTAGATGAGGCTAACCCCATCGTCACCCTCTGCACTCTTCCTGTCAGGTATGACCTGAACCAGTTGATGACAATACCAGACAGGCCACACCAATACCGTAGGCAGTCAAGCAACAACTCATGGTCCACAGTGTCAAACGCTGCAGAGAGGTCCAGGAAGGCCAAGATGGTCTGGTCTCTCCTGTCCCTCACTACCAGGAGATCATTAAGCACCCTCATCAAGATGGTCTCTGTACTATGTCCCGCACAAAACCCAGACTGGTAAGGCTCATAGTTGGAGGAAGAGACAAGATGTCTCTCAAGCTGCATGGCCACCACTTTTTAAATAACCTTCCCTAAAAATGGGATGTTTGAGACTGGCCTGTAATTGCTGAGGCAGTCCAGGTCCAGGGAAGATTTTTTCAAAAGGGGTCTTACCAAGGCCTCTTTCAAGGCCACTGGGAAGACCCCACTCCTCAAGGAACTCCAGACAACCCCAGCAATCACAGGCCCAACCAGGTCCAAAAAACCAACCAACAGTCGGGTCGGACCTGGGTCCAGTTCACACTGGGTTGGCCGCAACTTCAGAATTATTTTCACCACCTTCTCCACCCAAACCAGCTCAAACTCATCCCAGGCAGGAGGAGTGTTTTGACTCTCTCCAGGCCGGTCAAGGCATTCCCTTTGAGAGATGCTCAAGGAGACCTCATCCCTGATAAAGGACACCTTGTCGGCAAAGAATACAGACAGCTTCTCACACCTAGTGCTTGAACCTGCTCCCCCAACACAGAGACAGGCAGGATGTAATAGCCCATCCACTGTGCGGAATTGCTGAGCTGATCTGTTCTTTGCCACAGCAATCTCTCTAGACAGATATTCCGTCTTCTTACGAGAGATTGCCCCCTGATAGTTGATATATTGTAACCTCAGGGCCACCCTGTCCTCCAGCAGGCCAGATCTCCTCCAGCATCTCTCTAACCTCCGCCCCTTAGTCTTTAAACTCTGGAAATCCCATCAAACCAGGGAGATCTCCGATGAATGGACAAGGGATGGACATGAATGGGTGCGATGGAATTGAAGGCCGCTGCAACCGCCCCATTATAGGCTACCACAGCTTCCTCCACTCCAGTCGCACAAACCGCCCCAACACTTGATAGGTCCAGCATCGCTGATAGTCCTGTCGAGGAAACTCCTCTTAATGGGTGGTACCGGACCATCTCCACAGGAGCAGGATCATCTAAGGGGGTGCCACCAAGCGTGAACCTCACAGTGCTATGATCTGACCAAAACACAGGATCAACACTAAGATCATTTACATCTATGCCCAATGAAAAAAATCCAATGTGTGGCCACCTGAGTGTGTAGCTGTTGTCACTTTTTGTTGGGTTAACAGGGCCCTACTGACATACGATCAATAGGGCCAAGCCAAAACAAAAAGAGCAAAGAAGAGCAAATGACCAAGGAGAGACTAAGAAAATATTCTATTGGTATCTAAGGAGTACAAAGGCAACTGACAAATGATACAGGCCCACTGAAAATGTTATAAATCAGTCCTAAGGGCATAGTATGCAAACCAAATAATTACTTAGCTAGTGTGTTTACACAAGGAAATGACAGTAATATAGACAAGGAGAACATTGCAGGAAGTATCACAGTAAACCAAAAGAATGACTATATGGTTTAAGAAAAAAACAACACGTCAGCAACTGAAACAGTTTAAAGTACAGAACAATAAACTGGAAAGGCTAAATTGATATCTGGATAATATGGGATTAAGATGGTCAACATGGTTTCAGCAAAGGTAGATCATGCCAAACAAACCTATTCGTTTTTTGAGAACATGACAAAAGGAGTAGATAACGGGGATAGTCTAGCTGTCATGTATCTAAATTTCATTAAAGAGCACCTTTCTCGGTGCAGTGCAAACACATCAGGAGGCTCCCTTACCTGAATGCGAGTTCCTGCGTAGTAGTTGTAAAATTTTTCCATGAGCCCCGAAGGAAGGAAAAGGATCATATTTTGCCCCCGAGGGGGCTAGTCGCTTGATCCCTTTCACTTCCTGATGGTCGACGCTGTCCTCGCACTTCCTTGTTCTGTGATGTAATTATAGGACTAGTGCGGGGACATGCTCCGTTCAAGCCTACAAAGCATGGTTTTAAAAGTAATTTGTTCGATATTAACCCGACTTGTAGTATAAATCGGAGCCAGTATATTCAAGTGACAAGAGCCTTGTTATTTGAATACTGGCTCCGATTTGTACTACAAGTCGGGTTAACATCGAAAAAATAACTTTTAAAACCACACTCCATCGGCCTGAATGCAGCATGTCCCCACACTAGTCCTATAATTACATCACAGAACAAGGAAGCACAAGGACATCGACAATCAGGAAGTTGAAGGGATCAAGCGGCTAGCACCCTCGGGGGCAAAATATGATCCCTTCCCTTCCTTTGGGGGCTCATGAAAAAATTTTACAACTACTATGCAGGAACTCACATTCAGGTAAGGGAGCCTCCTGATGTGTTTGCAGGGAATATAAAAAATCGTGGGAAAGGTGCTCTTTAAAGCTTTTGGCATGGTATTGCACAGTAAATGACAGGAAAAAACTAGTGGAACTACATGGCTCACAGAGAGGAAGCAAAGGGTGTGCATAGAACGGGATGCATAAGGATGGGCAACTCAGGGGAATGGTATACCACAGGGATCAGTCATGGGAGCAAAACTGCTTAGTCTGTTTTCGGTGTCCTGAATCAGGGACTAAGCTTGGTATCAAAACTGGCAGATGATCCAAAAACTGAAATGAGAGTTCACTCAGAAAAGAGAATAGTGGAGCTTTAAGAAAATCTTAATAAACAAAAGAATGGTTGATGCATTTCAATGAGGACAAATGCAAAATTATGCATTTTGGGCATTAACATAACCCAACGTTGCAGTATACATTAGAAGACAGTAAACAAGTATACCACACTCAAAGATACCCAAATGCTGACTGAGGGTGCTTGGTTGGCTCATGTTGGAGGCCGAGATTTTGGTTTTTATGTCAGCAAATAAAGGCTTTCTGCAACTTATTTACTTTTCCTTGTACATTTATTGAGTATCTAAGAATGCACTACACTTGCCTGCTGTTGACATTTTAAAGCCAAGCTTCCCTGTAGTGCACCGAGCCAGCTAAGAACATGTTTGCCATTTTGTGAGTTCCCACATTAGGAAACAGCAGGACAGAGACCATCCCAAGATTTTGTAAAATTTCTTTATTTCTCCACTTTGTACAGATAGTTGGTGAGACCCCATCTGGAGTACTGCGTCTAGTTCTGGAGACCCCATCTCCGCAAGGACATAGACATGATGGAGACAGTCCAGAGGAGGGCAACTAAAATGGTACAGGGTCTGCAACAGAAGCTATACGAGGAGAGACTAAAGGAGCTTAATATGTATACCCTTGAAGAAAGGAGGGAGAGGGGGGACATGATAGAAACTTTTACATACCTCAAGGGAAGCAACAAAGTCCAAGAGGGTAGCATCATTCAGAAAAAGAGATGTGCAAGAACAAGGGGACACAATTTGAAGATGGAAGGGGGATGGCTCAGGAGTAATGTGAGGAAATATTTCTTCACAGAGAGGGTGGTGGACACATGAAACTGCCTTCCTGAGGAGGTTGTGGGGTCAAAAACAGTGGGGGAATTCAAGAATGCATGGGACAGACATTGGCAATTCTTGTGAGGGTTAGGAGGAAATAGGCTGTTGGTTAACTAGGCTCTGCAGCTTATCCAGTAGATAGGGAAATGAGCAGACTAGGTAGGCCAAGGGGTCCTTATCTGCCGTCAAAGTCTATGTTTCTATGTTCCTATTCCATGGTTTTGATGGACTATACCACAGGAAATTGAAGACCTTTTAAATTGTATACTGACTTCTACGGAAATATGTGTGAATACACCATGGTTTTCCAGCTTGTTTTCCATGGTACATTCCGTGTAATCCATGCAAAATGTAGGTAATGGGAGTTGACAGAAAAAAAGTATAGGGGGTTCTAGTCACAAGGGATTTAAGAAACACAAGTCAGTATACAAACAAAGGTATCAAAACACCAAACAAAATATTGGCAAATATCAGTAGAAACCTTGTAAGAAGATCCAAGGGAAAAACTGCTGTCATTATACCGAGCTTATAAATGGGCAAGGAAAATGAAGCTTCTTGAGTGACTAGTAGCCATGCACTGAAAGGGTACAATGCATGGCTAAAAACAAGTTCTGCCAGGCAGGACACAATACCTAAGGAAATCAATGTGAAATTATTTAGAAGTGTTCTTTTTCTAACGGCAGCCATTATTTTCACTTTGAAAATAATTTGCAATCCGCAAAGCACTCTGGGAGTGATTGCCTGCCTGTGGGGGCCTCAGCAGTGAGACTATCAGGATACTTACTTGTTTACTTATCCTTATTAAACTGTTTAATAAGGACAAATAAACAAGAAAACTTTCTTGCCCAGGTGAACCCAGAGTACCTTCACCACCTGTGTGGTTCCTCCATAATCTGCTGCCCTCCTCATGCTCAGGTCACATATCCTGACCCCTGCTCCCAGATTACCACTGTAACCAGTTCACATAACCCCCAGACCAACATCCCCTTCCCTCCCTTGTGTCTGGTTCCCTTTTTTGCCCCATTCACGCATCCCTATGCCTGGACGCCCCTCCTTCACACGTACCCTCAAAGTTCTGTCCCTCCCCCAGATCTGCTTAATCTTACACAATGTCTATTTTTCATAATGCAGTACATAATCCTTCTCCCTTTGGTTAACTACTCTCCCCCTAACTGCTTGGGTACACTCCGGACAGCTGTATTTTTTTTTTTTTTTTTTTACATCTTATGCACCACAAACCAAAGGATAAACATGTTTAGCAGGTGAGAGAAAACATAATGCATGTACTGTAGCAAGGGGATCGAATGATTAGCAAAATGAAAAAGTTGTCATATTTACATAAGACAATTATTGTCTCATGTAAATATGACAACTTTTTTATTTTGCTAATCAGTTCGATCCCCTTGCTACACATTAGCGACACTGAGTAGCACTTTTCCGCACAAAAGTGCTAATTAATGGAAAATCCTTATTTAAAACCCTGCAATTCTCCCTCCCCCGATCAACCTCTGGCAACCAGTGTCCATTCCCGAACAATGGTTTTCGGTGTGGCAGAAGGTAAGGTTCTTACTGGGCCTCAGCCCTCCATGCCACTGGGCCAGCAAGTTTTTTGCTAACCCCATAATCCTTCCCACATACTAACATGTCTCTCAATCAGAAAATCCACAACAGCCCAATTGGTGAATCTAAAAATACAAATAGACACATTGGCCCAGATATTCAAAAGAGTTGCGCATGGAGCAACAGTGTTGCGCCATGCACAACCCACTGATGCACCCAGGCACGATATTCAAAAGGGAAAAGTGCACCGCACAAATCCCGATGCGCCGGAGCGCATCAGTAATGTATGCAGGCACAGGTGGGGGGGGTGCCCATGCATAACCTGCACAGCCCGATATTTAGCCTGGGATGTAGGTCATGCATGGCGCAACTCTACCCGCGCCTGCACAAAGTTAAGCCAAAAAAAGGAATAAGTGATGGCCACCACAGGTGAGCTGTCGCGATTGCAGGGCGCAACACGGCAGCTGCCACCTGTGGGTGGCCACTAGTTCCGCCGCGACTGGCGGCTTCCCATGCCTATCATGGGCATCCGTATGTGAACTCCCGTCAATATCCTGGTGGTCCAGTGGACCGATCGCTGCCCATCGCTGAGTACGGCCTATTACCCTGGTGGTCTAGTGTACCCCTCCCCACCTGCCCACTGAGCCCCATCGCCCGCCTCCCCGGTGGCGGCAACACCACCTGCCCGTACCACCCACCGACTGACAGCTCGGTAGGGCCTGCGCCCATTGGTTCATGGCTGAGCCAATGGGCGTGCAGCACCATACCAGTACTACGGGTCCAGATATGTGAATCTGGACTGAGTAGTACGAGTATGGGCTGCCCATTGGCTCATGCTGTGAACCAACAGGCATGCAGCCCACCAGCTGTCGGCTGGCGGGCGGCAGCGAGTGGATGCTGCCGCCCACCGGCTGACGGGGGAGCAAGGTGGGGCTCAGTATGGGTGGGGAGGGGGGCACCAGGACCACCAGGGTAGTAGGGTATTTTATGAGTTACAGATGCCCGCGATCGGGCAGCGATCGTCCACTGGACCACCAGGGATATTGACGGGTTATTCTTCTATACAAATGCCCAGCGATCGGGCACATAGAGGTCCACTGGACCACCAGGGATATTGGATGGGGCTTGTTCTTCTACACAAATGCCGCGATCGGGTTGCAGGGTGTTGGTCCCCGACGGCTGCTTTCTGGCAGGCGCCAAGGCGCAAGTCAGTCCGGGGATCGCGCACCTGCATGCTAATAACTAATAATAATGAGAGATGCAACGGCCCCTGTGCACCTTGTGAAGCAAATTATGGCCCCATTTGCATGTCCCTTTTGAATATTGCAGGTGCTGTGCATTAGCGCAATGGCACTTGCGCTAGCGCATCTCCATGCTCCACTCTGGCCACTTGCACTGGCGCACTGCCACTGCGCATGTACAGTGGGGGTGGCCAGGGTGCAATGTTGAAAGCTGCTGTGCCAGAGCGCAGCTCCGTTGAATACTGCCCAGGCCACACCCCTGCGCAACAAAGTTGAGCTGTGCTCAGGCTTGCACCACAGCCTGGCACAGTTTGAATATCCGGGCCATTAAATTCAAAAGCATCTCAGCTCACAATCTGAATGAGAGGGACCTTTTTTTTTTTTTAATCAGTTACTGAAGTCACACCTTTTTTTTGTTCAACACTCAAAACCACCAACTGGTTCAACCACTTACTCTAGTAAACCCACTCACACTCCCTACTAGTGTGGCTCAGACAGTATCCTAGAAATTAAGATACCAACAGAAACCTCCCATTTGGCCAGATAGTTGCTGTGGTAGGATAGTAGTACTATCTGACCACGGATCCTACCCTGTAGGATCCAGCTCAGAACCTCTCTGACCTAGGATCCCTGGATCTGACCTAGGAACCATCACTATCTGACCCTGGATCCTAACTATCTGACCCAGGATCCATCAGTTTCTGACTCTGGATCCTAAATCTGTCTTTGGTAGGATGTCTAGTAGGATCCAAGGTACGATACCAGCTCTATCTGATAGATAGTGATAGGATCCACAAAACCACTATCTGAATAACACTACTCCCCACGCACACACGTAGTCACAGAACCACCATCACAGCTCAGTTTTCCAGTCCCTCTGAGGGAACTCTCCTTCCCATCCTTGGCCTCCGACACTAAAAACAAACTGTCACGGTGCCCTTCATTAACTGGACCTTGTACCTTCTGCTCCATGACCGCTCTCTGCATTGCTGCTCACCCACACACTCCCTACGTGATGTCTGAAATTAACCTCAGCACAAAAGGAAAGTGAGAAAAAAAATCAGTATCACAAGAAAGCAGCACAAGAAAAGGAAACTGACACCAAAATACTGTGTTGAGGGTGTTCCTGAGTCTAGATAAAGAGCAGTGGGAGTTGATTAAGGACTGTAAATAAACAGGCTTTTATGTGGTAACAACATTATGGTGGGCAGTCTGTTTTTCCCTTTTAAAAGGAAAAAAGGAATCAAAATCAAACTACCAGCTTCATCAACAATCACTTAAGAATGTGATCAGTTGTAACATGTATTTAAGCTACTGGCATGTTGAGGCCTAAGGAGGTTGACAGTGTCAATTCAGACTATTTACAGGTCTACAACTACCCCGTGATGAAGTCTTTGAGTAAGAGTAGGGGCCAGTGTTTTCCCTTCTTTATCTATGACTCTGAATTATTAAAGAATAAGCACACAGATCTTTGTACTGCACCCCAGTAAATGCACCTTTTTGTCAAATAAATACCCAGAGCATAACAGCTGTCGCACAAATATAAGATCAAGCAAGCAAGGAAGCTATGCGCAACAGAGATATGCTGTGGAAAAAAGCTCGTAAATCCAAACTTTCGAATGACTGGAACCTCTTTAGGAGGGCGAGGAACCTCTGCACCATAATGGTTAGAGAAGCAAAGGCTAAGTTTTACCGCACTCAATTCGATCTATCAGCTAAATGCCCCTCAAAATTCTGGAAATGAAGACACTGAAGGCCATCCGTCCGGTGCCTCATTGCCGTCAAAAATTTAGACTGGTGCCACTATACTCACCGACAAACCGTTACTTCTTGATGCCTTCAACAATCACTTTGCCACTGCAGGGCTTGCCTTCGACACTTCCCCAGCCAGTACGCTCTGCTCACAGCTGGGAATCAATAATCAAAGTATCTCCTTCCCAAATGTGTCCTTCTTATTCCAACCCACAAACCTGAAGGAAGTCGAGGACCTTCTGCTCCAGTTAAATGTTAGGAAAAGTGCTGGAGCTGACCTCATCGAGCCTTACCACCTAAGGTTAGGCTCCCGTGCCCATGCAGTGCCTATCACACACTTGTTCAACTTATCCCTCTCACAGGGTGACCTTCCCACCACCTGGAAAACAGCACATGTTATCTCCTTGTTTAAATCAGGAGATCCCAGTGACCTGAACAATTATAGGCCAATCTCCATTCTACCAACTCTGTCTAAGTTACTGGAAAAAAACGTGAACATTCAGCTTAGAAACTACCTGGAATCAGCAAATTTGCTCAGTCCACTACAGTCAGGCTTTAGGGCGAAACACAGCACAATCTCGGCCCTGGCTAAGGTTACAAATGATTGGCAGTATGAGTTGGACAGCAAGAACTTTTCGCAGTGTTCTTGGACCTAAGCAAGGCCTTCGATACTGTTGATCATGACCTGCTTCTCACAGCCCTCCGGCATATTGGATTGGATTCCTTATCTACCAGTTGGTCCGAGAACTACCTCACAGGCCGTTATCAGCAGGTAAAAGATGAAGGTGAAGATTCACCTCTAAAACCTCTCCTGAGGGGTGTGCAGCAAGGTTCCATCCTGGGACCTTTGCTTTTCGCTATCTATATAAACAGGATAGATGCCACCATCAAGAAAGCCCAAATACATCTCTTTGCAGATGACACTGTGCTTTATGCTAGTGGTCCCTCTCCTGATGTGACATGTACAGCTCTCCAGAACGATTTTAATTTGCTGCAGCACCAGCTCCTAAACCAAAAATGGCTTTTGAACGCTAAGAAAACAAAAGCTATGTTCTTCTCACCCTTTCCCAACCTACCTAATCCAGTCTTGGCTGGGACTCTCCCCTCGATATCCACAGCCCTGGGTGAACAGTTGGAGTATGTAAATCAGTTCAAATACTTAGGTGTATGGCTTGACAACAGACTCTCCTTCATAGTACATACAGAAGAACTAACAAAGAAGCTTCGTCAAAGGCTTGGCCTTCTCTTTAGGATAAAAAATCTCCTCCCCTCTGATGTGAAGATGAGACTAGTCCAAACTGCCTTCCTACCCCTGCTAGATTATGCTGATTTCCTCTATAGCCAAGGACCAGTCAGCGCACTCTCTAAAGCTCGATACGCTCTATCATAGAGCCCTAAGGATTATGTCAGGTCTTCCATACTCCACCCACCACTGTTTGTTGTATTCCACTGTAGGTTGGTCTTCTTTTACCCTCAGACGACAAAGAAATGCCATCATCTGGACACATAAAGCTATTATCAACAAATTGCCTGACTACATCTCTGCCTGTTTACCACCTTGCACTCTGAGCAGATATGCTCTGAGAAGTGCCTCCTATAATACCTTAAAGGTAACAAAGGCTAGATCCCGCTTTGGCTGGGCTTCCATTAGTCATGCGCTTCCCAAGCTATGGAATAACCTGCAAAAAACTCTGAAATTAAAGCATAAAGTCAGAACCACAGCCTTTAAAACACTTTATTTTCAGCACAATAAAGAATCCTGTGCTTGCTACTCTTGATCAAATGACTTCCCCCTCTTAGGGTGTCCCTGGATCACTCTCATCTTGGCCTCTTCCTGGATTCTGATCCCAGCTTCTGCATGGTTATCTCCCTCCCTCCCCTTCCCTCTTTCGCTTCTATCTCTTCACCCCCCGATCTGCTGACCCTGAACTCAGCCTCTGCCTGGTCCTCTCCCTTCCCTCCCATCCTTTCTTCTCATCTTTTGCCCACCGTTCTGTTCCTTGTATTGTACCCACTCCCCCTTCACCCTGCCCTCCCATCTAGTTCCCCCTCATCTGGCTCTTCACTTTACTTCTTCAATCCCGGTTCACATTCTCTCTCCTTAGGCCTCCGATCTATGCGCACTCCATCTCATCCCTACTCCTCTGCCTCTATTCCATCCCCCTACCTGTGCTTAAGGGCCCAGTCGATTCGTCACGGTGCTCCAGGTTCCCTGTCGAGTCACCATGGCTCGTCACCCCATCCTTCACAGTTGCTGACCTTATCTGTATTACTGTTATTAGCTTAGTTTGTTATCTGCAAACTATTGTGTTACTTATCCTGTATTTCCTTACAATTTATTGTCCATGCTTGTTTTTTTGATCAAGCCTGTGTATTGCTATTTTTGTGTATTACCCTGTTATCTTGTACTTGTGTTCTCCCAGGTCCACCTTGAAAAGGAGCTTTGCTCAATGGTGTCTGCCTGGTTAAATAAAGATTTTGATTGACTGATTGAAGCAGCAGTGCAACAAAATTGGGTACAAAATATGACCCTACGTTTTCCCTATAAAGATTCCAGCTACCTTCAGGTTTTATATGGTGGCAAAATGTTCTAGTTCTACCAAAATCTGAGTATTTTATAAATGTTTTTAGTTTTTTTTTCTCATGAAAAAAGATGACCATGAAATGTTGCTTAGAAATATCATTATAAACCTGGTAAGGATTGGGATTGAGAAAAAAAAAAAAACTATGGTGTGCAGCATAGCAGGTACATAGAAAAGTAGGATAGACAAGTATGCTAATATTTGTATTAACTGTAGCTGAAACTAACTTTTTATGGAAAACAAATTGTTGCACTGCTTTTTTAATAGGGACTCGAGTTAATACAGGAAAAATAGAATAAATACAGGGAACAATGCATTACATATAGAATAATACATGGGGAGGTGTGTTGAATGAGATTTTACACACACCTCAAAGTGATGGATGCTACATAAACCCCGAGAGCAAAGCTCAAGGGGTTTATTTGAGCATCCAACATTGAGGGGTGTGTGTGTAAAATCTCAAGTTAAACACACCACCCCATGTTCTATTTTATATAATTGCTGGGGAGTGTTTTCTCGCTACAGCAGATATATAAAATAAAACTGCCACAGTTCGGTGTGTATGAAGCGCAGTCAGTGGTCTGTCTGTGGCCAGGTGGCTGCCAAAACCTTTTCTCTTTCTCTTTTTTTTTTTTAACGTTTCCCAAGTTATTAGCGAGGATTGGAATGTCAGCAACTGAGGCAATTTTTTTCTTATTTGCTTACCGCCGAGTGATACTGGAGTGGCAGTGTCCCGTCGATAGTGGCCCAAAGTGTCCGTCGCCTCATGGAGAACAGAGAGTGAAGGCAGGCGCATGTATGGAACACTGGAAACCTGGCGCGTGTTTGCCATTATAACTCGGGTTTGCTATGGGAGAAAACGCTCCATAATTATTATATAGAGGATAGTGTATGGGCAACAGTGAACAACAACACTGTTGGTCACTTCGAGAGGTTGTCATGACAACCAAGAAAACCTCGAGAGCGAAGCTCGAGAGGTTTTCGGTTGGCATGAAAACCTCAAGAAGTGAACAAGGAAAGAATTACTGCTGCCCATACACTGTCTTTTATAGTGCATGGGCAATAGTAAATCGAAAACAGTTGTGCCTTCCTCCTCGGTTGTGCTGTGATGTCTGAGACCCGCCCTCCCCACTGCGCTGTGTAATAAACACTCCACTCTTTTCCTGGTCCACAGCTGGTGTACTACTACGCCAGCAAAGATTTCAAAGAAAAGAGCACTTACTAACTCCTCCTGTGCCTTCGGCTAACTGCCATTCATTCTGTGACCGCCAACAAAACTGCAAGTTGCACATGCGCACATGTGATCCGTGCTGTTGTACCATCGATGTGACATACCCACGATGGTACAACAACATCGTGACATCACATCAGTGGTACAACAACTCTAGGAAAAGCTAGATTTCCGACGAATACAACGTTCTAACATGCACTATAAGGCTATAATTCTACTGAAAAGTTCCGGTGACATGATAACCACAAGGGTAAAGCTTGAGTGATTCATTCATGTCACGGGAATCTCAAAATGAAATCCTAGCTAAGTTACATCATTCCTTATTTGTTATTTTTCATAATATATTGATCTGAGATGTATTCTAAAAGATACTGTATGTTTTTTACACTGACATCTGAGTCAATACCATGCCAGAGTTGGCTTTTACTGTAAGGATCGGGTACAGTGGAATCTGACTGGGGATTGCACATGGAAATTCACAGATGTTCAGTCCCGTAATACTAACATTGTGGCATCACTTTGATGGTATTATAAAATGACAGCATCACATTAAAGGGTTTGGATGTTACTGAAAAAAAATTACCATCCATCTAGTACAAACATATTTTCCATGTATGACAAAAATATATTTCATATGTGTCACAATTACCCCTTTTCAATATATTTACAAAGAACTGCATTAAAGCTGTTAATCAATTGTTCCTGTAGAAACTTTTTTTAAAATATTATTCCTTTCAACTTTTTTTAAATTCAAAGTTTATTAGCTTTCAGAAACACATATAAGAGCAGCTCCAAACTCGACTAATAGAAATACATATATGTGATCTCGAAGAACTTCTCAAAGAGACTGCTCCCCCAACCCTTCCCCCCTACCCTACCCTCCCTCCCTCAGCACAGCTCAAATTATCTGAAGTATACACCAACATGACTTGGATAATTACTTGAAGAGGTAATCTAAGCACAAAGCAGCGTATGGAAAGGTTCCTAGATTTGTTTGTATCTACTCAACCTGTTATTTAAACTAGCCACCATTTTCTCCATCCTAAGATTGACCAAAATCTCTTTAAGGCACTCCGAAAAAGGAATGTCTTCATTATCCTTCCAGTGTCGAAGGATAATCTTTTTAACTGATACTGAAATTAAGGCCATATAATATCTTCTTGATGAGACTGGAATGGAAGTGTAATCTCCCAACAGACACACCTCCGGCGTAAAAAGATCAGAAAGGCCCAAGAGGAGATCCATCCTCTGCTGGATGTCACCCCAGAGGATAGAGATCTTCGGACACGACCAAAATATATGATAAAGCGTACCTTCCTCCTGCCCACGTCTGGAACAGGAGGAAGAATCTGCAAGACCATACCTGTACAGTTTTTGGGGAGTATAATATATATTGTGTAAGATATGGAATTGCACCAATCGTAATCTATCCTGTGTAATATATTTGTGAGAGTTTACTCCAGAGTGCAGCCTAATTTATTTCTTAATCCAGGGAAGTACGTTGTTTCAGTATGTCTTCGTATGAATACCTCCGGATATTTGCAATTATATAAGCTTTTGTAAATATCAGATACCGATTGACACCCCATCAATGAAAGCAGCATGTCCTGGAACATTTTCTTGTCTCCAAGAGGCGGGACCAGTCCAAACTCCTTTATTAACAAGTGCTTTAATTGGTAGACTTTAAAAACTGACTTAGTGGGTATATCAAATCTGCTCAATATAGTAGTGACTGAGAGCCACGAGCCGTCTTGCGCCACTAACTGGGCAAGATTGACATTACCCAGTTGTGGGAGCCAATTGAGACTGATTGGCTTATTACCGATTTTTATGTTGGGGTTGCCTCCAACGGGTTGGTCCAAATCAGTCACCTAATTGTATTCCATACTTGAGCATATCTGGGCATGCACTTTAACCGAGATCGCCAAAGGAGTAAATTTCAACTGGGGAGGAAGGGCACTCGGCCTTATATGGAGCAGCGACATTGGTACCAAGCCACACTGCTTGATAGCAGATAGCTCTATTCGCAGCCACATAGGGAATCCGTCCTCTGGGATAGATTCTCCCACATTCTCCAACCATCTCAAGTATTTTACCATGTGACTCGCCCAGTAGTAAAATATCAAGAATGGGAGGCGAAGACCCCCTTTATCCTTGGGAGCCGCCAGCTTGTAATATGCGATTCTGGGCTGTCTTTTGGCCCAGATAAATTTTGTTATTAATGCATTGACTTTGCGGAACCATGAGATGGGAATCCATGTATTGAGCAAATTCAGTGGGTAAAAAATCCTGGGAAAAAAGTTCATCTTGGTAAGGTTTACTCGTCCCCAAAGTGAAATAGATAGTTTGGACCATCTATTTAAATCTACCTCTAAGGTTTTAACTAGTTCATCCAAATTCAGCTTTAAAAGCCGGGCCGGTTCCCTTACCACTTGAATACCCAAATATTTTAGGGAGTTCGGTGTCCAGGACATGTCACATTGAATGACTGATGACTTATCCACTCTGTAATTAAGCAGGAACAGCAGGGATTTGTCAACATTCAGTTTATAATTAGAGAGCTTAGCAAATTCCTGCACCACCTCCAGTAATGCCGGTATCGAGCTGTCTGGATCAGTCAACTGTAATAACAAGTTGTCAGCATATGCTGATATTTTGACCTTGTGTCCCTGAACAATCACGCCTTGGATCCGAGAAGAGAACTCCATCCGGCGGATAAGGGGCTCTAAATATAAATTGAAAAGCAAGGGTGAAAGGGGACAGCCCTGCCTGGTGCCTGAATAAAGTAGAAACTTTTCAGAAATCACACCTTTGACCATTATTCTAGCTGAAGGGGCGCTATAGAGGGTTTTGATCCAATTCTGAAAAAGTATTGGGATCTTGTAAGCATTCAGGGCCCTGAGTAGAAAATTCCAGTTCACTCTGTCGAATGCTTTCTCCACATCCAATGAGACTAGGACCGCCGGATAAGAAGCATCTCTGGTTGCGGAGAGAACGTGCGACAGAGTTCTAAGGTGGTCCAACGAGGAACGCTCTTTCATGAACCCTACTTGCTCTGGCCCAACCAAATCAGGCATCACTAATGCCAAATGGTCCGCCAATATCTTGGCTAGTATTTTAATATCTTGATTCATCAAAGATATGGGGCGATAGCTTGCCGGCAACTCCGGGTTCTTCCAAGGCTTCAAAATTAAAACTATTAGAGCCTCCCACAAGGCTGGATCCATTTGGGCACCAGATAATATATATTGAAATAGGGACATTAACATAGGAAGCAATTGATTTAGAAATTTCTTATAAAAATTAGCCGAGAACCCGTCCGGTCCAGGCGACCTGTCTGAGGGTAACACCTTGACAACTCTAATAATTTCCTCCGCTGTTATTGGAGAGGTCAATCGGTCCTGCTGGGGCTCCAACAGAGAAGATAGTCCCAAAGCCTCCAGATAACTATCCATGCTGGCATCGGATGACGAATTTTTAGCACTATACAAATCAGCGTAGTACTTCTGGAACTCCGAGACTATCTCCTCCGTTGTTGTCATTAGCACATTGTTTGTTGGAGAGCGTATTGCCAAAATGTGTCTGTTCGCCTCCATTTGCTTAATCCTCAATACCAGCAGCCTCCCAGCTTTTTCACCCATATCTGAGTATGCTGCTTTAGCCTTAAGGATCGCAAATTCAGCTTTGTCTCTTAATAATTCAAAGTAATCTTCCTTTAATTTAACCAACTCCCGTTTTTCTAACTCGGAAAAGGATAGACCTACTCTTGTTTCTTTATACTGAATTTCCCGTAATAACCCATTCAACTTCTTATCTTTTTCTTTCTTCCTGTGGGTAGCTATACTGATTAAAGTCCCTTTCATAAACGCTTTGAAAGCTCCCCAGAGCACATCTGGCCTAACAACAGTGCCGGAGTTGGTTTCTGCAAATTAACATATATGCTCACTAATTGTTTTGACCACATTATCCTCTTTTATCATTTGGTTATTAACTTTCCACCTAAGAGATTTCTTAGGGAAAGAAGATGGCGCTAATTGACATATAACCAGCGTGTGATCTGAGGGGGGGGGGGCCTGGCTGTATGAGGGCTTTGACGACTCCAGGAAGGAGACTTTGAGAGAGAAATATATAATCAATACGTGAGGCCGTACTGTGTACTGGGGATAAGAAAGTGAATTTCCTTTCTAAGGGGTGTAACACTCTCCAAACATCACACAGGGCATACAGCTCCAAGAGTTCGGACAGAGCCCTTTGAGCTGGTGAGCAAACTCTGCACGTGGAAGAGGAGCGGTCCATTGAGGAGTCCACGACAACATTCATGTCTCCTCCTATGACCATCGGCAGTGCTAAATACGGATGTAGTACTTCAATTAGTTTCACAAAAAAGTTGGGGGAATCTAAATTTGGCCCATACAGAGTTCCCAGAAGAATTTCAGTAGCATACAAATGGCAGTGAGTAAACAGGAAATGACCCTGTGGATCCCTGAGCACTTGTTTCAATACAAAAAGGACCCTATTAATCATTATCAGGAACCCAGCACTATTAGTGGCCCCCTCGGCGGAAAAAACGTGTCCGACCTGTAGGCGCCTCATGCAATTGGCTTCCGAGTCTAATAGGTGTGACTCCTGTATAACAGCAATATCTATAGATAACAATTCAAGATGCTTAAGGATTTTGTATTGTTTGACACGCTGCCTTAAACCCTTAACATTCCAAGTTGCAAACCTTATGGTATTAGCTATCTTTGCTAACTATGTAACAAGACCATATTTCAAATAAGACCTTTAGTAACATATCCTCACAACAATTCCTATTGAGCTGTGCTGAGGTCCCACCCCCACAGACCCCCATCCCTCCCTCCCTCCCTTTTCCAAAAAGAACATAAACAAACACAGACACCCCTCCCCACACCCTCCTTCCCTCCCATTAATAACCGAAACCCAATCCCTCCCGCCATCAATCCCCCCAAGGAATGTATCACATAAAATATAAACTAGACATCTGCGTCCATGTTCCCTAAACCCTCCTGTCATTGTTACGTGATGCAGCGACTCCTGCTGCGGTCCACAGCCCTTTCCCTCCCGCAATCCCAAGACTTACTAAAATTACAACATCTCGGGGAGCATTGCATTCCGACAAATGATCGTGCCCAGACAACAGTTCCCACAAATAAGCACATGACCCCTAAGAAACCGCAAGTGAGGGCCCCCAATGTGATCTCCACCTTGCGGTGCTCTTTCTCGATAATCATCACCCTCAGGGGGACCAAACCCTCAACATTGCGGTTAAACCTTACCCAGCTTAAAGCGGGCTCTATAATGGAAATAGTTCTCTGTCTGGGGCTAGAAGCTGAGTCTTTGTCCGCCCGAAAACTTGCCTCAGACAGTGTTCAATTTCCTTACGACACCCCCCCACCAAGGAGTTCAAACATGACCAGCCATGGAGAGAACTAATAAGTCCATCAATACTAAAGAAAAATAAACCACCCAGTCCGTGATAAAGTAAATGAAGCTTGCTTGTATCTTGGAAGTCTTCATTCTCTGGGACTTCTCCGGCCTTGCCGAGACACCGGCGGTTCACCTCCACTTTCTCACCGCATCACTTGGGCTTGAAGAGGTCGGGGTACTCCTTCTGCAGCGCCTTCGTGACAGAATCAACGTCCTCGAAGGATACCCAGGCCCCCGATGATATTATCTGAAAGCGGGCCGGGTATCCCATGCGGAATTTTATCCCTGTCGCAACAAGTTTGGTCACAACAGGATGGAAGAGTGATCTTCGTTGTCGCACAGTTGCCGGTAGGTCTTGAGTTATGCGAATTCTCTTGCCTTCCCAAAGAACTTGGTCTAACTCTTTTATCTTTGACAGCAAGTGGTGCTTCTCTTGATAATTTAATAACTTGACCATCAGGGGTCTGGATTGCTGACCGAGTGCTGGGACAAGGCGCAATGCCCGGTGGGCCCTCTCGAGAGTGTACGAAGCTCCAAAAGGTGAGGGGCTGGTGATCTTTTCGAACAGCTTCTGGATAAATAGAATGTATTCTGGCCCTCCTTTTCAGGTATTCCTAGTATAACAACATTATTTCTTCGGGATCGTCCCTCTAAATCCTCGACTTTCTGCTCTAATTTTTTAATACGTTGGCGATTATTGAGCATGGCATCCTCCGTGCGACTCGCCATCTTCTCCAGAGAGGCAATTCGGGCCTCTGCATCCGAAACTCTGATATTTAGCTCCTCCAGCGCCCCAGACATTTGCTTGATCTCGGTCACAACTGCTTTAATATCCTCCCGAAAAGGCTGCAATTCTGCTCTGAATAATTCTAATGTGAGAGGCGTTGATTCCAGAGCTGTCATTTGAGGGGTAGTAATAGTAGACGTCTTGCTGCCTCCCGTCGACTGGGCCTTGGGTCTCTTCCCAGATTTCTCAGGGGAGACAGGCGGGGTGTGCCGAGGCATCGCAGATCTCATTTCTGATTCCATTTCCCGACACTAACCACTTCCACAACAACTCCACTAGCAAAAACTGCCTTTAAGGTGTTACGAGGCGTCTTTCCAGGCGATTTATTTTGAAATGTAAGTTCAGGACTGCGGGAGCTCCGACCAGGCACTGTTACTCAGGCTGCAGAATCACGTGCCTTTTGCTTAACTTTTTTTTTTTCCTGGTTCCCGGCTCAGCTCTGTCAATGGGGTCATCATGGCAATGCTCTTCCGCCAGCTGGAAGGCAGCCAGGTGATTGCCTTCATAACTGATGCGAGTGCCAATCCTCACTCAGCCAGCAGGTGGCACACAAATCCATGAGGCTGGTTCCTCCCTTTCCATAACTGGTGTGCCTCACCCCTGCAACACTTCCAGTCATCAGCCGGCTCTACCATGGGGTTCCAGGAATAAATGCTTTTTTTTTTTTAAATACTACTTCCTATTCTGTTATTATTCCATCCTTACTGGCATTTTGCTAAACTCCGTGGATGTTTCTGGTTCACACACTGGTGTTAAGTACCATTTTAGAAATGTTTAATGTAGTTTATGTCCCTGTCAACTACAGAGTTTTAAAGTAGAACATGGATGCATTGTGGATGAAAATGACATCATATACTTCTAAAATGGTACTCACCACCAGTGTATAAGTCAGGAACACCCACTGTGTGTAAATACTGCTCCCTATTTTTTATTATATTCCATTTGTTGATATCTGCATCCCCGATATGTAATTTGTTACTTTTACCATTGGTTGCGCTAATGTGCCTGCTATTACTGTTCTGCTCTTGCTGCTATTTACTGTACTGTTACTTTAAAGGGCTGCTGACGCCTTAAAAAACTTTGAAAAACATAATTAGGTACAATTCAGCTTTCATTCCTTATATATTCTAACGATTCCTACTGCCCAGTATTTATTACTAAGGACATTTGCAGGAATGCATGATCTTTATCCCTCAGGGTTCATCTGCCTCTACAGCCAACTCCCTACTTCAAGTCATAATCCTCTGCTGTGACATATCAAGTCTGTTGCCATGGGAGTACCTCCTATGTCACAAGGCCTGCATTATGACCTTAGGTAGGGAGACAGCAACAGGAATAGCATAACCAGGGTGCACAATCTACAGGAGGGACAGGGAGGGAAGAAGAGGAGAAGGAGGAGGAGTAGCTCTCTATGTAAGGGAAGGGATCAAAGCAACAGAATTAAAGGGTAAACAGGGAGGAGAGGAGGCACTGTGGGTCACCCTGGAGACCGGAAATGGCTCCACCATCCACACATGGGTTGTATACAGACCCCCGTCTCAGGGGGAGGAAATGGACAAGGAAATGATAGAAGGCATCCTTGGGATGGCAGTGAAAGGTGAGATATTGCTGATGGGGGGACCTGAATATGCCAGATGTTAACTGGAGCACCTTTGCTGCAGCCACATCCAAGAGCATAGCCATTCTCGATGCCCTACAGGGGGCATGCCTCAGACATCTAGTTTTGGAACCCACTCAGGAGGGAGCAATCTTAGACCTGGTACTCTCAAATGGGGAAGGAGAGAGGATCTCTGATCTTGAAGTGGGTAGCCATCTGGGAACAAGCGACCACCAAACAGTGTGGTTCACCATAAACTTAGCTGTAGTGTCAAGCCACACAAAAGTGAAGGTACTGGACTTCAGGAGGGCTGATTTTGTCAAAATGGGGAGAGTGCCTCAGAAAAGCACTAGCAAGCAGGCTAGAAGGTGGGGTGCAGCAACAATGGGGAAACATCAGAACTGCCATCACAGAGGCAACAAGCCTTTGTGTGAAGCAAATAAACAAATCAAAATGAAAGAAAAAAACAGTATGATTCTCAAAAGAAGTGGCGGGGAAGGTAAGGGAGAAAAAGATAGCACTCAGGAAGTATAAGGAAACACAGAAGGAGCAGGATGGAGAACTGTACCAGTTAAAGTAGAAGGAAGCGGGGAAGGCTGTCAGAATAGCAAAGGTCCAAACTGAGGAAAAGCTAGCCAACTCGGTTAAGAAGGGGGATAAAACCTTTTATAGGTACATTAGGGAGCAAAGAAAGATGAAGGCAGGGATACTGAGTTTGAATAAAGAGGACAGTGAAAAAGCAGGGATACTGAACAAATATTTCTGCTCAGTATTCACAATGGAAAAGCAGGGGGAGAGACCTAATCCAGTCAATAGAAACATGCTGGATAGTGGGGTTGATATTAGTCCTTTCACAGAAGAAAGGGTTCTGAAATAACTCTTAAAACTGAAGGTGGATAAAGAAATGGGGCCTGATGGGATTCACCCCAGAATTCTAAAAGAACTAAGGGAAGAACTAGTAACACCACTGACTACCCTTTTTAATAAATCATGGGAGGATGGTGTGGTACCTGAGGACTGGAGAAGGGCGGATGTGATTCCCCTTCACAAAAGTGGGAGCAAGACAGAGGCAGGAAACTCCAGACCTGTCAGTTTGACCTCAGTGGTAGGGAAAATGATGGAATAACTTCTGAAGGAAAGAATTGTTGAGTACCTGGACCCAAGGCAGCATGGATTCACAGCAGGAAGGTCATGTCAAACAAATCTAATTGATTTCTTTGACTGGGTGACCAAAGTAGTAGACCAGGGAGGGGCTGTGGACATGACCTACCTAGACTTTAGCAAGGCATTTGACACAGTCCCACACAAAAGATTAATAAACAAATTAGCCAGCCTGGAAGTGGGTCGCAGGGTGGTAGCCTGAGTAAAACACTGGCTGGACAACAAGACACAGCGGGTAATAGTAAAGAGAGTCCACAGTGAAGAAAGGAGGGTTACTAGTGGGGTACCATAGGGTTCAGTACTGGGGCCAGTCCTTTTTAATGTCTTTATAAGTGACATTGCAGAGGGACTGAGGGAAGATATGTCTCTTTGCAGATGACACAAAGATCTGCAACAGGTTGATACGCAAGGTGGGGTGGAAAGGATGAAAAGGGACTTGGCAAGGTTGGAGGAGTGGTCAAATGTATGGCAACTTAGATTCAACGCAAAGAAGTGGTTGGAAGTAATGCACCTGGGAAACAAAACCAGGGCAGCAAGAGTACACAATGAGGGTGAGATACTGACAACAACAAAATGGAAAGGGACCTGGGGTAGTCATAAGACGACCCAGTTGTGGGCCAACAATGGAGAAGGCAGTAAGAAGGATTGGGGGGATACTGGGATGCATAGGAAGAGGCAACACCAGTAAAAAAAGAAAGTTGTTGGCCCTCTGTACAGACAGTTGTAAAACCACATCTGGAGTACTGTGCACAGTTCTGGAGACCCCATCGCCGCAAAGACATAGACAGAGTGGAGACTTTCCAGAGGAGGGCAACCAAAATGGTGCAGGGTCTGCACCAGAAGACATATGAAGAAAGACTAAAGGAGCTTAAGATGTATAGCTTCGAGGAAAGGAGGGAGAGGGGGAACATAATAGAAACTTTCAAATACCTCAAGGGAATCAACAAAGTTCAAGAGAGTAGCATCTTTCAAAAAAAGAGATGTGCAAGAACAAGGGGGCACAATTTGAAGATAACTGGGGGGAATGGCTCAGAGGTAATGTGAGGAAGTATTTCTTCACTGAGAGGGTTGTAGATGCATGGAACAGCCTTCCTGAGGAGGTCATAGAGTCAAAAACAGTGGAGGAATTCAAGAATGCATGGGACAGACATAAGGCAATTCTAGTGGGAGGTAGAAGGAAGAAGGCTGTTGGTTAACTAGGATCTGCAGCTTATCTGTTAGGTAGGGAAATGGGCAGACTAGGTGGGCCAAGCAGTCCTTATCTGCTGTCAAATTCTATGTTTAGATAAATTCTTCAAGAGCAAAGATCCTGCTTTCATGCAAATTACCTCAGTAATAAATAATGGGGAGGAGGAATACAGAACTAATGTGAAATACAAGCTGGACTGCCTCTAAATATTATGTTTTGGTAACGTTCTCCTGAAGGCGTCAGCAGCGCTTTAACTTTTTAAATTTATTTTTATTTAAAATTTGTTCACCGGATAAGAACCCAAAGGCATAAATGCCCATTTTCAAGGGCGACCTGAATACATGCAAACATATACATGAAAATACGTAATTATTACATTATAACAAAGTACATTAGAATTAATATAAAAAACAAGCAGGGGCAGGGCATACTTGAATACATTTATATATTAGTAACATACAATCAGAGAGCCAGAGCATTTGCAGATATAACTTGCAAGACAAGTTCCTAACTGCAGATTTAAAAACAGAATCAGATTGTATTTGTAAAATTAGATCTGGTAGGGAATTCCAGGTTTTTAAGACATAATATAGGA
Organism: Neoceratodus forsteri; assembly: GCA_016271365.2. Taxonomy (NCBI): domain Eukaryota; kingdom Metazoa; phylum Chordata; order Ceratodontiformes; family Ceratodontidae; genus Neoceratodus; species Neoceratodus forsteri. The sequence continues at coordinate 613,040,226 of CM028138.1, read as the reverse complement.
AGGATCTTTGGCCTAGAGATGTATTGAGTTTAGGGAGTCTAAATTTAGGTCCTTGGGGAGATCTAGTAGAATAAATAGAAATATTAGAGGTAACTAAATCCAGAAAATAAAAATGTATCTCAATGTTTGTGGAATTAATGAAAATTCAATAATGTAAAATAAGTACATCTGAAATTGACTGAATACCAGTTCAGAGAACTATAAAGTTCACAGTGATGGGTGTTCCAAGGGCAAGAAAGTGTAGAATGACAAATGGAACTGTACAGGACCTGAACCCTGGAAATTGGTGATTCAGATGCAGTACAATAAACGGGCAAGCCATAATCGACTAGGGATGGAATAAGGGACTGGGCTAAAATTTTCTTAGATCTCATAATTAAACAGTTTTTGAGGAGGTATAGCTGCCCCCCCATCACATGTGAGTTAATTTAATCAATAAATTGTTATGAACAACAAACAGCAGATTTACACTTTCAATCTCAACTCCTCCCTTGACCAAAATTAAGCAAGCTGGGGGAAGAGAAAACATCCTTTGTCGAGAACCAAATTTCATATATTTAGTTCTAGTACCATTCAATAGTAATGCATTTTCAAGGAGACAGTTTTGAATTAATGTAAAATCAGAATGCAATGTTACACTAATACCAATCCGAGTACTGCCCTAACCAAAAAGTACATCATCAGCATAAAACACTGAATTAGAATTCAGTAACCATAAAGACAAATCATCAGCCTTAAACTGGTTTACTAACTACCTTACTGAGCATCAACAGCTGGTTAAGGTTGAGGGGGGCCTCTCTCCTCAAAAAACCCTGTTAAGTGGTGTCCCTCAAGGGTCCATTTTAGGCCCGCTACTATTTGCTGTCCATATTAACTGGATGATACCGTCTTGTACATTGCCAGACCTACTCTGGATCTTGCCTGCAGTGATCTCCAGTGAGACTTTGATCATTTACAGAAAAATCTACTTCAATTCATGCTCCTCCTAAATGCAAAAAAGACCAAGGCTATGATATTTACTCCCTTTGCCTTTGCAACTAAACACTGTCTCCCTGGTTCTGCTCCCTTCGTATACACATTACTGGGTGAGCCACTGGAGTTCATTGAGAAGTATAAGTATCTTGGGTTTTGGATAAACAACAAATTGTCCTTTGTCCATCACATCGATGAACTCTCAAAAAAAACTGAAACAGAGTTGGTCTCTTCTTCCATATTAGAAATCTACTTATGTAAGAAGCTAAAACTAGGTTGGTCCAGACTACATTCTTGCCTCTTTTAGATTATGCCGATTTCCTGTATGGCCAAGGCTTAAAGCTCTTCCTCTCTAACCTGGTTATACTCTACCATCGAACTATTCAATTCATAACTGGTCTCCCTTATGCCACACACCACTGTGAGTCTGTGCCAAGGTAGGGTGGAGCTCACTAACATTCAGACGACAAAAGAACACAGTGCTCTGGACCTACAGAGCAATCACTAATATGCTCCTGCATTATATTGTGAGTTGCCTGCCCACCTGTAGGGTTGGAAACTACACCTTAAGAACCCTCTCTTACATCTCACTATTCATCCCTAAGGTCAGAACCAGATATGGCAATTCTGCAATAAGTCATGCTCTTCCTGTCATTTGAAACACAATACAGAAAACTCTGAAGTTGTCAATCCCTGTGAAACAGAGCTTCTTCAAATACCTGTACCAATGTTCTTTTTCAGAAACTTGTACTTGCTTCCGTTAATGGCACTCTTACCGCACCTATCCTACTCTCTATTCTAAGCTCCTCTCCCCTATTTCTTTTCCGTGCCCTGCCCCTTTTCACATCGTAGCTTTACCCTGACTCATTTCCTAAACTATGTAATACCCTCCCCAAACGTATCACTCTTCCTCCCCCTCTGGCTTTGCCCCTTTCCTCTTTCTACTCCCCCTTCTCCTTACCCGTTCTTGCTGCATAGGTTCCTGTCGCAGCTAATGTACTTAGGTTTTGTACCATAATATGTATGCTACTTTCATCTAAGATATGTGCACTTTCTCTTTGTTTACGCTAGCATTACTGCATGGTATGAACACAAATTTGTTGTAACACTGTATATATCCCTGCCCTGTACCCATCGTTTATTTACTTTCTTTTTTTTCTTTTCTTGAATTACTGTGTTGCTGGACTCCCAATTGTTGTAACACTGTATATACTGTTGCCTGTACTTATATATGTGCATGCCCAGGCTCATCTGGTAAATGAGTTCTTCTCAATGATGCTCACCTAGTTAAATAAAGATTGATTGACTGATAGATTTAAAAAAATAATAGAATCCAAACTTGAACCTTGTGGGACTCCAGTTTGTACAAGAATTAGAGGGGAGTAAACACCATGTAGTGAAACTTGGTGAGACCTGTTAGATAAATAACTCTGAAACCAAGAGACTGAAAAGGGTGAAGGCCCTATGTTTCCAAGCTTTGAAAGCAGGGAACCATGGTGCACCAAGTCAAAGGCATTAGAAAGATGTAAAAAATAAAGCCCCAGTCACATCTCCACTGGTCAAGGCCCTATGCAAAAATGAAGTCGGTTCAAGACCAGCAGTCTGTGATTAGAACAACAGCCATGCTGATATTTGGATAACATTTTACTGTCATCCAAAAATTGTTGAAGCTAATCATGAACGACCTTTTTCAAGGATTTTGGAATGTGGGGCAAGCAGAGACATAGGGGAGTAATTATTAGCTTTCGTAGAATCTCCAGATTTAAAAATGGGCACCACAGCTGCCTGCTTCCAAAGCACGGGAACTGCACCACAACTAAGAGAAAAATTAAACTGACAGAACAAGCCATAAAATTCATCACTAAGGAAAGCAACTTCAGATCAGTATTGTCCGGACTAATTCAAGACTTGGTATTAATTTTCAAGAAGTAATCCAAGGTTTCTGAGAGAGAAATCTCTCTAAATATAAACCTACTCGAAAAGGGAGCCGATTCACAATGGGAGTCAGTATCCCTGCCTGAGCATTTGGAGCTAGTTTAAATAAACCCACTGAAGGAAATATTCAAAATATTAGCAACATCAAATGTGACACCAGGTCACCTGAATCAGTGGATAGCAGAGGGTTGTTCGTCAAGTGAGGCTTCCCAAAACCTTATTTCAAAAAGTGTCCAATTTTGTTGTGTTTCATTGCCGTATAACAAGAAAATTGTTAATTCAAAAAGAAGCCTAATTTGGTTTTCCTTGTTACTTTTTTTACACTGGTTTTTCAGTCTACGAAAATCTGCCAAATTCACTTCACTGTGAAACTTTTTAGATCTTTTCTATATTCTTTCTCGCTCCTGCATTATTTTATTTATTTATTTCAATCTAGGATTACAATACCTTTGAGCCGAGACTCTTTTACAAAGGTTCCACGTCAGCATGTGCAACAGTCATCATTTTAGTTACAAACATATAGTCGCTGACTTACAGACATGTAATAACCAGTACAAAGACTGGAGCTATGAGCAAGACAAGGGAGGAGGGGGGTCAGTGGGGAGAAGTGAGGGTAGGAGATGAGGGGTAGGGAGGTGCAGGGGTAAGGGGAGTATGGGAGGTGGCTGGGGAGGGGCAGGAGTGGAGATACAGGGGAGGTGGGCGAGGGTGGGAGACAGTGCAGCCAGGGCCTTGTCGAGGGAATATGACAGGTAAGGTGCTGGGGTGCAAAGACTGATTGTAAGTGCTGGGGCATGTGCAGCTGGAATGGTGGAAATGTTAAGATGGGCAATCAGAGGATACAAGCAGTGAGAGGCGAGCTTGGACTTGAAGGGTCCAGTGTTGGAGCAGTCGCATGTCACTGCCAAGAGAGTTGAGCCAGTTGGATGTCCGATAGGGTGAATGATCTTTGTCCTTGGGTGCGTCGACATCGCATGGGATATTGGTAGATGGGAATTGGATTCCTTGTAGTGACATTCCTATGTCTAGGCTTAAGGAGGCATAGACACCAGGTGAGCAGTTCTCATTATAATTTTCTTGGCCGTGATGCAGGTTTGGTATTTTATGCTTTGTCCAGTTGAAGCCATCCAGATTGGGAATAAAGGTCATATGTGGGTACGGGTAATGTGAGTTAGTGATGAAACGACAGGCCTTATTCAGGGAGGTCACGATACGTTTGAGAGCAGTAGTAGTTGCAGACCCATATATGATAAGACCATAGTCTATGATGCTGACGATGGAGCTTTGGACGGCCCTGACAGTGCTTCTGGGGTTAGGTGTTTCCTGTGCCAGAATAATATGCCTAACCTCACACTGGCAGACTTTGCAACATTGCTGATATGGACAGCGTATGAGAGATGGGGGATCAAGGGTGATGCCAAGGTACCTGAACAATTGTGTTTGCTCTAGGATGGCTCCTTGTTCGGTTGCAATGGAGAGGTGGAGTTGTTTGTTTTTGTTGTGGGGGCTGCAGAAGACCATAGACTTGTTTTTTTTCTGATTGAGAAGCAGTTTATGATTTAGGAACCAGGATTCCATGGAGGAGAAGGCCCGCTGAAGTTTATTTTGTAATTGGATTGGATCAGGGTCCGAGGTGAGGATCACAGCATCATCGGCATAGAGAATTATTTGTTCTGGGCAGCTGTCCGGTAGTGAGTTTAAGAATAGGCTGAAGAGGAGGGGTCCCAGAATGGAGCCTTGGGGGACTCCCAAGCGGACCGGTCTAGGGTCCGAGAGTGTATCAGCGATTCTTACTGTTTGGGACCGTTCTTCAAGGTAGCTCTTAAACCAGCCAATGGTGTCAGTTGACAGCCCAGTGTTCTGAAGCTGGACAAGTAGGAGGCGGTGATTGACGGTGTCGAAGGCTTTAGTTAAGTCAATGTAGATTGAGCCTAGCAGTTCACCAGAATCAAGTGCATTGTGGATTGCGCCGTGAATTCAAGTAGGGCTTGGAGGTGCTGTGATCTTTGCTAGAACCCGTGGTTGTTGCTTGCATGATGTCAATGATCCAGGTATTCTGTGAGCTGTCCGAGACGATGCGCTCTAGTGCCTTGGAGAGTGGGGTAGTAGGGAGATAGGTCTGTAGTTATCAGGCAGTTTTGTCACCACTTTTATGGATTGGGGTGACAGTGGCAGATTTCAATCTGTCCGGGAACTGGCTAAGGCTGAGGGAGAGGTTGAAAATTCTGGTCAGAGGACTAAGCACTTCATCAAGTGTGAGAGACAGGATTTTGAGATTGAGGAGTCATTACTGAATCTTGATTTACCAAGGGCTTTGTAACATATTTGCATGCATTGGTGAGCCTTGACTGCTTTGAAGTAGAAGCAGGGGAGCTGTGAGTAGTGTTCATTGCAACAGAGGGGCTTCACCATCTTTGAAGTAGTCCTGAGGTAGGACAGTGCTGAGGTCAGTAAAGGCTTTGTTAAAGGTATCCGCAATGGTTTTGGGTTGAGAGTTGTGGTTCCTTGATGTTGAGTATTGTGGGGGGTTGGGTGGATTCCCAGTGAGTTCCTTTATGTTCTTCCAGAATTCCACCATTGCCCCAGGAGTTTGTGAGGGCATGCTTATAGTAGTGGACTTCATTTGCCGGATGGTTTTGGTGCAGTCATTACGGGCACATTTGTAGTTTTGGATGTCGTTTTGCCTTCCAGAGTTAGGCAAATTAAACCATGTGTAATCCATTCCTGATTATGACATTTCACACAAATTTTCTTAAATTCAGTTATAATATAATCTACCATAATATCAATGTCTGGAACTGAAATTAAATGTGACCATTCTATGTCAGCAACAGATGTTCAAAATTCATCATAGGAAAAATTATGCATGGAGTGGGACATAAAATGTACTGGAGGTATTTTAGATCTACGTGCTCCCCAGTAACACATGACTGGACTGTAGTTATTCATATGATCTGATAATGTTAACGCCTGAAATATTCTAGCTGGGTGAATTGCTAAGATCCAATCAATAAGGGATTCAGTTCCAGTTTTGTAATTCTGATGTGTAGTTAGTAAAAATACTTGATGAAGATTATTACCTATTAGTTCATCTTTAATTATAGAATTAGCCTGATCTAACCAATTTATATTAGCACCTCCCAGCATTATCAATTCTTTAGTTGTTCAACTTAGAATGTTTATGATGATAAAATGTTTATTTTTATACAGGATAAAGTTTGTTAGGGTAAAACCTTATTTTCAACAACTACCTGCACAATTATTATACAAAATACAGTGGTATATTAGGACTCGGGTTAACACATAAACACAGTGTTACTCATTAGGATTAAAACATATATGTTATATATAGCATTCACAGGGACAGTTTAGGGGGTTTCTAATATCCATCAGAAATTTGTGAAGCAGTTTTATGGACTTTATATCATCTGACAGAGCATTCCATGGCTTAGCCATGCTCATTTGTAATGTTGCATCCCCAAAACCATTGTGTGTCCTACATGGTAAATTTAAACTATTAAATCTCAGATTATACCTATTTTCTCCCAATATTTCACATTTCACAAAATGATGTAATGGATGAGACTCTTGAATGTATAAGTTTGTAACACCAGAACAACCATAAATATAGCCTTTTTTTCTCAGGCCTTAGCCAATCCGAGGCCTGCTAAACTTTACAATGGTGAGTCCCATATATACACACTCAGTCACAAATCTTGCTAATTTATAATACATTTGATCTATTTTACATAAAACCATTTTTGAGGAATTCCTATACAGCAAAGATCCACATTCTAAAACTGGGATTAATAATTGTTTAACCATTTTTGACCTTTAGACCTGGTCTCTTTTGTAAGATAGTCAGATACTCTTCTCAATGCACCCAATTTCTGATTTAATCTTTTTACTGTTTGATTTACATGTTCTTTGTAGGTCATTCTATCATCAATCAGGACCCCCAAATATGTATAACGTTTTACATTATGCACTTTAGAGCCACTACTAAATTTAATATCCAATTCTCCTTTTGATTACTCTTTCTTCAAAATGAAAAGTGTATGCACTGTGTTTGTTTCCTGTTAATTAAAATACATGATTTATTAAATCAAGATTCCACTGAAATCAGATCCTCCTGTAATTTTTGCTCCTGTGAGGTATGCCTGTCAGCAGACACCACCAAGACAGTGTCGTCCGCGTACAGTCGGACCTCACTGTTGATAATATTTTTCATCAAATCATTTACCTATACACTGAAGAGTAAAGGGCCCAAAATGGAACCCTGTGGTACTCTTCATTTTACTTCTCTCATTTATGATACATATTTTCCATACATCACACATTGTTTTCTCTATGATAAACAAGATCTGAACCACCGTAGAGGTTCTGTGTGCACCCTAATCCCATATCGTTTTTATAAAAATATCCAGTGGTCAACCAAATCAAAGGCCTTACTGAGGTTCACAAACACTGCCCCTTTGTCCCTACTCAAATTCAGGGAAATTGTTACTAAATTATTAAAATCAATCAGGGCAGTGTCCCTGGACCTCCCCACCCAGAAACCATGCTGACCAGCAGACATCAAGCCATATTGTTCCAAATACTGGCAAAGTTGTCTATTCACCATTATCTCCATAACTTTGGACGAGACTGATAACAAAACAGCTGGTCTATACTGTAGTTTGTAGGTGAGGTGCCCCCCACCCCTTTAAAAATAGGAACTATCTTGCCCACTTTCCAAACTTCTGGGAAAATGTTACTACACAAACTCCAATTAAGCAAGTATGTTTATAATCTAAAAGAAAAGATAACCCCCTTCTGAACACCCTGGAGGTATACAAAAGCTTGATACATATAAATGCTTCACTTTCCCTAATTACATTTTTACAGCAAAAAATTAACATGAAGTAGATAAATACTCCACATATTCAACTGCGACTGAATAATTAGAATGAATGTACATCAGAACCCCTCATCCTTCACCTGCCTGTTCCTGCACAAAAGATTATAACTATCTAACGAAATTTCACAGTCTGATATTTTTTGAGTAAGCCAAGTTTCAAAGTAATTATGTCAAAGTTATGAGTTTGAACCAAGACTCGAAAATCATCAGGCTTGGGTATCAGACTATAGATGTTCAAATGCGCCACAGACAAGGAACCCTTGGGTTTGATAGCAGGTGGACTATACAGAATTAAGTATTGTAGGGCCTGGGTTCGGCTGGATATTATGAGCAAGTCAAAGCAACAAAAGTATTTGCATTCTTTTGCTATAAGCATGACTTAACCTTGTGTAATCCTTTCGGGAATAATCAATCTAACACATTCTTTTTAAGTGATAAATAAAAACGAACCCTGCAAAGCTAAACCTGTTCTCCAGACATTTATAGCACCCCAATAGCTCAATTGTACATCTAAACAAACAATATATGATTGGAAGGTTAAATCAAGTCCATTAGTCCTGTTTGCAGTGGAAGGATCAGTGAAAACTGTAGCATTCAAACAAACCCAAGTAAAAAGGTAACACAACACATTTTGAAACTAAGTTAACAGAATAATTATGTGAAAATGGTATAATACCTGGTCTCAGCCTAATTGCCTCCACCAACCCCCTACATTTTGCCTGCACTAAGCCACCACTGTTGTCAGATGCCATCGTATCTAACTGCACACCAGATTTAAATTCCCAAATTCCAACAAGTGGGCTGCCACTACTAATCAAGGGGAGGGGCCGTAGTGCAGGGATGTGCAGCTGAACTGACTGACAGGGTTCAATAATAAATTAAAATGTCACTTAGTCATGGGGAGAGTTAGTATGTGCAAATAACCAAGATAACAGAAAAGTCTCTGGAAAGATGACAAAGTCACTTAAGGCAAAACACTTGTAGGTTTTAGTCATGAAATAAGAAACTCTCTCATTCGGTATTCAGTTATTTGAAGGGCTGTGAACTGCAGTTTCAGATGCCACTGATGCTATCTTACAGTCTCTTGAAGAGCTGAGTACTGCAGATGCTGTTACTTATAGTACTGATGGCACAGATAAATTTGACTACTCAGGCTGGAATGTCAAAGTACTGTAATATGTAACAGAAGGGTCTGAGGTACAGCCTGCCACACTTCACGGAGTACCTGCACTTTGTCCACACTTTAGGCATCTGTGGCCTGGATATTCAAACGGGTTGCACATGGCGCAACAGGGATGCACCATGTGCAACCCACCAATGCGCCCCAGCACGATACTGAAAGGGGCAAGTTGCGATGCGCAACTCCCGATACGCCAGGGCACAACAGAAATGTATGCGGTGCAAGTGGGGGCGTGCCAATGAATATGCGGCACATCCCAATATTCAGCCCAGGATGTGCGGCACATATGCTGGCAAAAACCCGCCTTGAGCTGCTCGGGGGGGCAACAATGTGCCTGGTAAAACCAGGAACAAATCTAGGCCACTCACAAGCGAGCTGCTATATTGCAGGGCGCACTACGGCAGCCACCAGCCCACCCAGAACACTGACCCCAAGCTCCCTGCCCTGGGAGTGTTGTGCCCCCCCGCCCCGTCACAGGCGATTGTACACTGAATAACCTGGTGGTCCAGTGGAACCCCTCCAGCGCCCGATCACGGGCATAGGTATATATATTCCCTGGTGGTCCCGTGGAAGGTCCCCCATTGCCCGATCGTGGGCATATGTGAAAATAGCATCCCTGGTGGTCCACTGGAATCCCCCCATCGCCCGATCGTGGGCGGACATAGCAGTGGTAGCCCTGGTGGTCCAGTGGACCCCCTCCTCACTCACCCACTGAGGTCCCCACCACCAAAGCACCCCCAGTCAGCAGCAACGCATACCGCCACATGCCTCCCGCCACCGCCGACTGACAGCGTACAGTACGGTCTACCATCGTCTGTTGGTCCACCGCATACATTACAGTGCAGACCATATCAGGGTTACACAGTTTGACAGAATGAACACGTTCATTCGCTATGGCCGGGCCTATGTAGTACAGAGTGATCTCATGCCCATTGGTCCATGCAGTGAATCAATGGGCGACAGACTGTACTGTATGCTGTCAGTCGGAGGGCGGCATGTGGATGGGTGCTGCCGCCCACCACTGACTGGGGGTGCTGGGCATGGAGGACCCAGTGGGCGGGTGGGGAGGGGGGTCCACTTGACCACCAGGGCTACCACTTCTATGTCCGCCCGTGATCGGGCAATTGGAGGGGGGTTCCACTGGACCGCCAGGGATCTTTTTTTCATATGCCCGCGATCGGGCGATGGGGGGGGGAGGATTACCACTGGAACACCAGGGATTTTAGCATGCCTTATGCCTGCGATCAGGTATACAGGAGCGGGGGAACCGCCATGGGATCGCTGGGCGTCGGTCCCTGACGGCTACAGCATGGCAGAGTGCCAGGCGCAAGTCGCCAGGTATCGGCGCACCACATGCAAATGGGGGCATAATGACATGCAAATGGCCCCATTTGCACCTTGCATGCATAATGGCCTCATCTGCATGCCCAGTGCTGACTATCATAGTTGATCCGCCTAGCGCAACTGCATTTTGCTGGCGCATCCCCCTGCTCCAGTTATGCCACTTGCACTGGCGCAGTGCCACTGCGCTGTGCGCAGTGTGTGCATCATCAGTGCCATATTCAACGGTGCTGTGCCATGGCGCAGCACCGCTGAATATTGCCTGGTCCATGCCCTGGCGCAGCCCAGCTGCACTGCGCCTGGGCTTGCGCACCTGCCCGGCGCAGTTTGAATATCCAACCCTGTATGTTTAATGTACTTACTTGGTAAACAAAAACAAATAAAAATAAATATGAAAGCCACAGTTAGTCTTACTACTCTGAGTGGTTTCATGGGTGGTCTTATAGCGTGAGCAGTGGAGGAAATAGAGTAAAACCTGGGGGAACTCTGTTCTAGGACTGAAATTAAAAGGCTGACTTTGAGTAACAAAATGTGGAAGGACTGCTCTTACGTAAAATGTATCCCCCCCCAAAAAAAAAAAGAATAGACCTGACTAAATGAAGTATTAAAAGCGCAACATATAATAAGGAAATCTGACCCATCATGTATGTTCTATCCTGCATCTGAGGTAGTAGGTTCCCTCCATTAATTGTTTTCATTTCTAACACAGAGCATAAGAACAGTGAAGCAAAGCTGATCCATTCTGACATTTGATGTCTGCAAGTGAAACTGCTGTTAATGTGTAATAGTACCCACAGCTATCATATTATCACATTATAAATCATGTAAGAGTACATGCTGCCATAGAAAAAACCTTTTCTAAATTTTTTTTTTTTAAGTCGCATCTTTTTTTTTCTTTTGTGGACCATGCCATTTAGAACAGCGTATGGCTCTGCTTGCACCATCGCTATGGCAACTGTACACTCAGCACATGAGCATCTTTCTGCTGTATGAGAGATGTCTCTCACAAAGAGTGTAAACTTCTGCTGATTGGCTGAGAAGCATAAGAGATGCTCTTAGGATTTATAATAATTTTATGAAAAAGTCAGTAAAGAAGGCACTAACAAAACTGAATTAGTATTTGAAAAAAAAAAAAAAAAAAGCTTCTACAAAAAATACAGGCTTGCAGGTTAAAGGGACACATTCATGCCCCAAGGCCATTATTTATTTATTTATTGAAATGTTTCACCAGGAAGGGCACACTGAGCAACAAGATGCTCATCTCACGGTGCAACCTTGGGGGACAGAGGAGAGACCATGATACATAACATTGAGTTATACATTGGAGTCCTGAATTATGGGGTGACATTGCATACATTGTTTACATACAGGAATTAAGAGTATCATTACATGCATTGTTTACAAACATACATTCATACATGCTTACATTACATTGAATTACAATTACACAATGCTGACAGCTATAACTTGTTGTCTTAAGAGTGTAGAGAACAGGGAGTAGGGTTTAAGTCAGGATTACGTTACACTGAACACAGAACAGTCACTGACTAAGGGAGTACGATTGACAGTTACAAAGCCCATGAAAACTGTTTTCAAGTAAGGAACTGGGCTCACCTGTAGTTGGAAGAACTTGAGAGCTACAGATGACTGAATCTGTTCAAAATTTATACAACATTGCAGCCATTTCTAAAACACTGTTATGTCATCAAGGAAACACAAGCTGTGCCTGATGACATGGAATCAAGAACTTCTTTCTCAATGACATCACAATGTTCTACAACTAATTGCAAGGTGGTACAGTATGCACCATTAATAACAGACACAGATAGTTTGGACAGCTACTGTACTTATAGCAGATGAAACTTTGTTGCCAAAAGTCATTGTGTATGTTCTCTGTATTATAACTTTAAGATACAGCATACATGTACTGCCGTTTATAGCAACCACTGGGACTACTAAGTGCCACTAGTTAAAGATGTTAATCACTGTCACTCCTCCTCGTTAGGCAGGCATTTAAATGACAATCAGCACTAGCAGCCCAGTACCAAATTCTTTTGTTGTGAGCAGCAGCATTTGTGGGTTAGCAGCATGTCTGGAAAAATGAACTGAAATCACTCTAGCCAGAAAAACAGAGATTCTTGCTGAAACTGAGAAGCTCCCCAAGCTCAGCCTGCAAGATCTGTCAGTGCACTTAGTCATTCCCAAATCAAGCATCAGTATTAATACTGGACAGACTTCGTCATCTGTATCTCTGAAGTGCTTTCAGCTACAGATGAGCACAATATCACATTTGAAAGGGCATTTTATGGGCTTTCAAACTACATAAGGATGTTTCCCTTTAAGTTCATATGGACAGTCTAAATATCACATAAGAGTATCCCCACTTACATTCTCAGAGCACCATAATTACTTATCTTTAGTTTGCAATTGTCTCACCCTCAGAATTTGTATGGAGACATTTATAGCTATAATAGACATCATGAATTGCCTTACAGACCTGTAGGAGAACTGCATTTAAAGTGAACCATCCATGTACAGAGGCTGATGTAGTTTGAAAGACCATATGATGCTCCTTCAAATGTGGGTTTTAGACTCACCTGTAGCTGAGAACACTTCAGAGATAACAGAGGAGTTAGTCTGTTCAATATTAATACTACATTCCAGCCATTTGTACAACACTGTGACAGCATCGAGGAACAAGCTATTTGACTCCGTGTCATTAGGCACAGCTTTTTCCTCGATGACATCACAATGTTTTAAAAATGGCTGCAATTAACATTAATGTTGAACAGATTCAGTCATCTCTATCTCTGGAGTGCTTCCAGCTACAGGTGAGCCAAGCTCATTTGAAAACACTTTTCATGGGCTTCCAAACTTCGATGTCCACTGGGCATAAATGTGTCCCTTTAAATATATACCAAATATGCAATAGCCTGACTCAAAATATGCCATTTATCTTCATGAGTGAGGTGGCAAGACAATAACTCTTGAGTGGCAGAGCCATGAGTGAGTTACAGTATAGAAGTCTTTCCCCCCCTCAATAGTGTTGATATGTGTCATATTCTGAGTCAGGCCATTATTGTCCATTTTATAGAACATTTGTCCAATTTATAAAATATATTTTAAATGGAAAAGCTTTTAAATTAGTTCTTTTTATAAAGCTTTTACTGTTTTTGATTTCACTGCTCTGTTTTAAGTGCAGCAGATGCCATTGTGATGTCATCGGGCATTGTACAAGCTGCTCTCACATTGGTTAATATTTCCTTTGTGACCTATTCAATGGAGAGATAAATGTTGATGATGCATCCAGGATTTAGATACATGATCTGTCTTCATTTAGAATTTTTTCTGTTGCAAGTGTAAGTCATTTATCTGTAAGGTTTGGCTCTCACCTACATTGCCTAAATTACAGATTTGTTGTAATTTAAATTTATTACACTTATCATGGTCTTTTATTTTGTTTTGTTTTTTTTATTATTTTTTGCTACTACAGAAGGCTTGAGTGGTTTCTATGGTTACTGAACACTTAGTACGAGAGTCGCTCTTTGCAAAATTAGTATCTGTCATTTTAAGAAGAGTTAATTTGATTGGTTGAAATGCCTTCCATCACATGGAAGGATTTTTAATTTCAAATCTAGTAATTCCCACACATTTTGCATATTAGTTACATGAACTGTTTGTTCAAAAAATCATAGAAATTTTCTTTTTGGTGCTATAAGTATTGTCACGAATACTAGAAGGATTTGGCCATTTTTGTACGCTGACAAATTGAATGAAATTCACTCATTTTCAAGTGAAATCATTTGTTTTGTATGAAATAAACTAATCTTTGTGCAAAAAATACAGGTTACTCACCTGTAACAGGAGTTCTAGGAATGGTATATGTTGTTCATCCACACTGTCTGGCAGGTTCCTTGCCGCTTTAAATCTTGCCGGAAGGTCTTCAAGCTGGCTCCTCCCACCCACCCAGGTGGTAAAACTCTTGGCTTTGCCCCATGATGCCAGATCTAGCCCGCTGGAAGCCAGATTGTGCGTCGGCCGGGGAGGTTGGAATAGTGGATGAACAACATATATACCATTCCTAGAACTCCACAGGTGAGTAACCTGTACTTCTAGGACATGGATATGTTGTTCATCCACACTGTCTGGTAGACCTCAGCAGTTCTCTGGGAGGAGGGAGGCAAGGCGCACACCCCCTACTTAGGGAATAAAGACTGGAGAACCGAGGCTCCAAAACCAGCATCCCGGCGTGACTCAAGGTCGATGTGGTAGTGGGTAATGAAGGCATGTTCCGACTTCCAGGTAGCAGCCCTGCAGATATCATGGATAGGGACATCCCTGGAAGCAGCCACCGATGCAGCGGTATGGCGGGTAGAATGAGCTCTTATCCCTCTGGGAGGCTCCATGCCCGCCAACCTATAGCAGAGATCTATGCAGGAGGTGACCCACCTGCTTATCGTCCGCCTGGCTGCAAGTCTGCCAGATGAGGCTTCAGCGTAGGTGACAAACAGCTGGCGAACCTCTCCCCGAACTTCAGCCATCTGCTCCTTATAATAAGTGAGTGCTCTTCTAGGGTCCAAAGTATGGAGCCTATATTCGACCTCCGAGGTGTGATTGGGGTAGAACACTGGCAGAGTCAACACCTGGTTAAGGTGAACTGCCACCACCTTCGGAAGGAACTTCGGTGGGGGGCGAGGACAACCTTGTCCCTGTGGAAGACCAGATAAGGAGACTAGATGGACAGTGCCTGGAGCTCTCCTGTCCTTCTGGCTGACGTGATAGCCACCAGGAAGGCGAAGGCGGTTTTCCACGACAGGTGGGAGATATCGCATCTGTGCATTGGTTCGAATGGCTTGCCCATGAGCTTGGCCAATACCAGCAGTAGATCCCATGGAGGTGGAGGTTCTCACACCGGAGGGGAAATGTGATCATACCTTGAAAAAGCGCCAGACCACCTTCTCCTGGCGCCATCGACTGCTTCCCGGCCCGCGCCTGCAAGGAGAGAGATGGCTGCCAGGTGCACCTTAAGGGTCACGACTGTGCCCTTGTTGAGAAAGGACCACAGGTAGTCCAGAATGCTTGGTTAAGGAACAGGAGGAAGGGTCCAAGCCCTTCCCTGACACCAAATAGAGAATCTCTTCCATTTGAAGGCGTAGCATTTCCTGGTCGACTCCTTACGGGACACCTCAATGACGCTGAGGACCTCGTCAGAAAGACCCAAGGCCTGGAGCTCTAGCCTCTCAGGAACCAGGCCGTCAGGTGCAAGAATTGAAGGTCTGGATGGAATACCTTCCCCTGATTGACTGAGATCAGGTCCAGGCGGGCTGGAAGCCGCCTCGGGAGCCTGGAGCCGAGGCTGAGGAGATCTGGATACCAGAACTGGTGGGGCCAGTCTGGGGCTACCAGAATCACCTGCGCCTTGTTCCTCCTTACCTTGAGAAGCACCTTGTGGATCAAGGGAAATGGGGGAAAGGCGTAAAAGAGGCCCGAGGTCCAAGGCCTCGAGAAGGCATCCCCCTGCAGCGAGCCCTGCTGAGGGGGATGGGCATGGAACAGTCTCAGCTTCGCCTTCTCCCTGGAGGCAAACAGGTCCGCCTGAGGCGTGCCCCAATGGGAGAAGAGATCTTGTACTACCTCCGGCAGGAGAGACCACTCGTGAGACGCAGCCCCTATCCGGCTTAGGGTATCAGCCAGGGTGTTGAGGCCTGCCACGTGAATGGCTAGAGATCCGCCTCCAGGCTGCGCATCAGGGGACCATATGCGGAGAGCTTCCTTGCATAACAGCATGGAGCACGCCCCGCCCTAGGCGGTTTAGGTAGTACATGGTCGCGGGTATTGTCCATCTGGACCTGAATCACTTGACCCCGTGAGAAATGGAGCGAAGGGTGAGAGCTAGACGGACCGCTCGGAACTCCAGCAGGTTGATATGGCATCGGGATTCCCGAGGGGACCAGAGGCCATGCACTCTGTGCTCCCTCAGATGGGCACCCCAACCCATCAGAGATGCATCGGTCGATAGAGAGACCGTCGGCTCGGGGCGGACGAACGGGATGCCCTCCTGCAGATGTGCCAGAACAGTCCACCACTGGAGAGCATTCCACATCTCCTGGGTCATGGTCATGGGCTGGTCCAACGGATCGCAGTGTTGTGACCATTGGCTGGCCAGTCCCCATTGAAGGGGATGCATGTACCAACGGGCCCAATGGACCACGCTGGTGCAGGCCGCCATGAGGCCCAGGAGGTGCAGGAAGTCCTGGGCAGGGCGCGATTGCCCAACCAGAAATGATTGGGCAAAGGAGGAAAGAACCTCGGCCCTGTCCACTGGGAGCCGAGCTCTGGCTCGAAGAGAGTCGAGCTCTGCCCCGATGAAGTGTATCACCTGCTTCGCACGAAGTTCCTGACTTGGCCTCGCTGATGAGGAGGCCAATCTGAGAGCAAACCTGGAGGGCCAGATCTCTAGACCGCCCACCTCTGCTCTGGAGGGACTGCACCAACCAGTCATCCAGGTAGGGGTACACCCAGACCCTCTGTGCCAGAGGAATGCTGTCACCACTGCCATGCATTTGGTGAAGACCCTGGGAGCTAGAGAGAGGCCGAAGGGCATGGCCCGGAACTCGTAGAGGGATCCCTCCGCTCAGAAGCGGAGGAATCTCTGATGAGACGGACGGATCGGGACATGAAAGAACGCATCCTGGAGGTCCAGGGAACAGAACCACATGCTTGTTCCAAAGATGAGATTATCTGAGCCAGTGTGACCATCCTGAAGGTCCGAGACCTTAGGAACCTGTTCAGGTCGTGCAGGTCGAGAATGGGGCACCAGCCCCCCGTCCGCTTTGGGACCAGGAAATACCTGGACACAAACCCCGGGTCTGGAGGAGGATCCACCACCTTCCTGATTACCTCTTTCTCAAGGAGCAGGACAACATCGGCTCGGCGGGCCGACAGCGAGGCTTCGGACCCCGTGGCCCCACGGGGGGCGACGGCTTGAAAGGGAGGGGTCTGCTTGAATTCCAGAGGCACTCCCTTTCCTACCACCTCCAACACCGGTCCGTGGTGACAGCGGACCAGGCGGAAAGGAAGTGGCGGAGCTGTCCCCCCACGGGGAGACCCAGGGAAGAGTGACGAGGTTGGGGGTGACACCCCTCAACCCGTCACTGGGCAGGCTTGGAGGAGGGACCGGCCAAGGGACCTCTGGGCCTTTACCTCCTTGCTTCCTGTTGGAGGAAGCCGCTGGCTTGGGTTTGGGACACCAAGTGCAAGCCTGCTGGCCCTGTTGCTGGTGCTGTTGGGCCGGTCGTGCTGCAGGGGCCGAAGGACGAAAGGACTTATGCTGCTGCTGACGGCAGCCTTTGTCCCTCTGGGCGGAGGTGACCAAGTCCAGAGTGGCGTTGGACTTTTCGATCCGCTGGTGGTGTCCCTCCAGTCCAGGGCCGAAGAGGTCAGTCCCCAAGAAGGGGACGTCCGCCAACTTGTGCTGGGTATCCGCCGTGAAGGTGGATATCCTCAGGATTCACCTATGTCCAGAGCAGTCTGAAGCTGCTGCTTCGCCACCGCCCTACCCTGGTCCCACACCTGATGGACCGTGGTCTGCAGGTCAGCCGGGAGATGAGGGACAACCTCATCCAAGGAGCCCATGAGGGCGTGGGAGAAGTGTGCCATCAGCACATCCGAGCTGGCCTGTCGGAGGCCGAGGGAGGACGCAGCGTACACCTTGCGCCCGGCAAAGTCCAGCTTTTTGGACTCTTTGTCGGGGGGCTTATCCACGTCCTGAGCATTTCCGGAACGCCGGAAGACACTATCAGTGACTAACCCCTCGGCAGAGGGGTGCTCCGAGAAACCAGGCAAAGAGCCAGTAGGGACCGCATACTTCCTGGACATCCTGGCCGAGGGCGCAGGACAGGAAGCAGGCCGCTGCCAAAAAGCTCAAGGCTGGGCCGACAATGGCCTCAGCCACCGGGAAGGCCTCCATGGTGAATCCCGGGTCCAGTATCTCCGTCAGGGGATACTTGGCCCGCTTGGACACGGGCTCGAGCTGCATCCTGGTGGACTCGAGATGAGCCAAGCAGACCCATGAAGGACGATGGGCTATCGTCCAAATGACTGGCCCCGGAGGACTCAGGTCGACCTGCCTGGAGAACAGGAGGAGTCATCATCCCGGTTCGAAGAGTCTCGCGAAAGAGCTGCCTGGGCCTGAGCCACCCTCCACCTGCCGTGGACGGTCGGGAGTGAGGGTGACCGACAACCTGTGGGGAAGGCCGTGACCCGACCGAGAATCCTTGGTCGGTGCCCCAGACTTCAGTTGTGGAGGCGGAGGTTCCACCACAATCGGTGGAGCAGCTAGTTTCGGCCAAACAACCAGCCCAGAAATGGGCATCTCGACTGCGGCGAGCGGTTGCTTCGGCTGTTCGGGCAACAGCCACTTGATGGTCGGGGGATGAATCGGAGTCGATTTACTCTCGGACAACAGTAACTGCTGCCACATAAGCTCCTCGTAATGCCTGCGCAATTTGGTGCCGAAGCCTCTACCATCCTAGGAGGAGGATGGAGGAACGGTGTCCGCCGGGCTACTTCGTACCGACTGCCGGCGTTGGCGGGAACGGCTTGACCGAGATGAAGTCCGAGACCGAGACCCTCGGGGTAATCGAGGGCAGGCCTGGGAAGGGGCAGGGGACACCCGGTCTTCCCTCGGCTCAGACACTTTAGCCGGGGACTGCCACCAGGGGAACCGGCGAGTCGTGGTCTAGGCCTAGGCAGTAGATGCACATGGAGTGCGGATCCGTCCTGGACATCTTCTGCCGCAAGGGCACCTCCGAAAGCCGGGGATCGATTTGTCCATCGCAGTCGCGAGGGATAATGAAGACCGAAGTTTAGAAAACTTCAAAACTAGTTTCGGACGAACCGAAGAGTTAGGATCCAGTCTAAAACGCAGAGCGCTAAGGAGGGAACCTGAGCTTCCAAGTGGTAAGGAAGATCTGGCATCATGGGGCGGAGCCGAGAGTTTTACCACCCGGGTGGGTGGGAGGAGCCAGCCTGAAGACCTTCCGGCAAGATTTAAAGCGGCAAGGAGCCTGCCAGACAGTGTAGATGAACAACATATCCATGTCCCTAGAAACAATGTGTTGTGTAAACTGGGAGTTTGACTTGAAAATTGATTTTTTTTGCATTTTTTTTTTCCAATTCCACCCAGCCCTAGTATTTGTGAATGCCTCTTTTAGATCACCTCTGCCTGCCTCAGGATCATGTTTAATTTCCTTCCTTTTTCTCCATTACAGACAAACCCCAGGTTCAGTGCCTGAAGGCTTACAAGGCTCAGGAGAATGACGAGTTGACTCTGGAGAAGGCCGATGTCCTCATGGTCACCGAGCAAACCAAAGAAGGTTAGTATAAAGGAGGGGTGTCAGGCTTTCTAATTTGGTAGTTACACAGCAGCCAGTGCATCCAGTGATAGAATGGGAGAACCCTCCTCTCCCATTTCCTGCTGTCAGTGAGTTACCATGAGAATATCCATATCCCTATCTCTGGAATACATTACCAAAGGCCCTGCAAATGTCCAGCTCCTTGGACAGCTTTAGAAAAGGCCTAAAAACTCACCTTCTAGAGTGGTACCTATGCCCCTGCCTTCGCTGACTCCCCCTTACAGTCAGTTAAGGTCTTACACATGTATGATGCAGATTCTGGTCTGGTTCTATGACCCACCAGTATATCTGAATGCTGTGTATGTTCTGTTTATTGTATATTCTGTTGATTGTCTGTTCCAGATGCTATGCACCTACAGAGCACTTGTTCGATCCAAGATTTCCACTTTGAATCATCCAACATGTTAAGTGTTCCTCATGTCTAGATTACATAGGGTTCTGTCTCCCAAGACCAAAATTCATTGTTCAGTGTATGTGTAATTAATCCAGCCATTACTTTGTACCCTGTAAGCAGTGTTTTTAATGCATTATTCCCTCTCCCTGTATATGATGTACTTTCTATTCGATTGTTATGCATGTAATTAATCCTGGATCACCCCTGAAAAAGGGACCCCTGGTTCCAGTGGGCTTTTCAAATAAATTACCCATGATTTCTCTTGAAACAAGCAAAGGAACCCATGTGCAGGGGGCTGGAGTCGGGGTTTGCTCACCGATCCCATAACAATGGGCACAGACAGTAAGGGATGAGTGTTGGTTATCCCATAGTGATACCCTCCTTCTCCAGGTGGAGGGCAAGTGCACTGGGAATCCTATAGTGGGCCTCTCCTTCTGCAAGAGAGAGCAGGTAGAATATTAAGCATCCCACAGTGGGCCTCTCCTTCTCTAGGGGAGGGCAGGTAGAATATCTGGCATCCCACAGTGGGCCTCTCATTCTTCCCAGAAGAGCGGATGGAGAACTAGGCACCCATAGTGGCACTTTCCTTCTTCAGGGAAGGGCAGGTGGAGGATTGGGCATTCCAGGGCAGGGCAAGCTGGTGGGAGGGAGATTCAGGAAGCACCTCAGAAAGTACAGTAGTTCTCTACAGAGAGGTTGGTGAATAAGTGGAACAGGTTGCCAGATAAGTTGGTCACTGGAGGGATTCAGGTGAGGTTGGGAGAGACATATGGAGCTGGTGGATAGCAGGGGAGAATGACATGGGAGGTGGAGTGAGTGACCACTCCATAAACACTTCTGGATACACCTGGATTTCATGACTGTGAACCAGAAAAACAGGTTACTCACCTGTAACAGTAGTTCTAGGAGTGGTACATGATGTACATCCACACTTCTGGCAGTGTTCATTTTTCTTTAAGGCTTGCCAGAATGTCAAGCTGGCTTCTCCCACCCACCCATGTGGTAACTCCCTCGGTACTGCCCCATGACGTCAAATCTTACCTACTGGAAGCAAGAATCAGTGTGCCACTTGCCAGGGGAGGTCGGGTGGGTCAGTGTGGATGTACATCACATACCACTCCTAGAATTACTGTTACAGGTGAGTAACCTGTTTTTCCAGGAACATGGATATGATGTACTATCCACACTTCTGGCAGACTTCTAGCAGTTCTCCGGGAGGAGGGGGCAAGGAGCAAACCCCCTATTTAGGGAAAAGAAATTGGAGAACCAAGGCCCAAAACCAGCATCCTGGCATGACTCAAGGTTGATGTGGTATTGGGAAATGAAGATGTGTGCTGATTTCCAGACAGCAGCCCTGCAGATTTCCTGGATAGGGACATCCCTGGAAGCAGCCACCGAGGCAGCAGTATGACGGGAGGAATGAGCCCTTAGCCCTATGGGAAGACTCCCTACCCATCAACTTATAGCAATGGTCGCTGCGGGATACAATCCACCTGCTAATCATCTGCTTAGCTGCCGGTCTGCCAGATGCAGCATCAGCATCGGTGACAAGTAGCTGGCGAACCTCTCCCCGAACTCCAGCCTTGTGCTCCCTATAGTAGGCAAACACTCATCGCAGGTCCAAAGTATGGAGCCTGTGCTCAGCCTCTGAGGTGTGGCTGGTGAAGTACACCAGGAGAATGATTACCTGGTTAAGGTGAGACTCCCACACAACCTTCAGGAGGAACTTCGGGTTAGGGCGAAGGACAACTTTGTCCCTGTGGAAGACCAGGTAAGGAGACTCCACCAAGAGCACCTGAAGCTCACGGATCCTTCTCGCTGACATGACAGCCAGCAGGAAAATGGTCTTCCATGACAGGTGAGACATATCACATCTGAGTATCAGTTTGAATGGCTTGCCCATGAGCTTTGCTAACACCAGCTACAAGTCCCAAAGTGGTGGTGGTTCATGCACTGGAGGGAAATGTGGTCAAGGCCTTTGGAAAAGCACCAGACCACCTTCTCCTGTGCCACCGATGGCATATCAGCCCATGTCCCGTATGCAGAGATGACTGCCAAGTGCACCTTAAGGGTCATCGACCGAAGGCCCGACTGAGAGAGGGACCAAAGGTAGTTAAGAATGCTAGCCACCAGACAAGATAAAGGGTCAAGCTCTTTGCCCTGGCACCAAATGTAGAACCTCTTCCATCTAAAGGCATAGCATTTTCAGGTCGACTCTTTCCAAGAAGCCTCAACCATGGTGAGGACATCTTCGGAGAGACCCAAAGCCTGTAACTCTTGCCATTCAGGAACCAGGTTATCAGGGGCAGGGATTGAAGGTTCGGATGGAGTAACTTCTCCTGACTGCAAGAGAGCAGGTCCGGGCAGAGATGAAGATGCCACGGGAGCCTGCAGCTGAGGCTGAGGACATTGGGGTACCAGAACTGGTGGGGCCAGTCCAGAGCCACCAGGATCATCCATGCCTTGTCTCGCCTGGCTTAGATCAACACTTTGTGGATCAGTGGAAATGGCAGGAAGGCATAGAGGAGGCCCGGGGTCCATGGCCTCAAGAAGGAATCCCCCCTTCAACGTTCTCTGTTGAAGGGGGCAGGCACAAAACAGCATCAGCTTGGCATTCTCCCTGGAAGTGAACAGGTCCACCTGAGGGGTGCCCCAGTGGGAGAACAGGTTGTGTACTACCTCTTGATAGAGAGAGACCACTTGTGAGATGCCTCACCCACATGGTCGTGGGCATCCGCCAGCAGGGTGGAGACACTGGCTATATGGATTGCCAGGAGATTGGTGTCCAGGCTGAGCATGAGGGTCCAGATGTGGAGAGCTTCCCTGCACAGAAGAAGGGAGTGCATCCTGCCCTGTTTGCTGAGGTAGTACACAGTCGTGGTGTTGTCCATCTGGACCTGAACGACCGGACATTGAATGTGTGGAGCAAAGGCTGTCAGTGCCAGGCAAACTGCCTAAAGCTCCAGCAGGTTGATATGGCATCAGGACTCCTTAAGAGTCCAGAGTCCATGGAATCTGTGGTCCCCCAGTTGGGCATCCCAGCCCATTAGGAAGGCATCTGTTGTGATAGTGACCATCGTCTCTGGGAGGACAAACGGGATCTTTTCCTGCAGATATTACAGGACTAACCACCACTGAACGTCGTCCAACATCAGCTGGGTCACAGTGAATGGATGGTCAAAGTAGCTCTGGCACCAAGACCACTGGCGGGCAAGCTCCCACTGCAGACAGTGCATTCTCCACCGGGCCCAATGGACCATGCTGGTGCATCCCACCATGT
The DNA here is from genome assembly GCA_016271365.2 of Neoceratodus forsteri. Lineage (NCBI taxonomy): Eukaryota > Metazoa > Chordata > Ceratodontiformes > Ceratodontidae > Neoceratodus > Neoceratodus forsteri. The sequence continues at coordinate 613,016,808 of CM028138.1, read as the reverse complement.
ATCCCAAGAGGCGCAAGAAATCCCGAGCAGGACGCAACTGCCCAACCCAAAATTACTGGGCAAAGGAGGACAGAGCCTCCGCCCAGTCTGACGGAAGCTAAGCCCTGGCCCTGCAACAGTCAAGCTCTGCCCCAATGAAATGTATGACCTGGAAGGTACGAGCTCCAACCTGGCCTCATTGACCAGGAGGCCAAGGGACAAGCAGGTCTGGAGGGCCAGGTCCATGGACTGCTCCACCTCCTCCCTGGAGGGACCTACTATAATCCAGTGGTCTAGGTAGTGGTACACCTGGACCCTTCGGTGCCTCAGGTAGGTTGTCACCACTGCAATGCACTTGTTGAAGACAATGGGAGCCAAGGATAGGCTAAAGAGCATGGCTTGTAACTTGAAGAGAATCCCCTCCACATGGAACCGCAGGAACCGGCGGTGGGACGGATGTATGGGGACATGGAAGAATGCATCACGAAGATCCAGAGCGCAGAACCACATGTTCTACTCCAGAGATAGAGTGATCTGAGACAGTGTGACCATACTTAAGGTGTACAACCGAAGGAACTTGTTTGGGTCGTGTAGATCTAAGATGGGGAGCCAGCCCACCATCCGTTTTGGCACCAGGATGTACCTGGAGACAAACCCCGGGCTTACTGGAAGGTCTGGGACTGGAGCCACTACCTCCTTCTGGAGGAGTTGGGTGATGTCTTCCTGAAGGGCTGATAGCGTGCCAATGGACATCATGTCCTCCCATGGGGCACGGGCTCGGCAGGGCAGGTAAACCTCGAACTCTAGAGGCAGACCCTGGCCAACCACCTCAAAGACTCACCTGTCCGTGGTGACAGTGGACCAGGTGGAAATGAAGTGGTGGAGCCAGCCCCCCACAGAAAAACCCAGGGGAGTCAGGATGGGTATGTGGGAGGCATCCACCATCCCATCACCGGGCAGACTTGGAGGCAGAGGAGGGACCAGCTGAGGAAGCAGTGGGTCCTCGACCACCTGGCTTTCGGGCAGCCAAAGCAACTGACTTTGGTCAGGGATGCCAAACCTGGGCCTACTGCTCAGTTGGGGGCTGGGATGGCTTGGCAGCATGTGCAGAGAGGGGCCGAAAGGGCTTCTTTCTTTGGAGTTTAGAGCCCTTGGGATCCCTCTGGGTGAAGGTAACAGAGTCCAGGGTGGTACTGGACTTCTCAATGCAAGTAAGGGGCCCTTCCACCCCCAGCCCAAAGAAGTCAATGTCCAGGAAGGGGACATCCACCAATTTGTGCTGGGTATCTGCCATAAAGGTCGAGATCCTCAGCCAAGCCCTACGGTGCATGGCCATTGCAGCAACTGTAGACCGGGCTCAGGAGACGCCGATGTCCATGGCTGTCTGAAGCTGCTGCTTAGCCACCGCTTGACCCTGATCCTGGACCTGCTTGGCTGTGGTCTGTAAGTCAGACAGGAGCTGGGGAAACACCTCATCAAGAGTGCCTAAGAGGGCATGAGTGAAGTGGGCTATTAAAAGGGCCAAACCCACCTGCCGAAGGCCGACAGAAGAGGCCACATAGACTTTTTGTCCATATTATCCAATTTTGGGGATTCCTTGTCAGGAGGCTTATCCACATCCCTGACGTTGCCGGTACTCCAGGCGACCAAGTTGGCAACCAGAACCTCAGCTGAGAGATGTTTGGTGAAACCCGAAAGAGAGCTGGTAGGGACCATGTTCTTGCAGGCCATCCATGCCGAAGGTGCAGGGCAAGAGGCAGGGTGCTGCCAAAGCTACAGAGTGGGGCCAAGAATGGCCTAGGCGACTGGGAAGGCCACCCCAGGGGAGTCGCCCTGTTAGAGAATCTCAGTCAAAGGGTACTTAGCCTGTTTTTGGACGGGCTCCATCTGGAGTCCCATAGATTCTGAGACCAAATGGAGCAGGTCTGCAAAAGAGGTGGGACCATGCTCCACTGACAAGTCCTCTCCCGACTCAGCATCCAGCGGACGGGAATGCAGAAAGGAGCCCTCAGACTACAAGGATTTGTCAAAGAGCAGTCACCCACCAGAGTCCCCATGGACCCTATGGGGTCTCTCGGGAGTCACAGTGGACGAGCCCAGAAGTGGTGCAGGCATCCTTCATGGGGGGGCATCGGCTTAGGTGGTGGCTCCACCTGGATGGGCGGAGAGGCTGGAATAGGCTGAGCCGGAGTAGGCTGGGGCCTAGGTGACGGGAGCCATGGAAGAGCTGGGGTAGGGGCCAGAACAGGCTTCACCCCGGTAAACATGAGCTGATGCCACATGAGCTCTTGGAAGCGCCAATACAATTTGCGGCAGAGCCTCTCCTTGTCCAAGGAGTAGTGGTGGAGACGCTTGCCTGAATGCCGAGAGCAGCAGTGTTAAGGCCAGCATGGGCTGCTCGACTCTGGACTTTGGGATCGAGACCTTGACCTCGACTGTTGGGGACGCCGCCAGTGGGTCTTGGAGGAAACCGTCGAAAGCAGAGGATCCTCCTGTATAATCGGATCCCAAGGGCTACGGAATGGATCTGCTGGCTGGTCCAACCCACCTGAGAAGTGACAGGCCAGACTGGAGTCCTAGAGAGAGAGAGACAGAGAGAGAGAGAGAGATGTTGACCTCATCTGGCGACAATGCCTTGACCGGCTTGAGAAAAATCTTGACAGGTTGGTCGACTGACATCTTGACCAACTGACCCGACATAGGGAGACCGTGGAGCCAGTGGCCTGGGCCAAAGGATCGACTGTAGTCGAAACCTCTAGAGAAGCACAGGAATCTGAGGCCCGCGAGCACTCGCGATCCTACGACTGACGGCGAGACTTCTTTTTAGCCACCTTTGAAGATTTGGATTTTTGCCGTAAGAGGGGCCCTACTGAAAGGTGGGAAGGGACTAGCACAACTCTCTGAATGCCCCAGAGAAGGTGGCACCAAAGGAAAGCAGCACAAAGGCCAAAGACAAAGAGGCATGCTCCACGGCCTGAGCCGCAGCCTCTTCAAAAGCCGCAAGTTGTTCAGCGGACCCCGCAGCTGCGAAGACCACCCGACAGGTGTTCTTTGAGCAAACTGGGGGGGGGATCCCATTCATCTGGGCACCACAAAAGAAGCCAAGCATGCTGGTCTTCTAAAGTAGAAGGATGCAAATATGACAAGAGGCCATGTGCCTGGGAATCGTATTCATGGCCTAGGCAGTAGACACAGCAAGGTGTGCGGGTCTGTCCAGGACATCTTTTGGCTGCACTCACATTTTTTAAAGCCTGACGCTGAATTAGAGTCATCCATGACAGAGATATACAAAGTGCTGAAGACGAAAGTAAATTCGCAAAGATTTGAAGCAAAGTGCCTACTCAGCGTGGAAAGCACCTTCTTCTTCCAGCGGAAAGGAAGATCTGACATCACGGGGTGATGCCGAGGGAGTTCCAACCGGGGTTGGTGGGAGAAGCCAACTTGAAGGCATGCCAGCAAGCCTTAAAGGGAAAGGAACACTGCAAAAAGTGAGGATGGTACATCATATCCATGTCCCTAGAATGGGTACTGTTTTGTGGGCTCATCAGGGTCACCTGGAATGTTATTTCAGGAGTGGATACTCACCATTATCAGGCCAATCTATGAGTAGTGCCCTGAATAATGTCTGAATAGTCCTGGATAGTTCATCCAGATAATGACCAGAATACCTCATGATGCTCTCCAGGCAAAAACATATGTGCCTAATACTGCAGTTATCCAGGGTATCCAAGCACCCTAGGAGGAATAATGACATTGAAGAAAAAATTACTCACCTTAGTAATTTTGTTTCTTCTAAGGGAATCTTAGTGTATTCTGACTTATGGAGTATGGTCTCACCACAGGACTGCCCAGAGCCGAAATGGTTAATAGAACCTATGTAAATGATGGAATGCTAGGCTCGAGCTCGGTTTGCAAACCACTGTCCCTAGTAAACAACCTCTGTCAGATTCTTACGAAGCATGCACTAAGCAGTTTCCAGCTAATGGAAGGATAATAACAATAATGGTAATAATAATAACAACCATAGAACCCTCCCTGAACCAGAAATGGCAGGAGAAAACGTAGAGGATTACCCTTCTTTCAACTACTCCAGCAACCTAGCATCCTTGAAGACTCAAGTCACAGATGCCAAAAATAAAACAGTATAAACTCCCCAGGTTTGCAACAACTGGCACAGCTGTAAAGCAAAGACCTTAGGTTTCAGCAGGGGAGGAAGGGAGGGAGCTCAGAATACAGTAAGATTCCCTTAGAAGAAACAAGATTACTAAGGTGAGTAGTTTTTTCTTCAAACCCCAGGAAATCTTACTGTAGTCTGACTTATGCAGATTACCAAGCAGTACCTTTGGAGGTGGGCCTATAACCTATTTAGGAAACAGGCTCTGCAGGACTGCTGTGCCAAACCTAGCATCACCTCTGGCCTGGACATCCAGAAAATAATGTTTGGTGAATGTGTGGACTGTCTTCCAAGTGGCAGCTTTACAGATGTCTACCAGGGGAATATCTCTAGCAGCTGCTAGGGAAGCTGCAGTACCTCCAGTGGAGTGAGCTCTGAGGCCTGCGGGAGATTCCTTACCTACTTTGCTATAGCAGAACTGGATACAGGTTACAATCCACCTGGCAATGGATCGTTTTGTGGCAGGTTTTCCTTTTCCCACCTATCTGAAGGTAAGGAAGAGCTGGGTTTGGTTCTGTCTGTGACCCTTTGTGTGGTCGAGATAGTAGCTGACTGCCCTTTTTATATCAAGACTGTGCAACCTACATTCACCTGAAGTGAAATGGTCTGTAAAAACAAAAAGACTGGCAAGGTAATAGACTGGTTAAGATGAAAGTCTGATACCACCTTAGGTAAGAACTTTCTGTTAGTTCTCAGGATAACCTTGTCCCTATGAACCGCGATATACCCTGGTTCTGTGGATAATGCCTGAAGTTCACTGATCCTTCTAACAGAGGTAATATCAACCAGAAATACAGTTTTCCAAGTCACATATTTGAGATCTGCCGATGACATGATCTCGAAAGGAGGTTGCATGACCTGAGCAATGTCAATATTTAGATCCCACATGGGAGTGGGCTCCCTGTGGGGTGGATGTAAATGTAGCAGCCCTTTAAAGAATTTTTTGAACACTGGCTTAGAGGCCAAGAAGGAGGAAGAAGCTTTACCTGCCAATAAGCTGAAACAGCTGCTAAGTGCACCCTTAGAGTAGAAATAGTCAAACCTGTGGAGTGCAAATGAGCCGTATAATCTAAGACAGTAGAAATGTCAGCTTGAGAGTGATCCTGGCCTCTGCCCTGGCACCAAAAAGAAAACCTTTTCCATTTAGAGGCATATGTCTTCTTAGTGGAGGGTTTTCTAGAAACCCTCAGTATGTCCATAACCCCTTCTGAAAGATGCAAGTCTGCATACTCTAGGTCCTCAAGGCCATGCTTTGAGTCTGAGGGACAGTAAGTTAGGGTACATGATTGGCTTGGCTACTGATACTGATAGGAGAATGGAATACCAAGGCTGCCTGGCCCAGTCTGGAGCAATGAGGAACATTTAGGCTGGTTGAAGCCTGAGTTTGTTCAATACTTTCAGTAGTAGGAGAAATGAAGGGAAAGCATACAGGAATTTTCCCTGTCCAATCTAACAGACGTGCATCCAGAGGGATTGTGCCCATGTTGGGGGATCTGCAGCAACACTGTGGGAGCTGGAAATTGCATGGAGCTGCAAACAGATCCACTTCTGGAGTGCCCCACCTTCTGAAAATGGTCTGTGAGACCTGTCTGTTCAGTGACCATTCATGATGATTCTGGTTTATCCTGCTGAGGGCATTCGCTAGGACATTGTCCTTGCCCGGAAGATGAACAGCTGAAAGGAACACTTTTAGAGAGTATACTGATGTCCAGATTTTCATAACTTCTGTGCAGAGAGGGGTTGACCTTGTGCCCCCTTGCTTGTTTATATAGTACATGGTGGTTGTATTGTCTGTTCTGACCTGCACCACCTTGCCTACCACCTGAGTGGTGAAGGATTTAAGGGCCAGAAGAACTGCTCTGAGCTCTAATAGATTGATGTGCAGGAGGGATTCCTACTTTCCCCAAGCTCCATGAGTAGTGTGATCCCCCTAAATGTGCTCCCCAACCTAGGACGGAAGCATCTGTGGTAAGTATCAGAGAAGGTGACTGCTAAAGGAAAGGTACCCCTTGTCTGAGGTGTTCCCTTACCTGCCACCACTGCAGAGCTTGAATAAGGGTGGCTGTGACTGGGACTAGTTTTGATAGAGTCTTTCTTTTGGGACCGGTACTCCATTAGATGAAACTGGATGTCTCTCATCTGAAACCTGGCTCCTGGGACGGTTACAGTTGAGGCTGCCATGTGCCCTAACAGTTGCAGGAAATGCCTTGCCGGTCTGGGAACATGTGGTGAAAAAGACCTGGCTATTTGAATCAGGCTGTCCACCCTGACCTGAGGAAGACAGGCCATTCCTGTCCTTGTATCCAACTCTGCTCCTATGAACTTGAGCAACTGCACCGGTTCTAGGACAGACTTCTTCTGATTCACTAAGAACCCCAGGGAGGACAGGGTGGTCTGAGTGACCGAGAGAGACTCTCTCACTTGTTGCTGTGACTGGCCTACAATTAGCCAGTCATCCAGATAGGGGAATACTGACACCCCTAGCCGCCTTAGGTATGCCACCATGACAGCTAGGCATTTTGTGAATACCCTTGGAGCAGATGTTAATCTGAAGGGCATTGTTCTGAATTGATAATGGCCTGATGGCAACCTGAATCTGAGGTACTTTCTGTGAGACCTTCTGATTGGGATGTGGAAGTAAGCATCTTTTAGATCCAGGGATGCTAGCCAGTCTCACTGCCTCAGGGTAGGTAGTATGGTAAGCAGAGTGACCATCCCAAAATGTTGGTTTTGTCAGATGCTTGTTCAGGTATTTGAGGTCCAGAATGGGATGCCACTCCCATTTTCTTTAATGTAAGGAAGTAGCTGGAGTACAGGCCCTTGCCTCTTTGAATGGTTGGGACTGGTTCTACCACCTGAAGCAGCAGAAGGGATGAATCTTCCTCTTCCAATAGGGTTGTTTCTGATGGGGAAGAGGGCTTCAAGGCCCTTGATCTCAGCCTTGGTCTGATTTTGAAGCGGAGGACCAAACCCTGGCCCACTACTCCCAGAACCCACTTGTCTGTGGTGATGTTTTTCCATTCCTGGAAGTAGTGGGCCAGTCTGCCCCCTACTGGTGATGGGGAGGTGACCCAGACATTCTGCTCAGGGAGTCTGTTTCGATTGAGCTACTAGTTGGACAATGGGACTAGTGTGGCCAGAACCCCTCCTATCCCTGCCCCTAAAGTATCCCCTAGGCTGGTACTGGGGAAAAACTTGGGGCTGAAAATAAGGCCTGTAAGGAGCCCTGCCCCTGCCACCCCTCGAGTGGTGTCTCCGGGAGTTGGCAGATCTCTCCTTTACTGCTGCACTTTCGTAAGCAGCCTTGTAATCGTCTATTTTTTTTTCATACGTGCCTCTGTTTGTTCTCCAGAGACACAGGGTCACAGGGGAAATCTTAGGCCTTGTTTTGTGTGTCCTGTGAGAGGTTGGTGGTTCTAAGCCATGCAAACCTTCTCAAAGACACTGCTGATGCCATCTGCCTGGATGCAGTGTCATTGGCATCCACTGCCATCCTAAATTGGGTCTTGGATGCTTCAATTCCCCTCTTAACCACTTCTTCCAGGTCAGCAGCTATTGTAGGGGGAACTGACTTGGCAATTTCCAGTACGTGGACCATACAGATTTTTGATATCTGGCTAAATATGCCATATAGGATGCCTGCCTAATGGCTAGGGAGGATCCTAAATAAATATTTTTGGCTATTGAGTCCATCCTCCTGGAATCTTTTTCAGGAGGGTGGAAGACCAAAGGGATGCCAGCTTTGTCACAAGCTGCAGCCTACACTACACCTTCATGGCTGGGGTGACCGAACAAAAATTCAGCCCCAGCCTTGTTCATCCAGTACTTTGTCCACTTTTTTGTCAGTAGGAGGTACAGAAGTGGGTATCTCTAAAATTTACATGATCTACCTCCTCAAAGATTTGTGTAAGGGGAGAAGCAGCCATTTTGATGGAGGGACGTCCATCATCTCTTTATAGTCTTCCAGAGATTCCTGAGATGGGAGGTCGAGAGACTGGGCCACTTGCTTCATAAAAGCAAAACATAAAGAAAAATCTTCATTTCTCTTATTAGGGGAGTCAGGCCTATGGGGATCAGGAGAGATGTCTGGCTCTATAGGCTCATCATAGTCATCATCCCCATAATCCTCTTCTGGTTCTTCACCAAGACCAGGATCCTCAAATTGTTCCCCACCTTGGTCTTGTGAACCGGGAGTTCGTGGAACTGGCTGTTTTTCAACTGGAACTGGAGACTGCAAGGACTGAATAATCCTGATTGCGTTCGCGACCTCTTCAGCAGAAGAAACCGCTGTAGCAACCGGTTGCGGTTCCTGGTGCTTTTCCTTTCGCTTTTTCTTAACCACGACGGCTGGTTCAGCGGCCTTATCCGTGGTTCTTTTCTTTGTGGAACTATCGCCCCTATCACAGGGCAGTCCCTCCGGTTCAGTGGACTGTTCAGTGGCTGGGTTAGCAGCCTTATCTGTCATTTTTTTCCCCTTTCAAGGGTGGACTGAGGGAAATTAGCACAGATTTCACAGTCTGTCTGAAGGTGGTCAGACTCCAGACAGAACAAACAAATTAAATGAGGATCAGCCTTTGCAAATAGTTCCCCGCACTCTGAGCAGTGCTGGAAACCTGTGGGTACTGTTCTCTTTTTTGGTTTCTGTGACAAGAGAAATTTTAAACTAAGAACTAAATATACTTTTTTTTTTTTTTTTTTTTTGTCGGTTGTTACACCATAAAAGAAACCAGGCTTTTAGAGATATAAATCCAGGAGTCACACCGGTTGAAATAAGGGACCCATTACCGGGAATTGCTCCAGTAAAAGTTTTGAAAAAACTAACAGACTATACGAGTCGGAAAATAGCAAATTAGCTATAATAATATGAAAACACAATAAGGGAACTGTCGGTTTCCCCTCGATCAAGGAACCGGGGAGAAATACGGCTACTCACCCCTAATCACTAAAATCTAAACAACTACTACTTGTATACCAAGGACAGTGATAAGAATGCCAAATAAAATAAATTTACTGAGGTATAAACCGAGAAAAATTCACTTCTTCCAAGAGATGAAGGAAAGCTCTCCGGAGACATCTTAACGAGGCAAGCAGAGTAAAGAATCTGTCGATTAAAGGTTGTTTACTAGGAAGAGTGGTTTGAAAACTGAGCTCGAGCCTAGCATTCCATCATTTGCATAGGTTCTATTAACCATTTCGGCTCAGGGGCAGTCCTATGGTGAGACCATACTGCATAAGTCAGAATACAGTAAGATTTCCTGGGGTCTGAATATGGATAATTCCACATAAGGTAAACACTTTCTGCAACATTTGCCCCAGTGTAGATCTACCCTGAATAAGGATAATGGCAAGGCATAAACAGTGCAATTAATGCACTAGCCAGTCAGGCAATGCAAAGGGCTAATTATTGGTACTGTATACCGCATTTAATTGAGACATACGTATTCTGAACAGTCTGCTTCATTAGGACTTTTTGTGAGAACATATTTTGTGCCCATTAGCCCCCAATGTATTGACCTACTGTTAATCGAGACCTTAACTGGTAAATAAGGACACTTGAAGACACCAATGGAGGTTTTTGTTCTCCTACCATGTCCGTTATTCAGGGACATACCATGGTTCCACGATGTACCCTGATCATGCCTGTGTCCCTGGTCTCCCCTGACCCCGGTAGACCACCGTTTACCCCATGGCTTTTCCTTCCATGGCAGGGGCTCTTGGGGAAGGGCCAGCCCCCCATGTTGGAATTGCACTTTATGAGCTTTGGGAGGGCTCATAAGGGCCCTATCTTTATACTGTATCCCCTTCCTATTATAATTTAATAGTAGTGATGTATGAATAACCAGGGCTCACTTCAGAGATGGGAGACTGAGCCCTGGCAACCCCTCTGTAATTCCAACACTGCCCCCAACCCCGGCAGTCCATTATGTGGACTAAGATCTAAGGACCAGGGGCATGCTGGGCCTAGATCATCATTTAGATGGATATGGGTTTTTCCTGCATATCATGGTTGCTCCCACCTCCCCAGTGTGAGTGCAGCCAGTGCCAGCCGAGCACTCACGCAGCATGTCCCCTGCAGCAGAATCAAGCTCCCTAGCTCAGCTGCAGGGGTGACTGTGGTGCTGGAGCTTGCGGACAGCCCTCCCTGGCTGGAGCTCACTGCCACATCGCAGTTACCTTAGCCAAGCCTGCCTCCAGATGTGACAACTTTGGTTTGTTCCTGAAACCTGGTCATCTGCACGTGAGGATGATGTGCTGCTCCCAGGTCATCAGGGCGACTGCCCAGTTGGGTGTTAATAAGCCTACTGCCAAAATTCAGCACAACAACTCATTGCTGATGCCCATTTCTTTATGCCTATGACTTGCTGAGATGGCTACCGAAAGAACTAACAATAGCTTGGTAGTTAAAATCCATGTGTTGGAGGTACTGGGAGGTCATGGTGCCTCTTTAGTCACAGCAGCTAAGTTGTTCAGCATTTCAGAATCATGGAAAGCCAGCCATCATTTCCCAACAGTGAACTGGCAAATACGTTTAGGCTTCTGAGCTATACAACGTGGTCTTTGTTCTGTAATAATGAACCACAAGTCTTTTTTTTTATTTTCATAACTAAGTAAATGGTTTTAAAACACATTTAGCATTTCAACATGGGTTCATAACTTCATTGTTTTTCAGTATTTGTACACCACATTTTCAACATAGCTGTCTTATTATGCCACCTCACGAAGAAAGGAAGAGTACAATTTGATCTCCTGTCCGAAAGGTACTTTCGCGCAGTGGCTGTGAAATCACCTTTCGGGATGCAAAAAAACATTTTGCCCAGGTTCTGGAAAATGGCAGCTGTCACATTCATGAGGTATAGTGAAGAAGTGGCTATGATGAAAATTTAGGGACAAAATATTGAAAAGTACCAAAAGTACGGGCCTGCATTTGTTAATTTCAGTTCAAGCTCGTAACTTTGTTGCTAGTTAATATTTTCACACCAAATTTTCAATGTAGCATTCTTATGACCCCACCTCATGAAAAGTGCCACTGTCGTTTCATTCACTCATCCTGAAAGGTGACTGCGCAGAGCCACCACACCATTCTGCGCTACAGGTGTGAAAAACATGTTTCAGGCAGGATATAAAAAATGACAGCTATACTGTTCGTAAGGAGGTGTGAAATAATGGCAGTGTTGAAAATCTGGAGTGAAAATATTAAAAACTGGCAAAGTTAGGAGTGTGCGTAGAAACTGAGCAACGCACGCTTGTAACGCAGTCATTTTTTGGAATTTTTTCACCAAATTTGCAACATGGGCTTTTTGGGACCCCACCTCATGAACAATGGCACTGTCGTTTCAGTAATCAATCCTGAAAGATGATTCCATGCAGCGCCCACAAAATCACCTTTCGGGACCGAGTAACGAAATGACAGTGACAGTGATCAGGAGGTGGGGTCCCAAGAACCCCATGTTGAAAATTTGGGGCCAAAATTCTTAAAAATGGCTGAGGTATCAACCTAAGTTGAACCCCACCTCCCCGATTCCTGTTATTCAGCTTAACTTGAAATCTTCACTTTGCTGGTCGGCTTTGAAGAGTGCAGACGTGTCCCGGTCCACAGAAGATCATTGTTCCTGACCTCCGGAGGTAAGTAAGGGTGGGGGTGCGGGAGGTGGGTGCACAGGGGAGGGTTGGGATGGGGGAGGACAGGAAGACAATGATGGACCTTTTCTTTTTCAGGTTTAAAAAAATAAAGACCTTGGGGACTTTTTAATTTTTTTATTTTTTTTTTTAAACAGGACATTTAACAGGTATACATTTCTGGACACTGGGAGTGAGCTCCCCCGTGTCCGGGGAATGGAGGGTGTGGGGAGGACAGCAGCAGTGGGAGGGATTGATTTGCTGGTGAGGGGTGGCTCAAACAAGAATGAAGGGAACAGGGAGCAGCAGTGGGAGGGAGCGGGAGGGAGTGATTTACTGGTGGGAGGGCTTAAACGGGAATGGAGGGAGGACAGGAGCAGTGGGAGGGAGCAGGAGGGATTGATTTGTTTTTTTCATCTATGAAAGCGCTTTGTTCTCGTGACCGAACTGACTTAATTTTATGTAGTAAAACTCCGCAACCCGGAACTATGGCAGACACTATGGGAGCTCCATTAACTGTAAAGGTGCGGTGCTGCACCTTCACAGTTAATGGAGCCCCCTCGTGTCTGCCATAGCTCCAGGTTGCAGACTTTTACTACATATAATTAAGTCGGTTCGGGCGTGAGAAAAAAGCACTTTCACAGATGAAAACCTAAACCAGAGGGTATGCTTTTTGGGGGCGGCAGCCCCAGATTAATGCAGTTTTAACACAGGCTCAGTGTGTTCACATCAGCCGTCGTCACATGCTACAGCAGCGTGAACACGCAACCAGGAAGTTAATGTAATGCAGAACTGTTTACACATCAAAGACTGAGCCTCAACACTACTGGTTTGGCTCTGTCCTTTGAAAACGTTGCCAACTCCGCCCCAAAAACAGAAAGTGAGTCATCGGCAGCCTGCCTACTGATTCGCCTGCTGCAGACCTGCCCCTTGGAAAAGAGCTCTCCAGTGGACGCACACCCCCCTCACACCCCTCTACAGCAACTCCCATTTCAATGAGTTTGTCTGCGCTTGCACGTATGACAAACTCAAAAATGAGGCCACTGCAGTATTGGACACCTGGCTAAACAGGACAACTATGAATCCATTGGGCTACCCCAATTAAGAGGGGTATAGTGTATTACTATCTCTATCTGTTTTTACATTCAAGTTTACAATTTTTTATTTATTTTTTACATTTCCAACTTGTTTCTGTTGTTAATAATGGCACAAGACCAATGGTTTCAGAGTAATCAAAAAGATGCCTTCATGTTATATGCGCAGTAATAGTCATGTGTGGTGTCACACCACCTGCAGCAAAGGTCTAATGCTACGTCATATGTTCTAACAAAAACAAACTAAACATTTGAAAAACAAATGATTTCTCACTGGCAGCCATATATAATGTTCCTATTTTCAGAAATGATATTCATAATCCTAAATGATCCATATTTTACTGAACCTGAATAATAAGTGATTTGAAAAAAAATTGGGGGGATTGTTTGGGTTTTAGGGGCAGCATTCTGTTACAGTTCTCTTCATGCAACTAGTGATCCAGAGTTTTTAACTACATCACAGTTTGTGTACAGAACTCTAAGCATGGTTCTGATAGGTCAACAGCTTGGTTTAGCATTCTGTACAAAATGTTGACATGGTAAACACTCCAAATTGCTGGTTACATAAAGAGAACTGTGCAGTGGTGTTCATTAAGCAAGCAATAATACCCGACAGGGTGGGCGGTATTGGGCAATACTGGACCACCCAGGGGTGTAATGAGGCCCGACACTGCAGGCAGAGGGCCTTATAGCCCCTGGAAGGGCCGGTATTGCCCATACCAACCACCCTGGAGGGTATTACTGCGCTTAGAAAATGGGTGAACTGTGTCATTATTTTTAGAATTACAAAAAAAAAAACTAAAGTAATTCTATAAAAATGACTACAATTAAATGTTTTCTCCTTTTTTGGGTGAAGTAGTCTCTCTACTGGCATTGGCAGTAGTGGGTGCTGTTATGTATGGCAGTGTCCTGTAATGTTTGAGCTGCATCATTTATTTGTCTGTTCCCTTCTGTGTTTCTTGTGTTGTTTGTGGCACAGTTTATTTTTAATTATTATAAAACCACTCTGCTGCCCGCTGCGCTGTCTTTGGAAAGAAGAGTGGAATGCAGGGTGATAACCGCGCTAAAGTGAATGGTTTTCGGTTGCTGGAGTGATGCGCGGTCACTGTCTGCCGCTCCTGAGTTCTCATTCTTTTTTTCTGGTTGCTCCTTGTCCCTTCTGCTGGAGTGAATAAAGTTATTTTTTAATGTAGTCGGGGGGTGTCTAGCATGTATGGTAGAGATAGCGTGGGTCGCGGTGTTGAATAAAGGTGGAAGAGAAAGAAGATGGGCAGCCGGCGTCCCATAGCGTGGAGAAGAGTTTGGAAGAAGGCTGACAGGGCGGCTGGCCGTAGGCTGTGTGAATGAGGTTCAGGAGAGAGGTACATGAGCAAAAGAAGTGTGCTAAAAAGAAAACAAAAATAAAGAAGAAATCAACGTTCATATTCTCTGTTTTGGCAGTCTCTTCATTGACTGTGGTATGGGTGGTGGGGATCAAGTCCCTCACAATACAGAGAGTAGTAAAAAAATGTGGTTGGCTCATTCTGCACATAGGACAAAAAAAAAAAAGAAGCAGAAATGTATTTTCCTCCATTACTGGCGTGGCGTGGGTGGGGGAGGGAGGGTGCTACTCTCAGTCTCTTGCTCTTGCTAAACAATGGGGGAAAAAATGGTGGCAGTTTGAAACTTTGTGCCCAGTGCGTCAGCCAATGATGAAGCAGGCTGGGCACAAGGATATCATTTATAAGGCTGGCAGGGTTGGCATGGCTGGTATTTTTTACTTACAGGGCTCTCACTGTAAGTTAATGTACCCCTGCCAGCCAATGAGATTACTGGAATTTTTAAGCCCATTTTCTAAAAGAAAACAACTGGAACCACATTTTTTCACATCAGTGGTTATTCAGGTGCAGTCAAATACTGATCATTTGGAAGTACGAATTAAATTTCTGTAAACAGAAACATAACTTACTGTTGCCAATTTGAATGGATTTCCTGTCTCCAAGGCTGATATTTGTATTTGTAAAAAGTGCCGTATTTGTATGTATGTGACCAAAATGGTTTTTGTATTGCCCATACCAAATACATACTGAGTATTAAATGAAGGCATTAAGAAAAGGGGGTTGAATATCCAGCTTAGTGGTGCAAGGGCCTTTCACAGTTTGCCGCCTGATACACAAGATTGGGTTTGAGCCCCAAAATCCCAGGCAGAGGTAACCTGGGGGACAGACACTTGTTAGATGTGAGGTGATCGGCTCTCAGGAAGAGGAGGGAGGAGGGAAGAGAATGAGGAGAGTGGGAGAAATGGAGAGAGGAAGGAAAAGAGGGAGAAAGGAAAGGAAGAGGTGAGAAAGGAAGGAGGGAGGGAGGGAGGAAGGGAAGGAGGGGGGCAAGTGGGATGTAGGGAGGGAGGGAGGAGGGAAAGAGGAAAAGGAAGGAGGAAGTAAGGGAGGGAAGGAGGGAGGTAGGAAAGGGAGGAGAGAAAGGAAGGAGGGAGTGAGGGTAGGAGGGAGGGAAGAGAAGGAGCGGCGGGAGGAAGGAGGAGAGAGGGTAGAAGGAAGAAGGGAGGGAGGGTGAGAGAGAGGAAAGCAGGGGAATAGGAAGGAAGGGAGGAGGAGGGAAGGTAGGAGGGAGGGAAGGGGGAGTGGAGGAAGTGTGCCACTAAGAATTCTTACCCCCCCCCAATGCTGGCAGGTCACGGTGCAGCCTTGGTATCTGCTGTAAAGGCAGCTGCTCACCACAGACAGAGGAAGGATGCATCATGGTGGGAAACAGGAAGAACTAAAGTGACAAAGACGGGGGATAAGAAAGGGAGAAGGATTTGAGTTATGAAACTGAAAAGCCAGAGCAAGTCTTCTCATTGGCGGCGACCCATGTGAAAACTACATGGCATTGGTATTCACATGTGTTACTTGTACCCTGCTGTTGCAGGAAGCAGAGATGCATGTGAGGAGAACACAGATTTTTTTTTTTTACGAATCCAAATGCCTTGCCATGTCTTATAATTCTGGTAAGGCAAATTTGGTGGGGGGGGGTTACCGATCAGTAATCTCAACCCACTGCAAACCACTTTAGCCAAACTGTTTTGGGGGGGTGGGATTACCTGACGGTAAACTCCCCACCCTTCTCCCTTGTTGTGCCTTACCACAAGAGTATGAATTCTCACTAACACAGTGCACGCACCAGACACTTCATCTGTGCTTCCCCTAGTAAAATGCCATTGCAGTATTGCTAATTTTCTCATCTCTTCTCAGGGTGGATGGAGGGTATCAGGTTATCTGATGGCGAGAGGGGCTGGTTTCCCAGGAACCATGTTGATGGGATCTCCAACATGAAGGTGAGGATACGGAACCTGAGGGAGATGGAACGGATAACCACAGCCACAGCGAAGCTCTGCAAGAGATAAGAGCTGGAATCCTTAATTCAGGAGACTTGCAGACCAAAGAAACCTGGACAGTGGCTTCTACCTGCATTCCCAATAATCCTCCCTGAGGGCTCACTCACGAGATAATCATCTACTTCAGAGGATTTATATAAAGGAACTGTTACCTCCTTAAAAAATAAATTGTTTTGGGGGTTCTTTCAATAGGAACTGGCTTTTAAAAAGGAGTCTGTTGTGGTGACACAGTGACTTGAGAAGTAGGTGACTAACCGATGAGTCCACTGCTGTAAGAGACCTAGGTTCAGTTACCAGTGTGGTGATCCAAAAAGCCAACCAGCTAGCTTCACAGCCGGAAGCCAAGGGACTGCTCTTAGAATCCCAGTGATGTGTCTCCGTAAGTTAGGTGTCTAGCTTGAGAATATGCTGAAGCAGGAAATCACCGTTCAATTCACAGCAGTGTCTCGTAAAGTCAGGCAGTCAGCTTCAGACACTACTGCAGTGAGACCGCAGTCTGATGCTTAGCACAGTATCTGAACGAGCTAAACAGACAGCTTCAGAGCCTACTGCAGTTAGAGACTGCTCTTCACTTCCCAGCCCAGTGACTCAACAAGTATTATGAGTCTTTAAGACAAAATATAAAAAATGTCCTACCCAATACTCAGTTCCCAGAACAATGTCACAGTAAGCTAGGAAGATGGCTTCACAGTCTAATGCAGTGATAGATCATGGTTCAATTCCCAGCACAGTCACTCAACGGGTTATACAGATATCTTCAGAGCCTACTGCTGTGAGAGACCAGGGTTTGATTCCCAGCACAGTGTCTCAACAAGCTAGGTAGTCAGCTCCAGAGACTACTGCAGAGAGAGAGACCACATTTCAACTCACACTACAGTGTCTCAACAAGCTAGGCAGACGGCTTCAGAGCCTACTGCATTGTGAGACCATGGTCTGATTCCCAGCACAGTGTCTCAACAAGTGAGGCAGTCAGCTTCAGAGCCTACTGAGTGAGGGACCACAGTTCATTTCCCGGCACAGTGACTCAACAGCTAGGCAGCCAGCTTCAGAGTCTACATGCAGTGAAAGGCTGTGGTTTGATTCCCAGAATGGGGTTTCCACAAGCTAGGTACATAGTGTCAGAGCCTACTGCAGTGGGAGACTGTGGTTTGATTGCCAGCATAGAGTTTCAACAAGCTAGGCAAATTGCTTTAGAGTTTTAGAGACAGACCATATTTCTGTTGTAAAATATCTTGTTTTTGTATTTTTGCCCTGAAATTCTTGTACAGCATCGCCAGTCTTTGACAAAGACGCAATAAAAAAATTTCCTACTCAATACCACTGGTGGTGGAATGGTCTGGAAAGTGGTAAGGCCAAGGATGTAACATGTAAATTCCCCACCCTCGTTGAATTGGTCCACCCACAGGATAATTTTTTTTCTCATCCATATTTTGTAATCTGTGGAGTAACTCCCCCTCCCCAATAACTGACAGCAGCTTCCAGTGCCTAGTTCCTTGATACCCACCTGAATGCCTGGCCCTTCATTTTAATTTTTAAAGTTTGACTAGTGTGCCTTAACTCAGCAGGTCATGAACCCAGCCCACCCCCATCAACAATACCCAGGCCTTCACTTTTCAAAATTCTGCTGACACTCTACAAGCCACAAACGGAGTGATTAGAAAGTAACACTGCTTACTGCACATGCTGCATTTTAAAGGAACAGTCCTCCCTAGTAATAAATTAACGTGACTGCAAAAAAAAAATAATAGGGACATGCCCTGACACTTAAGAAAGAGGTAGGGCCATAGCCATAGTGTCCCCCCCCCCCCAATGTCTATGCCAAATACTTAGTATAACAATAAGCTACGCAGATAGCTTCAGAGCCTACAGTAACAGTCCATGGTTTGATTCCCAATACAGTGACTCAACAGGCTAGCCAGTCAGCATCAGAGCCTACTGCTGTGAGAGACTGTGATTCAATTCCCAGCACAATCTCAACAAGCTAGACAGAGAGCTTCAGAAACTACTGCCTTGAGAGATTGCGGTTCAATTCCTAGCACAATTACTCAACAGACTAGGCAGTGAGCATCAGAGCCTACTGTAGTGACAGATCGCATTTCAGTTCCCAGGCAGACAGCTTCAGAGACTACCACCGTGAGAGACAGCGGTTTGATTCCCAGCACAGTGTCTCAACAAGCGAGACAGACCGCTTCAGAGCCTAAAGAATCAAGAGCACCAAGTTCAGTTTCCAGCAGTCTCTCTCTACAATGTATAGATAACTACCCTGAGCGCCCGCTATAGTAAGAGACCAAAGGTTTTTTTTTTTTCAAGTGTGGAACCTGAATAAGACATTTTAAGTGGCCTGATTCCATACAGCTCAATCTGGAAACCATGATTATGTGATTCATTTTTCAGTCCTGGTGGCTGGCTTGGGAACTACACTGTCCACCATGTATGTGCAAACTATTTCCTGTTCTAATTTAGAACCCCAAAAGGTACTAAATTATTCTTGTTTCCAGACAGCTTTTGTAATGTAGTTATTTGAATACATTTCACATACTAATGATGCGTTGACTGCATGCTAAGTACTCATTTACACTGCCAACTTACACTTCTCTTTGTTTTCATGCAGAGGTTCTTTTTGGTTATAAACAGTCAGGTTCTTATTTTATTTTTTCCTCCAGAGAACTGTAAACCTTTGGAACACATTCCCAGAGGAAGTAGTACAAGAGAAGAGCACTGACTTTTTTTAAATTCAAGTTGGATAAATTCCAAAGGGAGGATAAGATTACTGGGTACACCACTTTACTGGGGAATTTAAAGGGCTCCCAGCGGTTTACTTTTTTTTTAACATAATTTTATTGTGTGGCTCACAGGAGATGGACACAGTGGAACCTTGATCTTTTTTCCTTTAACACTGCTTCTGTCCCAGGGTCCTGCCCAGCCTTAATTCTGACAGTTTCTTTCCACAAAGAGATGTCTATTTCTTTCTGTCATGTAATGTTTTTCCTTTTCAATGTGTTTATCCTGCTGATTCCCCTCACCCGGCAGCCCCCTTCTGACCAACCTTCTCCAGCCCCATCACCCAGTTTCTCTGGGACTTAGCTTCGTGTCCTCTGCCACAGGACCTGAAAGGGGCGCCTAGCCACCTGTGCAGAGCCTGCAAGTAGTTATTCATCATCCTACCATCAGGGGTTGTTTTCCAATGATTTTCACCCCTGGGTCCCATAAACGTGCAGTGGGTACCATGTGCAAGCTGTGCTTATGTGGAGATGGCCCTGGCACCTTGAACATAGTCCCTTACCTCTACATGTGAGTTGCATGCATTGCCACCTTGACATGCCTAAGTGGCAGACAAGCAGTGAGTCATGCCAGCCCCCCCTCCCCAAGAAGGAAAAGCAGTCCTATGGATGCTTAGTCCTGCCTCCTCCAGGTGACCCACGAATGACCTGTGTCCATTTCTGAACCCAGGTCACTAGCGTGGCAGGAGGTGAGGCACTAAGAAAAAATTGCTCTCCATAGTAATGCTGTTTCTTCTAATGGAGTCTTGCTGTATTCAGACAAAATGCAGTTAGCCCCAGCACTTGAACTGCCCCGGAGAGGAAAGAGTTAACTCTATGCAAAAGCATAGAACGTTGAGCTCGAGCTCAGTTTTCAAACCTCTGTCTGTGGTACTTCCCAGTGTAACTGTCAGATTCTTACGAGCTAACTAACTAGTAACTAAAGTATGGAAATTGTTCAACTATAGCCAAAGGGCAAAATATTTATTCTTGGGCCCAAAAGACTCAAGTTGAGAATCCCAAGAAGGAAAGGTAGTGACAATATTTAGTAAAACACCAGAAAAAATAATAATAATAACATCTACCCCACCCAAGAGGGAGGGTACAAGGTACACTCCTGAGGTGCAACACTGTACCTGCCAGCTCACTTCCCAAAACCAGGTTCTGAGAGGGAGGGGGGGAGGTCTGAATACAGCAAGACTCCATTAGAAGAAATAACATAACTATGGTGAGTAATTTTTTCTTCAAACAACATGAAGTCTTGCTGTATTCAGACAAAATGCAGACTACCAAGCAGTTTCCTATGGAGGAGGGAATGCACAACCTACTTTGGGAAGAGGCTCTGCAGTACTGCTGTACCAAATCTAGCATCACTCCTAGCCTGGATGTCCAGGAAGTAATGCTTGGTGAAAGTATGCACTGTTTTCCAGGTGGCTGCTTTACAGATCTCTAACAAAGGAATATCTCTGACTGCAGCTAGAGAAGCAGCTGTACCCCTGGCCGAATGAGCCCTCAGGCCTGAAGGGGGTGTCCTACCCAATTTGTTATAACAAAATTGTATACAAGAAACAATCCACCTGGCAATAGTTCTCTTAGTGGCAGGCTTACCCTTTCCCACTTCACCATAAGTGAGAAACAATTGAAGACAGTCATTTCTATGTGTCTTAGTATGCTCAACGTAGTAGCTAAGGGCCCTCTTAACATCCAGACTGCGTAACCTTCTTTCACCTGAAGTAGAATGGTCAGTGAAACACACAGGGGAGAGATACAGACTGGTTCAGATGAAAATCTGAAACCACTTTGGGCAAGAACCTCCTATTGGTTCTGAGGACTACTTTGTCCCTATGGAAGGAGATGAAGTCAGGTTCCACTGACGGGGCCTGTAGCTCACTAATCCGCCTGGCAGAAGTAGTAACTACCAGGAACACAGTTTTCCAGGTCAAGTATTTCAATTCAGCCAAAGCCAGAGGTTCAAAAGGCGGCTGCATTAGCTGAGATATGCATACATTAAGATCCCAAGGCAGAGTGGGCTCCCTAAAGGGAGGGTTACTGTGAACCAGACCTTTGAAAAACTTTCTGAAAACAGGATGAGATGCCAGGGAAGAGCCCTTCCCTGCCGAGAGAAATGCAGAGACAGCTGCCAGATGAACCTTCAGAGTGGCAGGCCTAAGGCCTAAACCATTGAGATGAACTAGATAGTCTAACATTGTGGAAATGTCTGCAGAATCGGGCAGGATGCCTTTCTGAGAGTACCAAATGCTGAACCTTTTCCATTTGGAGTTGTAAGTTTTTCTAGTGGAAGGTTTCCTAGAGACCTTCAGAATATCCAGAACTCCCTGAGAAAGATGTAGAGCTGCATATTCTAACTCTTCAAGAGTCAGGCCTTGAGATGGAGAGACTGAAGATTGGAGTACCAGATCCGCCCCTGGGAGGAGGACAGGAGATTGTGTGTCCTGGGCAGAGACAGGGGAACGTGACACTGACAAGGACAGCAGTAAAGGATACCGAGGCTGTCTCGCTCAGTCTGGAGCCACCAGTATCACTGTGCAGGGTTGAGTCCTGATCTTGATCAGAACTCTAAACAGCAGAGGGAAGGGAGGGAAGGCTTAGAGAAACCTGCCCTTCCGGTCCAAAAGGAGAACATCCTGGGGGACCGTCCCAAGGACTTGAGGTCTGCAACAAAACAGTGGAAGTTGATGATTGTCTGGTGCTGCAAAGAGGTCTATCTCTGGAGTGCCCCACCTGGAGAAGATGACCTCCAGTATGTGAGGATCCAGGGACCATTTATGGTGACCCTGAGAAATTCTGCTCAGAGCATCTGCTAGTAAGTTGTCCTTCCCTGGAAGGTGAACTGCTACCAGAGAAGTCTGAAGAGAATAGTCCACAGACCACAGCTTCATGGCCTCTGTGCACAAGGCCGAGGACCGAGTGCCTCCCTGCTTGTTGATGTTCCACATTGTGGTGGTGTTGTCCGTTCTGACTTGGACCACCTTGCCCCTGACTGAATCCGAGAAGCTCTGCAGGGCTAGGAAAACTGCCCTGAGTTCCAGGAGATTGATATGAAGGGGAGACTCCTATGGAGACCAGAGCCCTTGAGCTGTCAGGGCTCCCAGGTGGGCTCCCCACCCTAGGAGAGAAGCATCCGTAGTTAAAACTACTGATGGGACTTGAGGGGAGAAATGGAACCCATTGTCTGAGGTTGTCCTGGTCCAGCCACCACTGGACAGCTTGGACCAGAGTCTGAGTCACTGGAATCAGTTTGGAAAGTGAATCCTTCTTCTGAGACCAAAAAGACCTCAGATGAAACTGAATGTCCCTCATCTGGAACCTTGCTCCCTGCTCCACTGCTGTGGAAGCTGCCATGTGGCCCAGGAGCTGGAGGAACTGTCTTGCTGGGCGGGAGACCTGAGGTCGAAAGGAGGAAGTGAGATCCACTAGGGCCTTTACCCTTGCCAGGAGAAGGAAGGCTTTTTGCTTGTACAGTGTCCAACCCTATGCCTATAAAGGTGAGAAGCTGAACTGGTTCGAGCACAGACTTTGGAAGATTGAGAAGAAAGCCCAAGGAGCTGAGTAGGTCCTGGGTAGTTTGAAGAGCTGACTTGACCTGTAAAGGAGACTGACCCACTAACAGCCAGTCATCCAGATACGAAAAGATGGTGATACCCTGTCTTCTAATGTAAGCCACCATTACTGCAAAGGCACTTTGTGAACACCCTTGGAGCTGATGTTAGACCGAATGGCATGGCTCTGAATTGGTAATGGCCTGAAGGCAACTCGAACCTGAGGTACTTTCTCTGGGAGCACCTAATAGGAATATGGAAGTAGGCATCCTTGAGGTCCAGAGATGCTAGCCAATCCCCTGGCCTTAGAGAGGGAAGGATTATTCCCAGAGTTACCATTTTGAATTTTGGCTTTACAGTGTGTTTGTTCAAATACCTTAGGTCTAGGATGAGTCGCCACTCCCGTTTTCTTTGGGGTAAGGAAGTACCTGGAGTGCAGTCCTTTTCCCTTGTGCTGAGTAGGAACCTTCTCTATAGCTCTGAGAGTTAGAAGAGGAGGAAACACCTGCCTGTAGGGCAAGGGATTCTGAGGTTGATGCAGGTGGAAAAGACTTGGTCCTCTTTTTTGGAAATTTTTTGAAGCTGAGGGCCAGTCCCTGGCTTACTACTTCTAGGACCCACTTGTCTGAGGTCACAGACTTCCAGGCCTGGAAGTAGTAAGCCAGTCTGCCTCCTACTGGAAATGGGCAGTCGACCCGGGCTGACACATCAGGGTGTCTGTTTGCCAGGAGCCTTGGACTGAGAGGAGGAGGGAGCAGCCCTGCTCATCCCCCTCCTACCCCTCCCTCTGAAGAACCCTCTCTGTGGGAAGGGAGAGGAGGCCTGGGCTTGGTAAAAAGGCCTTTGAAAGGGCCTGCTTCTGCCCCTAGACTGATGTTTGTGCAGAGTGGCTTGCCTTTCCTTGGCCTGTGCACTCCTGTACGTGGTCCTGTATTCATCCATTTTCTTCATGTAAGCCTCTGTCTGCTCCCCAAACAGAGAGTTACCTACTACAGGAAAATCCACAGCCTTAGTCTGGGTATCCTGTGAAAGGCTAGTACATCTGAGCCAAGCATGTCTCCTGAGAGACACAGTTGTAGCCATGACTCTAGATGCCACATCACTGGAGTCCACAGCAGCATGAAATTGCATTTTGGATGCCTCAATTCCATCAGCAGCCACCTCCTCCAGCTCCTTGGCTAGCTGGGGAGAGGCCTGTTTAGCCAGTTCCAGAACCTTGTCCCATCTGGATTTCTGGTACCTGGCTGTGTAGGCCATATAAGTAGCCTGCCTGAGTTCCAAAGAGGATGCCAAATACTGTTTTTTGGCCATGGCTTCCACTTTCCTGGAGTCCTTATCCCGGGGGTGTGAAGCCAAGGGAATGTTAGCCCTGTCACAGGCTGCAGCCTGCACTACCCCAACATGGCTGCAATGACTATTAAGGAACTCTGCAGCTGAGCCTGATATCGAATACCTCCTGTCCATTCTCTTGTCCACAGGAGGTACTGAATTAGGGGTTTGTAAAATTTTGTGTGTCTGTTTCCCCCAAAGATTTATGAAGAGGGATAGACAGCTTTTTGGACTCTGGGATGTCCATCATCCCCACAAAATCAGGCTCTTCCTCCTCCTCTGGTGCTTCAACCAAGGGAAGCTGCAGGGTTTGTGCCACCTTTTTGTAGAACAAAAAGTGTGAAGGGGACTCAGAGAGCCTGGGAGGAGAGACACCTGAGGGCCTGTCTGGGGAGATGTCCGGTTCAATGGGCACATCCAGACCCCCTTCATCGTCATCATCATCATCGTCATCACCGAGACAGTCTTCGTCTCCCTCCCACTCCTCATAATAAACATCTGGGTCCTAATTCGGAGGAGACGGATCCGACCGAACCAACCGCCGAACCGGTGGTATCGGTTCAGACGGAACCGGTCTAAGCGACTGGACAATACTAATCACTTTGGCTATTTCGTCCGCGGTTGGAGAGTGGGAAACAGGATCCAAACTCGCAGACTTGTGCTTTTTCTTTGACGGAACCGACCCCTTGGGGTCGGCTCTCCTTTTGCCCGAGGAGGTATTGCCTAGGTCAGTAGGCACCTCCTCAGGCTTGGCCACAACCGAACCGGGCTGGCCATCCGGATCTACAGACTTCTCGGCCTCCCTTTCCTTCAACCTACTCAGTCTTTTATCTAGAGTGGTTTTAGGAAAGTTCTTACAGATCTGGCAATCTGACTTGAGGTGGTCAAACCCCAGACAATAAACATAGATGAGGTGGGGGTCGGCCTTAGCAAAGGCCTCCCCACACTCAGTACAGTGTTGAAACCCAGTGGGACCGGTTTTCTTCTTGGGTTTCTCAGACATGGCCAACCTAACAATTACCCTATAGCAGCTTTCAAGCCAGGTAATGAGCAACCGATTGGTTACAAACCGTGTCACGGGCTTTTTAAAAGAACCAGCAAAAGTCCGGCACTTTTGAAACCGATCGGTACTGGAACACCACACTAATCCCAGAAAGAAAGAAAACATTTAACAAGGTCGGTTCCGAACTGGACCGACTGGAAAGAAACCGAAGAAAGGCAATTTCCACTCTTTAGCAAAATAAAACACAGTCACTACATATCTACATGCTACCTGTACCGTAGACAGAGGATGGAAACCTGAAAATAATAAACAAATGCAGTTTAAACCGAATGCTTTTATTTTTCTTTTACCGAACCGAGCAGAGGAAATCTCTGGAGCGACTTCACTGTTAGGCGGAGTAAAGAATCTGACGGTTACACTGGGAAGTACCACAGACAAAGGGTTTGAAAACCGAGCTCGAGCTCAACGTTCTATGCTTTTGCATAGAGTTAACTCTTTCCTCTCCGGGGCAGTTCAAGTGCTGGGGCTAACTGCATTTTGTCTAAATACAGCAAGATTTCATGTTGTTTGAAGTGCCTCAGCCCCCACGCCACTGGGCTGGTACCATGTAGGTTTTTATCCTCCGGCTGAACGCTCCACCTCAGGCTTGCTTTCTGACAAATTCCATCCTCACCGGCTCCAACACAGCTTTCCCCCTGCAGCAGGGTCTTTAAGAAAGCTTCTCTCCATATGCGATCTGGGATTGGAGCAGCAGAAAGGAGAGGAAGTTCAAGAAAGCTCATCGCTGTCTTATAGATGGTTGGAAGGCAAGGCAAATTTTATTTTTCTGGCGCCCAATCCTAGAGGCTGTGGGTGCCGTACAAATACACAGAAATTTAATTTAAAAATACATATATATAGATAACACACCATACAATAAATAATCACATATCAAAAAAAACAAAAAACCTATATATAAATAATCTCCCTCTTTACTTTAAAAGGGACTGATAACCTATGTTCTCATATAGTACCTGAGAAAGCCTGGCTAAACAGATAATACTTAAGGTGGGCTTTAAATACCTCCACCGATGGGGCCTCCCTCACCAATGGTGGAAGCGAATTCTATAGGACGGGGCCAACAATACTAAAAGCTCTGTTGCCAGCTGTTCCCAACCTCGTCCTGGTAATCGCCAGGAGGCCCTTCGAGGAGGATCGCTGGGGGCGAACCGAGGCAGCGGGTGTAAGAAGGTCCACCAGGGAGCAAGGGCCCAGTCCATGTAGGGCCTTAAAGGTGAGCAAGCCCACCTTAAAAAGCACCCTCCATTGAACTGGCAGCCAATGCAATTCCCGCAGCACCGGGGTGATGTGACAGTATTTAGACTGTCCAGTCAATAACCTGGCAGCTGCATTCTGCACCAGCTGCAGTCGACGGAGGGTGCCTCCAGAGACCCCGAGGTAGAGTGCTTTACAGTAGTCAAGCCTGGATGTTACAAATGCATGCTCCAAGGTGGGGAGGTCCGGGGCGGAATCAGGTGCTTAATCCTGGCAATGTTTCTCAGATGGAAAAAACTAACCCTGACAATGGATGACACCTGATATTCCATCGTCAAACCGCTGTCTAACACCACGCCAAGACTGCGCACCTTAGAGAAGGCCTTCAATGGGACAGACCCTAGAACTAGTCTAATATCTGCCCCAGATGCCAACCTCTCATGCCTCCTATTCAACTCCACCACCAGTACCTCCGTCTTTTTGGGGTTCAGTCACAACCAGCTAGAGACCATCCAGTCGCTGATCTCTGCCAGACAGTTGTTTAATACTTACACCGCATTGGATGTCCCAGGGGCAAAGGATAAGTACAGCTGTGTATCATCAGAATAACAATGGAACCCCAAGCTGTACTTCCTAATGATCTCACCCAGGGGCAGCATATACAAGGCAAACAACATCGGTGATGAGACTGAACCCTGAGGTACCCCACAAGACAGAAGGCTCGGAGATGAGGAAAGATTCCCCATCACCACCCTCTGTCTTCTGTTTGTCAAAAAGGAATCAAACCAGCAGATGACAGTGCCAGTGAATCCACAGAAGACCCTCAGGTGGTCAAGTAACACACGATGGTCCACCTTGTCAAAAGCTGAGGAGAGATAGAGTAGAATGAGAATTGTCCCCTCACCTCGATCCCTCGCCCTGAGGAGATCATTATGCACCCGAACTAATGCGGTTTCTGTTGAATGTCCTGCACGAAAACCCGACTGGAGCGGCTCATAGATATCAAATGCCACAAGGTGTTCTCCTGACTGTTGCGCCGTAATCTTTTCCACAACCTTTCCCAAAAATGGAAGGTTGGAGACTGGTAGATAATCTGCCTTGATGTCAGGGTCCAATGATGACTTCTTCAGAAGGGGCCTCACTAGCGCCTCCTTCAAGACATCTGGGAAGACCCCCTCTGACAAGGAACACCGGACAATCAAGGCGAACACCGGGCCAACAGCGTCGACACATCCCATTAAGAAACGCATCAGCACCCGATCCAGCTCACAACATGTGTGCTTCAGTTTTGAGGCCACCTCAATGACATCAGCCACCTCCACTGGTTTAAACTCCCCCCAATCGGGCGGAGTGCTTTGTCGACAATCCAGGCGACCACTGTTGGCCATAACATGGTTCACTGGCGGAATTCCCTGCCTGACGGTGGACACCCTGTCTGAGAAAAAACGAGCAAACTCATTTCACAAGGCCTCAGAAACTGCTTTTTTCAGCTGAAGACAGGCTGGATGTAATAGCCTGTCCACAGTCTGAAAAAGCATAGCTGGTCAGTTTCTCCCAGCAGCAATCTCCCTGGACAGGAACACTGCCTTCTTACGGTTGATTGCCCCCTGGTATGCAAATAGTGTGTACGCAGGGCCAGTTTGTCCACCTCCAACCCGGTCTTCCGCCAGCAGCGCTCCAACCTCTGACCCTTGATCTTCAATGCCTTGAGCTCCCCATCAAACCATGGGGACCTCAAGTGAGAAGATGTGGGTCATACACGGATCGGTGCAAGGGAGTCGAGTGCCTCAGTCACTGCCCTATTATAGGCAGCAACTGCCGCACCCACACCTCACCTGCATGCACTGTCCACACTAGATAGATTTACCTCCTCCAAAAAACCCTCCGGGGTCAAACCCCTCAACGGGCGGTAGCTCACCATCTCTGCAGGGGGAGGGATCTCAGAGGGGGCCCTGAGCAAGAACTCCACCATGCAGTGATCAGACCAAATGACCCAATCAGTCCTGAGATTTTCAATCTCAAGCTCCAACAAGAAGACCAGGTCCAGCATGTGGCCACCCTGATGGGTCGTGGTAGCAACTTCTTGTGACAGGCCCAGAGATGTCATCATCTGGAAAAAGTGATAACCCAGCCTAGATGACTCGTTGTCGGCGCAAACACTGAAGTCCTCCAGAACCAGACATCTGGAGGACTCCCAATGTTTCACCGGCCACAAAGTCACCCACTTCCTGCAGAAACTCTCCAGCCGTCCCAGGAGGATGGTACATCAGGAGAATCCTGCAACCTGCTCCCGGACCCCTATGAATGGCCACCCATTCAAACGAACGCGGTGTTCTCACTGGGTGCACGGTGAAGTCTAGCTCAGCTCTAAAACAAATAGCCACTCTTCCGCCCCTGTATTCCACCCTGGGGCAGTGCACAACAGAATACCCTGGGGGGACAGCAGCCTCTAGCACTGGCCCAACATCATCCCTCAACCAGGTTTCCGTAATGCAAGCCAGGTCAACCGACGAAATCAGACCCCCAATAATTACAGTCTTATTATTGATCGACCTAGCATTGCATAGCACCACCCTCAGGGGATTGGTGGACAGTGCAACCCTTTTAGCTACCTGCCCACTTGGTCTCATGGGAACCCTGGGGACATGTACTAAACATGTCTGGCATCTCTCCAAACCCCGTCGCATCCCAGGCCGCCTTCTGCACCCAACCACCTCTATCCTGCTCCCTTCGACCATGCACGGGGTGCCCTGCCAGCTTCTGCCCACACATCATCTTCCAATTCTGACCTCCCGGCAGTGACGAGCTGTAATACTAGATACCAGGAGGGTGGTAAAGGGCTGCAGGTCATAAAGCTGGGACACCCCGTACACGATCCCAGCCCGCCCTAAATTGCCAGACACCCCCCGACACATATTTATCAGTCCTAAACACAAAATATTTCCCCCTTGCTCAACCACTCATACACTAACTAATTCTTCCCCTAACCATTCACCCCACTCACTCACTCATACACTAACATCCAACCCCCTCCTCTTCAACCCAATTAACACAAACAGAACCCCCCACTAAAAACAGATTCTATTACTCCTACCCAATACATGAAATTTAAACAACTAACAATGGGAAACTTAATAAAGTACAAGTACTATCCAAATCAGTCCAATCCACCAAGGGATTTTAACCCAGTTTCAGTTTGAGCAATCATATAGTTCTGCAGCAAACAGTCAATCCAGTCCTGGCAGAAAACTGGTGGCAGACTTTTCATGCAAGCTATTTTCCACAGACTAGAAAAGTTCTACTCTCACCAGTTCTTTTCGGGGAGCAGCTATTCACCGCACTCACTCAGAACAGAAAATCCAGCAATGACTACTCTAAATCCTCACTTAGCTCCTTCATACAATACAATTCGTCCCTGTAATGTCGATTTATTCAAACACAAGTAGTGCCATAATCCACAGGTTACCAGAAGGGAGCCCCACAAAAGAACTCAGCCCATAAGCATAAGAGGACCGCCTTCTGCGGCCCAGGATCTGCACCAAAGATTGCCATTCTCCTTTTTCTTCTTAGTCCCGAACACTCCTCTCACCTCTACTGGCACCATGCCAGCTCCACCATTAACCTTGTATGTGCACAGTGTGTCACCAACGGTGGCTCTCTGGCCCTCCACCAAGGGTTACTGCAACACCTGAGTTTGGCAATGCCCCCCCCCCCCCAACTGGGGCATGCTGCAGTGGGCAATGCTCTATTCCAGCCTGACAGCCTCCCAGGTTCGCTCACAACCACAAACCTTGGCTGCTGGGCCATTGTGCCACCCAGAGATGCATATATAGAAAAATATACCCAAATGACGTACCTTTACTTAATTAATAGGGAAACAACTTGGGATTGGAGAACCACAAAAGGTTCTGATAGGCCATGGTAAGTTCTAATAGTTATAAGAGCTATCAGAAGTTTTAGAACCTTTTTGTTTTAAGTGCAAAAACTGGTTTAACCATCATTTTTGCCCATAAGTTACTGTCAGTAAGGGAATGTAATTGAAAAATGACTGGGAGTGGTTCTAGAGTAAATATACTCCCAGGCCAGTTCTTGAGTATGACCACAACAAGGGCACAATGCAGCAAAACAAGCATTTTTTCTCTTCAATGTGATAAGCACTACACTATACAGAGAAAAATAAGGTCCAACGATGTACAACTTGACTGTGTTCCTATCTCAGAGATCCTTGTGATAGCACAGACTATTCAAACATTACTTGCATCACAAGTAACTCCTTGATGGGAACTCAACCTTACTGTACATTGTTGCCAGTAAATCATTCCCTTTTTTGCATCTCATTTCTGGGACCCCCAGGGGAAATAAATGATAAAAATGATGTTGCTTTACCTGTCACCACCAGCAGGAGGTCAGTAGGTTGCATTAATATGATGGGAAGGAGCAGAGATTAAAATAAGACTTTCTTAAAGCATGTAACAAACTTTTCAATTAAAGCAACTGGGACTGCATTGTAAATGAGTTCCATCTCAACTGAGTTTTATACCTGTTCATATTTTGATATGATTAAAATCTTACCATACCATTAAATCACAGTAAAATCAGAAATTAAAAGAACAAACAAAACTGAAGCTTGTTCTGAGGGTTTCCAATTGAAAGACACAGTAACAAAGTAGTAGGGTGACTAAAGAGCCTGGGGGTTCTTCTTGTTTGCACCCCATAACATGGCAGACTATACCAAGTTTGACAAAGCATGGACAGCCACACATTAAATAGGTGGGGAGCGATGGTGTCTCAGCGCGTGCGTGCGCACACACATTTCTACCCTTTTTCCTTCAACCCCTCCCCCCCATTTAGAGACATCTGCCTGTCACTGTGTACCCTGTACCTGGCTGTAACACTGCTATATTTGTTACCTATAATTGTGTTCTCTATGCAGTTTACTCCAGAACCCCAAGTTTCAGAATTTGTTTTACTGCTTGGTGCCATCTCTGCTTAGTGGTTCTCCAACTGGTGAAAACCACAATCCAAACCATAACAGGGTCAGTGCTATCAGTAAAGGACGGCCAGACCCACACATAAAACATACTCCACCAGGCTCTATACCACTTGGTAAAGTGGACAGAAACAATAAGCAGACCCACGAGTTCATGCAAAAATATTTAATGATGTGAGAACTTCAAAAATAACAAACACAAGTATACAAGTCACACCAAGGTCTGTACAAGTGTAGGTAAATGCTGCTGCCCCCACTAGCCCCTGAGGATGACTCAACTGAGTTGAAGTGCTGGGGCTTGTTGAAATCTGCTCAGTGGTTGACTGGCCCACCTAAATACCTGAAAGTGTTCAGGTGGGCCCCCCTCACATGGCCAATTACCCACCTCCCAAAGTCTGAAAATACTTTCATTTATCAACTATTTTCTACTTAGACAGGATTTTCTAACCACTGCAAGAAAATATGAAATGCAAAAATAGAGACTGTGTACACAATTGAAGTGTAAAGCTGATATGAATGTGTCACCTCTGAGCCCCTTATTCAGTTTCCAGATGGGCCTCCAGTTCCAAATTTCCATATGTGCCACCTGCACCCCAGTCCAGCCCCATCTCTACATCTTGCCCCCGAGTTGACTCTACAGTTGGGACACTGCACCAAAATGCTGCAGCAATTCCTGTATCAGCTGTATATTCTCCGTTGGGCTGCAACTTTGCTGTAACTGTATGGTTTTAGAAAACCAATATGCATCTTTTCTAAACTCATATGGGATGAGTAAGACCATGGACCAGATTTTCAAAGCCAATTTCTTGCCCCAAGGCTCTGAAGCGTCGGTCATTTAATGCATGTGGCTTGTGACAAATTATCGGTATAGAAACATAGAATTTGTTGGCAGAAAATGACTGCTTGACCCACCCAGTCTGCCCCGATGTCCCTATTTTGTCTCCACAGACTCGAACTGGTCTCTAGTGACCCTCCCCACCTATGTACTAGCAATGTCTGTCCCAAGCATGCTTGAAGCCCCCCACCACCCCACTGGTTGTGCCTCCACTATTTCCACTGGCAGTCTATTCTAGGCATCTAGTACTCTTTCAGTGGAATAGTACTTTCTCACATCCCTCTTACATTTCCCACCTCCAGCTTCATTTGCATGCTCTCTGGTCCTGGTGCTATTCCCCTTTTGAAAGAGACTTCCCTCTTGCACCCTATTCACCCTTGTGCGGTTACTTGCCGGTCTCTATCATGGCTCTTCTCGTCTGAGGTGTACTTGTTGAGATTCCTCAATCCGACCTCATACAGCTTTTGGTGCAACCCCTGCACCATTTTAGCTGCCCTCCTCTGGACTGCCTCCACCCTGTCTATGTCCTTTCTGAGGTGCGGCCTCCAGAACTGGACACAATACTCCAGGTGGTGCCTCACAAGCTTGCAATACAGTGGGAACACCAACTCCCTCCTCCTACTGGAATTACCTCTCCATGCATCCAACTGACCCAAACCACTGCTTTGTCCCACTGCCCTGCCATTTTGAGGTCACCAGATATGACAACCTCAAGGTCCCATTCCTGATTAGTGACTGTCAGTACCTCCTTCCCCATCATATACTTACCTCCTGGGTTCTTATGCCCTAGGTGTATGATTCTGTGCATTTTAGTATTGAACCCCACGTGCCATGCCATTATCACTTCTAGAGTTTCCCAATGTCCCTATGCATTCTTTCCACCTCCTCCCGATTGTCCACCCTATTACAGGTTTTGGTATCATCTGCAAAAAGGCATACCTTCTCTTCCAGGTCTTCTGCAATGTCACTTATGACAACATTAAAGAGGACTGGTCCCAGTACTGAGCCCTGCGGCACCCTGCTCGTCACACTCCTATCATTAGACTGTGTGCCAATAACCACCACCCTCTGCCGCTTGTCCATTAATCAGTTTCTAACCAAATTCACCACTATGGATTCTAGCCATATGCTGCTCAATCTATGTATCAGTCTCCTGTATGACAAAGTGTCAAAGGCCTATCTAAAGTCCAGACAGGCCATGTCCATTACCTTTCCCTGATCTATTTACTTTTTCACCCAGTCAAAGAAATTAATCACAACAGTCTGGCATTACCTCACACTCCAAAAATCCAGGTTGCCTTTGGTCTTGCAGTCCATTAGATTCAAGACACTATACCAACCTCTCCTTTAACAGTATTTCCATTAGTGTCCCCACCACTCAAGTGAGACTGACCAACCTATGGTTGTTTGCCTCTTCCCTACTGCCACTTTTACTGTATGTAGAGGGACCATGTCTGCTCTCCTCCAGTCATCTGGAACCATGCCTGATTCCAGTGAGCTATTGAATAAGGTGGGACAGTGAGGCAGCTAGCACCTCCTTGAGTTCTTTTATTACCCTTGAGTGTATTCTGTCCAGTCTGATAGTCATGTCCCCTTTCAGAGCTGTAAGTCCCTTCAGGACTCTTTCCTCTGAAAATGGACCTGTGTCAGCCTCCCTCTTTGTTCCTGGTGGTCCTTCTCCCCCACCCCACTGTGAAGACTGAGCAGAAGTACCTGTTCAGGATGTCTATTTTTCTTGGTCCTCTTCTGCACAGTCTCTCCCTGCCCCCTCTTTATCCTCACTGTCCCTCACCTTGCTTTCCTCTTCTCGTTTATACACCTTAATATATTATCCCCATTAGCTACCCCTCTGGCACCTTTGCTCCCCTTTGCCTTACCTGCTTCCCTCTGTTTTACTTGGTAAATCTCTGTCTTTCTCCCTCTGCATTTCTCTCTACCTCCTAAGTGCCACCCTTTTTTCCTTCACCACCATGGCCGCTTTCCTGGAGTATCATAACGGTCTCTTTTTCCTTCTGTTTTACTCACTTCCTTCACACAGAGGTGGGTTGCCTTAACTATGTCCTCCCTCATTTTTCTCCATCTTTCCTCCACCCTCCCTGGCAATTCCCCCCTAGTAGGCAGTTACTGAGGTAATCTCCCATTCAGAGGTCTAGATAATTTTTAGGACTGGCAAGTAATTACTGCTAGCTGCTTTCACCTGGTAGTATATTCATCTACATGGCAGTAATACCATGCATTGACTTGTCTCAGACCCCCATCTCTAAAAAATGTCACAGTTCCACTGGGTGTCTGCAACCACTGATCCTCCTTCTCTGATACCAGTGAGGAGTCTTGAGATACTTTCCCACTGCTGTGTAGTGCGGTGACCCTATTTTTAACATTTTATGTTGCAACTGCCCTTCTTGCCATCCAGTGCACAACTTCTCAAATAGTCTCCTATATGTACACAACTGATACCGATGCTGTTTTCGGACCCCACCTCTACTGCTGATAGTCTGTTGGTATGTGCATCCATGCCCAATAGCACTGAATGCTGCTGCTGCTGCCAATTTTGTGCATACAGTATGTACCAACATACTGTAAATATACAGGGTGGAGAACAAATTCCTGAAATCAGAAAGTGGGAATAAATTATGCAAAACTGGAAGTAAAATATTCCTTTACTCCCCTTATCTGTTCCTCTGCTCCCATTTCTTTAAAATCCACCCTCCTAAAGGAACTTGTCCTTGTGTGGTTTGCCCTGTTCCCATCTTAATGTTAAACCACACTTCATGATGATTACTGCTACTTAGGGGACGTCCACAATGCTGTCTCCATTTGTAAGCACCAGGCCCAGCACTGCCCTGTCCCTAGTGGGTAGGTTGACTAGCTGCCTGAAAAAAGCTCCCAGCAGGGAGTCATGGATGGCCCTGCTCCATTCTGAATCTGCAGTTGGAAGGCTCCAATCCACATTTGGCAGATAAAAGACCCCAACTAGCAGCACCTCCCTTTTACTTGCCATCCTAATGATGGCTTCCCAAAGTGCCATATCCAACTCCTCTCCGTGCTGGGGGTTTGTATAACACCCCTGCATGGACAGTGCCCCAGCACCTGTCTCCAGGATGACCCACAGCACCTCCAGTCCTTCCTTTTCCTCCTGGTGTTCCTGTAATTCTGTAGCCTTGACTCTCTCACATAGAGTACATCCCCTCCTACACTCCTCCTTTTCCTGTCTCTCCAAAAGAGAGAGAGTAGTCAGGTATGGCCATATCCCACTCATGGCTGTCAGTGCAACATGGCCCCATTATAGCCACAAACCAGACTAGCCACCTCCATGGTGGCCTCCAGTTCCAGAATTTTATTTCCCAGACTCCTTGCATTGGCGCTCATGGCTCTCCATACCATATTTCCTCCCTGCCTGCTTTCTCCCCCCCACCCCTGCTGTTCCCTGAAGCTCCCCCTGACCCCCTCTTCTCATGTTCCCTTCCCTGTCACCTGTAGCCTTTATGCCTCTCTTCTTGATTTCCCGATTCCTTCAATGTCTACAACTAAAAGGCACTTGCTAGACCACATTTCTGCTGTATAGCATGTATCAAATTCAAGGTTGCATGTGTGCAGCTTTCTGCTGCTTGCTTCTAAATCAAAATACAAGTGGTCAGAAAGCAGGTATGAATGTTGTAAATGCAGGTGACATTGAAAAATGCAGCGCAGGTTGATTCCTGGGGATCAGTGCACGAGGTGCGTGAATCTCTACAGTCAAAACCAAGGCTGCAGACTTTCCACAGAGTTTAGCAAAAAAAAAAAAAAAACTTCCTGATGGGTTCCGGAAAGGTTCTGAAAGATTATTTTCTTTGGTTCCAGAAAGGTTCTGAAATATTCTTTTCCTTCAGTTCTCTTGTTGAGATGAATATTTTTCAGTAAATATACAGTGGTCCCTCTTCATAAGGACTCCTCTGGAGCCAGCATATCTGTTCACTTGTAGCAAGGTGTTAATATGCCTAATTAGGTAACAATGAGAGCCATCACCACTGTTCACTATAACAGAAATTCCTTATAGAGGGTTCACAATAGCAAGGAAACTTTGTACCATTTACTGTACAGTACATGCCAATTACATATTAGTTTGCACTTTTGCAGTTTTGATCTTTGCTTTTAAAAGTTCTTTTCAGTTCTAAAATGTAAAACTGGCAGCCAGGTTCTAGGGGGTTCCTTTTAATTCCTTTTTTAGAACAGACTCTGCCATCTTAGCTAAAACGTACTGCCAACCCTGGAAAGCGCAAATATGTTGTCTAGTAAACTGTGCTAACTGAATAAACATATTATTTGTAAGGAACCACATACTTCAGTGGCTACTGGTCCCATAAACTGTAAATTGTGACCGTTGTATTGGTGTATATATATATCATTATTTACATAAATAGTTTACAAATTGACTAGAAAAGCTATCAATGGCACTTCAATTAAATACAGATGTATTTTTAGGAGCCTTGTCTGGGTTTTTATTTTAACACTTCTTTGTATTTGTTGCTGGATACCCCCCCAAACGGATCATTGTTTATTATGGAGACTCATTTCCAAAACTGAAACCTCTTCCAGACCGGGGAACACTTAGGGCCTCCAGTTATGAGTGAGAATAAGATCTCCAATGTTTATGCTCTGTTTTAAAGGACTTGGGGTACACTACCAGCACAAGGTCAAACACGTGTGTGCGGTGAAGCGAAAGAGGGGGGATCTTTTGGGTGCACATGCAGAGGAAATAAGCACTCTGACTGGTCAAGAGTGCTCCCTCGATCTATAATGCCCTAAAGAACTGCAGTTCAAATGGTTGGCAAGAAAGACCTAGCAATTAGAGTGCATCTGTGAAGTCATACAAACAGCAGCATCTGAGCCCTGAGGTGCTGTCACAAATACAGAAATTTAGAATGTTAACTTCAAACTCTGCACTGTGGTCATGTTCTCCCTGACATTCTAATGGCATATTCATTTCTCCGCTGAATCCTGTTTCAGACCCTGTTGCTAGGTTTTCTGAGTTTTGACTGCAGTTTTATAATTACTTTGTAAGTTTTATGAATTTATTCAATTCTCTGTGCTAGTTTAGCTTAGTTTTTTTTAAATTTTATCCATTGTTTGCTTGTTTCATAGTGGTTATCAGAACCAGGAAAATCGTGGTTATAGGTTCCCTGTTTGAGTTTTCACTTCCAAATAAAACAAAATTAAAATGTGTTTAAATTGGACTTCATTTTTAAAATGGCTGTACTTTTTTCTCAAATACAATCCTCAGAATGAATTATTAACATAATAACATACTAATTGCCAGCAGATTAGACCTTACGGTCTATCGAGTCTGCTCGAACCTCAGATCCCTAGTTGGGTGCAGAGGCCCCTTGTGTTCCAGAAACCCCTATCATCCATCCCCACCCCCCTGGGCCAGGCCATCATCTGATACTTCCACTTTCTGTGTCTGTCCCACCCTCTCTTGAAGCCCTCCACTGTGGATCTCTGAACCAGCTCTCCAGGCAGTGCATTCCAAGGGTCCACCACCCTCTCAGTGAAAAACCTCCTCCTCTTTCCCCCTCACCCTTCCACCTTCCAGCTTCAAACCATGCCCTCTGGTGATACCTCCCTGCTTTAGTCTAAAGATCCCCTCCATGTTTACCCTATTTATTCCCTTGAGGTACTTGAAGACCTCAATCATGTCCCCCTGGCTCTCCTCTCCTCCAATGAAAACAAACAGAGCTCCTCAAGTCTGTCCTCATACGTCAAATCCCCTAATCCTCGTATTATCTTAGTTGCCCTCCTCTGTACCCTCTCCAGGAGCTGTATGTCCCTCTTCAAGTGTGGTCTCCAGTACTGGACACAGTACTCAAGGTGTGGTCTAACCAGTCCATTGTACAGCGGCAGAATCACTTCCCTGCTCCTAGAGGTGATCTCCCTTACGATGCATCCCAACATCCTGTTTGCCTTGCTAGCTGCTCTCCTGCACTGCTCAGAGTTATTCATACATGCATCCACCATGACCCCTAGGTCTTTTTCCCCTGTTGAGGCCTCCACGCCTCCCCTCCCAGGGTGTACCTGTGTTTAGGGTTTCCCCACCCAAGATGTAACACCTTGCACTTGGTGATATTGAAATTTAATTTCCACGTGTGAGCCCAGCTTTCCAGGTCCCCTTGCAGGGCCAACCTCCCCTCTTCCCCCTCAACTACTACTCCCATCTTGGAGTCACCAGTGAAGAGACTCATTTCACACCCTATACTCTCCCTGATGTCCGATATGTATGCATTAAACAGTACTGGACCCAGGACTGAGCCCTGCGGTACCCCACTACTGACCTCTCTAGGGTTCGAGAGCTCCCCACCGACCACTACTCTCTGGGTGTGTCCAGCTAGCCAGTTTTCAATCCATCTGACCATCAAAGGGCCTACTCCCAACCCCATCAGTTTCTCCACCAGACCATTGTGGGGGACAGAGTCAAATGCCTTGCTGAAGTCCAAGAATAATACAGCCACGGGCTTTCCCCTATCCAGTTCTAATGTTACCCATTCGTAGAACTCCACAAGATTGGTTTGACATGATCTACCTGGCACAAACCCATGTTCCTGACTATCCAGCCCTCCCACCTCTTCCAAGTACACCCCCAATCGTCCCTTTAGTATACTCTCCATTAATTTTCCCACCACTGAGGTCAAATTGATGGGTCTATAGTTACCTGGTACTTCCCTGAACCCCTTTGTGGATTGGCACCACATGTGCCTCTCGTCAATCCTAGGTACCCTCCCTGTCTCAACCAACCTGCTGAAGAGCTCCGCCAGGGGTGCAGCCAGTATGTCCGCCAATTCCCATAGTACTCTTGGATGAATGCCATCCGGCCCAGGAGATTTGTCTTTCTTTAGGGCCTTGAGGGCTAACCACACCCTTTCGGTGGAGATAGCATCATCCGTCCCCTCCACCTTACTAGCCTTTTTATCCTTATCCTGATGCAACACCCCTGGGGTACCTCTCCCTCCCTCTTGCTTCATTTCTGTTGCTTCCCTGATCCCACTCACCACCGCTTCTATCCCCATCGTGCCTTGCTTTGTAGATATCACATCCTCCTCCCTAGTGAACACAGAGGCGAAGTATTCATTTAATAACTCTGCCTGGTCCCTCACCTCTTTCACCCACCCTCCTTCTGATCTCAATCTGCTGAGATGGCCCTTAGTTTTTCTCCGCTCTCCAATGTACCGGAAGAACCCCTTTTCCCCTCCATGTATCCCCTGTGCCAGCTGCTGCTCTTTACTGGACTTTGCCCCCCTCACCATTATTATTATGTTACTTCCTGTCAAAGTAGCATGACAGGAAGGACTGAAAAGAAAAAAAAAAGGCCTAGAGGTCTGCTTTGATTGTTTGGGCCCAGGATCACAATTTTGAATTTTTTTCTGCCCTAAAAGAAATGAAAATAAGGGGAGCAAAACATCAGTCTTTGTTTGCACCAGCTTCCATATCAGGAGAGAGAGAGAGAGAGAAAGAGAGACAGAGAGCACTCCCTTATGAATCAGCCACCACACGAAAACGGGAAAAAAGTACCACTGAAGGTAGAATGTTCTCTTGAAATGAGACTCTGCAGCCATCTCTGGCACCCAAGAAGACTTAAAAAAGCTGCAAACCTCCTCTGTAAATGAGCAGTCATCTCTGGCAGCCATGGACACAGAAAAAAGACTGCTAAACCATCCTCCAGTAAAAAGCACAAGGCTCCCAGCTGAGAACACCCTGATGCCTCTGATGGCAGCCATCAAGAGCAAAAGGGCTTTCTGAACACCAAATAATTGCTGCAGCTGGCAAAAGGAATCAGAACTAAAAGCACCTTGAGCTTCCCCTGCCTGAAAAGCAAACAGGAGCCGGTGCCAGAGAAAAACATGCCCTCCTTGGAGGACATTAAGCAAATGCCGCACCCCTGTTTGTCTGTCAACCAATTTTGCTTGTGCTCCAACAGGGGTAGGCGTGGCTCATGGTGACATTTGTATCTAGTGATTAATTTTTTTTTTTTATTATTGAAAACGTTTTTGATTTTTTTAATACAAATTATTACAAGACACCCAGAGACTGCCAAACATATCAGAAGCATAGATCACGTAATACATCCATGATGTGCCATTGTGATAACATTAAAACAAATTGTCTTTGAACTGTTAACAACAGATTACAGCAATTTACAATAAATCTAGCCAAGTCAACATATAGATTTTGAGTATCAACATCTATGTATATTAATCCCTATCACATACCTGTCATTACAGTATGTTCGGTCAGATGACTTATTAAAAAAAATGAGCACACAGAGACAAACAGATAATCAGGGCCAATACTGAGACACACCATTACCTATAGAGAGATAATCATACGTGTTAGCAAATACTGGCTCTTCTTTCAATTATTTCAATTAATTAATTAATGGAGACCCTGCTGAAGGAGAGGCGATGGAGTACCTGGAGGCAAATGGGCTGCAGGAGCAAGGGCAGCATGGTTTCACAGGGGGGAGGTCATGCCAAACAAACCTCAGATTTCTTTGACTGGTGACTAGGGAAGTGGATCAGGGGAGAGAAGTGGATGTGGCCTATCTGGACTTCAGTAAGACCTTTGACACTGTGCCACACAGGAGGCTAATAGAGAAACTGAGCAATCTGGAGGGTTCAGAGAAAAAGTGGCAAACTGCTTAAACGAGAGAAGGCAGAGGGTGATAGTAAATGGCAGTCACGCAGAGGATGACAGAGTGATCACTGGTGTGCCACAGGGATCAGTACTGGATCCTGTCCTCTTCAGTATCTTCCAAAGTGACATTGCTGAGGAACTGGAGGGGAAGGTGTATCTTTTTTGTGGATAACACAAAAATCTGCAACAGGGTGACAGGAAGGGATGCAGATAATGCAAAGGGATCCAGGGAAACTAGAGGAGTGGTCTAGGGTGTGGCAGTTGGTTTTCAATGCCATAAAGTAAAA
This sequence comes from Neoceratodus forsteri, assembly GCA_016271365.2. NCBI lineage: Eukaryota > Metazoa > Chordata > Ceratodontiformes > Ceratodontidae > Neoceratodus > Neoceratodus forsteri. The sequence continues at coordinate 612,975,890 of CM028138.1, read as the reverse complement.
TGTCATGCAACTGGGGCAAGTTAACCCGGAGCTCTGTATAAGATTTGGGGGTACATACAGTCACTAAGAAAGAAAGAGACATGAGGGTAATCATACCTGATGATCTCAAGGTGGCAAGGCAGTGTAAAAAGGCTGTAGGCAAGGCTAGTGGGATACTGGGGTGCATAGAGAGGGGGATTTCTAGCAGCAGAAAGGTGGTGGTGTTGCCACTATATAGCACACTAGTGAGACCCCACTTAAGAGTACTGTGTCCAGTTCTGGAGGCCACACCTCCACAAGGAAATTGACAGGGTGGAAGCAGTCCAGAGAAGGGCTACCAAAACAGTGTGGGGTTACACAGGAAACCATATGAGTAGAGGCTGTGGGATCTCAGCATGTACTCCCCTGGAGGATGGAAAGCGAGAGAGGACATGATTGAGACCTATGACAAAACTACAGAGGGGCAAACATGGTGAAGGTGGGGAGTCTCTTTCAGAGGAGGAAAGGCAGCAGAACACAGGGGCATGCAATGTAGCTGGGGGGAAGTTTAACAGGGATGTGAGGAAATAACTTCTCCACAAAAAGGGTAGTGTATGAATGGAACAGACAGCCAGAAGAGGTGGTGGGGGTGACAACAGTGAGGACCTTCAAGCCTGTGTGGTATAGGCATTTAGGCATAATAAGCAGGGGAAAGGGAGGTGGTTGGGACACTGGTGACCAAATAGGGTCTGAGGTGTCAGAATAGGCAGGGAAAATTAGGCCAGACTGGATGAGCCTAAAAGTCCTTTTCTGTAATCAGATGATTAAAGGGATAGCATATAAATGAAATTGTTCAGGCATTTAGTGAATAGAAAGTTTTTTTCCTACGTTCCTGTACATAAAGAACCGTTTCCTGCATGGCAGTGAAAAGTCTTGTCCAAGACAATTACATCCTTTAAATGATTAATCCATTCTGCATATGTGGTGGGGGGGGGGGTCTCTCCCTTCCCATTTATCAAGATTAATCTTCTGGTTATCAGTAATGATATCAGCAGCAACTTCCTAAGGCTTAATCCACTGTGCCAGTCAGTTTTGCATCCAAGAATCAATAACTTGAAGTCTCTGGAGATGTTCAAAGGCATACATGTCACCAATCCCCCTCGTTCTCTGCCATTAAACATCTCCGACGACTCCTCACTGTTACCCATTGCTCATGCCTCTCCTCTGCCTCCCCTTCACCTACCCTGATACTTTCACATGAATCAAATTATTTATAATGCTGCTGCTGAAGGTTTTTATTTGACAGACTGCTTATTATGTAGTTTCAAGATGACCAATACTGCTACACTTGTATTGTTGAACAGCTCTGATTTTTGTACTGTGTTGATGTTTGCATCCCATGTATGTATTGTCTCCGTTTCCCCGGGTCGCACCGGGAAATGAACTTTGGCTCACTGTGCCTTTCCCAGTTACCAAATTTTAAATAAATAAAATACATGTATTTATACACTTTTTCATCTTTGCTCGTAGTTCATCCAGTTTACTGCATTCCAGTACCACATGAAAGAGGTCTGCTTCTGGCTTACCGCATCTCCAGCAGTCTAGGGGTAATTTTGATGTACTGGCTTGCCAGGAGCCCCCTTTGCAAACAGTTATGGTCAGGTACCCTTATTTCTCATAACTCCCATAAGACAAAGATTCATGTACTTGGTATGAACATAATTACTCAACACCAGAGTGGCAGTTCATATCTGGCCTTTACTGGGGTGACTTAGTCATAACAGTTTACCAAGATACAAAATTATCTCTTAAGACACAGAGCCCAGAAGCTCCAGCATTTCATTATAACATACATCATTCATTATGGTAAGACTGATGTCCGCTGATATGGTCACTTTGAGGCCCCTGACCCCAGCACTGGAAGAACTCCCAAGTCAACGTGGCTGAAACATGGCTCAGTGGCCATAAATGGCTTCTTCTACATCCCTGTACTTAAACAAAAACTAAAGTCAAAATTTACAAAAAAATATATAGTACAGAGTGTTTTGATTTGTAGGCGTACTCTTAGTAAATCCTTCCCTTTGTTTGTTGAAAGGAGTTTTTTCTAAATTTCCTTGCTGGTTTTATGATCCCTGGGGCTCTCCACGTTCACATTTTTTATTGTTCTTGTTCCTACAATGCCTCCCATCCCATGTGACAGTGATGCATCCAGGACCATTGTTAATTCAACGAGTTGCTTTTTGTCACGTATATAATAGTGAACAGTGATTTTAATTGACACTCCTTGTCCAGGGAGCTCTAATGAAGGCTACATTTACAGATGGTAAATGCCTGAGGGATAAATGAGTAGGCTACTCTGTAAGGAAACAGAGTCTTCATTAATTATAGCATTTGTGACCTTAGGTAATTTGTGTGCATTTTTAATGGCTGTGCATAGTTTGATGCAACAAAAAACTTTAAAAATAAAACATTCACTTCTGCTGCTACACCTTGACAACAGAAAATTTGGATTAGGCATAGTTATTTATCTGAAGCCAGAATATCAGGCTCCTAACAATAGATTGCTGTGGCAACAGTTATTACTCTCTGAATCAATGGTCCTGGATGCATCACTGTGACTTGGGACAGGAAAAAGAGCCATAAAAACATGAACACAGAGATCCCCAGAGACCATAAAACCAGCAAGCGAATTTATGAAAAAAAACTTTCAGCAAAGGGAAGGACTAACTAGGAGTACACCTACAAATCAAAACAATCACACCATATTATTTTTTAAATTTTGAATTTAGTTCCCCTTTAACCCTAGTATTTTATTAAATGTGGCTTGGATCAGTTAACCCGCTGATGCAGCAGTAGCACTACTGCTAGCAGCACCGATGACTCAAGCTTGGAAGTAAACTTGGGGCATCGGAGGGTAGGCCAGGGGAGAAGGACTGAGCATCTGTGGGACAGCTTTTCTCTTCCTCCAGGTGTGGGGGAGATGCAGATACCGACATATGCTTGGTCCCTAGCAAAGGCTAGAGGAAAGGTAGTTCAGGGCCATCAGAAGTGCAGGGGGGTGCACCATGATGGCACTGCACATCTGCACCTCCCCAAGGAGAACAGAGGCACCCCCTCCGCAGAATGACACCAGTCAACCACAGGCCCCGACGTGGCTATCCAGGCCCTGCCCAGTGAACTGGATCCTATTCCACAGCAGGGCTAGGGGAACACTGCTGACCCTGCCAGGGGGCAGGCCCTTGGGAAAGCTGGAAGTAGATAAGCCCTGGAGGACCCCAGGGTGTCAGGGCTGGTGGAAGGTGGCTGGTCAGACGAGAAAAACTTAACAAAAAAAAAATATGACTTTGACGTGAGCCAGTTTGCTTGGTAATGGTAAATGCAGAAATGGAACACCAGCAAGTATCCTTATGTTCATCACCAAGATTTAGCACATCACCAGACTGGTCTTCACCACCATGCTCTGGAACCATAGGGATCTTGGGCCCCCACATTCCAAATGGGATACAGAAGGCAGACCCACTATAGTATGTTTCTATGGGACACAATTTGAAGACAGAGGGGGGACGGCTCAGAGGTAATGTGAGGAAGTATTTTTTCACAGAGAGGGTTGTGGATGCATGGAACAGCCTTCCTGAGGAGGTTGTGGAGTCAAGAACAGTGGGGGGATTCAAGAATGCATGGGACAGACATAAGGCAGTCCTAATGGGGGGTAGGAGGAAGCAGGCTGTTGGTTAACTAGGATCTGCAGCTTATCCATCAGGTAGGGAAATGGGCAGACTAGGTGGGCCAAGTGGTCCTTACCTGCCATCAAATTTTATGTTTCCATGTTAGGCCCTGGACACACTACAGAACTATTTTTGAAAACATTTTTAAAACCAGTTTGGCTAAACCATTTCAGTGCAGCCACACTCAGTGGCGGAGCCAGGTTTGGGAGTGTTTGGGAGCCCGGGGGCCATTCAAGTCAATCATGGGCTCTACAATGGGCACTAAACAGTGAATAAAGATGGTGGTGGGGTGCCACTACTCACACTGGGGCAGCCAGGAGAGGTGACCGTCCCCTAGCACCCCCTCTAGCTCCACCACTGGCCACACTACTCAGTAACCATTTTTGATAACAGTTTAGTATGGCCACATTGCTAGTGTTAAACCTGTTCTCCTTGTAACTATTTTGTGTTAAGTCCAACACACAGAACTGTGCATGCTTGGACACACTGCAGCTAGAACTGTTTTAGTTAAACCATTATAGCTTAAAACACTTTTACTCCTAGACAGACCTGAAAGTAAAACCATGCTAGCTCCAAAACATTTTTAAAAATGGTTTTAAGACTATGTATCAAGCGGGGGTTAAAAACACTTTTGTTAAAATGTTTTAAGGAGCTTGTAGTCTGTCTGCAAACAGTGCTGGGGGATTTAAACCATTTTAAGGCACTTACACCATGTTAAGTTCCCCAGTATGTCCAGGGCCTAAGATGTCCTCTCCGAAAGCTGGGCTGTAGTTACAGGGGTACCCCAGGGGTCAATTCTGGGCCCCATGCTTTTCAGCCTGTTCCTGAACCACCTCCCCCAAGCAGGTCTGGACATGGTCCTCCTCTATGCTGAGGATGCGTTCTTTTTACCAGCCAATAGGACCCAGTAATGCTGGAAAAACAGATGCAACTTAATTTCACTGCTGCTGAGTCCTGGTTCATCAACTCTAAGCTCCTATTAAACTACAAAAAAAAAAAAAAAAAAAAACTATGCTGTTTGCCTCCCACCATAATTGCCACAAATCCCATCAATTGCACATAGTGAACTCTCAAAATACCCCCTTGAGATGGTTCAGTTTCAAATACCTCAGGGTCATCTTGGATAGTTCCCTTTCTTTCACTCATCACATTGACCTAGTAGCTAAAGCAGCCAATGCTAGGATTGGCCAACTATTTAGGGACAAGAACTGCCTAACAGATGGTGCCCTAAACCTAGCCACTACCAGTTCTGTCCTATCTGTGATTGATTATGGATTGGTAGTATACAGCGCTGCCACTGATACAACCCTCAAGAGAGTCAAAGTGGCCCTCAACAAAGCCTGCTGGCTTGTCCTTGATGCTCCCAACCTAACACATACCTGTGATCTCTATTCCCAGTCAGGGTGGCTAAACAGACTGTAGAATTCGGTACCAGGTATGCCTTCTAGCTAAAAAGACCATGTGAGGGCTTGCATCTCCTGGTGTTCAAAGCCTTCTCGCTCCCACCGACAATACTCTCACCACTAGGGGGTCCAACATCCTGACCTTAAAAGTCCCTTTCCACCGCACCGCCCAGGGCCAGTGCTCCTTCTTATATCATGCTCCCCTCTGGTTGAACTCTCTGTGAGGACATGCTATACAATACTATACTCGGCCCATTCAAAGCTAAGCTTCATGACTATCTTTCAACCCTAAGCTGTTGTGACTGCTACCTTTAACCTGCTCAAGCCCCTATCAACACCTCCACTTCCCCCTCCTACATTCCCCCTGCCTTCATATTTCTCTCAATGCCTCCTTTAGCTTCCCCAGCCATGTCTCTCCACCTAGCTCTCGTGCCCCTGCCCCCCATCTACTCCCTCATCCACAAAATTTTGACAAGGTCTACTTGGCTGCTCCAGTCCTCCCTTCACTGTCCCTCTCCTCCTCTCACCCCCCTGCTACCAGTCACTTCCCATCCACGGTCCTCTCTCCTTCTCCTACCCTGCATTATTAATGCACTTATAATACATGTGATTTTGTTGCTGCATATACTGTAACATAATATCTGTACTTTTATAATCCTACATGTCAAACAACTGTATCTGAATTGCCCGTTTGTTTTCTTTAAACACTGTTTTGACTTGTATAATGTAACTACTGTATCCCTATTTTGTCATGACGTGGAACCTTCGTAAACAAGCTTCCGGCTCAAAGGTTGTAATCTGAGATTTAAATAAATAAATAAGAAGTACTAGCCCTGCAAACCCACTGTCCACTTCGACCTGGCAGAGCAATGCAGTCAGTCAGCACTGATCTAAAGGAATCAACATGCCCAAACTTCTCTCTTTACCTTGACCTTTCTGTTTACAGATAGTCACCACTTTCAGACTCCTTTATTTCTAGGCCTCTACCTTCAGATATCCATTCCACAGGGAATCCCTCCCAGTCCCAAAGTCACTGGAGCATACTCCTTGAGAGGGTGCCCACCCAGAAAATCCACTTTGTCCTGACTCCCACTACTCTCCTTTTATGTTATATTTTATATTTGTGTATTTTATTTAAAGAGCAGCTGAAACTATTATGCCCTTGGGTCAGGCAGCCACCCAGTCATTATTTAGAAATTTAAAGTACATTACCTGCGATCTCCCTTTCACATTACTGAAAGACGCTAAATGCCTGCTGTAGCTCTGCCCTTAAAAACAGCATTCTGATGATGCTAGAGTGGAAGGGGCTGTAGAGCACAATGGAGCACGGATAACTATGAGGAGCAGTGGCAACCTGCTAATGCCAGTACTTCACTTTATAGGAATTTGCCCATATTAAAGGGGTGTATAAATGTAATGCAACCCCCCCCCAGATGTTCAGGTAGTTACAGAGCTTATCTAACCAGTACCTAAAACCATACATAGGAAGGTGCCGCACACATCTATCCTTCAATGAGGGACAACCAAGGCAATTGTATAGAGTGTAGTGATGTCTCTGGATGAGGGAGCAATGGATAAACCTACAGGGGGCATTAAATAGTATCAAACTTCGATGACTGGCATTTTGGAGCAATCTCATAAACCACATCTCCAACATCGATAACCAGTAGGATCAAATGCTCAACAAGAGACTTTCTCATACCTGAAGAAATTCTGTCACCCACCCACCCTATAGAGGGCTCCAATCCTCTTGCAGGATTTAGAAACCAGTGACTGGATGGGTGTGGAAAAGTCTAGAGAATTATTCAGAATGATACTAGGCTACTTATATTAGGACACTAATTTCAAAGAGTTACATTTTGTGATATTTATGGTTAGGACAGGGCAGCCCACCAGACATTTTTTGATACCAAAAAGTATGGAGACAGTTCTGGATTGGTTTAGAGCTAGGCGATTTGATTAGAACCAGTCTGAAAGTATGTCAGTCATTTTTGCAGGGCAACAGATATGAGTTAAACTATGACCAAAAGTGTAAAGGATGGTGTCATCTGTATACAGTACTCATGGATATTGCAAGATTTAATAGTCTGTGGCCAATCATTTAAAAAATATTAACAAGGAATGACTCTAGTACAGATCATTGAGGGATCCCCATACTGCTATGTTTAGAATCAAAGATGACTAGGTCAGCGGAGACAGTCAGAGTGTGGCCAAATAAATATGAGGAGAACCAGGAAAGAGAAGAGCAGATGAGACCACAGGCAAAGAGTTTACGAAGAGGAAGAAAGTGATCAACCATGCCAAATGCTTTGGCCAGGTCAAGGAAGATGACAATGGTAAGTAGGCCCCTGTCCAAGCTGGAGAGAGTAGAGTCAGTGAGTCTTAGCAGGGTACTGGATGTAGAGTGAGCTGCTCGAAACCCACACTGGTAGTCAAAAAAAGAAACATTGCTTAGAGTAGCTGGGTGGTAACTGTTCAGCAGCCAGTCTCTCAAGAATGTTTGAGAGAATAGGGAGATTGGTCATTAGCTGGAGGGTCAGTGTCCTCCCTGCAGCTCAACTGAGGATGAGAACCCTGCACAATGAGGAGCTGTGTCACCCTGGCCCAAGTCCTGCTGCCAGCCACTGAAGGAACACCTCATGTGCCCACCCCTCTGGCATTACCCAGTTCCTCTGGCACCCAACATTCAAACCACCAAGGCATGCACTAGCACCCCCAGCTCACTGCCCCTCCTTCTCAAGGCACCAAGCTACCCAAATTCGACACAAGCATTGTTACCAAGCCTCCCCACTCAGAACTGAAATGAACCCCTACAGCAAGGCACCAAACAACCCTTCTCTGTTACAGACAAATGGGACTGGAAAGTCCCCGTGCCACCCCAAACCCAGGTCCCTGCCACCACCCCATGCTGAGAGGCCAACCCAACCACCCCTAAAAGACCATGCCAAGATCTCAATGCTCCTCTATCCAAGGAAAGACATCAATGGGAACTCCGCAAGGAACTGAACTTCCAGCCTAAACTCCTTTTATCCCTGTTCATAGTCTCCTCCCCACCTAAGGACAGAACGGTAGCACCAAAGCATTCAGTGCTCTGATGGGCACTGTTAACAACAACCTGCCCCCGAAGATACGGAGGGGACTGTTACATAAATGTGGCCATTTTTCAAACAATTATTGTATACGCTTTGAAAAACCTGCCTCCAATACCCTTCTAGTCTCTCTCAGAGGAGGTGTTTAAGGAAGAAAAGGGAAAATGGCTGTTATGCTTATCTCCTGTTCACTGAGTCAGAAGTGAGCAGCTAAACTCGAACACTGGTCTAGGGAGTGGCAGCTGTGGTTTAACACCAAGAAGTGCAGGGTCATGCACCTTGGAGCCAGAAATCCCAAGAACAGCTGCTGTCTGGGGGGAGTACAGGTAATGACTTCAGAGGAGGAAAGGCACCTGGGGACATGAAGGTATCTGCACAGTGTAGGAGAGCTGTAGCAAGGGCAAATAGGATGCTGGGGTGCATTGCCAGAGGGATCACCTCTCAAAAGGGGGAGGTCATCCTGCCACTGTATAGATCACTGGTGAGGCCACACTTGGAATACTGTGTACAATAATGGTGTCCATACCTCAAAAAGGATGTGAAATTACTGAAGGGGATGCAGAGTAGGGCTACAAAAATTATCATGGGACTAGGGGAGTTGCCATATGAAGAAAGGCTGAAAGAGCTATGTACTCGCTGAAAGACAGAAGGGTAAGAGGGGACATGATAGAGACCTTTATGTACTTGAAAGGCATAAACAAAATCAGGGAGGGAGGACTGTTCCGCTTAAAGGAGGGAAGGGTCACTAGGGGGCACAGTCTGAAGTTGGAAGGGGGAAGGTTTAGGAGGGGGATGAGGAGGCACTACTTCACAGAGAGAGTGGTGACAGGCTAGAACGCACTGATGGAGGAGTTACTCATTCAAAGGACAGTGGATACCTTTAAGTGGGATTGGGATAGGTCAAGGGCAGGGTTAGTACACACAAAAACACAAAGTGGGGACCAGAAAAGAGGAGGAAGAGAGGGGTTTGGGTAGGGGTGGGGCAGCTGTAGTGATATGAAACTAAGAGCTGCACAATTGAGCAGACTTGATGGACCTGTGAGCCTTTTTCTGCTGGGAAAGTTCATATGTTCGTAAATCATGGGTATTCTGGGTAGGGCTTCAACCAAAAAGAGAATCCTTACCCATCCATAAGACTTTTCAGAATGCCACTAAAACATTTTTTTTTTTTACTATGCCTTCAGCCTCTACGGCTATAGATAAGGTTAAGAAAAGATGCATGGTACCCAGGGAAGGCTCTGAGTTCATTAATACTCCCCTTGACCTGATGGAGGTTGTCAAGGCAGCTGCTTGAAGGGTTCCATAAACCTAAAGGTAAGAAGTATGTTATTACTGTTCTGCTGCGGAAGCAGGTAGCCTACCTGAGCTACTCTACATATTATCATCAGGCTCTGTGGAATACAGTCCTGATACTACATGACAGCTTGCCCTCCCAAGAGAAGCTTCACCTAATACACAGAGTAATGCTGATTTGGAAGCTCTTCAATATCTATTTTGAACACCTGTTGATGTGAATGATGCTGCATCTAGGGCTCTCGTAAATTAACGTCTTCGAGGAGACTTGCATGGCTAGTACAACTGCATTGTCACGGGGCATGCAACAATACAAACATACGAAATTGCCAGCAGATACAGGCCATTCGGTCTATCTAGTCTGCTCGAGTGTGCAGCACTTCAGTCCATTAGACTGCAACTGACCCCCCTCCCTCATATGCTCTCCTCCCCATCTCACACCGCTCCCGGTTTGTACCCTCCCCTTGAATCTGTCCCCCCTTGAAGCCCCAACACTCTGCAGCAATACAACTTCCTCTGGCAGATCATTCCACCCTGCCACCACCCTTTCTGTGAAACAGTGCCTCCTCAGCCCCCTCTTGAACCTGCCCCCTTCCAACTTCATAGACTGTCCCCTGGTTTCCCTTCCACCCTTCAGATTGAACATACACCTGGTGTCTACTCTGTTCAAACACTTCAGGTACCTGAAGGTTTCAATCATATCCCCCCCCCGCCTTCTTTCCTCCAGGGTACACATACTGAACGCTCTCAAGTCTCTCCTTATATGGTCTGTCCCACAACCTCAGGATCATTTTTGTTCCCCTGTGCTGTGCCCCCTCCAGTAATTTGATGTCCCTTTTCAAGTAGGGGTGCCAGAACTGCACACAGTACTCTAGGTGTGGTATCACCAGGGACCTGTACAGGGGTAAGATGATCTCCCCACTCCTATAAGTAATCCCCCTTGCTGTGCACCCTAGTATCCTGTCTGCCTTCACTGCTGCCTTCCTGCACTGAGCAGAGTGGTTCATCTCCCCAGTTACCAGTACTCCCAGATCCTTCTCAGATTCTGTTAACGGGACACCCTCCAACCAGTAATTGTGTCCTGGGTTACTGCCTCCTAAATGCATCACTTTGCAGTTCTTGGCATTGAAACCAAGCTGCCAAGTGTGAGACCATTCCTTCAGTTTTGACAAATCCTCCTGAAGTACTTTGGCCCCCCCCCCCCCCATCTACCTCGGCACTAATCTTTGTGTCATCTGTGAAGAGACTGTTCGGGCTCTTAATCCCTTCTGCAATGTCAGCTATGAAAATGTTAAACAGAACTGGTCCCAGCACCGGGCCCTGTGGACACCACTTGTTACTGCCTTGGGTTCAGATGCCCCCCAACTACTACCTTCTGCTGTCTACCCTGCAGCTAGTTCTCGACCCATCCAACCAGTTTCCTTCCTGCTCCTAGACTCTTCAACTCGCAGGTCAGCAGAGTCAAAAGCCCTGCTGAAATCCAGGTAGACGACATCCACTGCATGTCCTCTGTCCAGTGTCCTCGTAACCCAGTTGTAAAAATCTACCAAGTTCATCTGGCAGGATCTGCCCGAGACAAACCTGTGCTGCCTGCTATCCTGGAGGTTGTAATCCTCAAGAAACTGCACAAGCCTTTCCTTGAGGAATGTCTCCATCAGTTTTCCCACAATTGCAGTAAGGCTCACAGGTCTATAGTTCCCAGGTTCATCCTTGGGTCCACTCTTATGGAGAGGTACCACATGTGCTTCCTTCCAGTCCCTGGTTATGTGTCCTGAGTTCAGAGAGGCAACTGATTTCTCTTTTGAGGTACCTCCTTATATGGTGACAAACAGAGCTATATAAAACAAAATGATAAACCAAAAAGCTTTCAAAAATTTGATATGGGAAGGACTTATTACAGCAGACCATATGTATACCATCAATATACAGTTTTCTATGGGGCACAGTAAATAGTGGAGGTAAAAGAAGAGCCAGACAGAAATCGGCATCAGCCCCTAGTCCAGGCAAAGCCAAATCCCTGACAAATTTATCCATGTTGCAACTGACCCATTGTAAGTGGGAGGGTGCCTTTCTTATTACTATGAGGAGTGGAAACAAATTACCAAGGACAAGTGGGTTTTGGAGGAAATAAGATAAGGCACATCCCTTCAATCTGTTATATTTTCAAGGTTAAGCAAATGCAGTGTTTTAAGCTCATTTACCAGAGCCAAAACTCCTGCTGGAACTGAAGATAAGAAAGTTGATAGACTTAAATGCTATGGAGAGAATCCCTGTTTCCCACCACCAGTAATTTCTCACTGTAAATAAAATGGTGACCCATGTTAGTTGAAGTATTTATTTTATAAAGGGCTCCTACCCTTCAGCATTTAATTCTATGCACCCTACTAATGCAAGTGTAAACCCCCTCCCAATGTCGAGTGCTTACCTGGGGCCTTGCAGATGTCCAGTTGTCTCCAGCAACTTGCGGCCAGCTTTGCTCCCTTAGCCCTCACCTGGACCATTCCAGGGCCAGGGAGCAGCAGTGAACAGTTTCGGCACCTCCATGTGCCCGATGGTGTGGCCAGCGAGCCGCCAGCATGCTTCGCTCCCCTGCCCCCCCTCAAACTGTGCATAATGGGGAAAAGGCCTCCCATGGTGTTTGACGCCTCACACCACTTCAAATTGCACCTCCCCAGCCCCAACAGACACCAACAGGGGGCTGGGGGGGGGGACTTAAAATAAATGAATGTGGATGGCTCCCCGATCCAATCCAAGCCACCAATGGGTCGGGGAGTGAACGGGGACAAGATGGTGCTGGGACTACATGTCCCATGATCCTCTGAGGCACAGGAGCTGCTTTTTTGATATTTGCTCCCATGGAGCTTCAGTCCCCTCAACATGCCCCCCAGTCCTAGTGACCCTCAGATGGGACCAGGATTGTCTTGACCTTGCAGCCAGAAGCCGCCAAACACTTTCATTTAGAAAACAGTTGACAAAGTTGAACAGGACTGTGTTAGGGCGGCCATGTTGAAAGTGGTCTGCCTGAAGAACAGCAATAACCTGACTGGTAGCTGCAGTAGTCTAATCAGGAGTGGAGATCGAGCCTCCCTTCCAGCCAATGGGACACTAAGATTTTCAAACAACATTCTAGGGTTTGACAGTTAACCCTGAGATAGTCAAAGTGTTTTCTGGTGCGAAAGCAACTGCTTTGACAGATCTCAGTGCTGTCATGGACTGAAACTTTGAAATTTGTTGCTGAATGAACTTATAAATCCCAGAGACGGGGTTTACTTAAGCTGAACTGAAAAGCCAGGATTGGAGCACCAAGAAAGAGCAGGGGCTGCTGTAAAAGCTACTCTTATTCTGAGCAGGTGAACAGCCACTGCCTTTCAGATCCTGACACAACTGTGTTTCTGCCTGCCTGTTGAGGTGGGAGAAGACCAGTCCATCTGTGGGGTGAAGATCAACTGCCTGCCTGTTGAGGTGGCGAAGACAAGTCCCTCTCTGGGATGAAGATCAACTGCCGTCCCATCTTCAAAGGCGAGTGAAGACAAAGTCCCTCTGTGGGGTGAAAATCCACTGCCAGACCATCTTTTAAGGTGAGTGAGGACAAATTGCTCAGTGGGGTGAAGAGGATCTCCGCCATCATCATCTACCCCAGCCGAACAGTTTTAGCCCAGAAAGCAAGAACGTGGTGCGCTCAAGAAAGAACGGAGACACTTTAAATAAACCATGTGATTTTTACTTAGGCTAGCAAATAATTACAGCAAAGTGCAAATGTGACAGGATTTCCTGGTATCAGCATTCCCCTAGTGCCTCGACTCAACGAGTCTTCAAGGTGTGGAGCTGAAGAAACACATTGACTGTTAAATACACAAGATTGCTGATAAATTCATGACATCACATCCTAAAAGCCTTAGTGAACAGATTTAAAGTGCTAGCACATTTTTAATGTTTTTTATCCATGACAATACTTAAATATAAAAAAAGTAATTTGAAATCCTACTCTGAAATAAATACCATGAGACCTTACTAGAAAAAGAATGTAAGAGATCGCCAGTGGTTATTCAGTCCTGAGTCTGATAAGCATCATCACTTCATAAATCAGTGCTCCTTGTGACAACTGCATATTATTAATCTAGAAAGAAAGAGATAAGAGAAAAAGTTAGTCAGCGAAAAACAAATTACAATGTAAGAGTACAAGGGGATCAGAAAAACATGCTAAAGTACAACCTCAATGTATATCCATTGTTAAGAACCAATTACTTATGCCTGGAATTGCATTCTTAAATAAATATTGAGAGACACCACGCAAAAAGAGGGAGAACAGTTGTCTCACTACATGACCTGAGTGGAGACAGTGATTCGTAAAATAGTTGAGGCCGGAGGAGTTACCCCTGCACAAGTTGCCCAAATGAGACTAGACCAGATCTTACGAGGAGCTGTATATTTCCGCTGGACTCTGATAACTTAGACTGAAAGGATGCAGAGCAGATCAACTGAATTTCAGACAACTACTTGATGAGGTGAGGGAAGAAGAGTCACAGAAAGCCATTGCCAATTCACACTATAAGTGCCTACTGGGAAAGACATTCTCCTGTAGCCTCAAGTTGACAGTAGCTGCCGGCCTGGTGACACTGAAGGTGGAGGTGCTGGATGCCAAGCCTTGTGCCATGTTGGTGACCTGGGTCAGGGAGTGAGCTCGGGCCCCCGGGGGGGGGGGGGTTTGGACTGAGCTGCCAACAAGCAGCTCTCCTTTCCCGGGGGAGGGTCAGATGCACTGTGCAGCTTTAGCGGCTCCCAGTGGTGACTGGGAGCATTGTGGCTGATACAGTAAATGCTACAGGGGTATGGGGACAGAAGCAGATGTCCTGCAGGCGGGTGCAGGAACATGCCCACACATGCTGGACGTCACAGCATGTCCACGCCCCCAGGACCACAGAAAAATGTGAAAATGCACCCTGCACCTGGACAGGCGAAGGTGGGTCCAGAGGATGACCCCCATGCCCCTTGCCGGATCCATCCTGGCTAGCTTCCGTGTCTTCTTCTCTCCCTGGCCGCTCCTCTAGATTCTAGGTAGAGTGCTGGAGGAGTTAGGGCGGTCCCACCACAGGGAGCTCAGAGCCAGGGGTGGGGTGGTCAGTGGAGCTGGAGTAGCAACCCCGGGAATGGAAGTCTAGACCATGGAAGATCTCAGGCCAGATGGGACAAGGTCAGATCGCGTGACCCCACTGGAGAAAGGTCTAAGGGGCCAGTGAAGTAGGAGCATAGAGTTAAAAAAAGAAAAGCCTGACAGCAGCCAAGAACAAAATGATGCCCTAGACATGAGAACATGACTGAAGGAACTCACGGAGTGTGTAAAAGCATTGCAGATGGCACAGACACCTAGCTCACGAGCCAACTCCCTGCCACCTGGTCATGGATGCTCACTGAATCCTTCATCCTCTCCAAGGGTCAGTCCTCGACCCTCAACCTTACCCAGAGATGGAATGTTCTGTTTTAATTGCAGAGAAGATGGACATTTTGCACAAGAGGGTGTAGCAGGCCTGAAAACCAGCAGTTAGTGGACCAGAAGAAAAAATTACTCACCTTAGTAATTGTGTTTCTCCTAATGGAGTCTTGCTGTATTCTGACATTATGCAGGTAGCCCTAGCACTTGAACTGCTCCGGAGATGAAAGAGTTAACTCTGTGCCAGAGCATAGAACGTTGAGCTCAAGCTCGGTTCAAACCTCTGTCTGCTGCACTTTGAAGTGTAACTGACAGATTCGTACAAGCTAATACTAACTAACTAACCCCACTATGGGGAAATTGTAAAATTTTTACTAGCCAAAAAGGCAACCAAGTATTTTGGTACCCCAAAAGACTCAAGTCGAGAAATACAAAACAAAAACTAGGTAGTGAACAAACTAATTATCAAACCATAACAATAACTCACTCCCCCTAGGTAAAAAAGGAGAGTGCCAAGTACATACCTGAGGTGCAACACTGCGCCTACCATCCCACTTCCCAAAAAACAGGTTCTGAGAGGGGAGGCGGAGGGGAAGTCAGAATACAGCAAGACTCCATTAGAAGAAACACAGTTACTAAGGGGAGTAATTTTTTCTTCAAACAACATGAAGTCTTGCTGTATTCTGACATTATGCAGACTACCAAGCAGTACCTCCATGGAGGAGGGAATCGAACCCATTTTGGGAATAAGCTCTGCAGTACTGCTGTACCAAACCGATCATCACTCCTAGCCTGGATATCCAGGGAGTAATGCTTGGTGAATGTATGGACTGTTTTCCAGGTGGCTGCTTTGCATATCTCTAATAAGGGTATATCTCTGGCAGCAGCTGAGACGCAGCTGTACCTCTCGTCAAAGCCTGAGGGGGGGGCATTTTGCCTAGCTTTTCATAGTAGAATTGTATATAGGAGACAATCCACCTGGCAATAGTTATCTTAGTAGCAGGTTTTCCCTTTCCCACTTCACCATAAATGAGGAACAACTGGAGGGAGTCAAACCTGAGTACCTTAGTATGCTCAATGTAGTAGCCAAGAGCCCTTTTAACATCCAAACTGTGTAATCTTCTCTCTCCTGAAGAAGAATGATCAGTGAAGAATACAGGAAGAGACATGGATTGGTTCAGATGAAAATCTGAAACCACCTTGGGTAGGAACCTTCTGTTGGTTCTAAGGACCACCTTATCTCTATGGAATGAGATAAAATCAGACTCCACTGATAGAGCCTGCAATTCACTGATATGCCTGGCAGAGGTAATAGCTACCAGAAACACAGTTTTCCAAGTCAAGTACTTGAGCTCTGCTGAAGACAAAGGCTCGAAAGGGGGTTGCATAAGCTGAGCAATGTAAACATTAAGGTCCCATGCAGGAGTAGGATCCCTAAAGGAAGGATTGTTATGAAGCAATCCCTTGAAAAAATTACAGAAAACAGGATGAGATGACAGTGAGGAGGGCTTTCCCACTGACAGAAAGGCAGACACAGTTGACAAGTGTACTTTGAGGGTAGCTGGTATGAGGCCTAGGCCATTAAGATACAGTGCCTTCAGAAAGTATTCACCCCCTTTGGATCTTGTCACATTTTGTTGTGTTACTACCAGAATTTTTAATGCATTGAAATTATTTTTTATCCCCCTTGATTCACACAGCATATTCAACAATTTAAAGGGACAAAAATATTTTTATTGTGTAACAAAAAATTATGAAACATTAAAAACTCAAATATCTTGTTTACTTAAGTATTCACCCCCAAGTCGATACTTTGTAGAGGCGCCTTTGGCAGCAATTACAGCTTTGAGTCTTCTTGGGTATGTCTAGATCAGCTTTGCACATCTGGATTTGGGGATTTTCGCCCATTCTTCCTTGCAGATTTACTCAAACTGTCAAGTTGGGTGGGGAGCATCGGTGAACCGCAACCTTTAAGTCTTTCCACAGATTCTCAATGGGATTCAAGCCTGAGCTTTGGCTGGGCCACTTAAGGACATTCACCTTCTTGTTCTGAAGCCACTCCAATGTTGCTTTGGCTGTATGCTTGGGGTTGTCGTCCTGTTGGAACGTAAATCTTCGCCCCAGTCCAAGGTCTATTGCAGACTGATGCAGGTTCTCCTCAAGGATGTGCCTGTATTTGGCTCCATTTATTGTTCCCTCTATCCTGACAAGTGCCCCAGTCCTTGCCGCTGAAAAGCATCCCCATTACATGATGCTGCCACCACCACGCTTCATGGTAGGGATGGTGTTACACAGTTGATGAGCTGTGTTCGGTTTGCGCCAGGCACAGTGCTTTACATTCAGGCCAAAGAGTTCAATTTTTGTTTCATCAGACCAGAGAATCTTTTGCCACATGGTCTCAGAGTCTGCAACGTGCCTTCTTGCAAACTCCAGGCATGCTATTATGTGGCCTTTTCTCAGGAGTGGCTTCCGCTAGACACTCTCCGTAGGCGCTTACATCTGTGAAGGGCTGCAGAGATTGCTGTCCTCTGGACAGGTTCTCCCATCTCAGCCATGGAACTCTGTAGTTCTGTCAGGTGGTCATTGGGTTCTTGGTCACTTCCCTGACCAAGGTCCTTCTTACCCAGTTGCTCAGTTTGGGAGGACGGCCTGCTCTAGGAAGAGTCTGGGTGGTTCCGTAATCTTTCCATTTCCTAATGATGGACTTGACTGTTCTCCTGGGAACATTCAACACCCTAGAAATGAGGTCACGTGATGCTAATTTTCTGATCGGCAGCATTGCCTCGGAGCTCCTACCACCCATCAGCCTTATCCTCCCTACACAGCGGTTTTAGACGATCAACCTCAACAATTTCTATACTAATCGATTCATCAGTCTCTGCCTATCGGCCACAGGGCGATTTCTATTCACATCCTGATAACACAAAGAAGGATGGAGGCAGAGAAGAAACAGGCTGTGATCCGGCACACACTTCCCACCACGCCTGAGAAACTACCCAAAAAAGCGAGGAACCAGCTCGGCACCACTCCAGATAAAATGGGAGACAATACCCCCTCGGTAAATCCTCTCACCGAAGAGAAATTTTTGCAAGAAATAGCACCATTGAGAGAAGTTCTACAGGACATTACCACTGAACTGAAATCAATCCGGGGAGACCTTTCCTCTCTTGCAACAAGGGTATCCGACTCGGAAGCCAGAATCCACTCCCAGGAACAATGGAGAGCCACAACGGAACCCGAATTGGTCGCATTAAAACAACAAGTTAAGAAATTACAACTTAAAACGGAGGACCTAGAAGGTCGCAGTAGGCGAAACAATCTCCTTATCTTGGGCCTTCCTGAACTCGAAGAAGGAGCTGACCCTATTGCCTTTCTCCAGAAATTCTTAGTCAAAACTGTTGGCCCATCGCCTCTTAATCCCCACTACCACCTGGAAAGAGCCCATAGATCTTTGAGGCCATGGCTCCCTCCGGATTCTCCCACGCGACCAATGATCATCAAATTTCTCAGCTATTTAGAGAAACAGCATGTACTTACGAATGCTCGCAAACTCCAAGCGATCATGTGGGGTCCTGCCAAGCTTCGGATTGCCAAAGATCTTCCACTGGAGACCAGACTGAAAAGGACGGCGTTTCACTCCATCGTTCAGAAACTCATTGCGGTGGGTATACCTTTTAGAATGCTGTACCCTGCTACCCTCAAGGTCACAATCGATGGCATCTCTACGAACTACGACTCACCGGATTCTGCTTCCAGAGATCTGATCTCTAAGCTCCCTAATCTTTTCAAATCAAAATAATTGAACTTTCAGACATTCTACGTTCAATTTCATATTTAATGCTATGTCTTAGCCCGAATACCTTGTTTGTAAGCTTCGGTTACCTTAGTAAGATGTTTAATCAATGTTCCGGTAGGCGGAGATCCCTCGGCGGCCTTGGCGTAAGTCCTCTGGCCCTTGTAAACTCCCCGGAACAGAAGGGTAGTAATACCATTGTTATGCCTGTCTGTTTTGGCGATGGACTGTTTTGGTCCTACCGCATAACCGATCCCTGGGGAAACTACTCACATAACAGATTGCCAGGCCTGGGCTTCCAATTCTCAATCCGAGCTGCCACCCTCCCGTAGCTTGTAATCGCCTTTGTAAGGGGGTAAGTCAACCTTTTGTTTCTTCCCCTTCACTACGGGTCGGGTGTCACCTCCTACAGGATTTTCCCCCTGGGATCTTCCTTTCCTTCCATTCCGGTGTTTGTCATCAGACCCTCGCTTCAATCTCTAACATGGCTTAAATGAAGGAGGCTGATGGGGGGGGGGTTCCTGGAGACGCTTGTGGCTGCGGAAGGTTGCCTCACGAGCTCACGGGGGGGGGTATGGAAACCCTGCCTCATCTGCTGGGATCTCTCTGGTCAATTTTGGTTGGCTTATTGTTATCTTTCTGTACTCATGTCCCCGGAGACCCCTCACTAAGCCTGGTCTTAGAAGCAGGCTGAACACAGGGTTTACTATTGGGTCCTGGACTTCAGGCTTTTGTCATGATTCTTCCCACTTCCTTGTTGACCATGCCTGGTACCAGGGTGTATATAGTTTGATAGCCTTATTTGGGGGTTATAAGTGGGGAGGGGGTTTGGGGGGGCTGAGCTGCCTCCGACTTTCTCTGTTTCACCTTAAGTTCGATTTTCACCGATGGCTCATTATACACCAACATTTTGTACGAGATATTTGGCAGCTTACAGCTAGTTTGGGTTTCGGGGTTAGAGTGTGCTCTCTCTATTGGGTTATTGGTACGAGTCCTATTGTCTGTCTTTATACCCTTATGTTTTTGAAATGGTTATGAACTCAATCAAACTGGCCTCGTGGAACGTACGTGGGCTCAGGGAAAGAACCAAGAGAACTCAGGTGTTCAATCACTGCGACCTAATCAAGGCCGATATTCTTATGCTACAAGAAACCCATTTACTCAATACAGAGGCTAAATGGTTGTCCAGATCCGGCTTTTCACAAGTATTTACGGCAAGTGGGTCAGGATCTAGTAGGGGCGTGGCTATTCTTATTAAAAACTACATTACGTTCCTGGCAGATGTAACGGTGACCAACCCAGATGGGAGATTCATACTAGTCAAAGGTTCCGTCAACAACTGTGAAATTGTTCTCGGCTCAATTTATGGTCCAGTAGGTGGCAGTTCTGAATTTCTTATGGCTTTGGCGGACAAGGTAAGTGCCCTACTCCCTTCACAGCTTATCCTGGGTGGGGACTGGAATGTTCCACCTTCCTACTCCCTAGGCAAAGCTCCAGTTTCCGGTCGCCCAGTTACCCCGGTTCAAAGATGCTTATTAGATTTTTTACATATACTAGGGCTATGTGAGCCCTGGCGCCTCACTAATCCCTCCCTACGGTCCTTCTCCTTCATTTCCCAAACTCATCGTTCCTGGTCTAGAATAGACTACATTTTGATTAGCAAAACCCTCGTCCCTGGCCTTCTCCAGACCGGCATTGAACCGATCGTGCTTTCCGATCATGCCACAGTATGGGCAAAGATTTCTCCGACCCCAACTTTCAGCGAGACACAGTTTGGAAGCTCAACACTCAGCTCCTTAAAGACCCCCAGACCATTGCGCGCATAAAAACTTTCATCTCTAATTTCCTCGAGATCAATATTAACTCTACCCCGAGGATTGATATTATCTGGAGTTCCCTGAAATGTTACCTTAGAGGTGAGTTAATTAAGTTGGCCTCGACAAGGAAAAAAACTAGACAAGCTCGCGCTTCCCTATTATTGACCAAGATCGAGGAGCTAGAAAGCTCATACTCCCCCTCCTCCCCCTTGTCATCTCTCGAAGCCCTTTTAACAGCCAAAAACGAATACGCGGATCTTCTTAAGGAAAAAGTTGAATATAGTCTAGTTAAAACCCAATCTAAATACATCGAGCAAGGTGAAAAAGCGGGTAGGCTCTTGGCCTTAAGACTACGTACGTTGGAGAGCTCCAGATTAATCCTGGCTCTACAATCCCCCGAAGGCCTCACTAAAACCTCCCCCAGAGAAATCACACAGATCTTCATAGACTTTTATAGAAATCTCTACAAAAGCCCTTCTCCCTCTGTGTCTCTTCTAGACATATCAACCTATCTGGCAGACCTCAACCTCCCCCAACTTTCTCCTTCCCATAAAGGCACCCTGACTTCCCCCATCACTCTCTCCGAAATAGAAGATGCTATCTCTTCTATTGCCCCGGACAAAGCACTAGGCCCAGATGGCTATCCCTCAAACGTTTTCAAAGTTTTTTCTAAAGAACTTGCCCCTTTACTCCTCAGATTATACTGCTACATGTTCACGACTGAGACTTTGGACCCCACTCTACTCGAGGCTACTATTGTTTTAATCCTCAAGCCCGATAAACCGCCCAAAGATCCAGCGAGCTACCGACCCATTTCTCTCCTAAACTGCGATATGAAGATCCTTTCCAAGATTCTGGCCGAAAGGATCAAAAAAGTCTGGATCCATCTCCTCAGCTGGTTGGTTTTGTCCAATCTCGTTCCCCAGCAGATCACCTCAGAACCCTTTCCCATATCTCTCATGCTGCCCAACTATCCCATTCCCCAATGGCCCTGATCTCTTTAGACGCAGAGAAAGCGTTCGACAGAGTCAACTGGTCTTTTCTTTGGGCTACTCTGGCCAAAATGGACTTTCCACCCGCTTTCCTCAAGTGGATCCAGGTCTTATATACATCCCCTTCGGCCAAGATATACTGCAACGGTGTTTTCTCCTCAATCTTCCACCTTCATACTGGTACCAGACAAGGATGCCCTCTTTCACCTTTCCTGTTTAACCTATATCTTGAACCTCTTCTTCTCAAACTTAAATCTTCCCCATCCATCCAAGGCTGTTTGATACAGCAGCAGGAATTAGTCCTTTCAGTTTACGCTGATGATATCTTACTTCATGTCACCCACCCCGCCATATCATTAGGGCATGCACTTCAAATCATAGCCCAATACGGCAACCTCTCCCACTATAAATTGAATGTATCGAAATCGGAAATTTTTCCATTGAACCCTCTTACGCACAAACATGACCTCATCAAGTTCGGTATGAGATGGTCCCCCAAATTGATCAAATACCTAGGCATTCACTTTATTTCAGACCCCTCTTTACTTAGGAAGCTCAACCTGGATGACCTTAAAGCCCATAGCCAACTAGATCTACAAAGATGGTCTAATCTCCCCATTTCTTTGTGGGGCAGGATCAATATCATCAAGATGAACGTTCTCCCCCGTATCTTTTACCCTCTCAATTTATTAGATCTCTGGCTACCGCTCTCTTATTTACGTCAATTCCACACAATCTTCTCAAAATTTATTTTGCGGGATAAAGCAGTCAGACGCTCCTTTCTTAAACTATCCCTTCCTAAAGACAAGGGAGGTCTTCCACTCCCTAATCTAATATTTTACCACTGGGCTGCCCACCTCTCCAAGCTAGGCAAATGGTTCTCAACCTCAACTGACGTTCCTCCCCCGATCTGGCTCCGGATTGAGAGACAGATCCTCTCAGAAGCTAAAATAGATCCCCAAGCAATCTTCTTCACTCCCCCTTCGATGCTCACACGCTGGATATCCAATCAAACTATCACTACATCTCTTAAATCCCTTTTTCAGTGTCTCTATTTCCTCAAAATCTCTCCCAAAACGGACTTAGCACAACCCCTCATTCTCAATCCCAATATTAAACTGGGTAACTCGCTAATCACCCCCGATTGGCTCCCACAAATCAATGAGACTACCCTAGAACACTATTATGCCCAGGGCTCCCTCCTCTCATCTCCAAATATATTAACTAAATTTGATATTCCTAACAATAAGATTTTTAAGATATACCAATTGAGGCACTTTATTAATGCTAATTTTGGACCCGAATCTCGCGATTCGAAGGTCAGTCCCTTTCTCTCTCAAATTCTTACTCTTGCCCCCAAATCACACTCCATCTCATTAATATACTCCTACTTACTGGACTATAAATTCCCGAACCGCTCGAGGGCTCCTGCATCTGTCTCTCTGCTACAGACTCCACCCCAATTGGACCCGAATTTGGAAAGACCTACAAATACCACACCCAGGACAGATTTAGACTCACCCAATATTACATACTAAACAATATGTATTACACCCCAACTAAACTGTTCCGACTTAACAAACTATCTCCCCTCTGCTCCAGATGTTCACATAGCGAGGAACTGCTCCACATTTTCTGGCATTGCCCCAAAGTTGCCCTTTGTTGCGCTCCATCCAGGACAACCTAGATCCTCTACTAGGCCTTACAAACCTTTTCATGGCCGATATCTGCATTCTAGGTAACTATTCTACCATAGACTGCCAGGAACGTCGATATCATATGGCCTTAGTGTCCATGGTAGTCAAAAGGCTGGTCCTCAAACATTGGATTGACCAGCTGACCTTAACCTATGCTGAATGGTTAAAAGATCTATCAATGTGCTTTAACATGGAGAGACTCACAGCTAGTTCTCGCAATCGCATGGACCTGTTTCATAAAAAGTGGGACAAACTATATGCGCTATATCTACACCATTGACCTCTTGGTTCCTCCCCTGATACCCAACAAGGCTCCCTTTCCTTCTCTTACTCCTTTTGCCTTCAATTTCATGACCAAGTTATGACTCAATGTTGATTTGACAATAGAACCTAACCTACAACTACTATACACACTCTGTAAGGGTTTTAGAGGGAGGTGGGCGGATTATGGGAGGTTTGTAGGGAAGGTTTGGGTGGGCTGGGGGGTGGGGAGGGACTGGGTTTTTTTTTATACCAAAAATTGATATTTGACATTTGTATACACTGTTTTGTTTGTTCATGATTGTTGCTAAAATTAATAAACTTGAATTTCAACACCCTAGAAATGTTTTTATACCCCTCCCCAAATCTGTGCCTCCTCACAATTCTATCATGGAGTTCTACGGACAGCTCCTTGGTCTTCATGGTAGAGTTTCTGCTCTGACAAGCACTGTCAACAGTGGGACCTTATATAGACAGGTGTATTTCCTCTGAAATCATGTCAACCATTTGAACTGACCACAGGTGGACTCCATTCAAGTTTTAGAGTGATCTCACAAGGAAATTGGATGCACCTGAGCTCAATTTGGAGTGTCATAGCAAAGGGGTGAATACTTACCAAATCAAGACATTTCAGGTTTTTATTTTAAATTACATGCACAAAAAATTCCAGAAGTTTCATTCCACTTTGACATTATAGAGTAATTTGTGTAGATACGTGACAAAAAAATCCCATATAAATGTATTTTACTTTGAGTTTGCAACATCACAAAATGTGACAAAATCCAAGGGGGGTGAATACTTTCTGAAGGCACTGTAGACCATGTAATCCAGAACTGTAGACAAATCAGCAGTATCTGAGGGTATATGTTTCTTGGAACACCAAATGCTGAATCTTTTCCATTTGAAGTTATAAGTTTTCCTTGTGGCATGTTTTCGAGAAGCTTTGAGAAAGTCCAGAACCCCTTGAGACAGATGCAAATTTGCATACTCTAACTCTTCAAGAGCCATGCCTTAAGATTGAGAGACCGAAGGTTGGGATACCAGATCCTCCCCTGAGAGGAGGTTAACTGGTTGTGATTCCTGGGAAGAGATTGGGGAAGATGGACTGCTAGGGACAGCAACAGGTTATACCAAGGCTGCCTGGCCCAATCTGGAGCAATCAGGATCACTCTGCAAGATTGTGACCTTATCTTGACCAGGACCTTGAATAGTAAAGGAAAAGGAGGGAAGGCATACAGAAATGTCCCTTCCCAATCCACAATCAGAGAATCCAGAGGGACCCAAGATTAGGGGTCTGCAACAGAAGAGAGGAAATTGGTGATTGTCTGGGGCTGCAAAGACATCTATCACTGGAGTGCCCCACCCTGAAAAAAATAACTTTTAACTCTAGGGGATCCAGAGACCATTCGTGATGGCCCTGGGAAATCCTGCTCAATGCATCTGCTAGCACACTGTCTTTCCCTGGGAGGTGGACTGCTACCAAAGAGGTCTGTAGAGAATAAGCCAGAGACCATAACTTCATGGCTTCCGTGCACAAGGCCATAGACTGAATGCCTCCCTGCTTGTTGATGTATCACATGGTGGTGGTGTTGTCTGTCCTGACCTGAACCACCTTGTTCTGCACTGATTCCGAGAAGGCTTGCAGGGCCAGGTACACTGCCCTGAGCACCAGAAGATTGATGTGGAGAAGAGACTCCTGAGGGGACCACACTCCCTGAGCTGTGAGAGCCCCCAGGTGAGCTCCCCGCACCAGGAGAGAAGCATCTGTGGTAAGAACCACAGAACGAGATTGACTGATGAATGGGGCTGCTTGCCTGAGATTGTCCTGATCCTGCCACCACTGGAGAGCCTGGATCAGGGTCTGAGTCACTGGAATAAGCTTGGTTAAAGGATCTTTGTTCTGTGACCAAAAAGCCTTCAAGTGAAACTGGATGTCCCTCATCTGAAATCTGGCCCCTCGTACCGAGCTGCCATGTGGCCCAGAAGTTGAAGGAAATGCCTTGCTGGTCGAGACACCAGAAGGTGGAAAGAGAAAGCCAGCTCTATAATAGCACTTACCCTTGCCAAGGGGAGAAATGCACTTGCCTTGACAGTATCAAGTTCTACCCATGAAGGTCAAAAGTTGTACTGGCTCGAGAACTGACTTGGGAAGACTGAGGAGGAATCCTAGAGAAGTGAGCACTTGCTGGATCACTTGCAAATCTGACTTGACTGGGTCTGGAGACTGACCCCACTATGAGCCAGTTGTCCAGGTATGGAAATATGGAGATGTTTTTTTCTCCTTAGAAAGGCCACTGTTACTGCTAGGCACTTTCTGAATACCCTTGGCGCTGATGTTAAACCGAAGGGCATTGCTCTGAACTGGTAATGACCTGAAGGCAGTTCGAACCTGAGGTACTTTCTGTTGGAGCACCTGATGGGAATGTGAAAGTAGGCATCCTTTAGGACCAGGGATGCTAGCCAGTCCCCTGGCCTTAGAGAGGGAAGAATTATTCCCAGAGTCACCATTTTGAACTTTGGCTTTAGCAGATGTTTGTTTAAGTATCTTAAGTCTAGGATGGGCCACTACTCCCATCTTTTTCGGGGTAAGGAAGTATCTGGAATACAGACCTTTGTCCCTGTGAATTGTAGGAACTTTCTCTAAGGCTCTGAGAGCCAGCAGAGATGAAACCTCTGCCTCTAGGGCAATGGTTTTGGAGATGTTTGCAGGTGGAAAGGACCTGACCCTCAGTTTAGGAAATTTTTTGAAGCTGAGGGCCAGTCCCTGCCTTACTACCTCCAGGACCCACTTGTCTGAGGTAATAGACTTCCAGTCCTGGAAGTAGTAAGCCAGCCTGCCTCCTACAGGGATTGGAGAGTCGACCCGGGCTGACACATCAGGGTGTCTGCTTGGCAGGAGCCTTGGGCTGAGAGGTGGATGCATCCCTGCTCATCCCCCTTCTGCCTCTCCCTCTGAAGAACCCCCTCTGGGAAAAAGGAGAGGAGGCCTGTGCCTGGTAGAAAGGCCTGCCCTGCCCCTATCTAGCTGCCTCTGAGGAGTTGCCTGCCTTTCCTTGGCCTGTGCACTCTTGTAGGTGGTCCTGTACTTATCCATCTTTTTTATATAATTCTTTGTCTGCTCCCCAAACAGAGAATTATTGACAACAGGGAAATCCATAGCCTTAGCCTGGGTATCCTGCGACTGGCTAGTACATCTGAGCCAAGCTAGTCTCCGAAGAGCCACAGATGTAGCCATGACTCTTGATGACACATCACTGGAGTCCACAGCAGCATGAAATTGGATTTTTGATGCCTCAATCCCATCAGCATCCTCCTCCTCCAGCTCCATGGCAAGCTGGAGGGAAGCCTGTTTAGCCAGTTCCAGTAGTGTCCCATCTGGACTTCTGGTATCTGGCTGTATAAGCTATGTAATTAGCCTGCCTGAGTCCCAAAGAAGATGCCATGTATCGTTTCTTTGCCATGGCATCCAGCCTTCTGGAGTCTTTATCTGTGGGGTGTGAAGCCAAGGGTATGTTAGCCTTATCACAGGCTGCAGCCTGCACAACCCCAATATGGCTGCATTGCTGGTACAAGTACTCTGTACCTGAGCCTGACAACATGTACCTCTTGTCCATTCTTCTGTCTACAGGAGGTAAGGAATATGGAGTTTTAAGCAACTTTTGTGTCTGTTTCCCAAATGATTTGTGATGAGGAACAGACAACCTCTTGTACTCTGGGATGTCCATCATCTCCACATAGTCAGGCTCCTCGACAGCTTCTTCCAAAGGGAGCTAGAGGGTTTCTGCCACTTTCCTGTAAAACATAAAGTGAAAGGGGGACTCAGAAAGCCTAGGAAGGGAAACACCAGAAGGCCTGTCTGGGGAGATGTCCGGTTCTATGGGCTCATCCAGACCTTCCACACCATCATCACCACCACCATCATAATCATCATCCCCTTCCAAATCCGGTTCATAAAAGTTTTCAGGGGAGTAATCTTGAACCGGAGGAACCGGCCGAACCAAACGCCTGACCAAAGGCATCGGATCAGTTGGAACCGGACGGAGCGATTCAACTATGCTACTCACTCGGGCAATTTCTTCGGTGGTCGGATGACGCGGTTCTGGATCTGAACCGGTTGATTTATCTTTTCTTTTTGGTCAGAACGGACCCCTCAGGATTGGCTCTCCGCTTGCCCGAGGGAGTCTTGCCCAGGTCAGTGGGCACTCCCTCAGGTTCGGTTGGAACCAAACCGGGCTGGCCATCCGGGTCAGCGGACTTCTCGGCCTCCTTCTCCCTAAGCCTGCCCAATCTTTTGTCCAGGGTGGCTTTAGGGAATTTTTTACAAATTTGGCAGTCTGACTCTAGGTGACTAAAACCCAGACAGTAAACACAAGTGGTGTGGGGACTGGCCTTAGCGAAGGCTTCCCCACACTCACTGCAGTGTTGAAACCCAGTGGGCCCGGTTTTTCTCTTGGGTTTCTCAGACAAAGCCATAACTAACACTTACCCTTTTTATGGCAACTGCAAGTCAAGACCTCCTTATCAGTTTCTAACCGTGTTACAGGTATTTGAAAAAAGAAAAAAAAAACAAAAAACGATAAAACATGGTTTTTTGGGGGTTTTTTTTGAAGCGATAAGGACCGGTACCTCACACTAAATCTCCTGAAAGAAAAACAAATACACACACACTATACAGGAACCAGTTCGTCCAAACTGGTCGAAAAATCTACTTTCACAATTTCCACCACAATTTTCTAATCAAGTCCATTACCTATGCACTTACTGTACCACAGACAGGGATCTGAACCGAAAAACAAATAGAAGTATCGGTGAAACCGACGATTTTTAAACCGACCGAACCATTAGCGAAGGAGAAATCTCCAGAGCGACTGTTCAGTTAGGCGGAGTACAGAATCTGATGGTTACACTTCAAAGTGCAGCAGACAGAGGTTTGAACCGAGCTTGAGCTCAACATTCTATGCTCTGGCATAGAGTTAACTCTTTCACCTCCAGGGCAGTTCAAGAGCTAACTGCATAATGTCAGAATACAGCAAGACTTCATGTTGTTTGAAACAGGAAAGACAGAAACAGTCACTGGGAAACACAGCGGAGCCCAGTGAGTGAGTGACCTGGGACTCTGATGACGAACAGCTCCGTAGGATGGACAATCTATTAGGAACAAGCTGCCATCAGGACTGATGGGTCCTACCCTGACCATAAAGATTTCTTTTGAGGGATACTCACATGAAGCTATACTGGACAGTGGGTCACAGGTCACCATTATCTACCAATCTTTTTACCAGACATACCTGAAACATTTGCCCTTGCAACCTTTAGAGGGACTTTCTGTGTGGGGACTTATCAGTGCCAGCTACCTCTATGATGGCTACATTGCTGTGCAAATTGAATTTCCAGAGACTTTTGCTGGAGTCCCTCAATGGATAGACACCTTAGCTCTCATTTGTCCGATGCCCAGATACTGGACTAGACACCTGTGTTGACTGGAGCAAATGTCAATGTGTTTGGATGCCTGGCTCACTTGTGCTTGCAGAAGGCAGGGGAAGGAAACTACCAGACTACTAATTCATACCACTGTGAGTACCGCACACTTGGAGAGGGAGGCCAAAGTCTGCAACCACTCTGAGGGGATCGTCTGAGTCATCAAGAAAGAAGGGAAAGAGCCTTTGATTGTGCTTCCTGGAGTTAAGTGCCTGGTGGAAGGAGCTGTGGATTGCCATTAATCTCATTCAGAAAAGATCATCATTGTGTAGTCCCCAGGAAGAGGTTTGCCAAGTGGTCTGATGGTTCAACGAGGAGTGTTACCTGGAACTAAAGTAATGGATAAAAGGAGTAACATAAAGTTAAAGAATGAGATGCACAAAGATCTGATGGTACACTCTGGTACATTACTAGCCGACCTTGACACTGCTAATGTGGTTGTGGTAACATCCTATCAGTAGAAGACTACTCAACTGGATGAAGGGGTTTTTAATTTTGGTTTGTCTCCCATTCCTCCATGCTGAAAAAACAGATTACAACAAGAATTGGCCAAATGGTCAGATGTCTTCTCCTGCCATGACGGAGAGAAGCATCATATATGCCTACATGATGACCGCCTGTTCGAGAAAAGGCATGAATATTGGTGCCCACTGACACTGAAGATGGTAGGCGACATCTGCAACAGCTCTTGAAGGCAGGGATCATAACAGAGTCACGGAGCCCCTATGCTTCACCTGTAATGGTGGCCCAAAAAAAAAAGAGCTGTGCTATAAGAATGTGTATTGACTATTGCACCCTTAACCAATGGACAGTGGCTGATCAATATACCATGCCTCGAGTGCAAGACACTTTAGACAGCCTTACAGGGAGTAGATGGTTCTCTGTTCTTGACTTGTACAGTAGTTACTACCAAATACCGATGGCTGAGGAAGATAAGGAAAAGACTGCTTTTATCTGTCCACTTGGATTTTACCAATTTGAGCGTATGCCACAGGGGATACATGGTGTCCCAGCAACTTTCTTGCACCTGATGGAGAAGGTGGTGGCTAATATGAATCTCCTAGACGTCTTAATTTAACTGGATGACCTTATAGTGTTTGGGAAAACACTGGAAGAACATGAAGCCCAACTACTCAAGGTACTAGACCGGATGAAGAAACATGGTCTAAAACTCTCCCTTGACAAGTGTTAGTTCTGCTAGACTTCCGTGAAGTATGTTGGGCATATTGTTTCCAATCAAGGTATCAGTACTAGTCTGGAAAAAGTGAACACTCTTACTACATGGCTGAGGCCTACTAACTTGAAAACGCTTCAATCCTTCTTAGGTTTTTGTGGGTACTACAAGAGATTTGTGAAAGATTCCTCCTCGGTAGTGAGGCCTTTGCACAGATTAACTCAGGGTTATCATCCAACCCAGAAGACCAAAACATCTGGGAGAAACAACACCCCCCCCCCCCAGTGAATATTTCAAGACCAATTGACCTTTTGGGGACCGATGAACTGCTGAATATGAGAACGCTTTTCAAGAAATTATTCGACTCCTAAGAGAAGCCCCTATATTAGCCTTCACTGACTATACTAAGCAATACACCTTTCACACTGATTCCAGCATGGATGGATTGGGGTGCCGTACTCTACAAAGAGTACGAAAATGGTATGAGATCAGTCACCTATGTCAGTTGTAGTTGAAGTCCCTCTGAAAAGAAGTATCCAGTCCATAAGTTAGAATTCCTTGCACTAAAATGGGCAGTGACTGATCAGTTCTATGAGTAGCTTTATGGAAACAGGTCCATTGAGCTGACTGACAATAACTCACTGACATATGTGCTGACAACAGCCAAGATGAATGCCACTGGGCATATGTGGATCTCTGTCCTATCTCTTTACAACTTCCACTTGCAATATTGTACTGGATGAAACAACACTGATGCAGATACCCGCATCATACTTCACCCACGGTGGGGGAAGGGGGTCCTCGATCCAAGTGTCTGAAGATGGAGTGAAAGCAGTCTGCCAGATGATGGTGCCTGATGAGGACTGACCCACTATCACCAACCCAGAATGGGCTGTGGACCTGCTTGGAATGCATCCTGATGCAATACCGGAAGTGTATGCACATTTCACCATACTGCATAATACCTCCTTCCCTCACTCATGTCCTGCAGATTTAACACAAGCACAGCGAATAGATCCCAGTTTGTAAGACATCATCCTAGCCAAAGAAAAGAGCTTGTCAAAAGGACTGAAAAGGGAAGTTGTTCTAGTAGTGCAAAGCACTATCTGAGCGATCAAGTCATCTGGCCGCGCAGTGAGACTCTGAGGATACTGTATGCATTTAACTACTAAGTATTTTAACTTATACTGTAATGGGAGCAATGATTGCTGGAATTTATTTTGGGCCATGAGTGGTGAGACTCAGGGTGGCATTCTTTTTTTCCAATTCTTTTTTCCCTCCGGTCACGGCCCCAAGGTCCTCTCTCAGGCAGCCTATCCATTGTCCTGCCCACCTGTGAGTCCCCGAACTGTGCCTCCTCTCTCCCCTCCTCACCGATGCCAGCACGCCCAGCTAACCCTATACGGGGAGGGTCACCCTCCCACCAACTTTGGAGCACTCTTACAAGTCAGACTCTGGCATCGAGCAAGAGGCCAGGCAGAGGAAATTGAAGGCCAGTCAGGGAAACTTGGCGTTGAGCATGGGGGAAAGTTGCCATCGCCTGATCCTCGGTGCTGGTGTTTTCCTGCTGTAAGGCACACAGCAACCATGCCTTACGTCGGGCACGCCATTACGTGTAGCCCACGCTACTGCAGCGCCCCCGATCTCCACCAGGGCCTGCCGGGGTGCCGAGCTCCCTAATGCCCTCCCCGAGGACAGGAGAGCAGCCAAGCAGGCGCTCAATCCAGTCCTTCCCCTGCCGACCCCCGGCTCCAGAGCTTGCTCCCGAATTCAGGTTGCCGGCATGGCGCAAAGTGTGGCATCCAGCACCTCAACCCTCAGCGCCACCGGGCCGGCCCAGGGTGTCATTCTGAGAATAAACTTTTGCAGCTGAGTGTCTGTGGGGACATGGATGGGGAGGGTGGTGGTGCTCAGATGGGCGGGGGAAGGATTCTGGCATAAGTGGGATTGGGGCTACTTACTCATACTCAACTGTCCCCAACCCTCAAAATTGATCTGTCCCTCTTCCCTACTTAACAGAAAAGATGCTGCCAACACAGAAACGGTGCTGTAAATTCAGACTTTAAAGCAGAATTGCTCAGAGTCACATAGTATTGCAAGTGGAGGTTATGGGAATCAAACCTAGGTCTGCTGGAGTGAGTGGGGTGAGGAGGTCAAGTGAGTTGCTCAGTCACACAGTCTTGCCAGTGAAAGTTGTGGGAATCAAACCAAGGTTTGTTGGAGCGAGTGGGGTAAAGAGGTTAAGTGACTTGCTCAGAGTCACACAGTATTGCAAGTAGAGGTTGTGGGAATCAAACCTAGGTCTGTTGGAGTGAGTGGGGTGAGGAGGTTAAGTGATTTGCTCAGAGTCATACAGTCTTGCAAGTGGAGGTTGTGGGAATCAAACCTAGGTCTGCTGGAGTCAGTGGGGTGTCTTAATTCTTTGGTACCCATGGCCCACGTGTGTAGTGTGAATGAGTGTTTGTGTTGGGGGTATGGAGACAAAAGAAGCAAAGACAGAGCTAATTTCAATAAGGATTTTATTCAGGTTAAAATATTTTTTTAAATCATATGTATATACATTTTGTACTATTTTAAATTTTGCTAAACAAATTGAGGCAAGTGCTATGCATTTTCGCAACTTATTAGCAGTTTGTACTACTCAATTTTCGCAGCATATTTAAAACCCTGAAGAGCAACAAGTACTTCCCCAAAACTATCGAAAAATGGTGTTGCAATCACTTCATGAGGCTATGGGACACTTGGGGATTGGTTAAGACTTTGGGCCTTGTACAAGACCGCTTCTACTGGCCGCATTTGGCCACAGAGGTGGAAAGACATTGTAAACACTGTAATCGGTGCTTGACCCAAATGATTTTACCCAAACAGGCAGCTCCACTTGTAAACATCACCAGTACTGGGCTGATGGAACTGGTCTGTATGGACTTTTTTTCCCTTGAACCTGATCGGAAATGGATCAGTAACATCCTAGTAGTAACTGACCACAACACCCACTATGCACAGACCTTCTCCATGAAAGACCAGAAAGCAACCACAGTGGATAATGTTTTGTGTGAAAAGTATTTTATACATTATGGCCTCCCCAAACGCCTTCACTCTGACCAAGGGAGAGACTTTGAGAGATGCCTCATCAAAGAACGCTCAAGCGTTTGGGGCATTAAGAAGTCTCATACTACTCCATACCACCCACAAGGTGACCCTTAGCCTGAGAAATTCAACAGAACACTGCTTAATATGCTGGAAACATTGGAACCTAGCCGAAACCCATACTGGAGTCAGCAAGTACGTTTCCTAGTCCATGCCTACAACTGTACCAAAAACAACTCAGCTGGGTTCTCCCCCTATTTTCTGATGTTTGGGCAAGAAGTCAGGCTTTCAGTGGACTGCTTTGGGGTGTCAGCTGACGGCGTCCTACCAGAGGCACACTCGGAAGTATACCAGGAGGCTGCATGTAAAACTGAACGAAGCTTACCAGGTGGCCAAGAAGTAGCTGGGAGGTCCAACCTAGCCAACAAAACCAGATATGATAAGACAGCTCGAGAACAAGCTCTTCAGCCAGGGGACTGAGTACCGATTCGGAACTTGGGGATCCCAGGCAAACACAACATTGAAGACCGATGGAAACCTGATCCTTATGTGATTGTGGAACAGCTTCTAAACTTGCCAGCATACAGAGTAAGAATGGAAAGAGGAAACGCTGTGGTTAAAATGCTGCATCAAAACCATCTCTTAAGGGGTGGGGGGGTAGGCCCATGGGCAGACTACACGGAACGTATGGTCTCCTTCTGCCATCTCTTTCTATGTTGCCCACTGGCCAACTGTTACCTGAACATTTTTAGGAAACAGACCCTCAAATTGGAGAGTTGGTGCTCTAGTGACTACACAACTAATGCACAGAATAAAGAAGTCATGGCACTCACCCTATGGTGTTTCAGTCCTTTGCCAAACAAGTAAGCAGATTTAAAGGCAAATGTCCTTCAGTCCTATGTCTTCGAAGAAAGGCTGAGATAAATATTTCCAGTTAAACCACTATTTCATGTGCAAAGTGCAGGTATACAGCGGTAGCTGTTCCTAGGGAGAGCAGTCGAAAATACATAACATTTCAGTGGAATCTGCTTTCTCAAACGTGATACTCCCTATTGTGACAGTCCTTTTACAGCAACAAAATTGATCATGTGACAAATTCATTATATACTTAAAGTGCAGTGCTCCGTATTTAAAAAAAAAAACTACCACAATACAATCCCAAAAGTAGAAAGCAAAAACAGATTACAAACATTTCATATCATGTGCTTTCATCTAAAAAAAAGGTTACTTTACACATAACTATCATACATGAAAAATCTTCATTTTTATATTTTAATGATATCAGGATACCCTTAGTTGCTAGCACAATTAAAGACAGCACCAAATTGTCCCAAGCACACCCTTAAATCAAAGTACTACATACATCTCTAAAAAGAACAGGTTACTCACCTGTAACAGTAGTTCTAGGAGTGGTATATGTTGTTCATCCACACTCTTTGGCATGTCCCTTTCCCTTTAAATCTGGCTGGAAAGTCTTTAAGCTAGCTCCTTCCACCCATCCGGGTGATAAATATCTCTCTCCGCCCCATGACGCCAGCTCTTAGCCCGCTGGAAGCAAGATGATGCACCTAAAGCTGGGGAGGTCGGGTGGGTGCGTGTGGATGAACAACATATACCACTCCTAGAACTACTGTTACAGGTGAGTAACCTGTTCTTCCAGGAGTGTGGATATGTTGTTCACCTACACTCTTTGGCAGACTCCTAGCAGTTCTCTGGGAGGAGGGAGGCAAGGGGCACACCCCCTATTTAGGAAACAGATTGGAGAACCGAGGCCCCAAAACCAGCATCCCAGCGTGACTCAAGGTCGATGTGGTAGTGGGAAATAAAGGTGTTTGCTGACTTCCAGGTAGCAGCCCGACAGATTTCCTGAATAGGGATGTCCCTAGAAGCAGCCACCGATGCAGCAGTATGGCGGGTAGAATAAGCTCTTAACCCTCTGGGAGGCTACTTGCCCGCCAACTCATAGCACAGACCTATGCATGATGTGATCCATCTTGCAATGATCCGTTTGGCTGCAGGTCTGCCAGAAGCAGCTACAGCGCAGGTGACAAACAGCTGGCAAACCCTTCCACGAATTTCTGCCGTTCTTTCCTTATAGTAGGCGAGAGCACGTTTCAGGTCCAGAGTATGAAGCCTGTACTAGGCATCCGAGGTGTAGTTATGGTAGTATACCGGCAGAGTCAACACCTGATTAAGGTGAAACTCTGAGACCACCTTCGGAAGGAATTTCGGTTGGGGGCGAAGGACAACTTTGTCCCTGTGAAAGACCAGATAAGGGGAGTCCACCGAAAGTGCCTGGAGCTCCCCTATCCTTCTGGCTGACGTGATAGCCACCAGGAAGGCCGTCTTCCATGACAAGTGTGAGAGCTCACACTTGTGCCTAGGTTCGAATAGCTTGCTCATGAGCATTGCCAAAACCACCAAGAGATCCCACGGAGGTGGAGGTTCACGCACCGGAGGGGATATGTGAGCCAGGCCTTTGAAGAAGCACCCGACCACCGTTGCTTGTGCTAATGTCGGCTGACCGGCCCGCGCCCGGTAAGCAGAAATGGCTTCCAGGTGCACCCTAAGAGTCGAGGACCGCAGACCCAGTTTGGAGAGAGACCAAAGGTAGTCTAGAATGTTAGCTACAGAGCAAGATAAGGGGTCCAGACTCTTACCCTGACACCAAATGGAAAATCTCTTTGATTTGAAGGCATAACATTTCCTGGTTGATTCCTTGTGAGGTGCCTCCACCACAGTGTAGACATCCTCGGAAAGACCCAGAGCCTGCACCTCTAGCTGCTCAGGTACCAGGCTGTGAGGTGCAGGGATTGAAGGTCTGGATGGAAGACCTTCCCCTGGTTTAATGATATCCGGTCCAGCCAGGTGCAAAGCTGCTCCGGGAGCCTGCATATGAGGCTGAGGAGATCTGGGTACCAGAATTGGCAAGGCCAATCTGGGGCAATCAGAATCACCCTCGCCTTGTCCCTCCTCACCTTGAGTAACACCTTGTGGATCAAGGGAAATGGAGGGAAAGTGTAGAGGAGGCCTGGGGTCCATGGCCTCGAAAAGGCATCCCCCTGCAGCGAGCCCTGCTTAGGGGGGCAAGCATGGTACAGACTCGGCTTGGCATTCTCCCTGGAGGCAAACAGGTCCACCAACAGTTTGCCCCAGTGGGAGAACAGACTGTAAGCTGCCTCTGGATGGAGGGACCACTCCTGGGATGTCTGGCCTAGGCGGCTGAGAGCATCCGCCAGTTGGTTCGAGACTCCTGCCACATGGATGGCTAGGAGATCTGCCTCTAACCGGCTGACGAGGGTCCAGATGCGGAGCACCTCCTTGCACAGCAGACGGGAGTGCATGCTGCCCTGTTTGTTGAGGTAGTACACGGTCGTGGTATTGTCCGTCTGGACTTGAACCACTTGACCCTGGAGCTGAGGAGCGAATGCTGACAGTGCCAGTCAGACTCTGTGAGCTCCAACAGGTTGATGTGGCATCGGGACTCCTCAGGGGTCCAGAACCCGTGGGCACTGTTGTCCCTCATGTGGGCTCCCCAGCCCATGAGACAGGCATCGGTCATGAGGATAACCGTCGGCTTGAGGCGGACAAATGGGATCCCTTCCTGCAACCATTCTAGGATGGTCCACCACTGGAGAGCATCCCACATCTTCTGGGTTACCATGATCAGCTGGTCGAATTGACTGTGGCGCGCAGAGTCCACTGGGCAGCCAGCTCCCATTGGAGGGGGCGCATATGCCACCTGGCCCAAAGGACCACTGAGGTGCATGCCATCATGTAACCCAGAAGGCGCAGAAAGTCCCAGGCAGGGCGCAAGAGCCCAACCAGAAATGATCGGGCAAAGGAGGAAAGAACCTCCACCCTGTCCACCGGGAGCCAGGCTCTGGCTTGATAAGAGTCGAGCTCTGCCCCGATGAAGCCGATCACCTGAGACAGCATGAGTTCCGACTTGGCCTCGTTGATCAGGAGACCAAGCTGAGAGCAGGTTCTGAGAGCCAGATCCCTGGATCTCTCCACCTCCTAAAGGGAGGAACCCGCCAGAAGCCAATCATCGAGATAAGGGTAGATTCGACCTTCTCGACGCCGAAGATGGGCTGCCACCACTGCAATGCACTTGGTGAAGACCCATGGAGCCGATGACAGGTCGAACAGCATGGCTTGGAACTCGTACAGGTTCCCCTCGACCCTGAAGCAGAGGAACCGCTGGTAGGACGGATGGATTGGGAATTGAAAGAATGCGTCCTGCAGATCCAGTGAACAAAACCACGTTTCGCTCCAGGGATGGTATGATCTGGTTCAGAGTTACCATCTGGAAGGCGCGAGACCTGAGATACTGATTCAGGTCGTGGAGATCTAGGATGGGGCGCCAATCCCCCCGTCCACTTGGGCACCAGGAAGTACCTGGGTACGAAGCCTGGGTCTACAGGCGGATCTGGCACTGGAGCTACCGCTTCCTTGCAGGGGAGCTGAGCCATGTCGTCTCAAAGAGCCGACTGGGTGCGAGCTGAGATCCTTTCCTCCGGGGGTCGGCTGGACGGGTACTGCTTGAATTCCAGAGGCAGTCCCTGCCTGACCACTTCTAGAACCCACCTGTCTGAAGTGATATCAGACCAGGTGGAAAGAAAGTGGTGGAGCCGACCCCCCACGGGAGGACCCAGGGCAGGCGTGACGGGAGTAGGGGTGGCAACCCCTAACCCGTCACTGAGCAGGCTTAGAGGATGAGAAGGAAGCTCCTGGACCAGTGCCTCGGCCTCCTTTACAGGGCTGTTGAGGGCCCTGCTTGGGCCTAGGGCACCAAGCTTGAGCCTGCTGCTGCTGTTGGTGCTGCTGACCTTGATAGGAGGACTGCCTGACCACAGGGGAGAACTGCCGAAAGGGCTTCCTCTTCTGCTGGTTCCTGCCCGAGGAACCCTTAGCAGAAGTGGCGTCCAAGGTGGCATTGGACTATTCAATACACTGAAGGTGGCCTGCCACTCCTGGGCCAAACAAGTCAGTACCAAGGAAAGGCACATCAGCTAACTTGTGCTGGGTAACCGCCGGAAAGGAGGATAACTGCAGCCAAGCCCTGCGGCAGGTGGCCACTGCGGCTGCTAAAGAGTGGGCTCAAGAATCAATGATGTCTAGGTCCATCTGGAGCTGCTGTCTGGCGACAGCACGGCCCTGATCACGGACTTGCTTGACCGTGGTCTGCATGTCCGCGGGGAGGTGAGGAAGTACTTCATCCAGTGACCCTAGGGGGGCACTGGAGAAGTGTACCATGATTACAGCCAAACTGGCCTGACGAAGGCCCAAGGAAGAGGCCGCGTAGACCTTACGGGCAGAGTGGTCCATGTTCTTGGACTCCTTGTCCGGAGGTCGGTCGGTGTCGGTCGAACCACCAGTACGTCTAAAGACAGAAGCAGTCACCAGCCTCTCAGCCGAAGGATGTTCCATGAATCTCGGTAGGGATCCCATAGGCACGGCGTACTTACGGGCCATACTGGCAGACGGTGTTGGGCAGGAGGCTGGACGCTGCCAAAGCTCTAGGGCTGGACCAGTAATGGCTTCAGACACTGCGAAGGCCTCCGTCGGGGTATCCCCCTTCTTAAGGATATCTGTAACGGGGAACTCCGTCTTTTTCTGGATAGACTCCAGGGGCATTCCGGTGGAATCGGAAATGAAGTGAAGGATGCCCTGAAAGGAGGAAGGACCTTCCTCCAGGCCTGCTGAGCATGACTCCTCATCACCCGGATGGGAGAGCAAACCGGTTGCATCCAAATTCGAAGAGTCGGGATACAGCGGTCTCCCGCCTATGTCCCCCTCGATACGCCAAGGGTGGTCAGGGATAACCGTGATGGACAGACGTCAGGGAAGCCCAGTGTCTGGACGGTCCCCTTTCGAGGAAGCCCCCCCCCCGAGAGAGGCTGCTTAGGCGGTGGTTCCACCCTAATCGGTGGTGAGACCGGTATGGGCTTAGGAATAATGGCTGGCCCCACAAGTGCAGGAACCGAAGATTTCGGGTCCGAAGGGGTCGATGTCGGCCCTTGAGGGACATGCTAAGTAATGGGCGGGGTGGATGGCGTAGCCGACTTCTGCCCGGCCAACAGCAGCTGTTGCCACATATGCTCCTCATAGCTTTGACAGAGTTTCCGTTTAAGCTTCTCCTCATCCGAGGAGGATGAGGACCTGTGGCGGCGACTCTTTTTTGAATATCGGTGGCCTTTCTTCGGTTTTCCCGCCGAAGAAGGAGACTGAGTCCTCTATCGAGACCGATGGGGTCAGCCAGGATCAGGAGAAACCATGCTCTGGGACAAATCGAGGCTCCAGATCAATTCCTTTGATGGGGTCACCCGAAGTAAGTGTGTCGCCATCGGGGAAAGAAAGGACTGGGGTACTTTCTAAAGTATCATCGACCGGAGTTGGCAAATTCGGCTCGAGAATGATCTTGGCCAGATCAGCCAATTCCTCGGTCTCTGCCTGGCCAGACGGAAGATCCATGAAGCCGGCGGCCGAGGAAGCGATCTCGACTGAAGTCAAGGTCGCAGTGTCCTGGGACTAGGACCTCTCTCGGTCCCAAGAACATTTCCTTTTCGAGGACAATGGATCCTTGTCCCTCTTCGGAGGGTGGGAGAAGTGTGAGCCTGAGGGCGCCCCACCCCTGGTGAGGAGAGACTGGCACATCTCCCTGAAGGAACCTGTGAAGGAAGAACCGAGGTTGTGAGGCACAAAGAAACTTCGGCTGGCCGAAGCTTGGGCAGCTTCTTCTTTGAAGGCCTTCATCTGCTCTAGCTGCTCGGCAGATCCCATGGCCATGAAAACCGCCCACTTCACTTCTTTTGATTTTACCGGCGGGTTCCTTTTAACCAGTCTCCCCAGCTTAAGGCGCGCCATGTGGTCGTCAAGGACGTTGGGATGGAAAGCCAGCAAAAGGTACAGGTGGTGGTGTCATGACTCAACCTAGATAGTACACGCAGGTAAGGTGGGGATCGGTGCGTGACATTTTATGGCCGCACATACACCGGTGAAATCCAGGAGACGACTTGTCCTCCATATATGATGCGCTATTATCGGAATTGAAAACTCTTGACGAGTTTGAGAGATAAATTCGTTAAAAACCGACTATGCGAATCCAGGGCCTACGATGGCTAAAGTTAGCATGAGGGAACCTGATTCTTCCAGCGGAAAGGAAGATCTGGCGTCATGGGGTGGAGTCGAGGTACTTACCACCCGAGTGGGTGGGAGGAGCCAGCTTGAAGACTTTCAGGCCAGAGTTAAAGGGAAAGGGACATGCCAAAGAGTGTGAAACATAGAAACATAAAATTTGACGGCAGATAAGGACCGCTTGCCCCACCCAGTCTGCCCATTTCCCTGCCTACTGGATAAGCTGCAGATCCTAGTTAACCAGCAGCCTACTTCTTCCTAGCCCCACCCCCTAGAATTGCCTTATGACTGTCCCATGCATGCTTGAATTCCACCTCTGTTATTGACTCCACGACCTTCCTCCGGAAGGTCGCTCCATGCATCCACAACCTCTCTGTGAAAAATACTTCTAAATTACCTCTGAGCCGCCCCCATCTTCAAATTGTGCCCCTTGTTCTTGCACACCTCTTTTTGAAAGATGCTACTCTTGGACTTTGTTGATTCCTTGAGGCACTTGAAAGTTTCTATCATGTCCCCCTCTCCTCCTTTCCTCGAGGCTATACATATTAAGCTCCTTAAGTCTCTCTCATATGTCTTCCGTGCAGACCCTGCAGCATTTAGTTGCCCTCCTCTGACAGCTTCCATCCTGTCTATGTCTTTGTGAAGACTGGGTCTCCAGAACTGCACGCAGTACCAGATGGGGTCTGACCAGCTGTCTGTACAGAGGGATAATAACTTCCTGTTTTCTACTGGTGATGCCTCCCTATGCATCCCAGTATTCCCCAGCCCTCCTCACTGCCCTCTCACATTGCTTGACCACCTTTAGGTCATCTGATATGACTACCCCAGGTCCCTTTCCATTTTTGTTGTTGTTAGTATCTCACCCCCACTGTGTACTCTTCCCTGGGTTTGTTTCCAGG
This sequence comes from Neoceratodus forsteri, assembly GCA_016271365.2. Lineage (NCBI taxonomy): Eukaryota > Metazoa > Chordata > Ceratodontiformes > Ceratodontidae > Neoceratodus > Neoceratodus forsteri. The sequence goes on along the minus strand of CM028138.1, from coordinate 612,934,656 downwards.
TGCATTACCTGCACTTCTTAGCATTGAATCTAAGCTGCCATACATTTGACCATTCCTCTAACCTTGCCAAGTCCCTTCTCATCCTTTCCACCCCAACTTGTGCATCAACTCTGTTGCAGATCTTTGTGTCATCTGCAAAGAGACATACTTTTCCTTCCAGTCCTCTGCAATGTCGCTATAAAGACATTGAAGAAGACCAACCCAATACTGAACCCTGTGGTACCCCACTAGTAACCCCTTTCTTCAGAGTGGACTCCATTTACTATTACCTCTGTGTCCTATTCTCCAGCCAATTTTTACCCAGGCTGTCATCTTGGACCCACTCCCAGGCTAGCTAACTTGTATATTAATCTTTGTGTGGGACTGTGTCAAATGCCTTGCTAAAGTCTAGGTAGGCCATGTCCACAGCCCTCCCTGATCTACTACTTTGGTCACCCAGTTAAAGAAATCTATCAGATTTGTCTGGCATGACCTTCCTGCTGTGAATCCATGCTGCCTTGGGTCCTGTGCCCCTCTGGCCTCTAGATACTCGACAATTCTTTCCTTCAGAAGTGATTCCATCATTTTCCCTACCACTGAGGTTAAACTAACAGGTCTGTAGTTTCCTGCTTCTGCCTTGCTCCCACTTTTGTGAAGGGGAATCACATCTGCCCTCCTCCAGTCCTCGGGTACCACCCTATCCTCCCATGATTTGTTAAACAGGGTAGTCAGTGGTGTCACTAATTTTACCCTTAGTCCTTTTAGAATTCTGGGATGAATCCCATCAGGCCCCACTGCTTTGTCCACCTTCAGTTTTAAGAGTTCTTTCAGAACCCTTTCTTCTGTAAATGGGCTGGTATCAACTTCTGTATCCAGAGTGTTTCTACTGTTTGTTTTAGGTACCTCCTCTTCCTTTGTAAATACTGAGCAAAAATATTTGTTTAGTATTCTGCCTTTTCACAGTCACCCTCTGCCCACCCCCCTTTATTGCCTCACTATCCTCCCTTGGTCTTCCTTCGCCTCCTGACGCATCTATAAAAGGTTTTATCCTTCTTAACTGAGTTGGCTATCTTTTCCTCGGTTTGGGCCTTTGCTGTTCTGACTGCCTTCCAGCTTCCTTTTGCTTTAACTGATACAGTTCTCTGTCCTGCTCCTTCTGTGATTCCTTGTACTTCCTGAAAGCTTTCTTTTCTCTTGATCCTTCACTACCACTTCCTTTGAGAACCATAGTGGTCTCTTACATCGCTTAGTTTTGTTTATTTGCTTCACACAAAGGCTTGTTACCTCTGTGATGGCAGTTTTTATTATTCCCCACTGTTCTTCCACCCCTCCTTCCTGCCCATTTGCTAGTGCATTCCTTAGGCACTCACCCATTTTGGCAAAGTCAGCCCTCCTAAAGTCCAGTACTTTTGCCTTTGTATGGCTTGACTCTATTGCTGTGTTTATTGTGAACCATACTGTTCGATGGTCGCTAGTTCCCAGATGGCTACCCCTTCTACATCTGTGATCCTCTCTTCATCTCCATTTGAGAGAACCAGGTCTAAGATTGCTCCCTCTCGAGTGGGCTCCAATACTAGTTGTCTAAGGCATGCCCCCTGTAGGGCATCTAGAATAACCCCACTCTTTGAAGTGGCTGCTGCAACTGCACTCCAGTTAACATCTGGCATATTCAGATTGCCCATCAGCAATATCTCCCCTTTTTCTGCCATACTAAGCATACTTTCTATCATTTCCTTGTCCATTTCCTCCCCCTGAGAAGGGGGTCTGTATACAACCCCTGTGCGGAATGTGGTGCCATTGCCGGTCTCCAAATTTGCCCACAGTGCTTCTTCTCTTCCCTGTTTTCCCTTTTGTTCTGTTGCTTTGATTCCTTCCCTTATGTAAAGAGCTACTCCTCCTCCTCTTTTACCCTCTCTGTCCCTCCTGTAGATAGTGTATCCTGGTATGTTTACGCCCCAGTCATGGTTTTGTGCGTAACCATGTTTCTGTGACTGCCACAATATCCAGATGTTCCTCCTCCATCAAGGCCACTAATTCAGGAAGCTTGTTACTCAGACTACGGGCATTGGTACTCATTGCTTTCCATTTTTGATGGCTTTACCTTCTGTTGCAGCATCCCCCACTGACCTTTCTACCTCAGTCTTTTTCTCATTTAGTACCCTGTTTTGTAGGGAGAGGCTGGGATTTTCCTGCTGCTTATCAGTGCCTCTCCCCTTGACTAGTTTAAAAGCTTGCCAATGAAGCATTTAAACTGACTGCTCAAAAGACTTGTTCCCTTCCTGGACAGATGCAGATCATCCTTCCAGTATAGGCTGGTGTCCCTCCAGGTGGAACCCCAGTCCCCAGTGAAGTACAACTGTGTGGATGAACAACATATCCACGCTCCTAGAACAAATTTTTTTGTTATTCAAACGAAAGGGATGTATATCGAGGGGGACCAAACCTCAACCCTCATCACCTGAAAGGGTTGCAAATAAACGCTTTACTCCAGAAAGGGCGTGGATGGCAGGATTACCAGTACTACTCCCATTATTGCAAAACAAGGAACAAAAGTTATCCAGGGCCCAGCGTAGGCAACGGAGGGATACAGTGGAAGAGTAGCACAATAAATGAGGGATTAAGGGTGGGGGGGGGGAATAGAGGCAGCGTCAGTCCCTCTAAAAAGCTTTAATTTTAAACTCCCAGTGATACATTATTATATTTAGTGTCAGAAGAAACTTGTTGAAAAATGGGTGAAGATTTAGCAGGAGGACCAGAACATAAGTTGAAGCAGGTATCAAGTAGGGGTACATTGTTCCAACAGGAAACTTGTGTCTGGAGGCTGTAAAGAAAAAACATAGAGAGATCTTTTATATCTATGGAGATGGGTACTGGTGGCTTACCAAAACGTTAAGAATGTTAAACCTCCATCAAAAATGGCTCTATTTCAAAATGATCATCGGGACCCTTTTCTGGAAGATTTGCCCCCAGCGTATAAATCCAATAACTCTCCCTCCTTCCAAGTAACATCTCTATTTCCCCCACATGCACCGAATCAGATTTTATAAATCTAAGTACATGGTCTCTTTTATCTTGTACTATCTATATGTGTACAGCCCATATATATTCTGAATTCTCACGGAGTATTGCCCTTATGTGGTCTCCAATCCTCTCTTTGAATTTTCTTTTAGTCTTGCCGACATAATAGCATCCACATGAGCAAACAGAAAAATAAACCACATACACAGTATCACAACTGACAAAGTGGGTTAGTCTAACCCACACCAACTTCTTTTTTTTCTGCACTTATTTTCTTATTCTGATAACACAGCTCCTCCTGAAGTTGTCGTTTGTACTCTCTGAAATTTGGGTCTGAAGAGAAGGTTTGTAAAAGCTGTTCTTTTTCTTAATGTTTTGGAAAGCCACCAATACCCATCCCTATAGATGTAAACAATCTCTCTGTACGTGTTTTCTTTACTGCCTCCAGACACAAGTTTCCTGTTGGAACAATGTACCCACTACTTGAGATACCTACTTCAACTTGTGTTCTGGTTCTCCTGCTAAATCTTGACCCATTTTACAACAAGTTTCTCTGAACACTAAATATAATAACGTATCTCTAGGAATCTGAAATTAAAGCTTTTTAGAGGGACTGACACTGCCTTTATTTCTCCCCCCCCAAAACCCATCAATCCCTCATTTATTGTGCTACCCTTCCACTCTATCCCCCTGTTGCCCATGCTGGGCCCTGGGTAACTTTTGTTCCTTGTTTTGCAATAATGGGAGTGGTACTGGTAATCCTGCCACCCACTGCCTTTCTGGGGTAAAGTGTTTATTTACAACTCTTTCAAGTAATGAAGGTTGAGGTTTGGTCTCCCTTGCTATACACCCCTTTCGTTTGAACAACAAAAAAATATGTTTTTACAGATGTATATAGTACTTTAATTTAAGGGTGCACTTGGGACCATTTGGTGCCGTCTTTATTTGGGGTGCTAACAACTAAGGGTATCCTGATATCATTAAAATATAAAAAAGAAAATTTTTCATGTATGATACGATATGTAAAGTACCCTTTTTTAGCTGAAAGCACACAATATGAAATATTTTTAATCTGTTTTTGTCTTCTACTTTAGGGAGTGTATTGTGATGCATTGTGTTTGTTTTTTGTTTTTTAAAATGGAGCACTGCACTTTAATTATATAATGAATTTGTCACATGATCAATTCCATTGCTGTCACAGTAGGAGGCATCACCTTTACCTTTGAAAAAGCCAATTCGGATGAAATGTTAGGTATTTTTGACTGCTCTCCCTAGGAGTGGCTATTGCTGTATACCTGCACTTTGCACATTAAAAGTTACATGAAACAGTGGTTTAACTGGAAATATTTGTCTCAGCCTTTCTCTGAAGACATAGGACTGATGGACATTTGCCTTTAAATCTGCATGATTGTTTGGCAAAGGACTGAAACACCATATGAGAGTGAGTGCCGTGACTTTTCTTCTCTACTCTGTTACCTGAACTTGTTAACTCAGTACCTCTCTCACCGCCCCAGGAATCAGTCACTAGAAATGAGACATGCCAAGAAAAACAGTCTAGCTCAACTGTCATTATTTGCCCTCCCCAACTCAGTCTGATGTAGTCAACAGTAGCTCTGAGAACAAGGAACCTTATGGTTATCCAATACCTTGTCAATATTAGCCTGCAACATTCCCTCCCGTCAGCACCTGGAGGGAGTAAGGAGAGTCATTCTAGGCCATTGAATCCAGCTGCAGAATCCTTTATTCTGACTGAATCTGGGCCCACAGTCATGAACCATGTTCCAAATGCAGGGGATGTTGAGAATCCAGTAATAGAACTAACCCAAGACATTTGAACCCACTGTGGCAGAGTATTCAGAACCCATCAATGATTCTGATCAAATCATTGCCAAGGAACTTGTGGTACCCCGCCATTCTGAAAGAGAATTCAAGCACCAAGTAAAACTCACAATGTCCCTGGTGTCCCCTCTGATCTCCCTGTCAGTGTGGTGCATAAAAAGGTTAATCTACTGCCAAGCCCACTATTGCTGCTCCCCCTGTGCTGCCCTCAAATTATAACAGGGAGGTACAGTTGTAAACCATGGTGGCAAGGTGATGATACCAATGTATGCCCTGTGTTCTGTGAAGTGCAATGCTGATATCATTCAGATAGGATGCAGGTAGAAATAATCCATATACAGAGACCACCTTGTGCATTTGGCATAAGGTGATGTCAGACAGGAGGGCTAAAGAGTGGAGATACCTATTATGGTCAATACCATATCTGACATCCTTTGTTCCTGCCAGATGGGATAGGGGATATAAAAATTGGGAGGAGAAAAAGCTTCACTTAATATGGAATTTCCTAGAAGGGGGAGAGATCCTGGATTTTCAAACGTTAGTCACGAGATACAAAATTCCCTGGCAGGATAGATTTCGTTATTTCCAGATTAGGGCCTACATCAGATCACTTCAAACACAGATATTACACAGGAGAATACCTCCTCCCCAGATAGCAGAAATTTTAAAAGAGGCAATAGAAGGGGACCCACCCAAAAAACATATAATTTCAGTTTTATATAGCGCACTGCTTAAATGGAGGGGGGGGGGGGACTCTACTCAATCTATTAAGAAAACTTGGGAAGAAGACTTGGGGCGTCAGATACAAGACGAGCAATGGACCTGGGCAACACAGAGAATACAGTGGGGGATAACTGCCATAAGCTGGTAGGAATTTGCATGGAAGATGTTTACTAGATTTTTTAAGTCACCTGCAGTACAGGGGAAATACCAAGGGAAGGGGGCCTCAGTGTGCTGGAGGAAATGTGGTTATTCCTCAGCAACAATGGGTCACATTTTTTGGGATGTCCAAAATTGCAAGACTTTCTGGTGGGGCTGCAGTGGACCCTACAGACCATTGTGGATTCTGACTTACAAATAACTCCAATGCTGTATTTTTTTAAGGAATATCCTAAAAAGCATAGAGATCCCAATACAAGTAAATTTCTAAAAATAGCCTGCCTAGCAGCACAAAAAGCGACAACAAAGAATTGGCTATCGCAAAAAGAAATTATCTTGCAGAGGTGGCATGAAATCACGATTTCTATTTACAGAATGGAAGCCATGATGGCAACACTCAACAGGAAATATAATAAATTTGAATTAATCTGGAGGAGATGGGTAATCTATAGTATATGTGAAATGAGTTTCTGGATTTCATTCCTTAATGTTGTCTAAATGCTGAAATTAATAAAAACAAACTAAAATATATAACCTGAGGAAAAGCCCCTAACTTGGTGGCTGTGAGGGTTTGGGCCTTCTGGGGCTCCGCCAAGGATTAACTATGAGTGGGTCTGGGTCAGACCGTAATGAACTTTAAATTCATATGGAATTATTAAATTCTTTATATAATGGAATTAATGGAGAGGGAATATAATTATTAACGAAAACTGAAACATTTAAAAGTGCAATTGATGGGACTCGGGCTCAGGTCCAACAGGAAAGGGCATGTGAATGGGCTCCCTATGAAATTAGGGCCATTTAAGTTGTTCCTGATCTCTCATGGAAAATATGAATCTTGTATGTTTAATAATCTGACTGTCCTTGCCTACTTATATGATTTAAGATATGTATATGGTTTTTGAAAGGAACATGGTTGGTGTATATGTAAGTATGTCCTCACAAGAAAAACTTTCAAAATAAAGAAAGTTTTTAAAAAAAAGATAGGATGCAGGTGTATTAGACAGAAATGTTTAGACAGGAATCAGGTGTATTAGATAGCCTGTAATGTGTCATTTTGCAGTGTTTTATGTTTTTCAGGCCTTGACGAGGATGCAAAGGGGTTCAGTGGGGGAGAGAGAATGTAACACCCCCTCCCAATGTCAGGAGCTTACCTGGGGCCCCATGGACATCCAATGGTCTCCAGCATCTTGCAGCCAGCAAGCCGCTCTCAGCTTCACTCCCCAAGCCCTCACTTGGACTGATGACAGGGCCCAGGAGCACCAGTGAGCAGTTTTGGTGCCTCTATGTGCCCAATAGTGCAGCCAGTGAGCAGTCAGCATGCCTAGTTTCCCCGGCCCCCTCAAACGGTGCACAATGGGGTAGGGAGCTGGTAAAAAGTCTCCTATGGTGTTCGGCACCTCAGAGCTCCCGGGAAAGTGCAGCAGAAGTGCCACTTTAAATTTCACCTCCCTAGCCCCAACGGACACCAGTAGGGGGCTGGGGGGTACTTAATTAAAATAAATGAATGTGGATGGCTCCCCGACCCATTCCAAGCCACCAGTGGGTCAGGGAGTGAACACGGACAACATCTCATGATCCTCTGCAGTACAGGAGTCGCTTTTCTGATATTTGCTCCTGCTGGGAAGCCCACAGGACAGAACTTCCAACGGAGCTCCAGTCCCCTCAACATGCCCCCTGGTCCTAGAACCCTCAAATGGGACCAGTAGGGTCTTGACCTTGCAGCCAGAAGTTGCCAAACACTAAATTAGAAAATTTTTGATAAAGTTAAACAGGACTGTGTGGGGGAGGCCATGTTGAAAGTGGTCTGCTTGAAGAACAGCAAGGACCTGATTGGTAGCTGCAGTAGTCCAATCAGGGGTGGAGCTCGAATCTCCCTTCCAGTCAATGGGGCGTCGAGATTTTCAAACAACATTCTAGGGTTTGACAGTCAACCCTGAGGTAGTCTAAAAGTGTTTTCTGAGGTGAAAGCAACTGCTTTGACAGCTCTCATTGCTGTCACTGACTGAAATTTTGAAGTTTGTTGCTGAACAGACTTGTAAATCCCAGAAATGGGGATTTACCTCAGCTGAAGTGATAAGTCAGGACTGGAGCACCTAGAAACAGCAGGGACTGCTGTGAAAGCTAAACAGTCACAAGGATGCACTCATCAACACAGCAAAATAGTAGCACGTGAAAATCTGCAAGTAAAAAAATATTTAAATTTATTGTGCCGAAAGTTAATAGCCAGATACTGCACTTAGGTCACCACAGAAACCCCTGCGCTTCAACCAACAGGTCTTCCTAAGGGGGCAGCTTCTGAATTGTGAACAGCTAGCTTAAACAGCCCCAAATTCCACTGACATTACACATCATATGGTCAGTGTAAGCAAACAGGATACTATCAAATGTAACACTCATGTGACTTATTTGACACCTGCAGACATCCCTTTTCAGCTGCTGTTCAATTAATAATGCACTTCCATGACAAATACAACTTTAAATACACAAAAAAGATGGAGACTATAGCCAAAAATAGATTAATAATCAACATTATACAAGGAGAAAGTAAACAACGTTAAGGTGAAAAAAGAATTATATATAATATTTACAGTACAATGCATCATTAATGTTGGCAATGCACAAAGGTCAAATCTTGATTCTATATAAATTATGCAGTTTAAACAGCACAGCATTAAATTCACATCACCAACTGGTGCAACTTGGTTACAAATTCTGTACATAAACATGCATTTTAAACCCAGTGCAAAAGATGGTAGACAGCCCCATGTGGGTAAACTGTCATAAACCAAGGAGTTGGGAGCGAGAGCAGGAACAAAATAAACTTCCATAAAGTCACATCTCATATGAAAGTAAACAATATAGAAGACATTAGAAATTGGAAGGGTCAAGGATGGTACCGGGGTGGGGTGGGGGTGGGGATTCCTAAAACAATGTGAGAAATAAATAGGGAGCTAAATTCTGTGTTACCAAACAGTGACACGGAAGCAAGTATGTGACCTGTGCTCACCCATAACTTCAAAACACTATGGGAGCTGCTGTGAAAGCTGCTGTTATTCTGAGAAGTGAACAGCCACTGTCTTTCAGATCCTGACACAACTGTGTTTCTGACAGGGGACCAACTCTCTGGGGTTATGACTACCTGCCTGTTGAGGCGGGTGAAAACAAGTCCATCTGTGGGGTAAAGATCAACTGCCTGCCTGCTCAGGTGGGTAAGAGACAACTCCTTATGTGGGGTGAAGACTGACTGTCTAGCTGCTGACCCATCTTTTGAGGTGGGTGAAGATCCACTGCCGGTCCATCTTTTGAGGTGGGTGAAGCCAAGTCCCTCTGTGGGGTGAAGATCCACTGCCAGCCCATCTTTTGAGGTGGGTGAAGCCAAGTCCCTCTGTGGGGTGAAGATCCACTGCCAGCCCATCTTTTGAGGTGGGTGAAGACAAGTCCCTCTGCGGGGTGAAGAGGATCTCCATCATTATCTTCTACCCCAGCTGAACAGTTTTATCCGACTGCCAGATAGGGGAGATGTCTCCCAACGCCTGCACCACCTGGTCATCTAAAGGTCATGGATTTACCCAACCAATTGCTATTTTAACTGTCCAGCTAGCTAGATAGTTAATTTATCATCTGGACTTCCTGCACGACCTTAACCTAAGCCCACAGCAACAGTTATAGCCAGGATCATATGTGTGTTTCTATTCCACTGGTGTAATTTGTGATTAGCAGTTGCAGTTCCACCCAGCTTCGTCACAGGCCTGCAACTACTCACTGTGTGCACACTAAGACTGTTGGGAGCTCCCACCGGGACTGTGGGGTTAACTGGTGCACCAGTGGGGGAGAGGGACTGGGACAGAGGTCATACCATACAGGGGTTGTGTTACAGTATTTATCTACAGCCGACTGGTTGATGTTTTTACTCCCTTTGTTTGCCTTGTCCTGCACCATATTTCCCAAACCCCAAAATAAACCCATTTGGTTATTCATTTGCAACTGTTGAAGTATTTGCCATTATTGTGTTAGTGAGATATTTGCCTATTTAGAGTGATAAGTGTGGGGGGAGGATTGTGTTACTAATCTACCTGTCACCAAGGGAGGGGGCTATATTCATGGGGAAGCACCCTGGCAGCATGCTACTATAAGGATCCCCATAGGTGGAGGCACCACACCATTTACTAATCCAATTCTAACCACAAACCCAGATGCCAACCTTCATCTATTAGGCAGCACCACTTGCACGTGGTTACACTGATAGTAGCAATAGGGGTGGTTATACAAGCAATTGTACCTGCGGTCTGTTTTGGTGGGGGCATTCACTGGGGAATCTGTACTGTTAGGGCAAGCATTCATGTGCTCCATGCATCGGCTGCATGTGATGTGTGGTGCGAGCCACTTTTGCACTGGTGCAGGAGGCACAAAAGAAATCCAGCTCTTCTCTCTCATGCGGTCTCATCTTGTGTTCCACCACAGAATCCATGCCTTCAGGGGCTGGACAGAGCAGGAAACTGGTGACAGTGGCAGCTGGGGCTCTGAGGAGCCAGAGGTGAGGCCCACACTTTGGGGAGTTTACACTATCCCCATCTAGAGACTTGGTCTCCAAGTTAAATCTACACCAACACAGTTGTCAGTCTGTCAAGACAATTGTTTCATGACTAACTGAGGCAGATCATTCTATCCTGTTTAATATAAAGGTTTACTATCTAAACAAATACTTTTTTTTTTTTTTAGCCCACTAGCAATTCTCAGTCTTTCATTTTCCCTTTACTGTATCTACCACCCTTGGTGATGGTGATTAGGCATAGTAAAAGGCAATACTGGGTAAGGATCCAGGTGTAACTTAAATGCCTTGGTGTACTATGTGCATGGGCAGTTTGGTGGAGACACACAGAGAGTCATAAATTAGCATGAGCAATGGCCAGATGGCCCTTTCAGCTTGACAGAGCAGAACTGCCACTTCTTCCTCAGAACTTGGGTCTGTAGCTGCCATCTCCTTGACCAATGAAGACTCAAGAGATTTATTTGGTCAAAATGGGTTCCCCCTCATCCACTGGTTCAAGGTATCTCCCATCTTCCTCCTCAACAAGCACATCCTTGGGTACTGACCTTGTACGCAAGGGCACAAACGGCGTCACATTGGGATTCAATTGTGATCCTACAAGATTGGACACCTCTGAAGGTATTTAGTCTGGAATTACATTCAGAACCTGCTGCAGTCTATACAGATCTACAGTGGAACCGTATCTCATCATCTGAGTCGTCAACCGAGCTGCCCTCCTCCTTGAGCATCAGGTTGTGGAGGACTGATTATGGTGTGCTTTTGCCTCGCATCTCATTTGTGCATAGCAGCTCTGATACTGTGGTTTTTTTTATTTACTATGCTTTTTCGGGGCCGAGGTCCATCAATACTCCACCCTAGTCACGGCCCCCCCTGTGGCTCCACCTCCGATCACTGCCAGCGCTCCCCGGTCTCCCCTGGCTTACCCCCCAGAGGGCGGGATTGCGACGACTTCCCCAAGGTCGCCGCAAGACTAGTATCTAGTTGGGGAGCTGGCATCAGAGGCTAGTGGAGACCCCAGGGGAAGGGCATCACGGAGACGGACCAAACCCGGTATTTTTCTTCCCCTTGTGAGCGAGGGCCGGGGACGTGCAATGACGACCAGCGTCCGCCCCGCCCCCTGAAAGTCCAGATGCTGGTGTTACTAGCGGCTGCCCCAGCTTCCACTGGGTGTCACTAGACACCGAACATTCACACCTTCCCTCCCTCCCCCCGAAGGAGAGCCATTTAGAGATGCTCTATCATTCTCCCCCCGGCCGCCCTCCGGCAACCCGAATCCATTCCCGAACCTGCTGCCGGCGTCGCATGCAGAAATCCAACCACTGCGCCGGCGGGCCGACCTGATACTGTGGTTTCTAGGGATACCATGCTTTCAGTCTTAGAACTGGTGGTCAACTGCTCGATGGGAAACGAGCTATTCTAGTGGATTTTTATTTTATTTTGATTTTGATTTTTGATGACGGGCAGGCTCGCTGAGATAAGCATATCCCTTTTTCAGTGGCAACCTGGGGAAATACAATTCCAATTGTTTAACCAGGAGTGGCACACTAAGCTGAAAGCTTGTTTACAGGTGCGACCTGGGAGCACAAGGAAGTTAAGTGACTTGCACAGGGTCACACAGTCTGCAAGTGGGGGCTGTGGGATTCAAACCCAGGTCTCCAGATTTGCAGCTCAGAGCCTTAAACCACTGCCTCCCGATTCCAGTAGGTACAATTCAGTAAGTATTACAGTGAGCAGTTCTTATAAAAAAGATTGTAAAGAACAATCCATAAGTGCTTGTGTTGGTGTACAATATGCACAACATAGGCAAACTTAAGAGGGATAAGAAGCGTTAGGCAATAAACAACTTTTTAACATACACAGAGAGCCAAACTGAAATGTTTAATGTAAATTAAGTACTATAGGTAGAGTACATGCCACTATTTAACATACGATATAGTGGAAATTAAACTGAAGAGCAGAGACCAGTAGAGAGTAAAATAAGGCTAAGCAGAGCAGAGGGTTGAGGACTTGGAAGTGGGTTGGGAAGGGGCATAGATAAGGAGGAGGGCTTATTTACAGGCACAGATAGGAGGGGGAAAGAAGTGGTCTTCAAAGTATTTTTTGAACTGGGGAAGAGTCATGCAAGAAAGTAGTTCCTGTGGCAGGTTATTCCATTTCTGAGGTGCTAGGAAGGTGAATGATTTCCTGCCTACCGCCAGCTGTGTTTTGGGGAGCCTCAGCAGAGAGAGGTGAGATGAGCATAGGCACCTGGTAACTGGTTTCAAAGTGAGCAGATTAGTGAGGATAGGTGGATGGGGATGGTGGACGAGTTTAAACGTTGTACACAGTAGGGGGAAGTCAACCTTGCCTTGAAGGACGGTCAACCAAAGGCATCGAGCATGTCATAGTGATGCATTCGAGCTGGGGCTGCTGTGGCAAAGCAGGCAATCCTGTGGTAGGTTTGCTTTAATTTAGACAAAATAGATGATTTAGCTGAGAGCAGTAGTGGAGCTCCATAAAAGAGACCTGGGAGGAGAGTAGCAGTGGCAAGGGTTCATCGGATTGGGGGTTAGGTAAGGGACCATTCGGTAAAACAGACCCAATTTTTGGTGAGTGGACTTGATAATTCTATGAGCGTGAGCTTCAAAGAATAGATTTACATCCAGAGTTAAACCTAAGTATTTAAAGGAGTCCACTTCTTCGAGAGCCATGCTACCGGAGGTTTTAATTATGAGGGGTTGTTGGGAGGACAGATCAAAGGAAGTGTGACAGAACAACATTGTTTTTGTTTTCTTTGCACTGAGCACCAGTAGGTTTTGCCTAAACCAATCTTTGAGCAGCTAGAAGACCTTCTCAAGGCCAGACTTGATGGTGGAGACACTTTTGTCAGATCTATAATGAATAGCATCGGCTGTGTATAGTTGTACCGAAGCACCACCACATTTTTGGAATAGTTCATTAATAAATATGGAAAATAACAGAGGACCCAAAATTTACCCCTGAGGGAACCTATCCGAGACATGTGCTAGAGGAGATGTAACACCAACCCATTTGACGTATTGTAGCCGATTAGACAAATAACAGGAGAACCACGAAAGAGTGTTAAGGAGTCGAGACTGAGTCTGTTGAGTTTTGCTAGTAGTAGTTGGTGATTAACAAGGTTGAATGCCTTCATGAGATCGACAAAGACAGCCCCGGTAGTGGACTTTTGGTCCATAGCTTCAAAGACATCCGCGGTGACCCTTAGGAGAGCAGATTCCATCCCATGCGACTTCTGGAAACCATGTTGAGAGATGGTGAGGGCATTTGTAGATTCTAGAAATTAATATAACTGATTATATAGAATCCTTTCTTGAATTTTGGCAAGGGGACACAGTATGGATATTGGCCTACAGTTACCAGTAAGATTAGCCGGGCCACTCTTGTGGACAGGGACCACAATTGCTGTTTTCCATTTATCAGGTATGGTGTGTGATAGGAAGGACCTACTGATCAACAGTGTCACTGTCTGGGTTCCACTCGTTCTTCTGTCCTAACGAATACTGTACACAGGCATGTCCTATTACTTGCTTCACTACAACGTAAGGGGTGTTTCCCCATCTGTCAGTGATCTCGTACTTTTCTTGGCAGACCCAGATTTCTCAAGAGCACTTGGTCTCCAGTAAGCAACTCTTGCACTTTGACTTTTTTATCTTTCCTATCTTTGTTAGCTTTGTCCCAAGGCCAGCTTGTATGCTGTATTTAACTGAACTTTGAGGTGTCAGACATATTGTAGGTATGTTTCTAGCTGAGCTTTATTGGCAGAAACTCTGAAGCACAACTGTACAGGTAGCCTTGCTTTCCTGCTGAACAACTAGTGGGGTGAGTACCCAGAAGTACTGCATTTGGTGCAAATATAGGCATGCACTATTGTGCTCACTTATTGGTTTCAGATGGCCTTACAATATCTTTGGGTCCAATGTGCCCTACATGCTTAGCAACATCCAATTAAATCTCTCCAGCTGAGGATCATCTGGAAGGGGCGCAGAATCCAGTGGGGTTCTGGATTTATGTACCCCCCACAAGGATAACATTTCTTTTATGAGCTGGCTCATCATCATCATTATCATTATCGTTTAATTTATAAAAAAGACGAAACAATATTCATAAAAACATTACAAACAAAATACAAATCCATAAATAGCAGAAAATCAAGATCCATTAAAAGCCTGAAGAAAAAATTATGTTTTAAGGTTAACTTTAAAACCCTCGAAGGTCAGGCTATCTTATATCTGGCAAGGTAGAGAATTCCACAGGGTAGGTACCATAAGGGCAAAAGATTGTGCACCAGATGTTTTTAGCCATACCCTGGGAACCTCTAGCAATCCCTCATTGGTAGATTGGAGTGCACAGCAGCCACAGTAGGGATGCAGAAGGTCTTGCAGGTAATGGGGTCCCTGGCCATGTAGGGCTTTATAGATCAGCAAGGTTATCTGCCACTGTACTGGCAGCCAGTGCAGTTCACACAGCACAGGTGTTATATGGCTTGATCTAAAAGTACCAGTCAACAACCTGGCCGTTGCATTCTGCACCAGCAGCAATCGGAGGATATCTACCCAAGGTAGATGGCATTGCAGTAGTCGAGGTGGCTGGTAACAAAGGCGTGGACCAGTGTGGGAAGATCTTCGGCCAGGACCAGGTGCTTCACCCTGGCGATATTTCTTAGATGACAGAATGCAGATTTCACCACCACCTGAGATTTTAAGGTCAAACTCTCATCCAAGAACACGCCAAGATTTCGGACCTGGCTTGAAGCATATAATGGGGTTCCAGCTTTTGAAATCTCAACCCTGATTTAAATGGACCCTCTCTAGCACTCTGTTAGAAACAATAAACTTATCCATCAAGATCTTGGTGACCATAATGGCCTTTTAGACCTTAGGAGGATAGGCTTGGGCATACTTTGAAAAACAGTGAGCTACTGCAAGGATATTGGCAATGTTGCAAACATCTGGTAGTAGACTGAGAAAGTCAATGACATCAAGCTCCAGGGGGCACTGGTAGAAATGTTCACAAGAGGCATGGTCTCTTTTGACATTTTCCACTGCATTTATCTCCTCCACTGCTTGCAGTACTGATCCATGTCATTTCCCGTATTCAGACAGTAAAAGCATGCTCATATTAAGTCTAGTGTCTTCTTGCTTCCCAAGTGTCCCACATCATTGTGTGGGGCATGCATGACAATCCTGATTTTTTGGGGCAACAATAATTGTTGTCTGAGAAATGCATGTGGTTCTTGTGTCTCTCTACAGAGCAAATTATTTTTCAACTTCAACCTGGGCCATTCTGATATTAGCAGCTGGGTATCTGCATGACTGGACACAATTTAGCTTGTATTTCTTCCCTTCTGCAGGGCAACTATGACGTCTTGGACACTGGGTCCAACCTCCGTGCATGCCTTGAGTCTTGCTGGCTCAGCAGTGGCAATGCAGTCTGATACAGAATCATAAAGCTACAACAGAGGGTAGGGATACATTAATCAGATGCATCCAAACTGTCCATGAGACAATGAGAGTCAGACGTTGATGGCTTCTCATCTGTCTCAAATGCCTTGCATGAGGCTTTTACTGTGGTTTCTGGAATAAGTGCCTGTTCCTTGTCCTTTTGAGAAGAGCTGACTGGGCATCTTGGCAATGCATTGGAGACTACATGGATCAAGCTCAGTCTGTACTTCATGCAGTAGATGTACACTGCTAACACTACCCACTGATGCCCAGCAGCATCCAGCTTCACCATGGTCTTCACATACATTGACTGGTGTCAGTCTTTATGGTGATGTGTGCTCTGTATATACACAGTAGAATCCCAGTTATCTGACTCCTGGATAACGGCAAATCCTTATCTAAAAACACAGAGATTGTCACCTGTTGTCATCAGTAGTTTTCAACTAGCACACTTGCTACTAACTGCTGCTAATTACAGCACTTTACTTACTGTGCCGGTTTGCAATCCAGCTTTTTACCTGTTCTGTCCTAATTAAACTACAGTACGTAGAAAAATCTGAGTCAGAGTCTGTGAGCAGAACTAGGGCAGTCATAAGTGTCAAGCAAAAGAGAATTGTACTTACTATAGCACAGAATATTCACATCTTCAAGTGCCTGGAGGATGGTGAAAGAAAGTACAGTTACGTAGGAACTTACCCTAACAGCAGATCTTCGAGAGAGGTTCCTTCAATAGGTCATTACATATAGGACTGGCACCACCTGGCATCGGGCTGCACAGCAGACTTTTCTAGCAATCCCTGACGGGGGACCACCCACCCGACGTCACATGACCAACACCAGCGTAGCCGTATATAATAGGCGGTCCCCACACCCACCCTCCAGTTCTCCCGCCGGAGCCAGGAAGAGGCCTGATAGCAGGAGCAAACAGGATTTGGAGTCCCTGTGTAAGAAATAAAATGAGGGGAAGGAGGGAGGGAGGAAGGGAAAAATATGACCCACTGAAGGAACCTCTCTCGAAGATCTACTGTTACGGTAAGTTCCTACGTAACTGTACAGTCTTACTTCGAGAGGGTTCCTTTAGTAGGTCATTATATATAGGACAGAGTCCCAAGCAGTCCCTCCAAAGAGAGACCGAGAGAAACAAAGTAGGAAGAGAAAATAACTCCAACGGAAACTGGGAACCAGAATGGACCCAGCCTAGGACAGAAGGCCCTGCAAGACAGCTAGGTCAAAGCCAACCCTCCGCTTTGAAGCAATGTCCAGACTGTAGTGTTTAGTAAAAATGTGGACAGAACTCCAAGCAGCTGAAGTGCAGATATCAGCCACAGAGACATGCCGCAAAAAAGCAGCAGAAGCAGCCATGCCCCAAGTAGAGCGACCTCTGATGGGACCCGGCAGAAGTTTTTCGTACTTTTGGTAACAATACCGAATACAGTTGCCTAACCATTTGGAAAGGCACTGCTTCGAAACCGCTTTTGACCTGGGGAAAAAAAAAAAAAGGCTGATCGCAGCTACGGAAATCCTTGGTTCGGTGTGTGTAGCACTGAAGGATCTGATGGATGTCCATGATGTGCAGGAGTGCCTCACCTCTGTTCGAAGGGGACGGAAAGTAAACTGGAAGCTCTACTGACTGGTTCAGTGTGGCTTCTGACACCACCTTGGGTAAAAACTTAGGATTTGTCCTGAGGACCACCCGGTCCTTGTGGAAAATAAGAAAAGGCTCTTTACAAACTAGAGCGTGAAGCTCCGAAATCCTTTGAGCTGACATAATGGCAACTAAAAATAATGTCTTCCAGGAAAGGAAGTGCAAGTCACAGCTCATGGCTGGTTCAAATATGGGAAGAGTGAGCTTCTCCAACACAAAGTTCAAATCCCAAGGTGGGGTTGGGCTGTGGATGGGGGGTTCAGATGGAGGATCCCTTTCAGAAAGGTTTTTGAGACCTCCAACTGAGCCATTGGTTTACCATCCACCTGCTTGTGGTAAACCCAATTGCCAAAAGGTAGACCTTCAAAGAAGAATATGACAGACCTGAGTCTGACAGATAGAGGAGGTATTCCATGACTTGTGGGGCAGAACAAGTAAAGGGGTTCCACTTCTTGGAGGTCGCCCAGATGGAAAAACATTTCCACTTCATGGCATAAGTGGAACAAGTGGAGGGTTTTCCAGCCTCTAAAAGAACCTGAGCTACTCGAGAGGAGACCCCGAAGCGAGAAATCGCTATGTCTGCAGGAGCCACGCATGAAGATGCAGGGTCCTGACCCCAGATGAACAAGGCAACCTTGATCCTAAGTCAAGAGGTTGTGGGTTACTGGAAGTGGAACCAGTTGTTCTCTCGATAGCTGCTATAGCAGTGGGAACCAACTTTGTCTCGGCCAGAGAGGGGTGATAAGAATCATCCTTACCTTCTCTGCCTGAAGCTTGAGAAGGACCCTCCGGAGAATAGGAATTGTAGGGAAGGCGGACAAAAATTTCCCTGTCCAGGAGAGAGAGAGAGAGAGAGACAGCGCATCGTGCCAGAAAGCATCATGCCCTGGAGCAAGCAAGTAAAAACTGGGAAGTTTTGCATTGTAATGGGAGGCGAAAAGGTAGATTTCCAGATGCCCCATCTTAGGAAGAGAGATTCTGCCACTTCCTGATTTAATTCCCATTCTTGAGTTAGGGTCCGAGACCTGCTGAGACTGTCCGCCAGGACATTCTGAACACCTGGAACATGCACAGCCCTAAGGCCAGATTATGCTGGACCACCCAGTTCCACACTCGCATCGCCTCCCTGCACAGGGTACAAGCAAGTTCCTCCTTGTTTTTTGAGATACCAAACTACCAACATATTGTCAGTTTGGACCAGCAATGATCCCTTGGGAAGGAGGGTCTGGAAGACCTGTAAGGTGTACAAAACCACTCTCATCTCCAGAACGCTGATGTGTAACGATGCCTCCAAAATGGACCACAATCCTTGAGCTTGGTGCTTCCCATCCCATGTTCGATGCATCTGTAGTTAGGGATGCCAGAGGAGCTGGGCTCCTGAAAGGAACACCCAAAGAAAGGCTGCAGTTGTCCCTCCACCAAAACAATTCTTTCTGAACTGTTGATGACACCAGGACCGGATGGTCCAGGTCGTCCAGCAGTTGATCCCACTGCACCCACAAGAACCAGTGACTAACTCCTATGTGGAGCCTCGCCAGGGGAACAGTAGTGATGGAGGCTGCCATCAGGCCAAGAAGGCGGAGGATCTCCTGGGTTGGGATGGTCCTGGACAAAGCCACCCACGAAGCCTGACGGATCAGGGTCTCCACCCTGTCTGGAGGAAGGAAGGCTCTGCGTTGGACCATATCCAAAACCACCCCAATGAATTGCAGTCTTTGGGACGGTGTCATAGATGACTTGGGAATACTGACAGTACTCCCCAGTCTGCCAAAGAGGTCCAGGGTAAAGGAGAGAGCCTCTAGTAAAGAGTCCCTGGACGGGGCTAAAATGAACCAATCGTCCAGGTATGGGAAACCGCAATACACTCTAGGCTTAAAGAGGCCACCACCACCGCTAGGCACTTGGTAAGCACTCAGGTGCCGAGGACAGACCAAAAGGAGTGCCCAAAACTGGAAGTGCTCCCCTTGGAATTGGAACTGCAGGAAACGGCAGTGACTGGGGAAGATCGGGAAGTGCAGGTAAGCATGCTGCATGTCCAGAGCACACAACCAATGATTCTCCAGAAGGAGTGGAAGAAGACTCTGGAGCGTCAGCATCCTGAACTTTTTGTACTCGACAAAGCGATTGAGGCTGCTCAAGTCGAGAATAGGTCTGAAGTCTCCCGTCTTTTTTTTTGGAACCAGGAAAAAAACGGGAGTAGAACGCCCCCTGTTCCTTTGCCGGAGAGGAATGCGCTCTATTGCTTCCTTGAGTAGGAGGCTATGAACTTCTTTTCGAACGAGAAGAGCCTGATCCCTGGAGTAAGAAGACCTTTTTGGTGGAGATTCTGAGGAATTTCCAGAAACTCTATAGTGTGTCCAATGGACACCAACTGCAGGACCCATGCATTGGAGGTTATCGCCTTCCATTCTTGCACATGGCAGGTGAACCTCCCCCCACCTGCTCCTCGTCATGAGACTGAGGAGATAGTGGGGACCGGGAGTCAGGAAGTGGCAGGACATTCGGGGGAAGACCTCCTGAGCATCTCTGGTTCTTGGAGGCCGGAGGAGTGGCAGAACCTGTGGCCTTGCATTTGCCCTGGCGCCCAGCCAGGGCCTGCTTCCTCTGCCTCCAGGTCCTTTTTCGAAAGAGCTGTTGTTGCTGTTGAGTGCCCGATCAGTACATGGACCTTACTGATCTTAGGGGCGAGACTGCTGTCCTGGAGATCAGTAATATTGTCTTTAGTATCGCCACCAAAAAGCACCGAGCCCCGGAAGGGGGCGTCCTGAATCGCAGACTGTACCTCGTTGGCAAGGCCAGAGACGTGGAGCCAGGAATGACGCCTTAAGGCGACAGCAGTTGCCAAGACGTGAGCTACAGAATCAATGGAGTCATATGTGGCTTGCAAAGCATGCCTACAGGAGAAGCAAGAGAGGTGAAGATCCTTGACAAGCTCCTCCTTGAGACTCGAGGGTTCTATTGACTGGACTCGGGCCTCTAACCTGGCTAAGGTAGCCTTTTGGTGTGACACCATGTGGGACACATAGTTGAGGGATCTAAGCACACATGTGGCCGAAGCATAAACTTTTCTGCTGAACTGGTCTGTCTGTCTCAACTCTTTGTCTGAAGGAGAGGTACTCATATGCTTGGGTGCAGCGGAGCGATCATGAGCAGCTGAAATAATGAGAGAGTCTGCCTTAGGATGCATCTTAAGAAAAGGAGCTTCCTTCAGCACCCGGTATATCCTGTCTGCCCTCTTGGGGACAGCCAGGAGAGAATGAGGCATCTGCCAGACCATAGAGGTGAGGTCTTGGTGAGGTCAGATCCAGGGAGGAATGGGGACCGGAGACAGAGACTCTAAGTCCAGATGTTTGGCTAGTCTCTGTCTCATGGGGTCTTGATCCTCTGACTCCCAGTCAAAGAAATCTTTCATGGACCTCAGAAGATCTGAGAAGGCAGGGTCCTCTGGGGGGGACTTGGGGGAAACCCTTGCCTTTTGGACCCTCGGGTTTCTCTAAGGCATCCTCCACTGACTCATCGGCATCCTCCTCGTCATCATCATCATCATCATCTGCCCCCAGTCAAAGATTATGGATGTCCAGAAGGGCAATGTCCTGACATGCCGTCCCCGAGGCGTGTACCGTGGATGGAGAAGAGCTCCTTGGGGACGCGGACCTTGGAAAGCATGGAAGTGGGAGTCTTGTCTCCAGGTCTAACATCAACTCCGAGAGCGCCCCCCCCCCGCCACCAAGACTGGATTAAGGTCTTGAAGTCCGGCATAGCTGAAGGAGGTGAAAGGGGTGGAGGAGGAGGAGGAGGTTGCGGCTGAGGGGGAGGAGGAGGAGGAGGCATTACCGGTGGGGGTGGGTAATGGTAACCCTGGTAACCCTGAAAATCATGGTGGGGTTATAACCAGGATAGTACTGTCACAAGGAACTCCATTCAGGAGAAGGACCAGCCGGGAAATGATTCCCAGGGTACCCAAAGTGTAATGAGGGGCAGTCCAGGATCTAGCAACCCATCATCAGATCTGATGGGGCCCAGTCAGAATGCTGTAGTGTAACCGGCTGGGGGCCAGGGCTGGGCCAGCCAATGTCAGGGGCCGACGCCATGACCGCACTGGCCAATTGCACCGGAAATGGGACCGATGGCAGGACTAGGTCTGGCGCTGGGGCTGGGGCAGACCACTGGGCCCTGGCTAAGGAAGAGCTGGATCCCACCTGGAGGAGAGGCCTCACTGTTAGGCCAGACAGCTGAGGAAGAGCCTCATTCCTGTGACCCAGTCAGGAAGTGCGGACTAACCCTGAGGAATGGTCTACAACATTGATGGGTTCCGCACTGTTCACGCCTGAGGTACCCGCCTAAGAAGGGAGGTATGGGCAAAGGAGAGAGGGAGAGGTATTTCCTGGTTCTTGCCAGACGCTGAGTGAGGCACCGTTAGGCCCTAACTGGAGAACCATGCCTGAGCGGCCATCAGAGCCCCCTGGCCGACTTATCGGCTGGTGCCGGGTGGGTCCCACGAAGGCTGGGGAGCCGTCTTACCAGTGGCCGGGTGGTCCCTGGAGGAGCTGGGAGCCGACTTAGCAGCCGTAGCGGTACGGCCATCGGAGGAGTCGACAGTCGACTGACCTGTAGAAGATTCTCCAGACTTAACATCCAAAGTCTTTTCAGGCGGCGGCAGAGAGGCGACCACGCTCATCGAGGGCTGCGAGGCCTTAGGTTGGTCCGTGGAGTGCTCCCGCTCTCGAGATTTCTCCTTGTGGTGTTTCTTGAAGGGAGAAGATTTCTCGGAAGAGGATACTCTGATGCGGTCCATTTGCTTCTTTAATGAAGCTAGGCAGACTTTTAGAAAGTGGGCCTCAAAAGCTTGCTGTCTCCGCTTTTTGGTGGCCTGATTAAATGTTCAGCACTCTGAGCAGGATGAGACAGAGTGGTCTGGGCCCAGACAAATCATGCACTTCAGATGACCATCCTTAAGAGGGATCTGCGTGCCACAGGATGAGCGCTTCTTCTTGGGGTAAAGACATTAAGTAAATGTAGAATTCGTAAGAAAAAATTTAGCGAAGGAAAAAACAATCTGACGCACTAACATGATGATCGCTGTATGTAAGTTTGCAATGCGACTGACACAAGGCGACGGCAGGAAAGAACTGGAGGACGGGCGTGGGGACCACCCATTATATATGGCCATGCTGACATTTGTCACGTGACGTAGGGTGGGCAGTCCCCCATCAGGGATTGTTAGAAAAGTCTGCCGTGCAGCCCGACGCCAGTCCTGTATGTAATGACCTACTGAAGGAACCCACTAAGATCCTAGGATCTTGATAGCGAGTATAGGGTTAGCAGGTTGCTTATCTCCTACATTAAAGTGGCCAGCCAAACAATACACCAGTTTGTGATGACAATGGAGCCAACGGTATGTCTGGATGGTCGCAAGAACATGAGAGTCTGTGCCAGTGAGGAATGGGATAATGCAATCTGCCTTTGGTTCCATCAAAAAAGGAAGGGAGAAAGGTACACCAATTTCAGGATCTCTACTGAAGTAAAACGCCCTGATGTTCCATTGCTGCATGGTTAATCCAAGAGAATTCTCAGCAAGTGATGGCCCATTTTAAAAAAACGGAATGACATAAAACAACTCTTATGCGCCGAGTCTCTCACCTCAAAGACAGAGAATAGTGTGGCTTGCCTTTATTAAGTAGCTTAACAGAAGGCAGCTCACAGAGGCACTGTGTCCAGATCAAGTGTACAATGCCGATGAGACTGGCTTGTACTGGAAGTGCCTGCCTGACAAGACCTTAGCCCATGGTGGCAAAAAAGATGCAACAGGCTTTAAGAAGCAAAAAGACTGAGTGACAATCTTAGGTTGCGTAAATGCTACAGGGGATCATACGTCCAGGTTATTGTTGGGGGTGAATCGCAAGTTGGTGGGTAAAGCACCGGAGCCTCGTTGTCTCTATCACGTTAACCTTAAAAATCTGCCAGCCCAATACACCTGCTAGCTAAATGCTTGGATGAACTGTACCCTTTTTAGTGTCTGGTTTAAAGATGAGTTTGGGTCCACTGTCAAACAATACCTACTGTATGCTTCAAAGCACTCCCACTGAAGGCAGTCCTGCTTTTAGACATTTCCCCAGCCTACCCTGAGATTCCCAATGCGTGAACCAGGGATGGTTTACATCAAATGTATTTTTCTACCACCAAACACAACCTCCAAACTCCAAAAATGTGACTAGAACATTTTGGAGATTTACAAACATACACCTTTGAAAAGGCACAAAGTAGTCTTGCGAAACATCAGGCGCCAGTAGAAGGGGTGCTACTCCTGAACTTTTACTGCTTATTAATACATTCATTTCAAAAGACTTCAAGGTGTTGAGGATTTTTCTGCAATTCTTCCAGGATGTTTGTAGCTGCAGACTACTTAGATGTACAAATGTAACTACTGAAAAAAGTTGTTAGAAACTGTGCTGGCAGACAGTAAAAAGCAGCTGTCATTACAGGAGATTGTTAAAGCAATGAATATTAAGGATGTGATCTATACCAGTGGTGAGGCATGGGACAACGTACACCCTGAAACCATATGAAAAGGATGGGCACAATCGGGGCTAAAACTGGGTGCTGAACCACAGCTGAGAAGTTGGAACTGGAAAGCAAAAAAGAACCTGTCACAGAAGCTGAAATAGTCGAGAATGCCGAGATTCCAAACAAGCCTTACACAGACATAGAAGACCCCGACTGATAAGCTGTCAATACAGATCAGACCAAATGAGCTGCGGAATGGATGAACTGTGACAGTGAGGAGGCAGATCATGAAAACATGACAGATGGTGACATCACTGCCTCCATGAAGAGCACGACTGAGGGTGCAACTGACATGGAAACTACCTCATCAAGTGAGGACAGGCTCTAGCGTGTACCTACCCACTCACATACTATGTCATATATTGAGAAATGTCTTGCTTGGTTAGAAACCCAGCAAGACACAGACCCCCTGCACATAATGTGGTTGAGAAATTTCAGAAACAAAGCAGTAAAGATGCATGTTGCATCTCAAAAGCAAAGCACGTTAACAGACTTCTTTCTGCCGAAGATGCTGAAGTAAGAGAGAAAAGAGAAGTGAGACAAAATTTATTTTCTATTTCTTTTAACAATGCCACTGTTATTTTCTTTCAATAATGCCACTCTAACACTAGATAAAGTTTAAAAGAAAAAATGTATAAAAAAAATAAGCACACAGCATTCACAGCATACATGTTACCACTGTGTTCCGTTGGTTTCAATCAATCCATCAATATCTTTATTTAACCAGGCGGAACTCCATTGAGTAGGGCTCATTTACAAGATGGAACTGGTAAACTGGTTTCAACTGCAGTCCCGCCTAACGAACTCCCAATTATCTGAACAGATTGGATGTTGCCCAGGCTGTACTAATAAAACTGGTCTATGATGACCTATTTTAAGTGCCAGAAATTACAACTTATGAACAGGGTAATTCTAGTCTAATGGCATTAAACTTCTACTGGTGAATACCAAAAGTCTCATCCCTTTGGGATAGGCTTTGTGGAGGACAGCTCCAAGTCCACAAAGGCTGGCATCTGTATGCAGAGTGTAAGGTTTTGCTGGATTTGTATTTGCCAATACAGGTGCATTTGCCAACCAGTGAATGACTTCTAGGCATGCATTCTCACATGATGCACCCCACTAAGGTCCAGAAGGTTTGTGGACTTTGAAGTAGGATTTAGTCTAATCCTTTGCAGAGGCACTCGGCACTCTTGGATGTGTTAGCCAATGGGTATCCTCAAGTTAGGTTTAGCATGGTCTCACCACTTACGTATATGGTAGCCCTTGACAAATCACCTGTTATACTCACTAAATTAGAGGAACCATTTTTTCAAGTTTTGAAGCCTTGGCCAAGTGGTAAGCGGTTTGACCTTGCTTGAGGTCTGGTTTTTTTACCTCTTTCAGATATGATATGTCCCACATACTGTATTTCACAGAACTCCATGGAATTTGGCATTTGTTGAGGGACAGCTTGATCTTAAATTCCTCCAACTGATTCAACCTTGAACAAGAGTGTTTAATGTTCCTCCAGGGTCTTCCCAAATGAAACAGCAACAAGATAGAGCAGGCATTCCAATGCAATCATATCTCCCATGCAGTGTTCCATTAGGCACTGAAAGGTGGCTAGGGTGTCAGCGATACCTTGGGGTTTCTGTAGAAATTTGTACAATCCATAAGGGCAGACAAAGGCATTTTTTTCTAGGTCCTTGTGGGCCATGGGTATTCAGCAGTATGTGCTTATCAGGTTCAATACAGAGAACCACTGACTCCCATTCAGGCAATTCAAGGCATCCATAATCCTCTGCATTTCATACTGGTCTGATGTGGTCCTTTTGGTGAGTGTCCTGTAGTCCATACACATGTGGATGGTTCCATTCTTCCTTCTGACGACCAACATGGGCAATGCATAGAGTCATCTAGATGGCTTGCTGATTCCATCAGTTTAAATCTCTTTTAGGTGTCTTCTCATGTTGTTAATGTCTGCTGATGCCAGACAGCAAGACCTCTCTCAAAACAGGGTGATGGTCATGCAGGCGGATGTGATGCCCTTCCCCATCGAATGTCCCAGTCATCAACAAGAACACTTTTGTCCCTTCAGATAACTTGTGAATCACTCATATCTTCCATCCCTCAGGCATGGATGAGCCTCCAAAGTAAAATACTGTAGGGATCACTAGCTTACGTGGCTCCTTCTGTGGTGGGTTTGCGTTTTACTGCCACGTCTGCGCAGCACACCCTGGCTAAAATTCATCACTAACAGTGATGTCACTGACAGTCACATTTTTCACTTGCACTGTGATTCTTCTGACAGATGAATATGCATGCACAGGCAACACACTAGCCTTGAGCAAAAGTCCCTCTGGTAGGCCATGTTCCTCAGAGGCATCAATCATAAGGATCTGGTTCTGCACATCTTTCCTCAGCCTTAGTTCTTCTCTAATTGCGTACTCTGCAATGGGTGACAATTCCAACTCTTTGGTGTCCCACTGCCACATTACACCACATCTTTGCTGTCTCCAGGCATCTTCTGGGTCCATTTCTGGCAAGCCTGCCTCACCAGTCTATGTCCGGACAGTGCCTGTTCTTTTTGCTCTTCCTCTCATTCCTTGCACTGCTGGGCTGCATCAGGAGAAGTCATCTATGTCTGGAAACCGTGATTACACCACAGCGTGACTCCACTTCAAGGGACATCATCTGGTTATGGAGACTGTTGCCATTAAAGCAACTGAATGGCCTGTGGCAGAAACCGGCCACCCTCAGCAACAACTATGGGCCTGCAATGGTTCGACACCTGTGGTACATAGAGGCTGTGTTTCAAGAAGGTCCCACTGGGGTCTCGTTTAATTCCTGGTACCAACCAGTTGAGGCTAGACTGACCAACCTGGAAGAGCATTTAAGAGGGCCATGTCAAGTTTACCTTGCACTTACTGCACTTGCCCCACATTCATAAAAAACTGGGCCATTTTTGTTATACACTGATTGGTTACTGACTCCAAAGTGTAATAGATTAAGCAGTGGTTTGTTTACCTAGCCCACCAAAAGCTGAGGCCCTCGACGCCCGTTGGATTGAAGTGTCCCTAGCACTCATCCCGAATCTAATTATACCAAATCACACTGGTTTACCAAAGGTTGCTGCAGTGTCACTTGCAAAGTCCATGCATGCCTAGGTACGGGGTCCAGCAGAGTAGGGTTGCAACTGTTCAGCTCTGCAGGGTAAATACTGTGAAGGCATGGCAGTTGGCTCAGTATGGCATACGACTGTGAATAGTTGCTAGCTGAGCAGTGCCAAATGTGTATAATGATTTTTCTTCGCTGTTGTGCTTTTATCTATTAGCTTTGGCTTCCATGAATCTCTGTATATATGTCTTTGTATTACTTGTCTTTGTTGTACTCAGTGTTTCCTTTCTCTTTGTTGTACTAAGTGTTTCCTTTCTCTTTGTATTAACCCAGACATTTGTGAAAATGGGCATTTCTGCTCATACACTTTCCAACATAAAAAATATATATATATATATATATACACATACATATACATATACACACACACACACACAGTTCAGGTATACTGGTAAACCTGCAGGTTCTGAACTGAACTGCCAATAAGTACTGTTCCTTCACCTTTGTCCTAATGACTATTTCATAACTCCTGTTTATTGGTCACTACCTCAGACTGCTTGTACTCATGTAGGTACTTAGTAATAGGATTATAATATTTACACAGGTCTGTCTGTTCCATTGTTTATATTGCTTGTATATATTGCTTTTACTTATGTAGGTATTTTGGAATATGTACATAGTATCTGGCTGTCACTCTCTGTGTATATATGGATGTCACCACTTGTATTTTTTTATGTACTATACATATTGTTTTCTTATATCTTAGCAACCATTTGTAAAACTGGACATTTGTGAAAATGGGCATTTTTGCTTACATACCTTTCCAGTATAAAATAAACTTGATTGACTGACTGATTGAAACTCGCGCTAGGTCAGGGGAGTATTGGCTGGTCAGTGGCATAGGCAGGCACTGGGCTCCAGATCACTTCTCCTTGAAATGGCACATAAGGGAACATTAGAATCCATGGCTCATGCCTTCACAGTGAGGCAGTATTGACTGAACAAGGAAAATGAATACAAAAGCACTAAGCATGTAACTGTTTAAACTGTAAAACCCATGCTATGACAGCAGGAGGTGAGAGAAATGCTAAAAGCTAATTTCAGTAATTGTAAACTGGAAGAGAGGAATCCTTACTGTATGTCTACTGACACCCGTAAGTGGGAAGAGAACAAAAGTGTCAAGGTGTAAGCCCACCCTGTGCAGCACGTTATGTTAACCAAGCCAAGTATGAATACTGGATCATCAGATGATCAATGTTTTATGTTACCTAGATGCCATAAAAATATACACCAAGAATCTTCTTCTATCATATTGGTTGTTTCTGAAACTCCCTCCCACCTAGTTTTAGACTTGAAAAAGAAACATGGAAATTTTACTACTTTGCTTAAAAGTAAATGTCCATGTGCCAAAGCCCCACACCTCGTGAGGTGGCCCCAAATTAACTGTTTCCCATAATAAGTATATTTTTTAACTTTCTGGCTGCTTCTTATTTTGTCCTTTATCTGGTTGACCCTACCATCTCTCGTGCTGGCATACTGAATCAAAGGTGCATCCAACAATCTCACGTGGATGTCCAGAGTCTGACATATGAGTTGGGGAGCAGCCGCAGGAGTGTCTGTAGTATTGCTCTATGGATGGAGCTATTAATAGCTCTGTTTTGAGATCTACAGGTCCAGTTGCAAAAATGTGACCATGAACACCTTCCTTCCTGCCACGCCGGTCACCCGTGTTTGGGAACAAGCACGGGTTGACAAGCGTTAGTGTGGGAGAGGATTAAGCATTCCACCTCTCCTGCAGAGGGCTGGACAGCTGTCAACCTCTGACTGCCATCAGTTGGAGGCCTGGAGAAAGTAAAGGTTACGAGTGGCTTAAAGGGCGGGGCCACGACCCTGCAGGATGTTAATTCTTCCATGCATGTGTACTGACATGTCAACGCAGCAGGGGTCAGTATGGGATGTAGGCACAATAGCGGCCATAAGCCGCCAAACCCTGCCAAAGTGTAAAAAGGATATTTACCTTAATCTCAGCTGCCATTAATGTACATTAAAAGAACCTGTCATAAAAACATTCCCATTTCAGTCTCTAATCAAGCACACCTGCAAGTGCTTAACCCAGGTATGTGGACTCATCTCAGCACAAAGAAATCATTGAACAAACCTGCAGCAAATTATATTCTCCAAGTTTTCCAGCTTCAAAGAACATTTAGAATGTTAAGAGGGACATATTCTTTTGAACTCAGACATTGTAAAGAGCTGACAGCTCCAGAAGTATTTTAAAATCAAAACTCAGCATTTATTACGTCACCGGATCATACCATAAGAAGTTGCAATAGATCTAAAATCCAGACAGTGAAACAAGGAACTGGTTCCTCTTAACAGGGGACCATCTGTTACCACCGACCGCAACACCATAAACCACAAATGACAATCTCCATCACCTCATTTTTGAACATGCGTAGTGTAAGGTCTTGTGGTTATAAGTCTATTAATTGTCACCTCATGGGCCAGTTCAAGAGGACAGTACACAGGTTGCTGACAGAGTGTCTAATAAAAATATTTCGGCATGCATGCTATAGACTTCCGAACCAGATAAGCCATTGTCCAAATATGGCTATATCATTTCAAAACTTCATGCCATTTGTGAGGAAGTATGTCTCTATATAAGACGTCTCCAAAGACCAACACATTGTAATTACCTACTCACTTCATCTGAATCCGTGTTTCATCACTGGAAGTGATCTCACATCTATGCTACTGCTGCTGACTCTAAGAAATATTATTCGCTGAACTCCAAAGACTTTTTGCATTTGCCAGAAGTAAGAAACTCTGAAATTGTACTAACTTTGTTATTTTATTTGCCTCAAGGAGAAAAGAATTCAAAAAGCCAGGCGAGACCTTATTTAGTCCAGGCTCTCCAAGGACACTTCACATCTCCAGACGAAAGGGAGATGAGATCCCACAAGAGACACTGGCTGAGTATACCCTAGAGACTCTAAGGTGCTTGTTTATAGCATGTTGAATTTGCATCCTGCAGTTTTTGCGGTGCTCAATCTGCTATACATATTCGCATCTGATGTAATCTCACTTCTACTCTGTACCATAATACGGTAAAATGCTCACATCAATCATCAACAAGCAGACTCACTACGCGGTATAAAAGCTTCAATTACTTGCTCACTTTCACGCTCAGATTGTGCTATCCAGTATCCTCTCATCAGTATCCTCCCTCAAAGATGTCTCTTCTAAAGTGGATTAAATCCAGTTCTGGGTTCCAAAATAAAAGAAAATGCCCACTGGAGCTGAGCGCGTTGGACAGTGAAGTACCTGTCGAGAGCTCTGGGGCGGAATCGCATGTCGCAGAGTCTGCTGTGAGGGAACTGGCAGCCTCATCCCCTTACAAATACCAGTACTTGTGTTAAATAGATATGAGCAGGTGATACTGTTACTGATGTTAATATACTGCAGTGCTTGAGGAATCGTTTAAGGCAGAAATACAATGTTTAAGTCTGGCATCAGCTATTAATCACATTCAGTTTTATTTCGTGATCACAATGCTAATAGTGAATATAGCGAAATATAATGGAACGCGAAATAAACCTGCTATACAGTACTGTATGTGCCTTTTAAGAATCGTGGTTCTGTATTAAATGTATATAGATAAAACTGCAATTAAATATTGTTTAAATGCTAGCAAAGATTATTAGTACGAAGGAATTGTGTACTTGTGTTAGTTTAAGGTTATTCTTGAGAGAATACTACTTTAAATTGCCTCCTGATAGGAGTTACTGGGCCTCTGTACGTAGTAAAAATTGTGTAAGGAGATAAAGTGCACGAACAGAAAAAGTTTGAATGAGATTCTTCTAGGAATATTTTGCCTTGCTTAAATGTCAAATATGTGTAAATGTTAACTATGTATTGAAATAAACAGCTTCTAATTGCACTGCATGTCAGAGCAAATCTGTCATTTCAGAAAGCAACCACAATAAAATATGTAAATACAATTTATTGCACACCTTTCTTTAAACAGCCAACTGAGTTAAATTAATTTCTAAGTAACTGTGTTTACAGGGAGATAAGTGAAGAGGGTGGGTTTCATGAAGCTCTGCCCACTCCCCTGTGGCCCATGCTACTGCTCAACCAGTAGGGGCAATCTGGAATACTGACTAGGAGGCAGATGGCTTTCCCCCTCCTGGACCTACTATGGGAGGAATCTGTGAAGGACATGGCCCCTGGTGTGATCAAGAGAGGTGGACGCTGGTTGCAGGGGGTAAGTATACGGCTGAGAGCCACCCTCCACTGGAGGAAGAAATCGCTGGATGAGACAACGATGCATACCCTCAAGTGGCTACGTTTGGGAGTCAGCCAAGTTAAAATCAATCTGATCTTGGGGGCAGGAGTTGGCTTGGGACCAGAAGGGAAAACTGTACACAGCTCGGAAAGAGGAACTGGAACTGCATATTGGGGCCTATGCCCAAATGTGCGTAAACAGTGCACATAAGCACTGTAGCAGCAGTCAGCTATGCACCTCGAAGGCATGGAGAGTTGTACACAGTGCAATAACAGGTGCATAGGGCACAGAGATGAAGGGTCACATGGAGCAGGTGGGCCTGCAGAACCTGACCACGCCCTCTGACCCTGCCATATAAGTGAATAGCACTATGGGGAAAATGGAAAATGCCCCGACTGATGAAAACATGAATGCGCCCGTGGTACCCAGGCCAGCACTGATGCCCAATGGGACAGAGCATGGTCACCCCATGACACGTAAACCAGGCTGGACACATGGCCGAGGCTGTACCTGGTCCACGAATTTCACTGGTGCACAGGTGACTGCCATGGTCCATGACATTCAGAAACATTATGCCATCCTGTATGGAGTAGAGTTGTTAAAGGTGTCAGCTGAGACCAAGGCACAGCTGTGGCTGGACATACAGACAGCCATTAACACAGCCAGGCCACACGCATGCACACTAGCTGTGATCAAACAAAAATGGCAGGAATGTGAAAGGCTGTCAAGTGGAAACTGGCATCTGTTAAGTGCCAGTGGACCAGCACAGGTGGAGGGTCAGAAACACAGGGATAGAGCCAGACACCCCTTGATAGGATGGCAGTGGACATCCTTGCCGAGGTGACCCAGCACAGGCAGAAGAAGGGCATGGATACCCTGCCAGGTACACATGGCAATGTAGGGGGTTAGATACCACGGACATGCTAACCACCCTCTATTGCACCCTACAGACCAAGAGACTGGGAACATCACAATAAGAAGGATGCAACCCCTGCTGAAGATGCCATGTGGTAGAAGAGTGGAACAGACAGCCTGAAGCTTAAGGATGTCGAAGGTATGTGTCACCCAAGGTATCCTGCTCTATATCCCTAGATGTACACAGCAGTGGCACAGAACATAAACATCTTTCCTCTCACCACCAGGTACAGCACCAGTGCCTGTGTACATGCCAGAAGAGGGGCAGTCATTGGAGGCCACTCCCTGTCTGGACACAGTGCAGGACAGCCAGGTGGACAAGGATGCAGCAAGTAGGGCACACTAAATGGCATCTCAGCAATGCAAGCCATACAGGATACAGGCAGCCCACACAGTGTTGGTGGTCAGCGGAGAGCAGCGGTTACAAAGTGGAACACACAAAGATACCTGCACAGTGTAGACAAAGGCCCATCAGGCCAATGACCATGCAGAATGGGAAGGGTGGCCTCCAGGAGAATACTGCACACATGGTACCCCAAGGTCCAGCAGCTGGAGCATGATTACCTCCTGATACAGAGTGAGAACATGGAGGCACTAAAGGGGCTCACAACACAGGTGAGGTGGATGTGCAGGGAGACAGACATGATAGCAGACCTGCTGGAGAGACTGACAGACCATAGTGGCAGGTATAGGCATGCCCACAACAGTCATGGAGGCCACCCAAGTATCCTCGACACAATACACACCCAGCACCCCCGAGGATACAGAGAACAGTCAACCACAACCGGAGCCCAGTACACAGACTGACAGGGAGCCCAGTTGTGGTGGCAAGGTGATAGCCAAGACATGTCACCTAGGCACACTGTCCTCGACATGGCTCAGACAGCAGCACACAAGGAGAACGTGATGCTCTCATCCTACAGCACCTGAAGCATAGTGGAACACAAGCAAATACACTAATATCAACAACACATAATCCCCATCACATGTACCACTACACTAATAGCGACAACACATAATCCCCTGTCACATGTACCACCTACAGTATGGCCCCCATTACCACAGCATGGGACAGACATAAGAACAATTTCTGGGGTGTAGAAGAAATAGGCTGTTGGTTAAACAGGATCTGCAGCTTATCCTCTAGGTAGGGAAATGGGCAGACTAGGTGAGCCAAGCGGTCCTTATCTGCTGTCAAAGTCTATGTTTCTAAGTACATAACTGACATCCACATACAACACCAGTCATGTACCTAATGGTCTACCCCCACTACCGCGAGGCAGAATGGCACTCAGGGTACACTATGTCATTATCACCTGCCATACAGATATGTTACGCTCTGACGGCTGAATGACACCTGCGTAAGTCAGTGGCATGCCACCCGACCAGACAGTGACTCAGCTCCCTTCCCCTGGTATTCCCCCTCCCACATCACCTGGGGGGACATACCTGTGTATGTGCTATGATATCAGTAGCTTACACTGCACAGCCATGCTCTGCAGCATGGCACATGCAGTAAACACTCTGGAAGCCTTCCCAGGGGCACGCATCATCATTCCAGTGGTGAGATCCAGGCACCCGAACCTCATCTTCAGCTGGCATATTGTCCATGAGACCAACAAATACAGGTTACTCACCTGTAACAGGAGTTCTAGGAATGGTATATGTTGTTCATCCACACTGTCTGGCAGGTATCCTTGCCGCTTTAAATCTTGCCGGAAGGTCTTCAAGCTGGTTCCTCCCACCCACCCGGGTGGTAAAACTCTCGGCTCCGCCCATGGCGCCAGATCTGGCCGCTGGAAGCTCAGGTTGTGCGTCCGTGAGAGGAGGTCGAGTTGGAGTCATGTGATGAACAACATATACCATTCCTAGAACTCCTGTTCAGGTGAGTAACCTGTATTTCTAGGGACATGGATATGTTGTTCATCCACACTGTCTGGCAGACTCCTAGCAGTTCTCTGGGAGGAGGGAGGCAAGACGCACACCCCCTACTTAGGGAATAGAGACTGGAGAACCGAGGCCCCAAAACCAGCATCCCGGCGTGACTCAAGGTCGATGTGGTAATGGGTGATGAAGGTGTGTGCTGACTTCCAGGTAGCAGCCCTGCAGATATCCTGGATAGGGACGTCCCTGGAAGCAGCCACCGATGCAGCAGTATGGCGGGTAGAATGAGCTCTTATCCCTCTGGGAGGCTCCATGCCCGCCAACTTATAGCAGAGATCTATGCAGGAGGTGACCCACCTGCTTATCGTCCACTTGGCTGCAGGTCTGCCAGGTGCGGCTTCAGCGTAGGTGACAAACAGCTGGCTAACCTCTCCCTATTCTCAGCCGTGCGCTCCTTATAATAAGCTGAGCTCTTCTAGGGTCCAAAGCATGGAGCCTGTATTTGGCCTCCGAGGTGTGACTGGGGTAAAACACCGCAGAGTCAACACCTGGTTAAGGTGAAACTCGACACCACCTTCGAAGGAATTTCGGTGGGGCCGCAGGGACAACCTTGTCCCTGTGGAAGACCAGGTAAGGAGACTCGATGCAGAGCGCCTGGAGTTCTCCCATCCTTCTGGCTGACGGATAGCCACCAAGAAGGCGGTCTTCCACGACAGGTGAGAGAGTTCACACCTGTGCATTGGTTCAATGGCTTGCCCATAAGCTTTGCCAGTACCAGCAGTAAATCCCACGGAGGTGGAAGTTCTCGCACCGGAGGGAAATGTGATCAAGGCCTTTGAAAAAGTGCCAGACCACCTTCTCCTGCGCCACCGACTGCTCCCCAGCCCGCGCCCCGTAAGCAGAGATGGCTGCCAGGTGCACCCTTAGGGTTGTCGACCTAAGCCCTTGACGAGAAAGGGACCATAAATAGTCTAAGATGCTTGCCAAAGGACAGGAGGAAGGGTCCAAGCCCTTGCCCTGACACCAAATGGAAAATCTCTTCCATTTGAAGGCATAGCATTTCCTGGTCGACTTCACGGGACGCCTCAACTACATTGAGGACCTCCGGAAAGACCCAAGGCCTGGAACTCTAGCCAGGAACCAGGCTGTCAGGTGCAGGATTGAAGGTCCGGATGGAACACCTTCCCTGACTGACTGAGAGCAGGTCCGGTGAGCTGGAAGCTGCCTCGGGAGCCTGGAGCGGAGGCTGAGGAGATCTGGGTACCAGAACTGGCGGGGCCGGTCTGGGGCTATCAGAATCACCTGTGCCTTGTCCCTCCTTGCTTTGAGAAGCACCTTGTGTATCAAGGGAAATGGGAGGAAGGCGTAGAAGAGGTCCGGGGTCCACGGCCTCGAGAAGGCATCCCTTGCAGCGAGCCCTGCTGAAGGGGGCGGGCATGGAACAGCCTCAGCTTCGCATTCTCCTTGGAGGCAAACAGGTCCACCTGAGGTGTGCCCCAATGGGAGAACAGATCTTGTACTACCTCCGCAGAGAGACCACTGTGGGATGCAGCCCCTATCCGCTCAGGGCATCGGCCAGGGTGTTGGAGGCTCTGCCACATGAATGGCTAGGAGATCCGCCTCAAGCTGCGAGAACAGTGACCAAATGCGGAGAGCTTCCTTGCATAGAAGCATGGAGCACATCCGCCTCTGGCGGTTTAGGGTAGTACATGGTCGGTATTGTCCGCCTGGGCTCGGACCACTTGACCCCGAGAAACGGAGCAAAGGCGGTGACAGCTAGGCGGACCGCCGGAGCTCCAGCAGGTTGATGTGGCATCGACTCCCACCGGGACCAGAGGTCGTGGCGCCCAGTGTTCCCCAGACGGGCACCCCAACCCATCAGAGAGGCATCGGTCGAGAGAGACCGCCGGCTCGGGCGGACAAACGGGATGCCCTCCTGCAGATGAGCTGGAACGGTCCACCACCGGAGAGCTGCTCCACATCCCTGGGTCACCGCCACTAGCTGGTCCAATGGATCGCAGCGGCCAGGACCACTGGCTGGCCAGTCCCCACTGAAGGGGGCGCATGTGCCAGCATGCCCAACGGACCACGCTGGTACAGGCCGCCATGAGACCCAGGAGGCGCAGGAAGTCCCGGGCAGGGCGCGATTGCCCAACCAGAAATGATTGGGCAAAGGAGGTCAGAACCTTGGCCCTGTCCGCCGGGAGCCGTGCTCTGGCTCGAAGAGAGTCGAGCTCTGCCCCGATGAACAGAATCACCTGCTTCGGCTCGAGTTCCGACTTGGCCTCGTTGATGAGAAGGCCGATTTGAGAGCAAACCTGGAGGGCCAGATCTCTGGACTGCTCCACCTCCTGTCTGAAGGGGGCTGCTATCAGCCAATCGTCCAGGTAAGGCACACCCGACCCCTTGGCCAAGAGGGAAAGCTGTCACCACTGCTATGCATTTGGTGAAGACCCTGGGAGCTGGAGACAGGCCAAGGGCATGGCTCGAACTCGAAAAGGGATCCTCTGCTCGAAAGCTATGAATCTCCGATGACGGACGGATAGGACGTGAAAGAACGCTGGTCCTGCAGGTCCAGAGAGCAGAACCACACGCCGTGTTCCAGGGATGGTATTATCTGAGCCAGAGTGACCATCCTGAAGGTTCGAGACCTTAGGAACTTGTTCAGATCATGTAGGTCGAGAATGGGGCGCCAGCCCCCCGTCCGTTTCGGAACCAGGAAGTACCTGGACACAAACCCCGGGTCTGAGGGAGGGTCCGCCACCTCCCTGATCACCTCCTTTTGGAGGAGGAGAGCGATGTCGGCCTTGCGAGCCGACAGTGAGGCTGTGGACCCCGAGGCCCCCCGAGGTGCGACGGCTCTGAAGGGCGGGGCCTGCTTGAATTCTAGAGGCAGGCCTTTTCCCACCACCTCCAGCACCCACCTGTCCGTGGTAATATGGACCAGGGACCAGGCGGAAAGGAAGTGCCGGAGCCGTCCCCCCATGGGGGTAACCTGGGGTGAGGTGACAGGGTTGGGGGCGACACCCCTCATCCCGTCACTGGGCAGGCTTGGAGGAGGGACCGGCCAAGGGACCTCCTGGGCCTCTACCTCCCTGCTTCCTGTTGGAGGAAGCCCCGGGCTTGGGTTTGGGATGCCAGGCCCGAGCCTGCTGGCCCTGACGTTGCTGGGCCGGACGCGCCGCGGGCGCAGAAGGACGAAAGGGCTTAGGCTGTGGTTTGCGGCCTTTGTCCTTCTGAGTGGAAGAGACCGAGTCCAAGGTAGCATTGGACTTCTCCATCCTCTGCAGGTGACCTTCCACCCCAGGGCCGAAGAGGTCGGTCCCCAAAAAGGGAACATCCGCCAACTTGTGCTGGGTATCCGAAGTGAAGGTGGATATCCTCAGCCGAGCCTGACGACGACTAGCCACCGCGCCGCCACAGACCTGGCACATGAGTCCCAATGTTCAAAGCAGTCTGAGCTGCTGTTTGGCCACTGCCCTGTCCTGGTCCTGCACCTGCCTGACCGTGGTCTGCAGATCCGCGGGAAGATGAGGGACGACTTATCCAGGGAGCCCAATAGGGCATGAGAGAAATGTGCCATGAGGACGTCGAACTGGCCTGGCAAAGGCCGAGGGAGGACGAACGAGACTTTTCGCCCGGCATAGTCCATTCTTGGACTCTTGTCGGAGGTTTGTCCACATCCCTAGCATTCCTCGGCACGCCGAAAACGCTGTCGGTAACTAACCCTCGGCCGAGGGTGTTCCAAACCGGACAAGGAACCGGTAGGGACCGTGATACTTCCTGGCCATTCTGGCCGAGGCGAGGGCAGGAAGCAGGGCACTGCCAGAGCTCCAAGGCCGGGCCCACTATGGCCCCGCCACTGGAAAGACTCTCCGGGGAATCCCTCGTCCAGAATCTCCGTGAGGGATACCTGGCCCGCTTAGGAACAGGTTTGAGCTTCATCCCGTGGACTCCGAGATGAGCTGAAGCAATCCCAGGAAGGACGGCGGCTATCGCCCACCGACTGTCCTCCTGAGGACTCCAAGTCCATTCGCTGGAGAAAAGGGAGGAATCGCCTCGACTCGGAAGAGTCCTCAAAGAGCTGCCTGCCTGAGCCACCCTCCACCTGCCGAGGTTGATCGGGAGTGAGAGGACAGACAGCCTATGGGCAGTCCCTGAGCCAACAAGAATTTTTGGTCGGAGCCCCAACTAACGGTTGTGGAGGCGGAGGTTCCACCGGAATCGGTGGGGCAGCTGGTTTTGGCCGAACAACCGGCCTGGGAACAGGCTCCTCGGACAAAACGAGGGGTTGTTTCGGCCGCTCCGGTGACAGCCACTTAATGGCCGGGGAAGACGACGGCGTCGGCTTATTCCCAGTCAGAAGGAGCTGTTGCCACATGAGTTCCTCATATCTTCGACGCAACTTGTGCCGAAGCCTCCCCTCGTCCGAGGAGGAGGAAGAGGACGAGCGGCGGCGCCGCTTGCCGCGGTGCCGAGACCGAGACCGCCTATGACGGTGGGATCGGCTAGACCGCGAAGAAGTCCGAGACCGAGACCGAGAACCTCGCCTTTCCGGAGATCGCAAAGGAGGTGTCGTGGGGAACCGCACTCCCCGTTCAGAGGATTTGACCGAAGGCTCCGGAACCGGAGGCACAGACGAGCTAACGGGTCCTCAACTCCCACCGGGGAACTGGGAGAGGGTATCGCTTCCTAGCCGACAACTCCGGCCAACGGTCGAGAAAATTCGACCGCTGGGCTGACGGGAGTCTCGTCAACTGGCCTGACGGGGACACCGTGAGACCAGTGGCCGAAGCTAAGCAGTCGACCGAAGTCGACGGCCGACAACTCGGGGAGAGGGATCTTTCCCGCTCCCAAGAGCATTGACGGTGAGACTTACCCTTGTCTCTCTTTTTGGACCGAGAAAACGGTCCAGAAGAAGTTGGTCCCTCACCTTTAGTAGAGAGGGTCAGACAAAGCTCCTTAAAAGAAGCTGAATAAGAGGCACCGAGAGAGAGCGGGACAAATGCCGCAGCCGAGGTAGAAGCGGCCCGCGCCGCCTCCTCTTCAGGGCGATCATCTGCTCGAGCTGATCCAGGAGCCACGCCGCCCGGGACACCACCGACTCGGGCCTCTTTTGACCTCACCGAGGAACGCTTTCGGACGCCCAGTTGTAAACGGGCAGCATGGTCTTCGAGGACGTAGGCCAAAAAGGAAGAGCACAGGTCGCAGGCCTGCGGGTCGTGCTCCAGGCCTAGACAGTAGACGCACGTGGAGTGCGGATCCGTCCGAGACATCTTCTGCCCGCAAGGGCATCTCCGGAAACCGGGAGTCGATTTGTCCATCGCAGCCGCGAGGGAGAGAAGACCGAAGTCTTTTTAGCAAAAAACTTAATTTCGAAAATTCAAGAATTAGGAACCAGTCTTATACGCAGAGCGTCGGGAGGAACCTGAGCTTCCAAGCGGTAAGGAAGATCTAGCGTCATGGGGCGGAGCCGAGAGTTTTACCACCCGGGTGGGTGGGAGGAGCCAGCTTGAAGACCTTCCGGCAAGATTTAAAGCGGCAAGGATACGTGCCAGACAGTGTGGATGAACAACATATCCATG
Source organism: Neoceratodus forsteri (assembly GCA_016271365.2). Lineage (NCBI taxonomy): Eukaryota > Metazoa > Chordata > Ceratodontiformes > Ceratodontidae > Neoceratodus > Neoceratodus forsteri. Next base: position 612,894,950 of record CM028138.1, on the reverse strand, counting down.
TCCCTAGAACTGTATCTTCTTGTAGGCCTCATTGTACGTCTCCTCCTCTACACTGAGTCTCCAAGAAGAGTGTCATTAGATACGACTGTAATGGATATCCATTCTCACCTGTGCAATGGAAAAACAACGGCATTAGTACATCACAAGATCTTTGTATACACAGCAGGGCACTTGTATGGAGTACCTGTACTCGCCTAACCGTCATCCATCCCTGGCTCCGTGTACACCAAAGAGGGCACCAAACCATGAGTTATCAAATTTGTAGGCGTCATGACAGGATCCTAGGTATTTGGCATACACATTCATCAGTGGGCGGGACTGCACCTGTACAAAAGCCTGTGCTGCCAGCTATCATTCCATACAGCAGCTCTGAAAGACATTCCAGCTGAACCTGCTGCATAGAGGAACTCCAACCCATCACAGACCAGCCAAGCAGACCAAGGAAACCAAACAGCAACTAGCCACAAACAACAGCTGTGCAACTTACTACAGGGCACATAAGTACTGTTTCATTCATTGTTTTGCTCACACAGTAGGCAAAGGGGCTCGTGGGAGAGCCAGCGGCTGTGTTTCATCTGTGGGTGGCGTTGCACCTGTATAAAAGCTTGCGCCACCAGCTATCAGTTCAGACTGCAGCTTTGAAAGACATTCCAGCTGAACCTGCTGCACAGAGGCACTCTAGCCCATCGGAGGCCGGCCATGCAGACCAAAGAACCCGGCCAGCAACTAGCCACAAACAACTTACTATGGGGCACATAGGTAGTGTTTAATTTATTGTTTTGCTCACACAGCAGCAACAAGGGTGAGTTGGCAGCAGTGTTTCATCAGAGGGTGGGGCTGCATCTACATAAAAGCCTGCGCCGCCAGGTAGCGCGAGCATGTGGCGCATGTGCGAGTGGCGCAAGTGCCACTTGGAAAAAATATCCACAGCAGTACACCAGTACTAATGCGGGACAGCTTTCTGCCATGAATGTTTATTTATAAAAAGGTACTTTATATGATTGAAATATTACGTTTTCATGATATATTGTTGCATTGCTTGGCATTTTTACTGTACCACTAAAAGGCACATTTTATAGTCTGTTGTTAATTTTAACCTGTTATTAATCTATTGGTTTTGTTTTATTTTATAACTGTCAGGTGGCTTACTGTCCTCCCCCAAAATGATTACACAAGGTGTTGACCTGGGTATCACCTACATCGTCCTCTTCATCTTGACTGATTCTATGTTAGCCCAGAGTATTAAACGTCCCATCCCACATGGGAGGGATGAGGAAAAGGGATTCTGCATCCCTCAGGTGTTAGAATTTGCCTAAATCATACCCGATTGCTGAGCACATATTAAAAAACCTTGGCCTAAAACAGAGGCCTTCTTATTAGAAGAACTAATTTTTTTTATTAGAAGAACTATTTTCGCCTGTGTGGGGGCAAGACCCAGTTTTATTTCTTTGTTTATCTTTGGGCTACTGATGTTATTAGGGATGCTGAATTGAACCCAGGTCTCTAGACTGATTCTAATGAAATTTACACATACTATTTTTTGCCGGTAAAAGGGGGCTTAAAAATTGTTCACTTCAATGCAAGAAGTGTTGCTTCTGAAATGCATGAAATAGAAGCTTGGGTAAATTATTATAAGCCAGATGTATTAGCAATTACCGAAACATGGCTACGGCCCTCAATAATGAATGCTGCATTAATGCTACCAGACTTTTGTATTTATAGAAAAAACAGGGCTATGGGTAAAGGGGAAGGTGTTATGTTTTATATTAAAAATACACGAACTGTTGAATCTCCAACCCGCAATTAGCAAAATCAATATAGATTCGAGTATCTAGGAGTACAAGTTAGAACGGGTCAACTAAAAAAGATAAATATTTATTGTATCTATAACCTTCCTAAAAACAGTAACCTGGGATTTCAAGATTTGGTACATCTGGTGACAAACTGCGTCAAAAGGGAATTGCTGTTGGTGATTTTAATTTAAAATGCACGGGTAAAGATGGACTTAAATACAAGACACCTCTACTAGAATCTGGGTTGCAACAACTGACAATTAATCCCACCCGTCTTAACATGAAATCTAATAAGCATACTTTGCTAGATCGTTTTTTTAACCAATAGAAATGAACACATCATAGCCAGCGGTCTAATCTCAGATTCCATTAGTGATCATCGCCCAATATTTGTGATTTGGAAAGGTGGTAGAATAATAAATCCTTCCCCTAGATTCACTGAATAAAGAACTATGCAAAAATAGATGGCCCTAGATTTTTAAGTAAACTGTCTTGATATGGACTTAACATATTTAAAAGCGATACCTGATGTAGACTGCGCCCTAGATTATTGTATTAGAACTTTTACGGAAGAAGTAGATAAACATGCACCAGTCATTAAAAGGAGAGTCAGTGGCAGAAGGCCAAATGGCTAAATAGGAACTTATTTAAATTAATGAGGGAAAGGGATGTAACTTGGCAAAAATACAAAAAAAGTAAATCTGTCTTAGATTTAAACTAATATCAGAATAAAATAAATAAGTGTAAAAAGGAATTAAGAACACCCAAAATTAATTATTTTAAACAACAGCAAATGGACAACCTGTCAAACCCGAATAGATTCTGGGGCTCAATTAAATCCCTATTATCTCCCTCTAATGAAGACAGTACTAGTTTAATCAAAGACGGAGAACTGTTGAGTGACTCCACTTCAAATGCAGCCAATTTAATTTACAGTTTGCAAATCTGGACACTTATTATAAGGACCTAAAGGGTCACATACATATTGATAAGGAAATCAACTTAAAACTTAACTTAATTACTTAAAAATTGTAAAAAGCATAGAAGTATTAAAATGACTTACAAATTTAATGTCTGACAAAGCACCTGGTTGCGATGAACTACTACCCAAACTTCTGATTCTCATTGTTTCTAAAATAACCTACCCAGTCAGCTTAATATTTAATCTCTCATTTCAAACTGGACAAATACTGAAGCTATGGAAAAAAATCGTATATAGTACCAAGACATAAATCTGGGTATAAGTCTGAATTTAGCAATTATTGTCCTATTTCAATATTGTCTGCACTTTTTAAAAATGAAAACCAAAAAAAACTGTATATCAGCAGTTCAGTAATTACATCAAGTCCATAACTTGATCTCCCCTAATCAGCATGGCTTTAGAAGGGAACACAGCACTGAGACTTCCTTGGTTAAGTTCACGGACACTGTCCATAGGGCTACCAAGAACGGTTGCTTAACTGGGGCAGTGTTCATGGACCTAACCAAGGATGTGACCTAGTAGATCATTCTTTACTGTGAAATCGCCTCAAGTGTGTGGGGCTGGGAGACTCTACTATAGCTTGCTTTAGGGATTATCTTGCAATAGGCTGCAATGTGTCAAAGTTAATGGTGTTTTCTTTTTGAAGGGTTCCGTATGGAGTCCCTCAGGGTTCCATACTGGGTCCTTTGCCTTTTTCTCTTTTCATTAACCCTATCACACAAATATCCCACAATAGTGATTTGATACTACATGCAGATGATACGGTCTTATTGATTCAAAATTCATGGTTCTACCATGCCGGTTCGACATTCTTTATGTCAGCCAGCATTTCGCCCACAAGAATCATATAAACCACAAGTTGCAGTCTACATGATTCCTGTGTGTCTCCCGGTCCTGTATTTTTTTTTTTTTTACCAACAAAGAGACCTGTCGGCACAGTGTCGATTTTGCTGACAGTTGTGTATTTCCCTGTGTTGGTGTCGCCATAAGGGTGGCCACACCAGAATTCTTCTGTATTAGAAATCAGTTCTACACTAAGTGGTGAATTTATTAAATTACAAAATTGGCTTCTTCAAAATAATTTGGTATTGAATAAAATAAAAACAAACGCCATGTTGTCTGGCTCAAAATCAAAAATAAAAAAAAAAAAATACTCATGATTTTCAGTGCATACGCTCGAAGGAAGACCAACTGATGATGTAGATTCATTTAAATATCTTGGCATAACAATGGTCCCATCCATAAAATGTAACATTTATATGGACAAAATTATGGCAACGCTACATTCAAAAATTGGAATTCTCTATGGCCGGTCTAAATTTTTAACTAAAGAAACATGCATAGTTACTGCGCAACAGAACCTCCATCCTACACTGAATTATGCTTCAATTATAACGAACACCTCATCTGCTACTATTGCATATAGCAAAAGAAAAAATGTCAGCACCCAGTCCAGGTCATTTTTAGAAAAGCTTTAACACAAAGTGTTCAAGTGCTATATTACTGGCTACATACACCATAATGGTAGCAGGCAGACTAAAAAACTCTTACGTTTAATGTGACCTGGACTAGGTGCTGACCCTTTTTTGCTTGAACCTTCATGTTAGCACCACCAGCCATCTCTCAGTGCATAATTTTGCAAGGATCCCCCTTACTATTGTATCTATAAAGGAGATACTGCTTCAAAACATTGGGAAATTAGCATTACATGCTCTGCATCGGACACACCACTGTCAAATACTAAACAAACTTGATTGGCTATCGGTACAAAACAACTATAAGCTGACTGTCACGTTTTTACATTTAAAGTATTGAATTCCAGCATCCCAGCTACATTATGTGACTTACTTGTTAAACATAACTCATCACAGGAGTCACATTCCTCTAACAAATCAGAACTGGTCCTGCCCCTTGTGTACACAAACTCAGGGGAAAGAACCTTTGCTTACTGCGCTGCCACTGTGGGGAATTCTCTGCCGATTATCATTAAGCATTCAACTTCCATTAACACTTTCTCAAGGACTGCAAGTAATCATTTTAAAAGTTTTATGTGTGTGTGTGTGTGTTAATGATTCTACTAATATACTGATATTGTGTCTCAATGTTACAGTATGTTCTGTATGTTCATACCTTAATTGATTTCAGGTCGTACCTGAAAAAGGAATGTACTGTATATTCCAGTGTACCAACCTGCAACTTTAAATAAATGATGATACTTGAGGCATCCAACACTATTTGGTAATTAATGCTGTGGTGTCTTGTTTGGTTCTGGTAGGCCTCCTCATCCTTAGCCGGGGCCCGAATTGTCACATGCGTACCAGTCTATGGCTCAGAATATATTATGCATGCCATGAATGGCACAGAATGCCTCATTTGTAGCCCATATGTAACTTGGTAGTGTGCAGACAGAAGTAGACGACTGCCCAGCATGACTGTCTCCCACTCATTGTGGCTCAAATGGTCCCTAGTAACCCATGAATCTATTTAGTTCCCTTTTAAACGTGTCAAGGCGGGGTAATATTTACTAAGTGTTGTGGAAGTCTGTTCCATTTGATGAGACTCTGTGAAACAGTTGTCCCTCTTTTTGTACAAGTACATGGCACCTCGAATTGTTTATTGTGGGACCTTAGATTTTGTGAGCATTCAAAAGGGGTGACACCACAACCACTTCTAAGCTCATGATTACTCATTATGTTGAAAAATTGTAAAATCACCCCTAGTCCTTCTCTCCTCTAGGGACATCAGCTGTAGTTCCTCTAGTCTTTTTAAGTATGGTAAGTTTTTTTTCTATCTGGGGATTAGTTTGGTAGCCCTCCTTTGCATTCCCTCCTGTAGCTTGATGTTTTGTCTCTGGTATGCTAACCAGAAGGGGACCTGTAGTCCAAATGTGGTTGAACACAGTTCCAATACAGACCCTGATGCAAATGCTCATCCCTTGTAGGAAATGTTTTTTTTTTTTTATTATTATATTAATGTATTTGTTTGCCATTAGTGTAACTTTTGTATCTGTGTATGCATATCAAGTGAGTTATCAATGATTCCCAGGTCTCTTTCACTGCTTACTACTGGTAAAACCTTTTTACTTGTATAGTAAGGTCTCATTTGGTTGTTACGGCCAAGCTACAACACAGTACATTTTTCTAAATTCAGATACTTCTTATTGGTCTTGGTTCAGTCAATAATTCGTTCCAAGAGATTTACTATGGATTGGTGTTTGGCTCTGGTATCTACCTCCCCTGTTATTTCAGTATCATCTGCAGATTTTATTGATATATTATTTAATCCATTGTGTAAGTCATGAATACAACAACTGAATAGAAAGACACAGAAGTGATCCCTGGGGGACTCTGCTTGTCACCATTCTCGGGGATGCAATTTTACCCTGAATTCTAACCCTTTGTGTCCTGCTGTCCAAACATGAATTTACCCATTTGATAAGGTATGGACTGTATCCCATACTTCTTAGTTTTATGTGGGGAACTGTGTCGAATGCTTTCTTGAAGTCTAAATAGATCAGATCACAACACATGGTTTTCCTAAGTCTAGGCTGGAGCTGACAGATTCATAGAATGTAATCAGGTTTGTTGTGCAGGTTCTGCCTTTGTTGAACCAGTGTTGAGTGTTGTCAACTAGACCCAAATTCGTTGCCTCCTCCTCAAACCTGGCATTGATGAGTTTTTCCATAACCTTGCCTGGCACTGCTGTTTACCTTATGGGCCTGTAATTTTCTGGGCTTACTCTGCTACCTTTTTTGTGAATTGGTGTTATGACTGCTTGCTTCCAATCTGAGGAACTAGGCCAGAGGCTAATGATTTGTTGAATAAGATTTGTAGTGGTTTACTTAGATTTGTAGCTTTTTTTTTTTTTTGCATTATTTGTTTTATCGCCCCCCTGTGCCCGACCGGCCTCTCCTTCAGGCCTTCTGCCAAGGACTACCCCCCCCCATGTCTCCATTCCGAACCCTCCCCGACGCCAGCTTCCACCAGATCCCAGATCGCAGCCGACCAGGGTAGCCCGACGTAACCCTTTGTCGGATGGGTCCCCTCCTTCCGGAGGGAAATTGCCTTCAGGCAATCTTGCTCTCAGCCCTGATGCTGCTGGGATCATTTTTTCCTGGCTCTTTAGGGGTTCCATGGGCGGGGGATCAAGCGGCCCGTCGTAGGTCGCTCGGACGCCATTTTTCCGCTTTTAGGTTCCCATCGTGTCGCTTTTCTTGTAGTGCCCTTGGTCTTCACTGGGGCTGCTATAGAGCGAGGCACAGCCCTAACCCACCCCTGGAGGAGAATAGTCTCCGGGACGTTCAATCCTCTCCCGCCCCTTGCCAACCTCCTCAGGCAACCCAAGTCAGTTCTAACTCTCGGGTCGCCATGGTCTGAGGTAAGGCGCCAGCGCCTCAACCCTCTGTGCCACTGGGCCGGCTTTTGTGTTTTTTAATACTGTGGGGGTATCACATCTATTCCCACTGTGGAGTGCGGTTTTAGGGACTGTAACTCTGTTAAAACTTCCTTCAAGGAGAATCCCATCGTTCGTGGGTTGCTACTGCTTTCTGGCATAGTGAAGTCCTCTTTATTGTTAAATACAGTAATAAAATATTTGTTAAAACTTTTAGCTGTTTCACCAGGGTCATTAATATGTTTCCATTCACTTTTAGTAACCCTGTGGCATTGTTACCTTTATTCATGTTGTTGACATATGAAAAAAAAATATTTTTGATTTCCCTTGCTGATAGCAATTCTGAACTCTAGACTGTGTTTTTCTTTTTTAATAAGTTGTTTGGTTTTCCTTAATTCATTCTTGTATTGTATGCAGAGTGCTTGGCTCTTTTGTTTTTTTCTTGTAAATATAGTAAGTTTTATCTTTCCTTTTCATTTCTCTTTTTATTTTATTGGTCATCCAAAGGGTATTCTTCCTTTATTATTTGCAATTATTTTATTAGGAACATACCAGTCCTCTGTTCTTTTTATTATGTTTTTTTTTATAGTATTCCAGCATTCATCTATATTAGGCTTGGTTAGTGTTTCTTCCCAGTTTATTAAGAACCTCCCAGATTTTGTTATAGGTTGCTTTGGAGTAGTTCTTTACACTTAGTTTCTTTTTATTGACCAATATTTTCCTGGAGTAAGCAAATGTCATCATAAGGTGGTCACTGCTACCCAAAGGTTCTTTTGTTTGTATTTCAGAGATACCAGTATTTATGCTGGTTACTACTAGGTCCATTATGTTATGACCTCTGGTTGAAGATGCGACTAATTGTTCTAGACTGCCAGCCAACAGTGCGTCTAAAAACATCTGTTCTTGGGATGAGTTGCTAGTTAAGTTCCCCCCAATTTTATTCCTGGATAGTTAAAAATCACCCACTATAATTACTTCCGATGTTTCTGCTGCAGTCAGCATTTCATTTATAAGTTGGCTGTTATAATCTTGGGTGCTGTTTGGGGGCCTGTAACAATTTCCTTTGTTAGTGTTTTTATTTTGTCTGCCTCAACTGTGGGGAATATCTGGTCCTGCACATGCAGGGCCAGAACACAGGTAACCTGGTGAAGTGCCCTGCTCAGAGATGACTGGCTGATATCTACTACATCCCCTGCTCTCCTCTGGAATGACCCTGTGGCACAGTACGCCAGGACACAACACCTTCATCTCCACGGACATCACCTATGACCATTGTGTCATCCGGGCCACATGGTGCTGGACCATGTCACACAGCCCTACGATCGTGGCCTGGTTCAGATGAAAGTATCTGACACAGTGAGTGTCCTGTAGGGTTCTGGCGTTCAACCGTGGATGAATGCATATGGCCATGACCTTGCCCTCACTGCCCACTCGTGCTCCCTCTCCCCATCCATCAGAAGGTGATTCAGTAATACTCCTGGGTACATTCTCAGTACCTATGATGTGGCTTTGCTCGCGGCAGAGTCTGGTTACTCACACCAGTGTGTGCTGACCCCCACCCCTGTGACATACAGGGCTCCCATATGGCCATTCCCTTCTCAGCTGCTCACCTTTAAAGGGGTGTGTACACGGCATGCCTGTGGGGTGATGTGCCATGCAGGGGTGTCACTGGGCCATACCTTGACAGAACCTGTGATGGCGGAGATGTTATGGAGAACAGGCACTGTTGGGAAGGTGGGTGTGTACCCATGGAAGCTGTGGCAGGTATCCCGGCTCTTCTACCAAGAGTCACTGGAAAGTGGACCAATCTGAGAAGTGCAGGACACAGGTGAGGTATGTATACAACAGGTGAGAGGCATGATGGAGGCATGCATGCCATGTGTGCTGTTTACTGTTCCAAACGCTGTGTTTCCACAGGACTACCATGGGAGGCTGGACAGAATAGTCCTCAAGCACCTGGACCAGCTTGATGGTGTAACAGAACAGGTCATGGCACAGCGGTCTCAGTGGGAGCTGTATGCCCCTTATTAGTTGTCCTAGTGCAATAGTTCTCAGACTTTGTCATAGTGAGCCTCGCCCAAGCCATGGATAAGGTCTTGAGCCTCCCTCAAATATTGAAATAGTCTTGGGCCTCCCTATGGAAAAATAGTCCATTTTGCACAGTACAGCGTGAATAACGTGAAACTCCTTTGTGTCGCTGGCTCTCATTTTATTCATCTTACTGTAACCCCCTCCCTCCCCAGGCCAGCCTACTTGCTTTGCTAGTATGACTCTTGAACCATTGTTACTCCTTGCTGCAATAACTTCATAGGTCAGACTGCTTTCCTGTCTGTTCCCCTCTATATGGAATAACCTTCCTACCCACCTCTGCCTCTCCCCCTCTTACACTGCTGATAAGCAACTTCTCAGGGATTCTTTTGCTCCCTCCTGCTCTTTCTCCTAGTACTTCTTTGTTTAATCCTTGTATTTAGGCTGTTCTGCCACCAGTCTAATTGGCCAGTTGTTACCTCTCATTGTTTATTCATTGTTCTTATTTGTTTGCACTATTGTTCATTTTGTATTGCTTGACTGTTTTGCAGTTACATTGTCAATTGTATTCACTCCCTACCCTTCTCTGGGTACACCTGAAATAAGCCTTGGTTCAGTGTGCCTTTAATGGTCAATGATTTGTATTACATAAATTCACCTACTGTTATCCTCTTTCAGTTTGCCTCATCCCTTCTCACAAATTATCTAAGACTCTCACATGTTTTAAGTACAGTATTTTTTTCAGACTTGCTTGAGCCTCCCTTGGAACAGGTTGGGGCCTCCCAAGGGAGGCTGGCCTCACCATTTGAGAACCCCTGTCCTAGTGGATTGGCACACGAGATGTGTACTATGAGGATGACCTTGGGGCTACTGGGCTCTTGCTGAGCCATTCTAAGTACGTGCAGTGGGGGGTGGGTAGGGGTCTACATGCACACTGAGTGTAGCCTCCACATGCATGTGCATCCCACTCATGACTGTCCCATGTTCCTCTCTTTCCAGGCTTATCATGGTCCACTGTACCACCTGTTACCTGTCGAGCGAGGATACACAGATGCAATGCCCATGGGGTTGAGTGAGGACTTCCAGGAGGAGGAACAGTGACTAACTGGCTATCCATGTCCCCAGTTCACCGATGTGGCTACCATATTTCTGTGTGTGGCTGGTAGTTTCATATGTATATATCCACATGTCCCATCAGGTGACGTGTGTGTGTACTGTACTATCATGCAGTGACTTTATTAAAGGAAAGCTGTCCAAATAATACAGACCACCACCCCCAAAGGCTTATACTCCAATTACGCTTTTCAAAAAGAAATGATTTTATTTTAGCTGCTGCTACTTGCTTTACTTTAATTCTGAAAACTTCGGGAGTCGGGAAGATGGCGGACGGTGTGCAGCTCCATTTAGTGTGAAAGTGCGTCACCGCACCGCTCACTGCGGTACAAATGTATTGCAGCGAGTGGCGCTGCACTTTCACATTGAATGGAGCTGCGCACCGTCTGCCATCTTTCTGACTTCTGAAGTTTTCAGAATTTAAATAAAGTGAGTAGCAGCTGTTGAAATCAAGGCTTTTCTTTGCGAAAAGCTTAACTCAGGGGGTAAGCCTTTGGGGGGTCTGTATTATTTGGATGGCTTTCCTTTAAATGTGTATTTATGACATGTGTCCCATGCCTAAGTCATTGTTTTGCGTCACCGGGTACATGCTGCTGTCCACAACCACAGTGACCATGGGTCAGGGAGATGGTGCAGTAGGTACTTTTGCGGCGGGGGGGGGGGAGACATGTGAGACCTGTTTTGCACACGCTGTGTCTGTGCCGTGCCTGGGGTGGCATCTCCACCTGTGTCCGGAGAGAGGGGGCTGGTTCTGATGTCCTGTCCGGGTCACAGGTGTGTGAGTGGGTGTCGATTTCATGACTGTCCCACACAGTGTGGCCAGACTATGCAGTGCCATTTGTGGTTATCTGTGGTGCTGCAGGTTGATGGCGGAGGTCTGTTACATCCCTGTCCATGCCCAATACAGTCCTTGTTGCATGTCCTGACCAGTTTTGTGCCCCACACGGCAGACCTGTGCCCAAGCAGTTTATGGAAGCCTTCCACCTTACTTAATGTTGCACCCTTGGTTCCATATGCCTGTGCGACATACTGGGCTTTGTGCATGAGGTGTGTGCATGCCATTATGTGTCCACGCCCCAACACATGCGTCCTGCATTCAAGCACTTCTACGCACCTTATGTCCATGCCGCATAGCCTTGCCCTGCGTGTGTGTGATGTATGCACAAAAGCTCGCTCGTTGTGTGCCGCTCATCAGCAGCTGCTCGTTACTGCACAAGCCCCATTGCTCTGAAAGAGAAGCTGAAACCACATATTTCTACAATAGTAGAAAACAGGAAGTTGTTATCCCTCTGTACAGACAGTTGGTGAGACCCCATCTGGAGTACTGTGTGCAGTACTGGAGACCCCGTCTCCGCAAAGACATAGACAGAGTGGAGGCTGTCCAGAGGAGGGCAACCAAAATGGTGCAGGGTCTACACCAGAAGACATACAAAGAAAGACTAAAGGAGCTTAATATGAATACCCTTGAGGAGCGAAGGGAGAGAGGGAACATGATAGGAACTTTCAAGTATCTCAAGGGAATCAACAAAGTCCAAGAGGGTAGTATCTTTCAGAAAAAGAGATGTGCAAGAACAAAGGGGCACAATTTGAAGATGGAGGGGGGACGGCTCAGAGGTAAAGTGAGGAAGTATTTTTTCACAAAGAGGGTTGTGGATGCATGGAACAGCCTTCCTGAGGAGGTCGTGGTGTCAAGAACAGAGGAGGAATTCAAGAATGCATGGGGCACACATATGGCAGTCCTAGTGGGAGTAGGAGGAAGTAAGCTGTTGGTTAATTAGGATCTGCAGCTTATCTATTAGGTAGGAAAATGGGCAGACTAGGTGGGCCAAGCGGTCCTTATCTGCCATCAAATTCTATGATTCTATTGCTCTGACAAAGGAACCAGAACTGCATATTACTCTGAAAGTGGAGATGCAACAGCATACTTCCCTGAAAGAGGAACTAAAACCACATACTGAGGAATAGGAACCGCATATTGCTCTATAACCGGAACTGGAATCACATACTTTTCTAAAGAGGAGCTGAACCCACATACAGTATTGCTCGGAAAGAGGCGCAAGAACCGTATATTTCTCTGAAGGAGGACCTAGACCTGTATATTGCTCTGAAGAAGGAGCTGGAACTGTATATTGTTCTGAAGGAGGAGCAGGAACCATATTATTGTACTAAAAAAGAAGCTGGAACCGTATACTGCACTGAAGGAGGGGCTGGAACCATATACTGCTCCGAAGAAGGGGCTGGAACCGTATACTGCTCTGAAGAAGGGGCTGGAACTGTATACTGCACTGAAGGAGGGGCTAGAACCATATACTGCTCCGAAGAAGGGGCTGGAACCGTATACTGCTCCGAAGGAGGAGCTGGAACCGTATACTGCACTGAAGGAGGGGCTAGAACCATATACTGCTCCGAAGAAGAGGCTGGAACCGTATACTGCTCCGAAGGAGGGGCTGGAACCGTATACTGCTCTGAAGGAGGGGCTGGAACTGTATATTGCTCTGAAGGAGGGGCTGGAACCGTATACTGCTCTGAAGGAGGGGCTGGAACAGTATATTGCTCTGAAGGAAGTTCTGGAACCATATATTGCTCTGAAGGAACAGGAACTGGAACTGTATACTGCTCTGAAGGAGGGTCTGGAACTGTATATTGCTCCGAAGGAGGGGTTAGAACTGTATATTGCTCTGAAGTAGGAGAAGGAACTGTACATTGCTGTGAAGAAGGGGATGAAACTGTATATTGCTCTGAAGGAGGAGAAAGAACTGTATATTGCTCTGAAAGGGGGACCGGATCTGTATATTGCTTTGAAGGAGGAGCAGAGACCCTATCTTGTTCTGAAGGAGGGGATGGTACTGTATACTGCTCTAAAAGAGGAGCTAGAATTATATATTGCTCTGAAGGAGGAGCTGGAACTGTATATTGCTCTGAAGGAAGAGGGTTTGGAACTGTATACTGCTCTGAAGGAGGATCTAGAACTGTATATTGCTCTGAAGGGGGAGCTGGAACTGTATATTGCTCTGAAGAAAGAGGGGCTGGAACTGTATATTGCTCTGAAGGAGGAGGGGCTGGAACTGTATATTGCTCCGAAGGAGGAGAAGGAACTGTATAATGCTCTGAAGGGGGAGCTGGAGCTGTATATTGCTCTGAAGAAGGAGGAGGAGCTGGAACTGTATATTGCTCTGAAGGAAGAGGGGCTGGAACTGTATACTGCTCTGAAGGAGGAGGGGCTGGAACTGTATATTGCTCTGAAGGAGGAGAAGGAACTGTATAATGCTCTGAAGAAGGAGGAGGGGCTGGAACTGTATACTGCTCTGAAGGAGGGACTGGAATTCGCATACTGCTCTGGCAGAATGAGGAACTATGGAAAATCTGAAAGAGTGATTGCCTGCTACGCATACTGTAGCCAATGAACTGCAATCTTCACATCCAGTATGAAGCTTGTACAGTTATTCATCAGTAACTTATTCTTTGGGTGACCACTACGTGAATCACAGAATGTCCTAGGGAAGCTCTAGCCTCGGCAAGTTTACAAGTATTGGAACTAAAGAAAAGGTTGCTCACAGAGTGCAGTGCTCACAAACCCAGCAGGACAGTCTTTGTACAACAAAAATTCAGCACGCCAGTAAAAGAAACACACATTCTCTGGACAAACACCAACTTTAGGTGTCATAATAAAATTATTTATTCCAGTATCTGAGTTGAAGACAGACATATTATATAGGGCCAACTGGAGCTACCAACATTTTGCACCACCTGCTCTTGCTACTTTGTCAAGGTGTCTTGCTCCATCTATTGGACTACTTTTATACCACCTACCTTGATGGACAACATAAATATCTTTATTAACACCAACTTCAAACTGCAGTAAACAGTAAAAACATTTTTTAAAACAACTGATGAATTATATAGTTGTATCTATAATGTGCATTTCTTCACCTAAATAGAATCTTCCAAGATCTTTAATTTACGCAGACAACATACAGGACCAAATGTCCACATAATTGTCTGATTCTAGTAGGACTTGAACCCAGTTGAAAAAACAACTGATAGTTATGCAGCTGTTTATAGTGTACAGCTGACCCTTGTTCTGTATGGTTTCTATCTTTGCTGAAATATTGATGTACCATAGGTCATAGAACATCGCTGTACTCTTCTGTAGTACAACATTCCAGCTGACTGGAAATCTTCGTGGCACCTGATGTTTTATGCCGCACTGACACGTGCACAGCAATCAGTTCAAGTTCTGAACTGAAGTGGTCATTACATTCGCTGCTGCTATGAAGCGCTGTGAGACCACTTTTGTTTTTCAAAAAAAATGAAAAACTAAAACAAAAACACTATACACTATAGAAAAATACTGATTGAGCAACCGCATGCCCAACCAGCCTGTGCTGCCACCTCAGGCTTCTGATTAAATCAAACTTCTAGAGCTTCACTATCAAGGTCTGATGTAATCAGAACCCCTGTGGCAGTACAGGCTGGTTGTGCATGGTTGTCCAGTTAGTGTTCTCTATATATCAGCTGTTTATATAACTGTGCAATTCATTGCTCAGATTTACTGTTAATCATCAAGATCTTTAATTTATGGGAGGAGGAGGCATGTGCAAGATGGTGGAAAAGCTGAACGGCTGAGAGACACCAGATGACTCCTCAGAAACAGTCCGATTTTCAGAGCCTCAAAGTTGGTAAAATGAATTAAACAGCAGGTGAAGTTTATTTATTTAGTTTTGTTGACCGGGTATGGTGCACTAGCCATAGAAATGACTATTTTCAGGCATGACCCGGGAGAATACAGGAAAACAAAACATTTTTTACAAAAGACATACAAGAGCATATAGACAGTAAGTGTATACAAATATATCAATACAGTGTAAGTAATGGGAAACTATTTGATACACAGTAGAACAACTGACTTGGCAAGGACAAAAAGTTAGCAACAGTAAAAATAAAGGAGAGCGGCATAGTAAAAAATCTTAAGCAACATTGTGGCAGAAACATAAGTTAGGTTAAGTTAAGTAAGTGTGTCAACTGGTAGTCAAGGGGGATGGAAGCAAAGAAAGGAGGGGTAATCGAAGTAGGGGGAGGTGTAAGGGTATGAAGGAAGAAAAAAGGGGGTGAAGTAAGGGCTTCAGGTTGAAAGTTATACTGAAACAGATTAGGAGGCAGGATAGTACTGAGACTAGTTGGTTAAGGGAAGGAGCAGTGAAAGAGAGTGTGGGTAGAGGAAATATAGTGAGGTGAAAGTAATGCGCTGGGGGGTTTGAAATGTTGGCAAGAGTATGAGATAGCAAGATGACCACGCAGCAAGTATTTGAAAGAGGCATGGGAAGATGATTGACGAATAGTTAGAGGGAGGCAGTTCCACTTTTTCGGGGCATGGCAGGAGAAGGCACTAGCACCTTTGGAGGAGTGGTGTCTAGGGATTACGACATGGGCATTGGCAGCACAGCGTAGTTGGTAACTGGGTGTCTGGTTAAGGAAAAGTTCCGCCAGGGGTTTAGGTGTTTGATTTTGGACGATATTGCCTATGATGAAGTAGAGTGCATAGTCACGGGAGACTGCCAGAGAAAGCCATCCTAGCTCAGCGTACAGGAGACAGTGGTGTCTTAGTCGATTTGAGGAAGATGCATACCTACAGATATTGTTGTATGTTACTTCCCACTTCTGAAAGCTTGTCTTACATGATGAGGCATATGCTGCCACCCCATACATGAGTGATGGTAGTAGCATGCCACGGGCTATGGCAAGCCTAGCTGATGGAGTGAGTACATAGCTGGAGTGGTAGGCCATGCCGAGTTTCATATTAGTCAGTTTGCACGTCTGCTGGATATTAAGATCAAAGGTGAGAGTAGGATCAAGTGTGATACCCAGATACTTAAAAGAGGGTACAACCTGGACGGCAGATCTGCTTTTGGTGGAGATGTTGAAAGTGGGCTGGGCGAGTTTATGTTTAGTGTTTGCACCAAACAGCATCACCTGGGTTTTGGAGACATTTAGGACAAGTCTCTTTTTAACCAACCATTCTTCAATTAGTATAAAATCTTGGGAGAGTCGCAGTTTGATGTCAGAGATGCTCTCAGGGCTGGTGTACAAGACAATGTCATCAGCATAAAGTAGGGAAGCAGTATAGGGGATGACTGAGGTAATATCATTTATAGATAAGGAGAAAAGCAGGGGACCAAGGATAGAAACTTGTGGCACGCCAATATTAATAGTAGCATAATCTACTAGGGTAGAGTTAAATTTAATAAGTTGCTTGCGGTCTGTCAGGTAGCTGTCAAACCATGCAATCACACCCTGCAAGAAACCTAGTGATCTTAGAGTACTGAGAAGAACAGGATGATCAACAAGGTCGAAGGCCTTGGTCATGTCAATAAAAATTGCTCATGTTAAGAGACCCAAGTCCACTGCTGCTATCATATCAGTGGTAAACTTGAGTAAGGCAGTAGTGGTGCTATGACCCTTGCGGAAACCATGCTGCACTGAAGAGAGAAGGTTTAGCTTCTGTAGATAGTCAATAGTTTGGTTGGTGATGAGCTTCTCAAGGATTTTGCTTCGAGCATGTAAACTGGCAATAGGTCTATAGTTAGATGGATTTTTGCGGTCTCCTTTTTTGAAGACGGGTAATCCTGGCAGTCTTCCAGATAGCAGAGACATAGCCATGACAAAGGGAGAGGGAAAAGATTTTAGCAAGAGGTGCAGCTATATAAGGGGCTGCTAGTTTTAGGAGTTTAGGCTCAAGGTTATCTCACCAAGTAGCGGTAAAATCAGAGATATTGTTGAGTAGCCTTAGAACTTGGAGGCGCGTGACAGATTTGAACAGAAATTTGGGCCCAGTAACAGGAGTCGTGTCATAAGAGTAAGGTCTGAGAGGTAACGATGAGGTATAGTTAGTGAGGTCAGAGAACTGGGTATTGAGGAGGGTAGCTATTGTGGAGGGATTATTACAGCGAACCCCGTTGAGGGAAATACTGGTTGGAGTGGGGGCAGGAGTAGATCCTAGGAAACATTTAATATGTGACCAGAATTTTTTGGGATCACCATATGATTTATTTAAGAGATCTTTGCAGTATGCACTTTTGGCCCTTTTGATTTCCTTCTTGCATGAGTTCCTGAGGGCTCTGTAGGCGTTAAGGCCACCAGGGAGTCCCGTTTTTTTGTAGTGGTTCCAGGATTTGTCCCCCTGTCTCAGCCTGGAGAGAAGGTCAGATTTTAGCCATCGAGTATGTTTATTTTTTACCCTACGGGTGATAAGGGGCAATGCTTATCTTGGATTTCCAGGAAGTGAGTCAGGAGTATGTTTAGAGCAGTCTGCGGGTCACTGGAGTTAAAGAGGGGGGTCCAGTCAACAGTGGCAACGTCCAGAAGGAAAGATTGTGTGTCAAGATTAGAGTAGGTACGAAAAGTGATAAAGCGTGGCTTAGAGGGGGGAGTGTCTAGTCTTGCCCCATATACAAAAGGTAGGGGAGTGGTCTGAGATTGCATCTGCTAGTACGCCAGAGGAGACAATGTTTTCTGGGTGATTGGTCATTATCCAGTCCAACAATGAACAAGAGTTTGAGTTTTAGGCAGGCCTACTGGGTTCACTAATCATCTGGTGAAGGTTGAAACTTTGAATTTTGGCCTGCAGGGCGTGAAGAGAGTTTCCTAGCCAGTTTAAATTGAGATCACCAAGTAAAAGGACCTCACTTCTTCTGGAAAGAAGAGAGGTCTGATCAAGCAGTTCTTCAAGTCCTTTCTGGTCACTGGTCAGGGGATTTTAGGCACATACAATATGTAGCTTTTTGGAGCCGACAGTGAGGAGGACATGAAGCACTTCACAGTGGTTTAGGGGAGAAGAAAGGATAGGGGAGAGTTGTAGATGATTTTTGAAATAAATGGCAGTGCCACCACCTCTTTTGGGAGCAGGTCTGTCAGATCTCAGGAGACTGTAGGAGGGGAGTGAGCACTGACAGTCCAAGACGTGAGGTTTAAGCCATGTTTCCATAAGGCAGATGATATACGGCTTGTACAGGACGACCCAGGCTTGCAGTTCAGCAAGGTTATGCATTAGGCACCTGATGTTGTGGAGTACTATGGTTAGGCCTTTTGCACCGGGAAGGGGATTCTGTATGTTTGTGCTTAGACCAGGGTTGGCATTTATATCCCTAGAGAGTAGTAGGGCTAATAAGAAGAGATACCAAAGTTTATGTCATAGGAAGGGACATAGGGTCTCTGTGTTCAGGGAACATTGTTTAAGTACACAGGACACCAACTGGAGTCTGGGTTTGCTTAACAGAAGCAGGGTTTGGTCACAATGGAGAGAGGGCAGCTGAAGAAGGTTGGAGAAAATGTAATTGTGGGGGAGGAATAGTGGGGTAGTCATGGGAGCAGAAAGAGTAGAGGGTAAGGATACTGTAGGTGAAGCAGAGCAATTGAGGGTATGATAAGAGACAGTAACAGGTTTAGTTTCATAGTAATAGGAGAGGTGTAGGTATTGACTTGGAGAAAAGCTGGGCCTGGGCTGGCACAAAACAGAAAGGGTGCGCAAGGAACGAGTGGAGGTGCCTAAAAAGGGAGCTAGGATTTAGGAGTTTGTGAGAGTTTGTTTACTCGGGGAGAAATGAGAGACTGACAGTGAAAGGAAGGAGGAGCTACAGACTGCAAGAGGAATGAGAGAGGAGAGATGTACAGTATAGGTGAAGTAATAAGCTCTTCCACTCCTTTTCTTTGTGAAAAACACAGGGTAAGTCTCTTTACAGGTTACTGCCCCGTAACGGGAAGCTCAGGCGTGCGATAACTGGGTTGCTTGCCGGGAATGTTAAAAAGCCACCACTCAGATCAGGAAGTAAGAGAAGCAATTTATAGCAAAAAAAAAAAAGTTTTAAAAACCTGAAAAAGTTTTGCAGCAGTCAGAAAAAATAAACACTGGCAGCTACGAACTCTGCTTCTGAGAGTCAAAACATGAACGTAAATTTAGAAAACGCTACGGCAACAACAGTTAATGAAAAATCCCAGAAAATAAAGTCCCAGAAGATAATTGCATCGGATTTAAACATGCAGCACACAATGGAAATGTCAGCTCATACACGAGCACAAATGCTGCAGCAAAAACCTGAAGGGAAAGGGTCAGGTGTAATTACTTTAAAACAAACAAAGCTCATTGAGCTAGACCCATGTAAAGGAGAGAAGAGCAGGCTTTCTGGGAAAGAAGTTCTGCTCTACTATTAGCAGCAGCTGCAACACCAGTCACTCTGGTTAAAAAGATGGAGAAAGTGTTTCAGGTAGAAGATAATTCTGTTACTTCACTCAACAGACACAACTACAGAACTGGTACCACCCTGCCCGTCTCGCCAACATCTCCATCCTCCCATATTCACTTAGTGATCATTCTCCTGTCATCTGTGAATGGACTAACAAATTCTGAAAACCTCCACCATCAGTCATCTCCAGCAGAATCCTCCCCCGTGGGAAACTGAGTCTCCTCAAATCCTACCTCAGGCAGCAGGATTGGTCTCCTATCTAGAATGCGATGGAAGTCAATTTGGCCCTGGATTCCTTCATTTCCAACTTCAATGCAGTCTGTGACTCCTACGCCCCCCCCTCAAAAAGCATAAAGTCAAAGTACTTTGCAACCCCTGGCTCACTGCACACCTAATAGCACAGCTAATATCTAGGGACCACTTATGGTTTCTGGCCCGAGCCTCTGGCTCACAAACCAACATTCAGAACTACAAACGTGCACGAAATGACTGCACTAAAGCTATCAGACTACACAAAAGAAAAAATTACTCACCTTAGTAATGTTGTATCTTCTAATGGAGTCTTGCTATATTATGACATATGCAGTGAGTCCCAGCCTTCGAACTGCTCCGGAGGTGAAAGAGTTAACTTTTCATGCCAGGCATGGAACTTTGAGCTCGAGCTCGGTTGAAAACTCTGTCTGTTGTTCTTCAAACTCAAACTGTCAGATCTTTACGAGCTAAACTCACTAAGATCCTCTGTGGAAGCTGTAAACCTACCCTAGCCAACTGGCTGCTAAATATAAGAACACATTTTTTGGTCCCAAAACAAAGACTCAAGTCAGGAGACCCAAAAAATGAAAACACAACACCCAGTCACCCCAAAAAGGAGGGGTGAAAACAAGGTGGGCATCTACTAAGTGCCAACACTGCACTGCCCACCCACATCCCAAAAGTAGAGGTTCTGAGAGGGGCAGGGGGGAGGTCATAATATAGCAAGACTCCATTAGAAGAAACAACATTACTAAGGTGAGTAATTTTTTCTTCAAACAACATGAAGTCTTGCTATATTATGACATATGCAGACTACACAGCAGTACCTCCATGGAGGAGGGACAGAACCTACTTAGGAAATAGGCTCTGAAGCACAGCTGTGCCAAACCGAGCATCACTCCTAGCCTGGATGTCCAGAGAGTAATGCTTGGTAAAAGTGTGAACTGTTTTCCAGGTAGCTGCTTGACATATCTCTAGGACAGGGATGTCCCTGGCAGCAGCCAGAGACGCAGCTGTACCTCTGGTAGAGTGAGCCCTCAGGCCAGAGGGAGGAACCTTACCCAGTTTTTCATAGCAAAATTGGATACAAGAGACAATCCACCTGGCAATGGATCTTTTAGTGGCAGGTTTCCCCTTACTAACCTCACCATAAGTGAGGAACAGTTGGAGCGAGTCAAACCTGTGACCCTTGGTACATTCTATGTAGTAACTAAGGGCTCTTTTGACATCTAAACTGTGCAGTCTCCTCTCGCCAGAGGAGGAATGGTCAGTGAAGTACACAGGGAGAGATATAGATTGATTAAGGTGGAAATCTGAAACCACCTTAGACAAGAACTTCCTGTTAGTCCTGAGGACCACGTTATCTCTATGAAAGGAGATAAAATCAGGCTCCACTGACAATGCTTGTA
This sequence comes from Neoceratodus forsteri, assembly GCA_016271365.2. Taxonomy (NCBI): domain Eukaryota; kingdom Metazoa; phylum Chordata; order Ceratodontiformes; family Ceratodontidae; genus Neoceratodus; species Neoceratodus forsteri. Next base: position 612,873,745 of record CM028138.1, on the reverse strand, counting down.
ATTCACTTATGCATCTGGCAGAAGTGATGGCTACCAAGAACACAGATTTCCAAGTCAAGTACTTAAGCTCTGCTGAAGACAAAGGCTCAAAAGGGGGTTGCATAAGCTGGGCAGTGCAAATATTAAGATCCCAGGCAGGGGCAGGGTCCCTGAATGGAGGGTTGGTGTGAAGCAACCCCTTGAAAAATTTGGAGACTACAGGATGAGCTGAAAGAGAAGAGGGCTTACCTGCTGATAAGAAAGCAGACACTGCTGCCAGGTGCACTTTTAGGGTAGCTAGTCTCAGCCCCAAGGTATTTAAATGGACCATATAATCCAGGACTGTGGGTAAGTCAGCAGATTCTGGGGAAATATGCTTCCCAGAGCACCATATGGAAAATCTCTTCCATTTGGAATTATAAGTAGCCCTGGTGGAAGGTTTCCTAGAAGCCTTCAGGATATCCATTACACCTTGGGAAAGATGTAGGCCAGCAAACTCTAACTCTTCACCAGGCCTTGAGATTGAGAGATTTGAGGTTCGGGTACCAAACCCTCCCCTGAGCACAGGTTAACAGGTTGTGATTCCTGGGAAGACACAGGGGAAGGTGGACTGCTAAGGACAGAAGGAGTGGGTACCAAGGCTGTCTGGCCCAATCTGGAGCAATCAGGATCATCTTGCAGGGTTGAGATCTGATTTTGACTAGCACCTTGAACAGGAGAGGGAAGGGGGAAGGCATAGAGAAACTTCCCTTCCCAACTGAGAAGGAAGGCATCCAGAGGGACTGAGCCCAACACTGGGGGCCTGCAGCAAAAAAGAGGAAGTTGGTGATTGTCTGGGGCTGCAAAAAGATCTATCTGCGGGGTGCCCCATCTGGCAAATACTACCTCCAAGACCAGAGGATCCAGTGACCATTCGTGATGGCCCTGGGAAATCCTGCTGAGAGCATCTGCCAGGACATTGTCCTTGCCTGGGAGGTGAACTGCCATAAGGGAGGTGTTCAGTGAGTAAGCCAGAGACCACAACTACATTGCTTCGGTGCAAAAAGCCGTAGACCAAGTGCCCCCTTGCTTGTTGATGAACCACATTGTGGTGGTGCTGTCTGTTCTGACCTGAATAACTTTGTTCTGAACAGATTTGGAAAAAGCTTGAAGTGCTAGAAAAACTGCTCTGAGTTCCAACATATTGATGTGGAGCAGAGATTCTTGAGGGGACCACAATCCCTGGGTAGTGAGGTTGCCCATGTGAGCTCCCCACCCCAAGAGGGATGCATCTGTAGTAAGGATTAAGGAGTGAGACTGAGGGGAAAAGGAACCCCTGTCTCAGATTGCTCTGGTCCTGCCACCACTGTAGGGCTTGGATCAGGGTTCGAGTCACTGGGATCAATTTGGTTAGAGGGTCTCTCCTTTGAGACCAAAAGGCTCTCAAATGGAACTGGATGTCCCTCATCTGAAATCTTGCTCCCTGCACTACTGCTGTAGAAGCAGCCATGTGCCCCAGGAGCTGTAGAAAGTGCCTTGCTGGTCGAGAGACCTGCAGGGTAAATGAGGAGGCCAGAGAGACCAGGGTCCTTGCCCTTTCCAAAGAAAGGAAGGCTCTGGCTTCCTCTGTGTTCAGTTCTGCACCTATGAAGGTGAGAGGCTGGACACGCTCTAGAACTGACTTTGGAAGACTGAGAAGGAAACCTAGAGAGGTAAGCAGTTGCTGAGTTACTTGAAGATGTAATTTGACTTGGTCTGGAGACTGGCCTACTATGAGCCAGTCGTCCAGGTAAGGAAAGATGGCAATTTTTTGCCTTCTTAAGTGGGCAACTGCTACTGCCAGGCATTTTGTGAATACCCTTGGGGCAGAGGTGAGGCCGAAGGGCATTGCTCTGAACTGGTAATGGCCTGAGGGCAGTTCGAACCTGAGGTACTTTCGATGGGGGCTTCTGATGAGAATATGGAAGTAGGCATCCTTGAGGTCCAGGGACGCTAGCCAGTCCCCTGGCCTTAGAGAGGGTAAAATAATTCCCAGAGTCACCATTTTGAATTTTGGTTTTAAAATGTGCTTGTTTAGGTATCTGAGGTCCAGGATGGGCTGCCATTCTCCTTGTCTTTTTTGGGGGTAAGGAAGTACCTGGAGTATAACCCTTTGCCCTGGTGTAGGGGTGGAACCCTTTCCACGGCTCTGAGAGCCAGGAGGGTAGAGACTTCTGCCTCTAGGGTCAGTGCCTCTGATGGATTTGCAGGTGGAAAGGTTCTGGTTCTCATCTTTGGAAATTTTTTGAAGCTGAGAACCAGTCCCTGGCTTACTACTTCCAGGACCCACTTGTCTGATGTTAGAGACTTCCAGTCCTGGACAAAGTAAGCCAGCCTGCTCCCTACAGTGGAGAATCGACCCTGGCCACGCCATCAGGGTGCCTACTTGGCAGGGGCTTTATGCTGAGGGGTGGAAGCAAGCCTGCTTGTACCCTGTCTGCCTTTCCCTCTAAAGAACCCCCTCTGGGCATAAGCAGAAGAGGAGGCCTGGGCTTGGTAAAAAGGCCTATGAAAAGGCCTGCCCCTGCCCCTGGAAGGCTGCCTTTGAGGAGTGGCCTGCTTTTCCTTGGCCTGTGCACTCCTATAGGTGGTCCTATACTCATCCATTTTCTCCATGTAATTCTCTGTCTGCTCCCCAAACAGAGAGTTACCCACAACAGGAAAATCCATGGCCTTAGTCTGGGTATCCTGCGACAGGCTAGTACACCTGAGCCAAGCCATTCTGCGAAGAGCCACAGATGTAGCCATGACTCTTGATGACACATCATTAGAGTCCACTGCAGCATGAAATTGCACCTAGATGCCTCAATACCATCAGCAGCCACCTGCTCCAGCCCTGGCAAGCTGGCCAGGGACCTGCCTTGCTAGAGCCATAACAGTGTCCCATCTGGATTTCTGGTATCTAGCAACACAAGCCATATAATTTGCCTGTCTGAGTCCCAAGGATGCTGCCATGTACTGTTTCTTTGCCATGGCATCAATCCTCCTGGAGTCCTTGTCAGGGGGGTGTGAAGCCAAGGGAATATTTGCCTTGTCACAGGCTGCAGCCTGCACTACCCCAACATGGCTGCATTGTTGTGTAAGGAGCTCCGTATCAGAGCCTGACAATGTGTACCTCTTGTCCATTCTCTTATCCACAGGAGGTATAGTGTGAGGAGTTTTTAGAATTTTTACTGTCTGTTTCCCAAAAGATTTATGCAAAGGAATAGACAGTCTCCTAGACTCTGGGATATCTATCATTTCTACATAGTCAGGCTCCTCTTGATCATCCACAGTTTCCTCCATAGGGAGCTGGAGGGTTTCAGCCACTTTTTTATAAAACATAAAATGAGACGGGGACTCAGAAAGCCTAGGGGGAGACAATCCTGAAGGTCTGTCCGGGGAGATGTCCGGTTCAATGGGCACATCCAGATTTTCAAATTCACATTCACTCTCCTCATACTCCTCTTCCCCCTCCTCCGGTTCATAAAATTCCTCTAAATCATACTCTTGAACCGGTGGAACCGACTGAACCGTACGCTTACCTGATGGTGCCGGTTTGGTCGGAACCGGGGAAAGTGACTGGACAATTTTAATCGCTTTGGCTATTTCTTCAGCGGTTGGAGAGGGAAGTTTTGGCTCCACACCAGCTGATTTCCTAGTCCTTTTTGCTGGAACCGACTCCTCCGAGTCGGCTCTCCTTTTGCCCGAGGAAGTCTCGCCCTGGTCAGAGGGCACTCCCTCCGGTTCGGTTTCAACCGAACCGGCTGGCCTTCCGGTTCAGCGGACTTTTTGGCCTCCCTTTCCCTGAGCCTACCAACTCTCTTTTCCAGGGTAGCTGCAGGAAAATTTTTTGCAAATCTGGCAGTCTGCATTGAGGTGGTCAAACCCCAGACAATAAACACAGGTGGTGTGGGGGTCAGCCTTAGCAAAGACTTCCCCACAGACACTGCAGTGTTGAAACCCAGTGGGCCCGGTTTTCTTTGGGTTTCTCAGACATAGTGCCAGTCCTAACCAAACTTGCCCGTTTATGGCAATCCGCCAAGCAAGACCCTCTTATCGGTTCCCAACCGTGTCACGGGTTGTGGAAAAAACCGTAATGAAATCCGTTTTTTAGAACCGATAAGAACCGGGAACTGCACTCTAAAAGACAGATTAATGTATTTAAAACAACCTGATCGGTTCAAACCGAACCGATAAACCGTTTACAAGTTCCACACAGAAAGTAAATGTAAAACCTATCTAGTACTTACAAATACCACAGACAAAGCTTGAACCGACCGGTTGCGGTTTAAATTTGGTTAAAAAACCGAAAAATTAATACTTTAGCCGACAAAATGAACCGAGCAGAAGGAGAAATCTCCAGAGCGACTGTTCAGTGAGACGGAGTAAAGAATCTGACGGGTTGAGTCTGAAGAACAACAGACAGAGTTTTCAACCGAGCTCGAGCTCAAAGTTCCATGCCTGGCATGGAAAGTTAACTCTTTCACCTCCGGAGCAGTTCGAAGGTTGGGACTCGCTGCATATGTCCTAATATAGCAAGACTTCATGTTGTTTGAAGCACCTACTACAGGGAAGCTCTCACCAATTCATGGGGCAACGGAAGATCGTTCTGGAACAATATCAAAAAAGTAACCGGAAAGCAGCCAAAAACCTCACCAACTATGCTAGACATTGATGGGACTATTACCCTGGACTCCACGACTTTTGCTAACACTTTCAATACTGCTTTTACAGACCTCAGTTCTATCCTCCCCCCTAACTTCTTCAATAATGTTGTCCCCTCTGCTCACCCTACCAGCACTCCCACATCCTCTACCCACCCTCCTTTCTACTTTAAAGCAGTCAAGACGCACAAGGCACACAAATACATCAGTAAAACAACTGCCAAATCAAGAAATAGTGGGGACTCACTGGACCTAAAACTGCTGTCCCTCACCCTTGACAAAGTGATCCGACTGTTAACCAAAATTTTCAACCTCTGCCTTAGCCTCAGCCACTTCCCTGACAGACGGAAATCTGCTACCGTCACTCCAGTCCATAAAAATGGAGACAAGATCAATCATGGAAACTACCACCCAATTTCCATATTGCCTCCCCTCTCAAAGGCTCTCAAACACCTTGTTGTTGACCAACTCACTGACTACCTGGACAAACACAATATCCTCTGCGCACAACAACATGGCTTCAGAAAAAGATGCAGTACCTCTTCTGCACTCTTGGAATTTACTGGAGCCATCCACAGTTCCCTGGACAGTGGTCACCTAGCCGGGTCGGTCTCCATTGATCTAACCAAAGCCTTTGATACCGTCCATCACCGACTGCTACTGGAACAGCTCTTAACTGCTGGGCTCTCCCCAGACTCCACGGACTGGTTTAAAAGCTATCTGGAAAATAGATCACAAAGGGTAAAAATTGCTGGTGTCCTTTCCGATGCTAGGCCAGTCCGCTCTGGAGTCCCCAGGGTTCCATATTGGGCCCACTATTCAGTCTTTTCCTGAAAATACTCTCTCAATCTTGCCCAGAACAAATTACACTCTATGCGGATGATGCCGTAATTCACATCTCCCATAAGGACCCACAATCTCTGCAAAATAATCTCCAGCTTATTTTTGCCTCTGTTGAGATCTGGTTCAGCAAACGGAGACTCATTCTCTACTATAAAAAAAAACAAAGTCCATGCTTTTTAGTAATTCACACAGTAAGTACAGGCTGCTTCCTCTGACCATCACAAACCACCTAGGAATGACCCTCGAGTAGGTGCAATCCTTTAAGTATCTGGGGATCACTCTTGACAGTAACCTGTCCTACGGGGCCAACACTGACAACGTCACCAAGGCTGCCAATATGCAACTTGGTCTCCTTTACAGGCACAGGTCATGCTTAACCCCATCAGCCTAAAGTGTCGCTGTTCAAAGCTCGGTTGTCTCTATTATCGACTATGGCCTCATCATATATGGCTCGGCCACTTCAACAGCCCTTAGACGCATTTCTACATCAATCAACAAAGCCTGTCGACTTATCACTGGATCTCATTGACTTACCCATATGTGTGACCTCTATGCCCAAACTGACTGGTTACAACTATTCAACTACCTAAAATATCAAACCTGCATTACGGCAAAAGATAACCAGTGGCCTTGCCCCCTCCCCGGTCCAAGCCTCCTCTGTCCAAGTAGTAACTCCCAGCATACTAGAAGCTCTGAAACTCAACTCCTGATGGTCCTGCACTACAGAACCTTTCTAGGACAATGGTCATTTGCCTACAGGGCCCCTAGCTGGTTGAATAGTCTCAACGTTGAGATCGCCTCCGTTCCCAAGCTAGGCCTATTCAAAACAATGCTCCGACTCAATCTCTCTGCCATCAGCACTTGTGACTGCCTCACCTAACCAGCCCTCCTTACTACTCCACAATTCCTGCCTAAGGTCTTCACATCTCAATTTCTTTCCCCTTATCCTTCCCCTCCACCCAGCTCCACCACATGCACTTCTCTAGGCACTGCGACAATTGCCCCGGCATGCTACTACCAGTGTCATACCCATCCTTGTAACCCCATTGTATTCCCTCTGCTCCCTGCCAATCTTATCCAAAATGTATGCATTTATGTACATGTAACTGAGTACTAATCTGTATAGTACGCCGAAAACTCAACTGCTCTGTTGTACTGTCCCAGAATTGACGTGGAATCTTCATAAAAGAGCCTCGGCTGAAGGTACTTGTAATCCTAGAATTAAATAAACAAATAAATAAAAATGCAATGAGGGGTAGCTCTCGGTCGGGTTTAAAGTAAAAATATGGAATGTTAGAATAAACAAATAGACAGTGTTAATATAATGTTTTTAAATGTGAAAGGAGCTAAGGATAGAATAAAAATGAAAAAAATTAGTGAACTGTGCCAAAAGAGAATCTGTGAATATTCTGTTTCTACAAGAGACTCATTTTATAGTAAAAGACTTTATTTTAACAATCTGTTCTGTGCTCAAGGGGCATACTCCATCTTTGTCTCCAATGCTCTTAAGAGGTATAGCAATATTTATAAAAAAAAATAAAGAATGCAGCTGTAGATCTTGCTTCAGCAAACATCTAAGGATCCAGTGTAGAAGAATTTGTTCAAACTTTTTTCTAGATTTGGCTCAATTTCTAACACCTTCTTTTGTGGTAGGAGATTTTAATTTGACTTTAAAGCAAACCGACAGAAGTCCTGGAACCATGGTGAAAAAACAAAAGGCAGTTACAACAATTCTTGGCTTTATAAAAGATTTAAATCTGGTAGAACCATATAGACATTTTTTTCCAGATGAAGAAGCTTATTCTTTCTACTCACCTCCCCCCATACTTCCTATTTACATACTAATTTGTGCTTAATTTCTAAAACATATATTATATATAATATAGAGAGCATTAAATACTAATTTTTTTCTTTCTTTTTTTTTCTTCTTGCTTACCTCCACAGCAGGGGTAGTCCTATGGTTCCCCTTATCTGGGCTGTCCCTGGCGGCACCTGCACCGGGCACCATGCCAGAGTTTCGACCGATTGCCCTCGCCCTCTCCAAGGCCATGTTGCGCACCCCCACAGCAAGGAAGACCAAGGAATCAGGACTGAGAGAGCACATGTTGCAGTGCCACGGGGACAGACCATCACAAGCACCGGAGAATTGGGTCACGTTTCTCCCCGACTCCCACATGGCACGGGTGTGCAAGGATGTCAATGATGCATCTGTGCGCACTTCCACACACCATATGGATGTCTGCCCATGCTGACCCTTCCACTGCTCCACAACTGGCACCAACCCCTAGTCTCCGCCACGAGCCAGCACATTCACAGGTTCCCCTCCCGGAGGAGAGCAGTCCCTGGGACACTCGATCCTCCTCTCGTTGAGCCTCCAACACCCAGGGTCGCTCCCGGCATGGCATGAAGTGTGGCATCCAGCACCTCAACCCTCAGCGCCACCGGGCCGGCATTAAATATGAACTTGGAATACTATCTGACCACTCGCCAATGATTATAAAATTTCAAACAGAATCTAATAAAAAAAAACTGTAAGGGGGAGATTAGATATTAAACTATTAGTAGACCAAAATTTCACTAAATTAATAAAAAAAAGAAATCCAGGAATATTTCAAACATAATCTTAACCAAGGGATATCATCAGGAACAGTATGGGATTCATTAAAAGCCTGCATTAGGGGTATCTGCATTTCATATACATCACAAAAAAGAACAGGTTACTCACCTGTAACAGTAGTTCTAGGAGTGGTATATGTTGTTCATCCACACTGTCTGGCATTGTTCCTTCCCCTTTAAATCTTGCCGGAAGTCTTCAAGCTGGCTCCTCCCACCCACCCGGGTGGTAAATGCATGACTCCACCCCATGACACCAGATCTAGCCGCTGGAAGCAGGTTGTCGCCCTAAAGCCGGGAGGTAGGGTGGATGCGTGTGGATGAACAACATATACCACTCCTAGAACTACTGTTACAGGTGAGTAACCTGTTCTTCTAGGAGCGTGGATATGTTGTTCATCCACACTGTCTGGCAGACTCCAAGCAGTTCTCCGGGAGGAGGGAAGCAAGGCGCACACCCCCTACTTAGGGAATAGAGATTGGAGAACAGAGGCCCCAAAACCAGCATCCCGCGTGACTCTAGGTCGATGTGGTAATGGGTAATAAAGGTGTTTGCTGACTTCCAGGTAGCGGCCCGACATATTTCCTGGATAGGGATGTCCCTGGAAGCAGCCACCGAAGCAGCAGTATGGTGGGTAGAATGAGCCCTAATCCCTTTGGGAGGCTCCTTACCCACCAATTCATAGCACAGATCTATGCATGATGTAATCCATCTCGCAATAGTCCGCTTGGCTGCAGGTCTGCCAGAAGTGGCTTCAGTGTAAGTGACAAACAGCTGGCGAACCTCTCCCCGAATTTCCGCCGTTCTCTCCTTATAGTAGGAGACAGCACGCCTGAGGTCCAGAGTATGGAGCCTGTACTCGGCATCCGAGGTGTAGTTAGGGTAGTAGACCGGCAGAGTCAACACCTGGTTGAGGTGAAACTCTGACACCACCTTCGGAAGGAATTTCGGGTGGGGGCGCAGGACAACTTTGTCCCTGTGAAAGACCAGATAGGGGGAGTCCACTGAAAGCGCCTGGAGCTCCCCTGTCCTTCTGGCTGACGTGATAGCCACCAAGAAGGCCGTCTTCCACGACAAGTGAGAAAGCGCAGACTTGTGCATGGGTTCGAATGGCTTGCCCATGAGCTTTGCCAAAACCAGCAAAAGATCCCACGGAGGTGGAGGTTCACGCACCGGAGGGGATATGTGATCCAGGCCTTTGAAAAAGCGCCCGATCACCTTTTCCTGAGCCAATGTCGGCTGACCGACCCGCGCCCGGTAAGCCGATATGGCTGCTAGGTACACCCTTAGGGTTGATGACCGAAGACCCCCTTTGGAGAGGGACCAAAGGTAGTCCAGAATGTTAGCCACAGAGCAGGATAAGGGGTCCAGGCTTTTGCCCTGACACCAAATGGAAAATCTCTTCCATTTGAAGGCATAACATTTCCTGGTCGATTCTTTTCGAGATGCCTCAACCACAGTGTAGACATCTTCCGGAAATACCCAAAGCCTGGAACTCTAGCCGCTCAGGAACCAGGCTGTGAGGTGCAGGGATTGAAGGTCCGGATGAAAGACCTTCCCCTGGTTCACTGATATCAGGTCCGGGCGTGTACACAGCCGCTCCGGGGCCCTGCAGCTGAGGCTGAGGAGATCTGGATACCAGAACTGGCATGGCCAATCTGGGGCTACCAGGATCACCCTCACCTTGTCCCTCCTCACCTTGTGGATCAAGGGAAATGGGGGAAAGGCGTAAAAGAGGCCTGGGGTCCATGGCCTCGAGAAGGCATCCCCCTGCAGCGAACCCTGCTGAGGGGGGCAGGCATGGTACAGCCTCAGCTTGGTGTTCTCCCTGGAGGCAAACAGGTCCACCAACTGTTTGCTCCAACGAGAGAACAGGTCGTAAGCTACCTCTGGATGGAGAGACCACTTGTGGGATGTCTGGCCTAAGCGGCTGAGAGCATCCGCCAGTTGGTTCGCGACTCCTGCCACATGGATGGCTAGGAGATCCGCCTCCAGCCAGCTGACGAAGGTCCAGATCCGGAGCGCCTCCTTGCATAGCAGACGGGAGTGCGTGCCGCCCTGTTTGTTGAGGTAGTACATGGTCGTGGTATTGTCCGTCTGGACTTGAACAACTTGACCCCAGAGCTGAGGAGCGAAAGCTGACAGAGCCAGTCTGACTGCCCTGAGCTCCAGCAGGTTGATGTGACATCGGGACTCCTCGGGGGTCCAAAAGCCATGGGCCCTGTAGTCCCCCATGTGGGCTCCCCAGCCCATGAGAGAGGCATCGGTCGTAAGGATGACCGTCGGCTCAGGCGGACAAACGGGATTCCTTCCTGCAGATGACTCGGGACGGTCCACCATTGGAGGGCGTCCCACATCCTCTGAGTGACTGTGATCAGCTGGTCGAAAAGACCCTGACGCTGAGACCACTGGGCGGCCAGCTCCCACTGAAGGGGGCGCATGTGCAGTCTGGCCCAACGGACCACTGAAGTGCACGCCGCCATGTAACCCAGGAGGCGCAGAAAGTCCCGGGCAGGACGCAAGTGCCCAACCAGAAATGATTGGGCAAAGGAGGAGAGAACCTCCACCCTGTCCGCCGGGAGCCGAGCTCTGGCTTGACAAGAGTCGAGCTCTGCCCCGATGAAGTTCATCACCTGAGAAGGTACGAGTTCCGATTTGGCCTCGTTGATCAGAAGGCCCAAGTGAGAGCAGGTTCGGAGGGTCAGGTCCCTGGACCTCTCCACCTCCTGAAGGGAGGAACCCGCCAGGAGCCAGTCATCTAGGTAGGGGTAAATACGAACCCCTTGATGCCATAGATGGGCTGCCACCACTGCAATGCATTTGGTGAAGACCCTTGGGGCCGATGACAGGCCGAACAGCATGGCTCTGAACTCGTACAGGGTCTCTTCGACCCTGAAGCGGAGGAACCGCTGATGAGAGCGGACGGATAGGGACGTGGAAAAAGGTCCTGGAGATCCAGTGTGCAGAACCACATGTTTTGCTCCAGAGATGGTATGATCTGGTTCAGAGTTACCATCCGAAAGGTGCGAGACCTGAGATACCGATTCAAGTCGTGCAGATCCAGAATGGCGCCAACCCCCGTCGTTTGGGCACCAGGAAATACCTGGAGACAAAGCCTGGGTCTGAAGGAGGATCCGGCACTCGGGCCACCACCTCTTTGAAGAGAAGTAGCGCAATGTCATCCCGAAGGGCAGACTGGGCGACTGAGATCCTTTCCTCTCGTGGGGCACGGGCTCGGCTGGGAGGGAACTGCTCGAATTCTAGGGGCAGACCCTGCCCGACCACTTCTAGAACCCACCTGTCCGAAGTGATACCGGACCAGGCAGAAAGGAAATGGCGGAGCCGACCCCCCACGGGCGGACCCAGAGCTGGTGTGACGGGTACGGGGGAGGCCACCCCTGGCCCATCACTGGGCAGGCTTAGAGGAAGAGGAGGCACCTGGACCAGCACCTCGGCCTCCTTTGCGGGGCTGCTGGGGACCTTGCTTAGGCCTAGGGCGCCAAGCTTGAGCCTGCTGCTGTTGCTGACCCCCCTGAAAGGGTGGTTGTCTGACCGCAGGGGAAGAATGTCGAAAAGGCTTCTTCCTGCGCTTCTGCTGGTTCTTATTTGAAGAACTTTCAGCAGAGGTGGCATCTAAGGTAGCATTAGACTGTTCGATGCGCTGCAGATGACCTGCCACTCCTGGCCCGAAGAGGTCAGTGCCAAGGAAGGGCACATCAGCTAGCTTGTGCTGAGTATCCGCGGGAAAAGAGGATAACCTCAGCCAAGCCCTGCGGCGAGTAGATACCGCTGCAGCTAGTGAACGGGCACAGGAATCACCCAGATCCAGTGCAGTCTGGAGCTGTTGTTTAGCAACAGCCCTGCCTTGGTCCCTGACCTGCTTGACCGTGGTCTGCATGTCAGCTGGGAGGTGAGGAAGAACTTTGTCCAGCGACCCCAAAAGGGTGTGAGAGAAGTGTGCCATAATCACTGCTGAGCTTGCCTGACGAAGGCGCAAGGACGATGCTGCATAGACCTTCCGGGCCGAGTGGTCCATAAGTTTGGACTCCTTGTCCGGAGGGCGGTCAGTGTCCGCCGAGCTGCCCGCCCGCCTGAACACTGAGGCAGTCACCAGGCTTTCTGCCGAGGGGTGCTCAGTAAACCCCGCCAAGGACCCTGTGGGCACCGCGTACTTGCGTGCCATGTGGGCAGACGGAGCTGGGCAGGAGGCGGGACGCTGCCAAAGTTCCAGAGCAAGGCCAGTTATGGCTTCGGCAACTGGAAAGACCTCCGTAGGGGTATCCCCCCTCTTAAGAATATCTGTAAGGGGGTATTCTGCCTTCTTCTGAATAGGCTGCAGAGGCATCCCGTGGACTCAGAAATGAGCCGGAGGATGCCCTGGAAGGGAAGGCCCTTCTTCCATGCCTGACACCGATAGCTCATCGTGAGAATGAAGGCCTGTATTATCTGACTCGGAGGGTCCAGATACAAGGCTGGCCACCTAAATCTCCCTCGATAAGCCTGGGGCGATCAGGGGTGACTGTGTCGACAGTCTGTGAGGAAGACCGGAGACTGTGCGGTCCTCCTTGGAGGAACCCTTCCAAGAGGTAGCTAGGTGGAGGTTCCATCAATATTGGTGGGGAGCCTGTAACCCGGCCGTGCGGAGCGCACGGAGCCGGAGGACGACTGCCGCTTCAGAATTGGTGTCGGTGTAGGCCGAAGAGGCTGAGGCCAAGTGAGAGCCGGGACCGCCGAGGGAGCCGGCTTCTGGCTTGCTAGCAGGAGTTGCTGCCACATAAGATCCTCACAGCATCGACTGTTCTTCCGTCGAAGCCTCTCCTCGTCCGAGGAGGATGAGGAACGGTGGCGGCGCCTCTTCCGGGAGTGTTTATGTCCTTTTTTGGGGTCGATCGACCGAAGAGGACTTACTCCTCGATCGAGACCGACGGTGTCGGCTTTGTCGATCAGGAGAAACCGGACCCGGTGAAAACCGAGGATCCGGTTCCTGTCCCTCGATCGGGAGGCCCGCGGGACGGGTCTCCTCGTCGGGGAAGGAGAGAATGGGCGTTTTCCAAAGAGTCATCGACAGGTGTCGGTGACAACGGCTCGATTGGGTCGAGGGAAATCTCGGCCGGATCAGCAGTCTCCTCAACTTCTGTGCCCGGTCCAGACGGAAGGTCCGAAAACCCGGCAGCCAAGGAGGCGATCTCGACAGTAGTCGAGACCTCGGACCGCTCCCGGTCCCAGGAGCATCTTCTTCGACTAGAAGAAGAAGAAGAAGAAGTTTTGGATCCTTTTTCTTAGAATGGGAGGAGTGCGAGCCCGAGGGCGCCTCACCCTTGGTAGGGAGAGACTGGCACAAATCCCGAAAGGATCCTGAAAAAGTGGAGCCCAAGTTGAGCGGCACGAAGAAGCCTCGAATGGCGGAAGCTTGGTCGGATTCCTCCTCGAAGGCCGCCATTTGTTCGAGCTGCTCGTCGGATCCCGCAGCCGTGGAAACCGTCCACCTGGCCTCCTTAGATTTTACCGGTGGATTGCGAAGCTCCGGTCTCCCCAGCTTCAGGCGCACCTGACGATCCTCTAAAACGGTCAGATGGAAGGAAGCGCAAATGGTACATTGCGAGGTATCATGAACAGTACCGAGGCAGTAAACGCATGAGAGGTAGGGGTCGGTGCGTGACATTTTCTGTCCGCAAGGACACCGGCGAAACCCGGGGGACGACTTATCGTCCATGTCCGAATCCGAGTCATAAACTCTTACGAGTTTCAAAGCGAGAAGATGCGGTGAAAACCGTCGAATTGAATCCAGGGCCTCAATCACTGTAGAAAAGCACGAGGGAACCTGTATCTTCCAGCGGAAAGGAAGATCTGGTGTTATGGGGCGGATCCGAGGTATTTACCACCCAGGTGGGTGGGAGAAGCCAGCTTGAAGACTTTCGGCAAGATTAAAAGGGGAAGAAATAATGCCAGACAGTGTGGATGAACAACATATCCACGCTCCTAGAAATAAAATTTCAGATACTAAATCAAATGGAACAGGAGCTGGCACTTGCTTAAACCCAATATAGTGGGCCAGATATTCAGAGCAGTAGCGCTGGCGCAACTACGGAAATGCACTGCTGAGCGATATTCAAAGCCTGTAGCTGCACAGCGCAAGTCGCACTGCACCATGGCACAACTATAATGTATGCAGTGCAAGTGTAGGGGGCGTTACCATGAATAAGTGGCGCAACAGTATATTCAACCAGAAACCATGGCACAAGTCTGGAGCAAAACCCAAGATGCGCCACCTGGACTTGAGCCTATACAAACCTGGCTCAAATACACAGACAGGGATGCGCAACACTGTGCAGAGAGGGGGAGAGAGACAGAGACAGAGACATAGCCAGGGAGCCACTGCACAGCCAGAGAGCGATGGACAGTGCCCCGTTTCTCATGGAGGCGGTAATGAGGGGTGTGAGGAGGCAGGAGGAACACCAACATGGCCGAAAGGCCCGGCGGTGATATGCCCGATACAGGTGGTACCGTGCCAGTATCACATTTGAGAACTATAAAAATATGGAAATAGTAGGCCAGTACCGCCTCACTAGGGCAATTCTGAGGCAGCTCTTCGAGCTGTGCAGTGATAAGATGCAGGCACCCACCAGACGCAGTCATGCCATGTCAGTGGAGACTAAGGTGACAGCAGTCGTGTGCCTGCTCGCCATGGGCACCAGCCAGAGGCCAACAGGGGATACCATTGGCATCATCCAGCTGGCCACATCCCGCTTCCTCACACAGTTCCTAAATCCTCTGCTGCCATGAGCTTCGGAGTACATATGTTTCCCCAGCACACAGACAGAGCATACAGCAAACATGCATAACTTCCACAAGGTGGCACGCATGCCAGGCATGATTGGGGCCACTGACTGCACCCACATGGGCATCCGCATACCACCTGGCCCTGAGGGCCCAGTCCACATCACCTGCAAAGGATTTCCATCAGTCAACTGCCAGGTGGTGTGCGATGCCATGAGATGCATCATCAATGTCTGCACCACACACCCCGGGAGTGCACAACACATTTACCTGGCACAGCTCTGCGCTATGCCAGAGGTTCGAATGTGGGGATATCCCCATGGGCCACCTAGTGGGCGAGTATGGCACGGGCCAGGGGGCTGGCATGGCACAGTCGAGGTGGTGAGAGAGGGAGGGCAGGTAGGGCATGGTGGAGTGAGCGGTGGGGACAGGGACTAGGAGGTGGCACAGCACTGACAAGGGCTAACCATGTCCATCCATACACAGGTGACAGTGCATACCCACTGAGGCCATGGCTGCTCACCCCCTACCGGCAACCGTCGGTCCACGCAGAACAGAGATACAATGAGGCACATGCCAGCATGCACAGCATCATCAAGCGCGTCTTTGGCATGCTTCAAATGCATTTCAGATGCCTAAACAGGTCAGGCGGTGCCCTACAATATAGCCCATCAAAAGCTTGCGGCCTATTCCTGGCCTACTGCATACTGCACAACATGGCCATTGACAGGGGGATAGCTGTTGAAGCAGAAAATGGTGACAGCAATGGGAAAGATGGAGAGAATGGGCCAGAGGGTGGTGGGCAGCCACCACCCAGAAAACAGAGCCCCCGCCTGGCAGCGTAGCCACTGGGACACCAACGCACAGGAGCACTATGGAGAATGCAGGTTAATGCAATGACACACATGCAAGGGACACACACAGCAGCACATCACACACAGCCCTGGATGTGCATGGCAGCTGGCATGCAGGGAATGGGGCGCATAGCAGGCATGGGGAAGCACTGTCATGGATGCACACACACATACTGTGGACCATGACGTGGATCAGAGGCATGACACCAGTGCACAGGCACAGCCGGCATTGAGCGTACTGGCCATCATCAAATCCATGCCACATGGTTCAGCAGCACAGTCAGTGCATATGGGGGCATGCGGCATAACCCACATGTGTGCATGCACATGCATGCTGCACCACCACTGCCCACGTCTACATGGAGCAGCAGCAGCAGATACATCATTCAAACGGCGCAGTCCCTCGATGGCCACGGCCACGCCTGGGCCAACCAGCAAATGCAGGCTGCACATCAGCCACGGGGGGGGGGGGCATCCAACGCTCCCCCTCAGGTGTTGATGTCCGGGACCGCGACCATGCACAGGGGTGTTGAGGCAGCCAAATAGCCAGATCCTGGGGTGCCTGGGATGCAGACATCGGATCCCGGTGTCTGCTATGACGGGATCGCCAGATGCCGGGACTGTGGGGTGGACAGTGCACTGCGGGGGGGGGGTAGGTCCTCTGTGCACGGCCAAGCCCAGTGGCTGCCACCCCCTGTCCTGTTGCTCAACTAGCTGTCGCACCTCCGCACGCAGTGCATGCACCTCCGCGGCAAGCAGCGCCTGGTTCTCCACAGATGCACACAGCAACTGAGTGTGCTCTGACAGCCGCCAGCATCCCGCGCCTCCTGGCCATTGCGCTGGGCCGCTGGTGATGACGAGGCACACTGCCCAGCCTCCCACTGGTGGATGCTGCACAGGGGGCCATACCGGGGGTACAGTGTTGTCAGGTGCACCAGTGGCAGACACCGTGCCACGCTGCCTGGAGGAAACCTCATCCTGTTGCTGCCACTCGACCGTCTGCTAGCCAGTGCCATGCTCTGCTGCCACGCCTGCACCACCACACCCGCCATGCACAGCAGTGGCACCACACACTACCGCACCGATGGGTGGCAGCTGTACAGCCATAGGCATGGCACCGTGCCCCAATGCCACCTGTGATGCGTCCAGGGTCATCTCAGGTAACACGTCCCCGATGCTGTCCAAGACCAGTATTTTGTCATCGTTTGATCCGGACATGGCCCCTAGCTACGTCTCTGAACACAGCACACTCAGGCTGTCATTGTGAAGGAACCCAGTCAGGGCGTCGTCCAACCCCAGCATCAAGGACATAGAGTTGCTCCACAGTGCTCCCCCTAAGCCTGTCCGGGCCATGCACACCAGTGGAGGTAGATGGTCCATCCTCTGTGGCCGGCCCCGTTCCATCCTCACCATGGAGTCGTGATGGTGCTGCAAGACAGAAACCGTGGGTCAGTGGTGCGGTTGCCCACCCCAACAGAGTGTATGCAACCAATGACGCATGCCACCCCGTAGCCATGCATCCTAGTGGCAACACAGGCAGGTGGCATGTGAAATGGCAGCATGCACTCCTGCACATACATGCCCACCTCGATAGCCATGTCGGTAGAGTGCACACTCACCATGCACGGTTGTGCTACCGCCAGTCTGGAATCCCCCACCAGGCACACCCTCGACTGACGTACGCCTGATGGTGGCTGCTACCAGCTCTTCAGTGGCCGACAGGGTGGGCGAGGTGGACGGGCCACCACCGGTCACACTGCGGGAGGCCCATATAGCAGCCACCTTCTCCTTAATCCTCCACCTGTCTGTGCTGACCATCCTCCGGCACACCTGTGCACTTCTCTGGTGCTGTCCATGTTGGTTCACATACACTGTCACTGCATCCCACCCTGCCGACTGCTCCTGGGGTGTGCCAGTGGCACTGCTCAGCAATTTCTCCCTCTTGAGGTACGCCTCGTGCGGGGCATTCGTCTCTGCCTTCCTGAAGTTGGGCATTCTCTTCCGGGCAGGTCCACACCCCTCCTCATCCTCATGTCCCAACATGTTGCTACCTGTGGACAATGACAGCATGGTGGGTCGTTGTCAGCATGGTCCTTGGTAAACCAGCAATGCAAAGTTGTAGCAGGCCTCTGTTGCCCTGCGGCAGCATCTACTTACCTAAAGAGGTTACAATACCGGTCCGTGGCCTGTGCTGTCCGCTGGCGCTTATGAAGCGCAACACATGCAAATGATCTGTTGTGCAGCAGTAATGATATGCTAATGCACCCCACTGCACCGTGAATTGGCTAATGAGGTGATTTGCATATGTTGGCTGTAAAAAAATCACAAAAATGCACCATGTGCAATGGGATTGCTCCAGAGCAACCCTGCGGTGCATTCCCGGCATATACGTGCTCCGTGTACCTGCAGTGCGCATGGCAGTGCATGCGTCCATTGTGCAACTGACAGCCCTTGCGCGATATGCAGCACCGGTGGGGGGACTGTACATCCTCGAGCAGACCAACACATGCTACTACTGTGCACATGCGCAACCGTGTGTGGGGTCACGACCCCTGACCCCGCACAGCCGTTAAGCCAGTGTGTTATGTGCATGTCCGGGAATGCACAATGCACCTGCATTGCGCATCTCCATACAGCGCGGCTGCACCATTCGGTTCCAGATAGCACATCCTACACCTGCTGCACCCACGTGCATGACTGCAACGCCATTCGAGTCGGTGGTGGAACTGAGTAGCGGCCATGGCGCAGTGGGGATCACATAGGGCCCTCAACTGGACCGATGTGGAGCTGGTCAACTTGGTTGCAGTGGTGCAGCCGTTTGAGGGGTAGCTGTATGGGGTTGTGCCACTGCAGCTGGCCAGAGGCGACGTGTGGTTGCAGGTGGCCACAGCCCTGGAGAGGAACACGGGGATGGCCAGGAGTGCTGAACAATGTCGCCACCGGTATGGGGACCTGCAGCGCAGGGATCTGGAACAGCTGAGCAGGATGCAGGTGCATGTCCAGTGTGGGGTGGTGCCACAGCCAGGTAGGTGTGCGCAATGGGCATGCATGCCCCGATGCTCATCAGTGGTGGCTGTAGGGCTGCAAGGCACGGTCCATGGCTGGGGTTCATCACAGTCCCGGGCAGCTGCGCGTCATGCATGGCCACTGCACATGTTGCAGTCATACAGACATGGGGCCACAGGACAGTAGGGGACACGCCATGCAACATGTGGGCTGTATGGTGGTGGGGGGGCTCTTCCTGCATTTCCTCGGTTAAGAAGGGGGATAAAACCTTTTATAGGTACATTAGAGAGCAAAGAAAGACTAAGGTAGGGATGCCGAGGCTGAATAAAGAGGAAGGTGGTTGGACAGAGAGCGACAAGTGAAAAAGTAGGGATACTGAACGAATACTTCCGTTTGGTATTCACAATGGAAAAGCAGGGTGAGATACCTAGTCCAGTCAATAGAAGCACTCTGGATGGGGGTTGTTATTAGTCCTTTCACAGAAAACAGGGTTCTGAAAGAACTCTTAAAACTGAAGGTGGCTAAAGCAATGGGGCCTGATGGGATTCACCCCAGAATTCTAAAAGAACTAAGGGAAGAACTAGTAACACCACTGACTACCCTTTTTAATAAATCATGGGAGGATGGTGTGGTACCTCAGGACTGGAGAAGGGCGGATGTGATTCCCTTTCACAAAAGTGGGAGCAAGACACAGGCAGGAAAATACAGACCTGTCAGTTTGACCTCAGTGGTAGGGAAAATGATGGAATCACTGCTGAAGGAAAGAACTGTTGAGTACCTAGAGGTCAGTGGGGCACAGGACCCAAGGCAGCATGGATTCACAGCAGGAAGGTCATGTCAGACAAATCTAATTGATTTTTTTTGACTAAGTGACCAAAGTAGCAGACCAGGGAGTTGCTGGGGACATGGCCTACCTTGACTTTAGCAAAAAATTTGACACAGTCCCACACAAAAGATTAATAAACAAATTGGCCAGCCTGGGAGTGGGTCCCAGGGTGTTAGCCTGGGTAAAACACTGGCTGGACAGCAGGACACAGCAGGTAATAGCAAATGGAGTCCACAGTGAAGAAAGGAGGGTTACTAGTGGGATACCGCAGGGTTCAGTACTGGGGCTGGTCCTTTTTAATGTCTTTATAAGTAACATTACACAGGGACTAGAAGGGAAAGTATGTCTCTTTGCAGATGACACAAAGATCTGCAACACGGTTGATATGCAAGGTGGGGTGGGAAGGATAAAAAGGGACTTGGCAAGGTTCGAGGAATGGTCAAATGTATGGCAGCTTAGATTCAACGCAAAGAAGTGCAAAGTAATGCACCTGGGAAACAGAAACCCAGGGGAAGAGTACACAGTGGGGGGGGGGGATACTAACAACAACAAAAGTGGAAAGGGACCTGGGGGTAGTTGTATCAGACAACCTAAAGGTGGGCCAGCAATGTGAGAAGGCAGTAAGGAGAGCTGGTGGGATACTGTGATGCATAGGGAGAGGCATCACCAGTAGAAAACAGGAAGATGTTGGCCCTCCGTACAGACAGTTGGCAAGACCACATCTGGAGTACCGTGTACCGTTCTGGAGACCTCATCTCTGCAAAGACATAGACAGGGTGGAGGCTGTCCAGAGGAGGGCAACCAAAATGGTGCAGGGTCTGCACCAGAAGACATATGAAGAAAGACTAAAGGATTTTAAGATGTAGCACCTCGAGGAAAGGAGGAAGGGAGGGACATGACAGAAACGTTCAAATCAGGGATTTATTTAACTCTAAAAATTGATTAGCGTTTTGCTCATAAAAGTGCTAAATCTTTCTGAAAATGCATAGCTCTTGCCTTACTGTGTTTAACAAACACAGCACTTCTAGAAAATCTACATAAATACTTTCTGTACAGTTAGTATAGTCCCAAGAAAAAAACTGCTAATCAATTATTTAAAACCCTGCAAATACCTCAAGGGAATCAACAAAGTCCAAGAGGGTAGCATCTTTCAGAAAAAGAGATGTGCAAGAACAAGGGGGCACAATTTGAAGATGGGGGGGACGGCTCAAAGGTAATGTGAGGAAGTATTTCTTCACAGAGAGGGTTGTAGATGCATGGAACAGCCTTCCTGAGGCAGTCGTAGAGTCAAAAACAGTGAATTCAAGAATGCATGGGACAGACATAAGGCAGTTCTGGTGGGGGGTAGGAGGAAGTAGACTATTGGTTAACTAGGATCTGCAGCTTATTTGTTAGGCAGAAAAATGGGCAGACTAGGTGGGCCATGCAGTCCTTATCTGCCGTCAAAATCTATGTTTCTTATTGCTGTGGGTAGTGGGCTGGGCATGGTGTCCACGGCCATGGGTGGCGCACCACCCGTTGTACGTGCCACTGTTGCATGTACATTGGTGTTGCTGTGCCTACATGGGAAGGGGATGCGCATTCAGCCCCCAAAATGTGTAATGCGATGGTGCCTGTGTTCTGTGCCTGGGCTCATGCGCACATGGGCACAGTGCCACTACCCGTCTGTCTCACCGCGCCATTGTGGTGTGCTGTGTGGATGGCTGGTGTAGCCCTAAAGGCCACGCTCCATTGCGATCCCCCAGTGGTGTGTGCACCCTCATTCCAATGCACACTGTGGGTGGGCTGGGGTCTTTGGGACATTGCACTGATTGGCTGTCCTGACCCTTCCCCTAGGTGGTCGCAGGAATGTTGCCACAAGGGCTGCACAGCCCCGGGTCCCGAACTGAGGGAAGCTCATGGCGCTACAGATGCGGCTCCTTGCTCCTCAGAGGAGACACCTGCAGGAGACTGCAGCATTGAGGAGGGCTATACAGCTGCAGTGGTCAGTCAGAGGCTGAAGATAGAGGGACATACAGTGGCCCGTGTTGTATATAGCCCCCATTCCTTCCCCACACCCGGTTACCTGCTGTCCCACTTCATTTTGTATAGCCCCTGCACCCTGTTCCCTTCCTTCTCTCCTCCCATCCCTGCCCCCTGTTACCTGTGTGTTTCATATGCTCTTTTATATAAAGCTTTGGTGTTGCTGAAGGTCTGTGCCAGTGTCTGCTTTGCAGGTGGCGCGAGGAGCCATGCGGCAGATGTATGGGTGTGGTGCATGGTGTCCCCAAGGGGGTGGATTGGTTCATGGGCTGTATTCTCTTGGGGTCCATGTTGTGTCCAGCACTGTTTCACATGTCCAGGGCGTGTCTGACTGGTCTGTGGGGTGTGTGTGTCACTGTGGTGCTCTGTACTGCTTGTGTGACGGGGGGGCTCTGCACAGGGACCATGTAGCCTTGAGGCATGGTCTGCCTTGTGGCACATGGCCCACACTGTGCAGGGGTGCGCACACATGCTCGCTGGGGGGGATGCACCTGCCTGTGCCATGCACCTGGCGGATCTTGCACTGGTGGTGTCAGGAGTACAGGGCCCTAAGCATTTGTGTGTCCAGGGATGTGAGAGGTGCTGGACACTGCAGTTAGGCAGTAGACATGGCAGGCTTCCTGTTGGGCTGCTTAGGGTGGGTGTTCATGTGTGGTTTGGGTGGGTCAATCTCCCCAGATCCCCAAGGCTGCTCAGACCAACTATGAACTGTGGTCTGTGGCTACAGTGACTGTTCCTGGTGCCACGCCGTGTACCGGCTGGTGGCGTATGGGCAGACAGGCCTCAGATGGTGGCTGGGCTACCTTCCCTGCAGTGTGGGGCTAACTTGGGCACACTGTGTTTGTACTAACTGGGCTGACGGGGTAGGGGAGATGTGCCTGGGACTCACCACTGTCTGGTGTGCTTGGGCTGGGGACAGGGTGGCTCATCCCGGGCCATGGTGGCACTGTTGGCTCAGGGGCGTGTGCTCCTGGTGGTGGTTGGCTGGTGTCGGGGTCACGTCTGGTGGCTCCTGTCACTGTCGGGTTAGTGTGTGGCTGGTATGTGCTCCTGTCGGTGGTGCTGGGGCTGTGCTCCTGTCAGTGGTGTTGGGGCTGGGCACTGTCGCTGGCTGTGTGTGGGCATGGGCCGGACATGTGGGACTGGTATGGGGGAGGGAGGAGGGTGCCACAGGGTTGTGTGGGTTGCTACTTCTGCCCCCTGTCTGCTGGGCACCTTGGGTGGCCCTGCTGTGCCTGGTGGTCAGTTTCTGCTGTCCGGTTTTTGTGGTTCGGTATGTCTGTGTTTCAGCCCATATTCCACAGTGCATTGCCATGTGTCTGTTCATCCCCCACCGTCCCCCTGTGCCATTGCCTCAGGGGTCACTGGGTGTGCTGGCATTTTCCCTGTCCTGTGCATGGCCATGTGTGCCACTGTAGCCAGTGTTTGCACATGCGCCTTGTGCACCTGTCCGCCTGGACTGCTGTCTGCCCACGGGGGTGCACATGTCCACTGTGGGAGGGCCTTCAGTGCTCCTCCACACTTCACTGGGTGCCCTGTGTGGAACTGGGCGGCCTGTGCCTCGCTCGACCCTGATCGTCTGCTCTTCATGTTTGCCTAGTCCCTGGCACCGTGCACTTGTTGCACTGTGGCTCTGCCTGGTGGGTGTCTGTTGCATGTCCCTGCCATTGACATGGCTGGGGTGGCAGGTCTTTGGTTGGGGCCGTGTTCCACGGTTTGTGGGCTCGGGTTCTCTGTGCTCCTTCCCCTGGTGCCGTGTGCCCTCCGCGTCCATACCTCTGTGTTCATGGGTGTGCCCTGCTGGGGGAGGGGGCCTGTGGCCATTGCCCTATGTTTGCTTGCTTATGTGTACCTGCAGCCTGTGGCTCTTGCCCTGCTCAATGGTTTTGTGCTCAGGTTTGCTCCGTGCATCCATGGTTGTGCCGGCGCATCTCTGGTTGTGTCGTGGTGCATCTTTGCCATATTCAGGCGACTTGCGCTGGAGCATTTCAGGTGGCACATCTTCTGAATATGGTTCCCAGTTTGCCATGGCGCATCCGAGTTGGACCTGCGCCAGACTTTGGCATATTTCTGAATATCCAGCCCAGTGCATCTTCAGCACAGGAATATTTAGCCAATATTTTGATCTTAAAAGAGAAAATTGATAGCATTCCTAGCCCAGCCCTCTGTAATGTTAACATGAAGGCAAGGTCTAGATATTAGTTTCAAGGTGAAAAACCGAGGTGATTATTAGCTTATCAACTTCAAATAGAAAGAGCAGTCAATGCAATAAATGAAACGATGAACAAGGTATAAGCATAGAGGAACCAGGAGTCATCAACGAGATCTTTAAAAACTACTATCAGAAACTATACTCTCATGAGAAAGAATCCGATGAGGAAAAAAAATTAAAGAATTTTTGTCTAACCTTAATTTAAAATCAGTGGACGAACAAGATAAAAAAATATTTAGATTTACAATTTAACCAACAAGAAATTGTGAAAGTTATCACAGAGTTAAAGAATGCCAAATCACCAGGCCAGATGGATTCTGGGGCAGAATTCTATAAACAATTCTTAGAGGATCTTGTACCATTTATGTTGGATCTATTTAATAATTTTGCCGGTCTGTTGGCGCAGCAGTTGGATTTCCGCTTGCGACACCGATGACCTGGGTTCGGGACTGGACCCGGGACGTCAGAGGGCCGATTGGGAAGGGGAGAGAAGGATGAAGCATCCTGAGGACTGCTCTCCTTCTCTGGAGGGAGTGTGGCGAGTGTGACCGGTGTTTGATGGACCCCGGTGGGGCGGGGGTACTGCAGTGACTGGCACCAGAACGTTCAGGGAGGTGGGGCGGATGCTGGACATCACTGCACATCTTCGCCCCCAGGAAAAACCAAGGAAAAATCTCAGCTGCCGGCCGCCCTAGATGAAGCCCGCCTTGGCTTCAATTAGTCTTGCATCGTTTGCGGCACTGTTGGGGGCTTATGCTGCAACTCCGCCCTAGGGGTAAGCCCGGGGGGTACTGGAGGGTTGCGGCCCATCTGGAGGTGGAAGCCTAATTCCATGACTGGGCTGAAGTTCCAGGCAGCAGGGGAATAAAGCATAATAAATAAATAAATAAATAAATACAAATATTTTTTCAGCACACGATCAGTTACTTTCTATCTTCGATGAAGCCATAATTTCATTAATATTAAAACCAGAAAACCTGATGCAAATTGTAGCTCATACACACTGATTTCTTTACTGTATACAGATTACAAGATTTTTACCAAGATAGTAGTAAAAAGATTTATAAAAATTAGCAAAAAATAATTATACACCCAGACCAAACTAGCTTCATCGAGGGTAGAAAACTTACAGAAAATATCCACAGCACACTATATTTAATGGAATACACCAACTCTAAAAATGCTGCTTAATTGCCAAAAAGGAAGTGAATTGAGATTTTCTAATAAATATATTAAAGAGATTTGGAGAAAAGTTTGTAAAACTGGTAAGAAAAAAATACTCACTGCAGTAATCCTCTTTCTTCCAAGGGATCCTTTAGCATCAGTAACAACAGCAGTTAGTTGGCTAGGTGCAACTGCCCCGGAGGTATGCCTTTAAGAGAATTTATTTAAATGAGCTTGGGCATCAGCCAATCAAAAAACAGGAGGGGAGTGAGTCAAGTGAGAGCAGCCTCAAGGGCTTCAGAATTTTTTCGAAGAAAATGGCCACATGCCCCAAAAAATAGACCAACAGGATTCAAAAAACATGAAAATGTCCAAAAACAGATAACAACTGCATGAGTACAAAGCTCTTCAATAAAATACCCCAACTTTAGTAATAAAACTGAAAACAGAGTCCTTCTTCTGACAGGTGAACTGGGGAGAAAGGGTGGGAGCTTACCGATGTTAGAGGACCCCTAGGAAGAAAGATTACTACTGCGGTGAGTAATTTTTTCTTCTTACCTCAGGAGTCCTTTATCATCAGTAACAGCAGCAGACTACCGAGCAGTACCAAGTGGGAGGTGAGCAGAGAACCTACTTAGGAAAGAAGCACTGAGAACCATCCTGGCAAATTTGGTGTCAGATCTGTGCTGCATATCTAAACTGCACGGCCTCATGAAGTTGTGCACCGATTTCCAGGTAGCTGCTTTGCAGACATCCAGAAGGGGAATGTCCCTTACTGTTGCCTCAGAGGCTGCTGTGCCCCTGGTGGAGTGTGCCCTGAGCTGCACAGCAGGTTGATGACCAGCCTGTCCACAGCAGAGTCTAATACCAGAGACCAATCAATGGGAAAACTCTCTTGGTAGCTGGTCTTCCTCTGCCTACATTCTCATAGGTGAGGAACAACTGAGAGGAAGAGTCTCTGCACTGCCTAGTATGCAGTGGTTAGTAAGACAGAGCTCTTTTACAATTCAAGCTGAGGAGCTTTTTGCTCACTAAGAGTAGATTTCTCGGAGAGGAAGACAGAGTACTGGACTGGTTTTAGATGGAACTCTGAAACCACCTTAGGCAGAAACTTCCTATTCGTCCAGAGCTCAATTTTTTCATTGTAAGGAATGATGAAATTAGCTGCAGTGCACAGGGCCTGTACCTCTGGAATTCTTCTGGCAGATGTAATGGCTACCAGGAAGACCTACTTCCATGTCACAGACTTGATATGTGCAGTGGCCAAAGGCTCAAAGCAAGGCTTCATGAGACTGGCAATGCAGAGAGTCAGGCTCCAAGGGGGAACTGGCTCCCTGACTGAAGGCTGGAGGTGCAAGAGGCCTTTAAAAAACTGCTTGAATATGGTGTGGAAAAAAAAACTATTTCTTTCTTTCCCACAGAAAATAGGCATAATTGTGGTCAGGTGTAGCTTGAGGGCCTGACGCCTGTAGATGTACTAGGAAATCCAGCAGCTGAGGGTCTGCTGCTGTAAGAGGGTTGTCCCATTTTGCTCTTGTACCAGAGGGGAAAACTGTTTCCATTTGACTGCATATGTCCCTTCTTTGTGTTAGTTCCAAGTACTGAGATGATGGAAAACTAACTCCTCAAGAGTCAGGCCTTAAGGTGAAGAGAGTGTACGTCAGGATAATGCACTCCTGTCTGAGGAGGGTCAGCAGAGAGTGAGTCAGCAGCAGGTGAATGGGCCTGCTGCAGGATAGTGCAGGAAGGAGAGGTTATCAGGCTTGCCTGGGCCAATCCGGAGCCACCAGAATCATTGATGCAGGCTGCTGTCCGAGTTTCAGAAATACACTGAGAATCATGAGAAAAGGAGGGGATGCATATAGGGACCTCCCTGACCAGACCAGGACCAAGGCATCCAGGGGAAGCGATCCCAGGACTGGGGGCCTGCAACAGTACTGAGGAAGCTGGAAGCTGAGGAAGGAGGTAAACAGATCCACTTCTGGAGTGCCCAACCACCTGAACACTGTGGCTAGTGCTTGTTTCTTCGGAGTCCATTCACTCTGGCCTTGACTGATGTGACAGAGCATCTGCCAGAGTATTGTGTTTGCCTGGGAGGAGAACAGCTAAAAGGCTGACTCCCAGGGCGAAGGCGAGAGACCAGATTTATACAGCCTGCAAACAGAATATTCCTGATCTGGTCTACTCTGCTTGTTTGTGAAAATGTTTGACTTTGTAGTCTGTCCTTTTATGACAGGAGCAAATGCTTTGATAGCTAGAAAGATTGCTCAGAGTTCCAAAAGATGTATGTGTACCTGTGACTCTTGGAGTCTAGGTGCCACTTACTGAGGCACTGTCCAGAGGTGCTCCCCGCCACAGGAGGGAGGCGTCCGAGATGATCACTTTTATGGGACGTGGAGCCTGGGAGGGAAGAAAAAATTACTCACCTTAGTAATGTTGTTTCTTCTACTGGAGTCTTGCTATATTCTGACATATGCAGTGAGTCCCAACCTTCAAACTGCCCCGGAGATGAAAGTTAAAACTTTCCATGCCAGGCATGGAATGCTGAGCTCGAGCTCGGTTGAGACTCTGTCTGTTGTTCTTCAAACTCAAACTGTCAGATCTTTACGAGCTAAACTCACTAAGGTCCTGTGTGGAAGCTGTAAACCTACACTAGCCAACTGGCTATCAAACATAAAACACATTTTTTGGTCCCAAAACAAAGACTCAAGTCAGGAGACCCAAAAATGAAAAACATAACACCAACTCACCCCAAGAAAGGAAGGGGTGAAACAACGAGGTGGGCATCTACTAAGTGCCAACGCTGAACTGCCCACCCACATCCCAAAAACAGGTTCTGAGAGGGGCAGGCAGGGGGGGAGCTCAGAATATAGCAAGACTCCATTAGAAGAAACAACATTACTAAGGTGAGTAATTTTTTCTTCAAACAACATGAAGTCTTGCTATATTCTGACATATGCAGACTACAAAGCAGTACCTCCATGGAGGAGGGACAGAACCTACTTAGGAAATAGGCTCTGAAGCACAGCTGTGCCAAACCGAGCATCACTCCTAGCCTGGATGTCCAGGGAGTAATGCTTTGTAAAAGTGTGAACTGTTTTCCAGGTAGCTGCTTGACATATCTCTAGAATAGGGATGTCCCTGGCAGCAGCCAGGGAAGCAGCTGTACCTCTGGTAGAGTGAGCCCTCAGGCCTGAGGGAGGAACCTTACCCAGTTTTTCATAGCAAAACTAGATACACGAGAAAATCCACCTGGCAATGGATCTTTTAGTGGCAGGTTTCCCTTTACCAACCTCACCATAAGTGAGAGGGAGTCAAACCTGTGACCCTTGGTATGCTCTATGTAGTAACTAAGGGCTCTTTTCACATCTAAACTGTGCAGTCTCCTCTCGCCAGAGGAGGAGTGGTCAGTGAAGTACACTGGAAGAGACATAGATTGATTAAGGTGGAAATCTGAAACCAGCTTAGGCAAGAACGTCCTGTTAGTCCTGAGGACCACCTTATCTCTATGAAAGGAGATAAAATCAGGCTCCACTGACAAAGCTTGTAACTCACTTATGCATCTGGCAGAGGTGATGGCTACCAGAAACACAGTCTTCCAAGTCAAGTACTTAAGCTCTGCTGAAGATAAAGGCTCAAAAGGGGGTTGCATAAGCTGAGCAATGCAAACATTGAGGTCCCAGGCAGGGGCAGGGTCCATGAATGGAGGGTTGGTGTGAAGCAATCCCTTGAAAAACTTGGAGAAAACAGGGTGAGCTGAGAGAGAAGAGGGCTTACCTGCTGAAATAAAAGCAGACACAGCTGCCAGATGCACTTTCAGTGTAGCTGGTCTCAGACCCAAGCTATTCAAGTGAACCATATAATAAAGGACTGTGGGCAGATCAGCAGATTCTGGGGAAATATGCTTCCCAGAGCACCATATGGAAAATCTTTTCCATTTAGAATTATAAGTAGCCCTGGTGGAAGGTTTTCTAGAAGCCTTCAGGATATCCAATACACCTTGGGAGAGGTGTAGATTAGCAAACTCTAACTCTTCAAGAGCCAGGCCTTGAGATTGAGAGATTTGAGGTTTGGGTACCAAACCCTCCCCTGAGCACAGGTTAACAGGTTGTAATTCCTGGGAAGACACAGGGGAAGATGGACTGCTAAGGACAGTAGGAGTGGGTACCAGAGCTGTCTGGCCCAGCTGGAGCAATCAGGATCATCTTGCAGGGTTGAGATCTGATTCTGACTAGCACTTTGAACAGGAGAGGGAAGGGAGGAAAAGCATAGAGAAACTTCCCTTCCCAATTGAGAACTAAGGCATCCAGGGGGACTGAGCCCAACACTGGGGGCCTGCAGCAAAAAAGGGGAAGTTGGTGATTGTCTGGGGCTGCACAAAGATGCATCTGCGGGGTGCCCCATCTGGAAAATATCACCTCCAAGACCAGGGGATCCAGTGACCATTCGTGATGGCCCTGGGAAATCCTGCTGAGAGCATCTGCCAGGACACTGTCCTTTCCTGGGAGGTGAACTGCCATGAGGGAGGTGTTCAGGGAGTAAGCCAGAGACCACAACTTCATTGCTTCGGTGCACAAGGCCGTAGACCGAGTGCCTCCTTGCTTGTTGATGTACCACATTGTGGTGGTGTTGTCTGTTCTGACCTGTACAGCTTTGTTCTGAACAGATTTGGAAAAAGCTTGAAGTGCTAGAAATACTGCTCTGAGTTCCAACAGATTGATATGGAGCAGAGATTCCTGAGGGGACCACAACCCATGGGTGGTGAGGTCGCCCATGTGAGCCCCCCACCCCAAGAGGGAGGCATCTGTAGTAAGGATTAAAGTGTGAGACTCAGTGACAAAGGGAACCCCTTGTCTCAGATTGTTCTGATCCTGCCACCACTGTAGGGCCTGGATAAGGGTTCGAGTTACTGGGATCAGTTTGGTCAGAGGGTCCTTCCTTTGAGACCAAAAGGCTCTCAAATGGAACTGAATGTCCCTCATCTGAAATCTTGCTCCCTGCACTACTGCTGTAGAAGCAGCCATGTGCCCCAGGAGCTTAAGAAAATGCCCTGCTGGTCGAGACATGCAGAGTGAATGAGGAGGCCAGAGAGACCAGGGTCCTTGCCCTGTCCAGAGGAAGGAAGGCTCTGGCCTTCTCTGTGTCTAGCTCTGCGCCTTTGAAGGTGAGGAGCTGGACAGGCTCTAGAACTGATTTTGGAAGATTTAGAAGGAAACCCAAAGAAGTGAGCAGTTGCTGAGTTATCTGTAAGTGTAACTTGACTTGGTCTGGGGACTGGCCTACTATGAGCCAGTCGTCCAGGTAAGGGAAGATAGCAATTTTCTGCCTTCTTAGAGAAGCAACTACTACTGCCAGGCATTTTGTGAATACCCTTGGAGCAGAGGTGAGGCCAAAGGGCATTGCTCTGAACTGGTAATGGCCTGAGGGCAACTCGAACCTGAGGTACTTTCGATGGGAGCTTCTGATAAGAATATGGAAGTAGGCATCCTTGAGGGCCAGAGACACTAGCCAGTCCCCTTGCCTTAGAGAGAGTAGAATAATTCCCAGAGTCACCATTTTGAAATTTGGTTTTAAAAGGTGCTTGTTTAAGTATCTGAGATCCAGGATGGGCCGCCATTCTCCTGTCTTTTTTGGGGTAAGGAAGTACCTGGAATACAATCCTTTGCCCTGGTGTAGGGGTGGAACCCTTTCCACAGCTCTGAGAGCTAGGAGGGAAGAGACCTCTGCCTCTAAGGCAAGTGCCTCTGATGGATTTGCAGGTAGAAAGGATCTGGTTCTCATCTTTGGAAACTTTTTGAAGCTAAGAACCAGTCCCTGGCTTACTACTTCCAGGACCCATTTGTCTGATGTCAGAGACTCCCAGTCCTGGACAAAGTAAGCCAGCCTGCCCCCTACAGGTAGCTGAGAATCGGCCCTGGCAACCCCATCAGGGTGCCTGCTTGGCAGGGGCCTTGGGCTGAGGGGTGGAAGCAGGCCTGCTTGTACCCTGTCTGCCTCTCCCTCTAAAGAACCCCCTCTGGGCATAAGCAGAAGAGGAGGCCTGGGCTTGGTAAAAAGGCCTATGAAAAGGCCTGCCCCTGCCCCTGGGAAGCTGCCTTTGAGGAGTGGCTTGCCTTTCCTCGGCCTGTGCACTCCTATAGGTGGTCCTATACTCATCCATTTTCTTCATGTAATTCTCTGTCTGCTTCCCAAACAGAGAATTACCCACAACAGGCCTTAGTCTGGGTATCCTGTGACAGGTTAGTACATCTGAGGCAAGCCATTCTTCCAAGTGCCACAGATATAGCCATGACTCTTGATGACACATCATTTGAGTCCACTGCAGCATGGAATTGCACCTTGGATGCCTCGATACCATCAGCAGCCACTTGCTCCAGCTCCTTGGCAAGCTGGCCAGGGACCTGTTTTGCTAAAGCCGTGACAGTGTCCCATCTGGATTTCTGATATCTAGCCACATAAGCCATATAATTCGCCTGTCTGAGTCCCAAGGATGCTGCCATGTACTGTTTCTTTGCCATGGCATCAATCCTCCTGGAGTCCTTGTCTGGGGGGTGTGAAACCAAGGGAATATTTGCCTTGTCACAGGCTGCAGCCTGCACTACCCCAACATGGCTGCATTGTTGTGTAAGGAACTCCGTATCAGAGCCTGACAATGTGTACCTCTTGTCCATTCTCTTATCCACAGGAGGTATAGTGTTAGGAGTTTTTAGAATTTTAAATGTCTGTTTCCCAAAAGATTTATGCAAGGGAACAGACAGCCTCCTAGACTCTGGGATATCCATCATTTCTGCAAAGTCAGGCTCCTCTTGATCAGTCATAGCTTCCTCCATAGGGAGCTGGAGGGTTTCAGCCACTTTTCTATAAAACATAAAATGAGAAGGGGACTCAGAAAGCCTAGGAGGAGACACTCCAGAAGGTCTGTCTGGGCACATCCAGACTTTCAAATCCACATTCACTCTCCTCATACTCCTCTTCCCCCTCCTCCGGTTCATAATATTCCTCTAAATCATACTCTTGAACCGGTGGAACCGGCCGAACTGAGCGCCTACCTGATGGTGCCGGTTCGGTCGGAACCGGGGAAAGCGACTGGACAATTTTGATCGCTTTGGCTATTTCTTCAGCGGTTGGAGAGGAAAGTTTTGGCTCCACACCAGCTGATTTTCTAGTCCTTTTTGCTGGAACCGACTCCTCAGAGTTGGATCTACTTTTCCCCGAAGAAGTCTCGCCCTGGTCAGAGGGCACTCCTTCTGGTTCAGTTTGAACTGAACCGGGCTGGCCATCCAGGTTCAGCGGACTTTTTGGTCTCCCTTTCCCTGAGCCTACCAACTCTCTTTTCCTGGGTAGCTGCAAGAAAATTTTTACAAATCTGGCAGTCTGCAATGAGGTGGTCAAACCCCAGACAATAAACACAGGTGGTGTGGGGATCAGCCTTGGCAAAGACTTCCCCACACACACTACAGTGTTGAAACCCAGTGGGCCCGGTTTTTCTTTTGGGTTTCTCAGACACAGTGCCAGTCCGATCCAAACTTACCCTTTTATGGCAATCCGCCAGGCAAGACCCTCTTATCGGTTCCCAACCGTGTCACGGGTCGTGGAAAAAAACACAATAAAATCTGTTTTTTTTAGAACCGATAAGAACCGGTAACCACACTCTAAAAGTACAATTTAAGATTTTTTAAACAACTTGATCGGTTCAAACCGAACCGATGAACCGTTTACAAGTTCCACATAGAATAGAGTAATATATAATCTATCTAGTACTCACAAATACCACAGACAGAGACTGAACCGACAGGTTACGGTTTAATTTCGGTCGAAAACCGAGAAAACGGTACTTTAACCGACAAAATGAACCGAGCAGAAGGAGAAATCTCCAGAGCGACTGTTCAGTGAGGCGTAGTAAAGAATCTGACGGTTTGAGTTTGAAGAACAACAGACAGAGTCTCAACCGAGCTCGAGCTCAGCGTTCCATGCCTGGCATGAAAAGTTTAACTCTTTTATCTCCGGGGCAGTTCAAAGGTTGGGACTCACTGCATATGTCAGAATATACCAAGACTTCATGTTGTTTGAATCTCCGCTACCAGGTTCGCAGGGTTCTCTGGCAGAGGTCTCAGGTTTGAAAAATTGTTGCTTTTTTTTCTTTTATAAAGAGACCAGCGAGCTATAAGGAGGCTTGCGGGTGTCGCATTCTGTATCTGAAGCCAGGGACTACAGCAGGCATTGAAGCCATGTGTCCCAATAGACTGAGGAAATGTCAAGGTTATGAGATTTGCTCAGGACTGCATCATATACTGAACAAATGAGGGTTAATGATTCAAACCCAGTCAAGCGCCTGCTGGCTCGCTGTCCCTGGATGAAGGAATCTGCCACGGAGGGACACCTTGAATTCTCACCTTTTAGATTTACCAGGGAACCCAGAGACTCCAGAGTGAGCCCTGTAAGGGTACCTGAAAAGGAGTCTTTGGCATTATGAGCCAATTGGCAAAATAGGTGTAGCTAGGAACGCCCCAATTCCTGAGGTGTGCTGCTACCACTGCCAGGCACTGTGTAAAGACTCTTGGGGCCGAGGGAAGCCGAAGGGCTGCAGTGAGCCCACAACTGAGAAACTGCCTGTGAGACCTCATTATGGGTATATGGAAAAAAGGAGCCCTTTAGAACCAGGTAGGCTAGCCAGTCCCCCTACAGTAAGTACGGCATGACTAGTAACAAAGTGACCAAACTGGAATTTGGGTTTTAACAGCAAGATAGGTCGTCACTCCCCAGTTGTCTTTCCGTGTCAGAAAATACTTGGAGAAGAGGCCCTTATCCTTTTTGTGGACCGGGACCCTCTCCACCATTCACAGAGCTAGAAGTTGTTTTTTTTCCCCTCTCACTCCAACAGTAATGCCTGTGTTGGGGATAGAGACTTAGACAACTGGGTATGCTTGCGGTCTGCCTACACTAACGTCAGGGCTTAGACTGCGAAGCTGCTGGCTGGGTAGAGATAACCACCGTTGGCCCCTTCTGCCCTCTGGGAAAATAACCTTTGCCCCTATTGCCCTTGGGAGAATTTCCACGGGGCAGGAGGTCTTGCAGTCAGATGTTCTGGAATCTAACAGTGTGATTTGATCACAGGGAAAGTCCATGGCCTTAAAGTGGGTGTCAGGGGTAGACCAGTAGTTCTTAGCCATACTAAGCGCCTCAGAGCAATGGCATGGGTCATGGCTCTGGAGGCAGCATCCTTGTTGTCATCTGCCCTATGGAATTGTACTACACTGCTTCCAGTGCAGGTTAGCTGTTTCCACCAGCTCCTGCACCCTAGAATCAGGACAGAATTCTGCAATGTTTTTTTTTTGTTTTTTTTTTTCATATTTGGCCAAAAAGCCATATAGGAAAAAATTCTGACAAGCACCTGTAGCTATGAAATCTATTTTCTGGAGTCCTTGTCCGGGGGGTAAGGAGGACAAGGAGACCCCAGCTTTCTCACAAGCTGCCTGCTGCACTATACTCTGGTATGTACAGAAAGGCACTCAAGCACTGTTGTTAAACAATAGGTACATTTTTGTATTTATTTATTATCATTTCCAGCCTGCTAGCCAACCCCTCCATAGAAGTGGAGGTTTGGAGCAATTTTGTGATATTTTTATTTATATTTTTTCATTATAGATGGGCACGACCAGTATTTTAGGAGGTGGAAGACCTTTCATCTCCCTATAAGTAGAACTCTTGTACTTGGACCTTTAATTTTGGGTAAAAAATAACCCAAAAAACTAACAAACAAAACGAAAAAAAATAGCGTGTTTGTCTGAGTTAACTGAACTGAATGGTTATCTGAACAGTTATCTAGGTGTAAATCTCAGGTGAGCTAGTTCTACTTTTATAGGCACAGGATTTGACTGACAACAGGAACTTCCTGTTTGGGAGCAGGAAGTGAGTGATCACAGAGCCACCAAAGACCCACCATCCTAGAAGGGCAAGAGTAGCTCTTTGGCCCCCTCTAGCTGCTGCAGGCCTGCCTCTGAGCAAGTAAGGGGTCTACTGAGAAATATAGGATATTCTTGTCACAGAACAGGACAATCAGGAGCTTAAACGGCACAGAGGCAGAAAGTAAGCAGAGAGAGAAGAGAAAGAAAAAAAAAATAGGAAAGAGTAAGAATTCCAAACAACAGTTAAGGGGCCAGAAATAAGACATGATGGGAGTGGTGCAGTGCAGTGGCTGTGGAGCAGCAGTCTTCCTGGAGACGTTCTGGAGGGTGCGGTGTTGTCCCATCTGCAGGCACCTCTCTGGGCTGAGGGAGGAGGTTGCTCATCTCCAGGCTGAGTTGGCCAGGATTTGTGGAACCTCCTCCTCCATCCAGGGACCACCAGTGCTACTGCCGTTTCCTCAGAGGTTGCCAAGAAAGAGGAGCGGTTGGACCACAGTGGGCTCAGGAAGGGTGAGGGTGGTGGAACAGAGGCGCATCCCTCCAGTTGTACCTCACCACAATTCCTATGCCATTCTGGCAAAGTGTAGTTCGTCTATGAAGGCACCTGCAGTGGAGACCAAGGAGGATGCTGGGAACCTCCACAAAGGAGACCCACAGGAGGGTGGCATGGGACCCCAAAGGGGAAGGAAACAACTCCTGGTGGGGGACTCCATTGTTAGGAAGGTAGAACTGGGGGAGGAACGGAAGAGGGAGGGAGGTAAGGTGCCTGCCTGGCGCCATAGCTTGGAGGGACAGGGAGCGAATCCTCAGGATTGCTGGAGCAGCTGCAAGCCATTGTCCACCTAGGGACAAATGACCTAACTAAGAAAGGGATTAGAGCAGTGCAGGAAGAGTTTATGGAATTGGGGAGGGGCCTTAGACAAGTAGCACGCATTGTAACCTTCTCGGAGGTGCTGCCCATCTATGGCGGAGGAGAGGCTAGGGTGTTCTGCACCACGGGATTCAATCAGTGGTTGAAAAACTGGTGCAGAGCTCAGGGATTTGGCTTCATTGGGGACTGGGGGTCCACCTGGAGTGATGCAAGCCTATACTGGCATGATGGGCTGCATCTGTCCAGGAAGGGAACCAGGATCCTAGGTGATAGGTTTAAATGCTTCATTGGCAAGCATTTAAACTAGCCAAGGGGGGCACTGGAAAGGAGCAGGGACATCCTAGCCCCCAAAAAATCACGTAGAAAAGTCACGGTAAACACCAACATAGAGGTGGCGATAAGGAGAAGGGCAGGGGTAAATGGGGAAAGTGACAAAGGCAAGAAGGACAGGGATGGTGCAAAAAGGAGTAAGGCCATCAGGAAATGGAGGGTAATGAGTACCAATGCCCATAGTCTGGGCAACAAGCTCCCTGAGCTGGTGGCCTTGAAGGAAGAGGGATGCCTGGATATCGTAGCAGTCACAGAAACAGGGTACACAGAGAACCATGACTGGGATATTAACATACCAGGGTACATAACCTACAGGAGAGACAGGAAGGAGAGAAGGGGGGGGGGAGGAGTAGCTCTCTATGTAAAGGAAGGGATAAAAGCAACTGAACAAAAGAGTAAACAGACACATAGAAACAATGAAACAGACTTTGACGGCAGATAAGGACCACTTGGCCCACCTAGTCTGCCCATCTCCCTACCTACTGGATAAGCTGCAGATTCTAGTTAACCAACAGCCTACTTCCTGCCACCCCCCAGTACAATTGCCTTGTGTCTGTCCCATGCATGTTTGAATTCCCCCACTGTTTTAGCCCCAACAACCTCCCCAGGAAGGCAGTTCCACGCATCCACCACTCCCTCTGTGAAAAAAAATTTCCTCACATTACCCCTGAGCCGTCCCTCCATTATCTTTAAATTGTGTCCCCTTGTTCTTACACATGTCTTTTTCTGAAAGATGCTACCCTCCTGGACTTTGTTGATTCCCTTGAGGTACTTGAACGTTTCTATCATGCCCCCGTCCCTCCTTTCATCAAGGGTATACATATTAAGCTCTCTCAGTCTCTCTTCATATGGTTTCTGATGCAGACCCTGCACCATTTTAGTTGCCCTCCAATGGGACTGCTTCCATCCTGTCTATGTCCTTGCGTAGATGAGGTCTCCAAAACTGCACACAGTACTCCAGATGGGGTCTCACCAACTGTCTGTACAGAGGGATAACCACTTCCCTTTTTCTACTTGTGATGCCCCTTCCTATGCATCCCAGTATCCCCCTGGCTCTCCTTACTGACTTCTCACATTGCTTACCAACCTTTAGATCATCTGATAAGACTACCCCCAAGTCCCGTTCCATTTCTGTTGTTGTTAGTACCTCCTCTGCTATTGTTTACTCTTCTCCTGGGTTTTTGTTTCCCAGGTGCATTACTTTGCACTTCTTTGCATTGAATCTAAGTTGTCATATATCTGACCACTCCTCCAACCTTGCCAAGTCCCTTCTCATCCTTTCTACTCCCCCTTGTGTATCAACTCTGTTACAGATCTTTGTATCATCTGCAAAGAGGCATACCTTTCCCTCTGGACCCTCTGCAATGTCACCTATAAAGATGTTAAAGAGGACTGGACCCAGTACTGAGCCCTGAGGTACTCCACTAGTGACCCCCCTTTCTTCGGAATGTGTTCCACTCACTATTACCTTCTGTGTCCTGTTGTGCAGCCAGTTTGCAACTCAGGCTACCACCCTGGGACCCACTCCCAGGCTGGCTAACTTGATGATTAATCTTTTGTGCGGGACTGTGTCAAATGCCTTGCTAAAGTCTAGATAGGCCATATCCACAGCACCTCACTGATCTATTACTTTGGTCACCCAGTCAAAGAAATCTATTAGATTCGTTTGACATGACCTTCCTGCTGTAAATCCATGCTGCTTTGGGTCCTGTGCCCCTCTGGCCTCATTTTACCTAAATTTTACCTGTGCAGACAATGCTGAATATACTTTGTTTTTTCTTTATTCTTTAAGCTGCCCGTTGCTCGCTACTGGCTTTCCCAGGAAGAACAGGAGCATTTTTATCTTGACAGAGTTTCTTTTCAGCCACTTTATCGGCAGCTTGATCAAGCTTCTTTTTTTTTTTTTTATTTGTTCATCAATTTTATTATTTTTTAATTTGTGAGGAATTTCATCAGCTCCTTTGGAAGCTTTATTTTTAGGCTGGGATCTGGAGGCTTCATCAGCACCCCTGCTCACATTTTTATTGCTACTGCTTTAGATGGCCCCTCATCAGTAGCCCTTGATTTTTCCTCAGCCATAATTATTAAAGTCTCTTAGCTCTGCGTCAGTTTTGAAAAGAGAACCCACTATCTAGACCACAAACAACTGAACACAGGTTTCTGTGAAATGTCGCGAGGCCAGTTCAATAAACTCTATTTTATAAAACTTTTTTTTTTAAATAATATTGCTGGGATCTATACCAATGCCTATCTTATAGAAAACCCAGCAATACCAGTCAAACTGCACACAGGTTTCTGTTGATGCTGTGAAACCAGTCCCATGACAGATGACACTTTAGGTCCAGTTTTATTTAATTATGGGATTCTCTGAGCTTGCCAATCATCAGAGAACCCCAGCAGTAACTGTCAAATTTTAAATTCCAATTGGTTGACTCATGGTAAAACCCACGAGGTCTGAGATACAAATTAAGGCAAAAGACAAGAATTTGACGGTCCATCATGAGTTGCGTTAAAAAAGTAAAGAACCACCGAAATTAAGTAGCTGCGGTAAAAAATTAACATAATTTAAGCAGATGCGGTAAAATAATGTAAAAATGACGCAACTGCGTGAAAACACATAACTGCTAACACAAAACATAAATTTACACTCGACACACTAAAAAAATTAATTTATGAGGAAACCTTTATCAAGATAGGCACTTGGTAGGCTATCAACAAGGCAAGTTGAGAGACATCTCAGGGGGCAATGTTGCTCATTCAGCAGAGAAAAAATTCTGAAGCCCTTTAGGCTGCTCTCACTCAGCTCACTCCCCTCCTATTTTTTGATTGGCTGAGGCCCAAGCTAATTTAAATAAATTCTCTTAAAGGCATACCTCCGGGGCAGTTGCACCTAGCCAGCTAACTGCTATTGTTACTGATGCTAAAGGACTTCTGGGGTAAGAAGTATGATCTACAAGGCACCAGAAACAAAGGTTAAAACTAATGATCAAATCTCATCATTTATACAGTTACAAAGAGGGACAAGGCAGGGTTGCTCACTCTCTCCTCTGTTCTTTACATTATTTACAGAACCTCTTGAAGAAATAATTAGAAAACAGAAGGAATTACAATACACAATACAATTCACACAATTTATCTACATGCAGATGACATCTAAATATATTTGAATGATGCATTTCCTCTTTGACTCCATTAATGGAAATAATTAAATTTTTCATAATTTCGAGATACAAAGTTAATCAAAGTAAAACAGATTTAATTCATATACAAAAGGAGATATGTAACAGAGCTTCAATGATTAATAATATATAGAATAACAGATATGGAAGTGTGCTTAACGAGAATGTAATGGTTGCCCGAAGTGTGGGATGTACATAAACCCCAAGGGAGAAGCCCGAGGGGTGTATTAAAGCATCCCACACCAAGGGCAACCATTAAATTTGAGTTTTATCAGACATCCCCATCTTTAACTTTTTTATAATTGCTGTTCAGCAATTTTTTGCCATAATAATTTTACTAGTTTCTCACAGATACACTCTCTCTCTCTCGCTCTTATAGACAGTCTTTCATTTTGTAAAGTTTTTGATTTATTTTTTTTGCAGCATTTTTTATTTATCTGGGTTCTGGTTTGTCCCCTCCCGACGGCACTTACCTCTGAAGCACGTCCAAGCCATTCCCAGTGGCAGTTTTTCTCCAGTGCGGCTCTGAAATCCCTGGTGCGGTTTTTGAATGGCAGGCTCAGTCAGATACATCATGATGCACTTTAAATAAGGGAGAAAAATGTTTTTTTAAAAAAATTACAGAGGGAGAAAAACTACACGTGCTCTCATTGTGTGGCTCCTCGCTAAGCAGGATGGAGTCACCGCCATGTTTCTGTAATTAGTAAGCCCGCCCAGGAGGAGTAAAGAGCCAATCGGGATGCAGCTCTTGTTTCACTGACATGGCGCGTGTTTGCCATTATAACCCAAAGGTTATAATGGCAAATTATAACTCAGTCAGACAATGCAAAAAATTGCTGACCAGTTATTATACACCAATAAAAACTAAAGTTTAAATATATATGACTATATATATATATATATATATATATATATATATATATATATATATATATATATATATATATGAGTGTATATATATATATATATATACACAACACAAAATAAAAATCAACTATTTAATCTAAGTTATGAATCAGTATTACAAAAATGTATGATGATTAGATAGATGAATATCTCTTCCATTAACACTTGTAGGAAGAATAAACACAATAAAAATGAATATTCTTCCAAAACTACTTTTCTTGTTTCAAGTTATTCCTACACTGATTCCCCCAAAAGTTTTTCAAAATATAGAGAATAAAATGAAACTTTTTTTTTTTTATGGTGAAATAAAAAGTCAAGGGATTTCAATTAAAAAATTAAATGCACCTAAAACAAAGTTAGCTTTAGGACATCTGAATTTTCAGTGGTACTACTTTGCTGTTCAGATAGAACAAATAAAAAAATGGTTTGAAAAGAGTGAACAACTAAGTTGGAAACAAACAGAAGAGGCTTATACTCCACTTAAGGACATTATAGAACCAAAAAAATGAAAAGAACAATCAGACGTGTTCGGCAACAACGGAGCTTTGTGCAAAGGTATGGCAGAAAACACATGAAATTATTAAACAAAAGAAAATAATCTCACCTTTTATGTATGTACATAAAGTATATAAGAAGTACATCTAATAAAACCCCAAGCCACTAATAACAAGTTAGCACACCCCCATTAAAATCTAGACACTGGTACCCACATATTGGCATGCCATTTACTTCACAAAGGTTGGTACCATGCTTGGCGTTATGATGTATACCAGGCTTATTTCTAGAGAAAGAGAGGGGTGGGGGTAGAAGAACAAAACACATGAATCTTGTGTAAAAATTACAACCCAGGAACATGGTGGAGGCTGCTAGGCATATGCTAGATCAAAACTGCTGGGGCCTCAGTAAATCCAACAACCAGAAGCAATAATCAGGATGTCCAGAACAGGAACTGGGATTATGCAGTATGGCTTTATTTCACAGATGGGAAACTAAAGTAGTAGTGGATCCCCATGGGTCGGTCAAAGCAGGACAGGTGCATTTCACAAACTCTGTGCATGCAGTACAGTTTGAGTACACACAAAGCATCTTCTTCCCATTTGCCAGTGGTGCATATAGTGGACACCTGGCCACGCACCCGAACATTTTCCTCCCAGGAGTGCACCTATTGTGAAACTAGGTCACTCAGAACTCTTCTTCGAAAACAGGTGCAATTATGTGAAACTCAGCCACACACCTAAACCTGCAGCACTGGCCTTTGCTCATGTAAAAACTGGTGCCCTTTATGAACCAGTAAGCCTGCCTCGTAAGCTTTCAGATGGCGTTCCTCCCACCCTTTCTCCCAACCGACTGTCTCTGCTATTCTTCAGGGTTGCACCATTGAAACCCCATTCCGCACTGAAATGCTAGAGGTCCCACACTTTACATTTCAGTCACTTACTGGGGTGACCAAAGTATAAACTGTACTCTCCTGGGTGAAGTTTACAGAAATTCACTCTCCTGGGTGAACTAGGGGCACTGACAGGTGCATTCTAGCCTTACCTATGGGCGCACACACCCCAGAAAATAATCCCCCTAAATGTGTGGAGAACTCGTCTTCTTAGAACAGCACTCACAAACCAGTTGTCCCATCCACTGAGAATGGAACAACAAAAGGTGGCACCTCTCCTGGGTAGTAAGTCAAAAAACAGTCTCTCAAGCTATTTTCCAAGGCAGTTGAAACACACAAAGGATCTTCAAGGGATTGCCCCTTGAACCCACTGAGGAAAAGCAGTTCCTTCCACTTGACCGGGAGTAGAAATCAGGAAATCCTGCTGTAGACAGGCTTCCACCACTTCACTGGAAGCTGGAAATTGTATTTCACTAGGGTGAGACATTATGGGCCCTCAACTCAGAGCCCAACTGGCAGTCCTTCTGCCACCCTCACCTCCACTCACAGCTACAACTCACAATACAGACTGAACTAACTGAACATTCTAAGTGAAAAGGTTATGCTGCTATGAGAGTTCCGAATGACCTAATCATTCTTCTCTCAGGCTAGCTGAGTAAACAATGCTGTCATTGTGTAAGAAGTCCCTAATGAGCTCCCTACCAGCTGCCTGCTACCTTCCTAACACCAATACTGATAGGATTCTAGCAACCCCAGGGGACTGGGTGGTTACACTAACATAAAAAAATAAAGTGCTTTTCAACATTTCAGAAAATAAAGGGGTATCTCAATTAAAACACCTCCATGAGGACAGAAATTTTATAAAGCTCAACAGCTTAGAGCAAAAATTGAATCCAGAACCCAGACATTTAGCTTACTTACAAATAAGAGACTTTATTAGGGGAAAAAACAGACACATTTAATGAGTTATCAATGTCATCGATAGAAAATGTATTAGTTGATAAAACCTCAGATAAAAAATGAATAGGAAAATTATATAAAATAATAGTAAATAATATAAACAAGCATTTGTTAATGCCGAGCATTCGCTTGCAGGTATTTGCAGTGGTATTTGGCACTTGGACATTGCGTAAAAAAAATCTGTGACAAAGAAGTACAAGCATTTGTCAGTGCCGAATGTTGCTTGCTTCTATGTGCTGTTTAGGTATTTGGAAGTCACTGGAGTGGAAATATTGAAAATTCGCAAACTTATGAGCGTGCGTATGAACTGCTCAACATACTCTCGTAAAACAGTCATTTTTAGGAATTTTTTCACCAAATTTTCAACATAGCCATTTTAAGACCCTGCTAATGAACAGTGTCACTGTGATTTTCTTAATGTGTCCCATACATTGATTTCGCATGACTGCGCCATTGTGCGCTACATGGGCTGAAACACGTTTTGGGCAGGATGTGAAAAATGACAGCTGTACTACTCATAAGAAGGTGTGGTAAAATGGCAATGTTGAAAATCTGGAGTGAAAATATTGAAAATTCGCGAACTTACCAGCGTGCGTAGGAACTGCGCAATGCACACTCGTAAAACAGTCATTTTTAGGAATTTTTCACCAGATTTTCAACACAGCCATTTTAAGACCTCTGCTCTTGAACAATGTCACTGTGATTTTCTTAATGTGTACCATACATTGAGTTCGCACACCAACTCGCCATTGTGCGCTACATGGGCGGAAACACGTTTTGGGCAGGGACGTGAAAAATGACAGCTGTACTGCTCATGAGGAGGTGTGTGGTAAAATGGCAATGTTGAAATCCGGAGTGAAAATATTGAAATTAAGAACTTACGCCACAAGTAAGCGTAGGGAACCGCGCAATGCATACCGTAAAAGTCATTTTCAGGAATTTTTTGACCAAATTATAAACACAGCCATTTTAAGACCTCTGCTCATGAACAGTGCCACTGTGATTTTCTTAATGTGTCCCATACATTGATTTCGTACACCGACTGCGCCACTGTACGCTACATGGGCGGAAGCACGTTTTGGGTGAGATGTGAAAAATAACAATGTACTACTCATAAGAAGGTGTGGTAAAATGGAAATGTTGAAAATCTGGAGTGAAAATATTGAAAATTCGTGAACTTACGAGCATGCGTAGGAACTACTCAACGCACGCTCGTAAAACAGTAATTTTTAGGAATTTTTTCACAAAATTTTCAAAATAGGCTTTTTGAGAGCCCACCTTATGAATGCTGGCACTGTTGTTTCGTTAATCGGGCCCGAAAGGTAATTTCGCGCAGTGACTGCGAAATCACCCTTCGGGCCTGAATAACGCCATGACAGTGACAGACTTCATGAGAAGGAGTTCCAAAAACCCCATGTTAAAAATTTGGTGCAAAAATTCCAAAAAATGCTTGAGATATGCAACAAAGTTGAAAAAAACTCATCTAGCCGATTACACAGCTTACCGGCATTTCCT
This sequence comes from Neoceratodus forsteri, assembly GCA_016271365.2. Taxonomy (NCBI): domain Eukaryota; kingdom Metazoa; phylum Chordata; order Ceratodontiformes; family Ceratodontidae; genus Neoceratodus; species Neoceratodus forsteri. The sequence goes on along the minus strand of CM028138.1, from coordinate 612,829,731 downwards.
CAGTTCGTGGTCGGCTTTGAAGAGTGCAGACGTGTTCCCGGTCCAGCGATGATCGTCGCGCCGAGCTCTGGAGGTATGTATGGGGTAAGGGGGGTGTGGGGAGGCAGGGTGCGCAGTGGGTGGGTGCGGGTTGTGGGGCGGGAGACCGTGTGGGATCGTTTTTAATTTACAGGGTTTTTTTTTAAATTGACGACGCTGGGACGCTTGCCACGCTGGGGTGGGCTCCCAGCGGCAGAAGGATGGCTGGGGGCCTTGGAGCCGACGGGCGACTGGGCACCTCGGCCGGCAGACGACCAGACGTTTGCCACGCTGGGGTGAGCTCCCAGCGTAGCAATCAAGATTTGGGGCGACGCTGCCAGCACACAGCAGTGGTTTTCTTTGAAGAGACGACCACCGCTGTCATACACAGCACCACATCGATTGGTGCAGGACCACCATGCCAGCTTAACGGAGCAGGGGATTGCACAGGACAGGCACACCTCCAAAGCGTCCCATTCTCCCAAGACGTTCCTTGCGCACGCGCGCAAGTGAACGTAAAAACGGACAGAAAGTCAGAGAGACTGGAAGTTTCAAAAAACAATAAACTAATACAAATTTAACTGAATACAATAAATGACATCAAGTGTATATGACTCCAGAAAGACTTCATAAGTTTAATACACTTGTTTATTCTAATTGTCCCAGATGCACAGACCGGACAGATCCACTTCTACATATGTTTATAACATGTCCCAAATTAAAAGAATACTGGGATTATATTGCACTAACAATAGGCAAGGTTATTGGAACAGACATCCCTTTTGATCCAGGAATTTTGATTTTTGGTAAACCTTTTCTGTCTTTACAGAACTGGTATAAGGAAATAGTGATTTTTTAACATTTGGCATTAATAAATGTGAAGAAACTGATACTGCAACACTGGAAAGATAAGAACCCACCTGTAATAAAAAATCTAGTTGAATCTTCTGGCTGATTGTGCCAAGTTAGAAACAATATTTTTACTTCCAGCCTGAACGTCTTTCACAATTTGAAGCTATGTGGGAACCTTTTCTCACACATCTAGCACAAATATAAAACACATTTCCCGAGCTATAAGAACAATAAACAGGTTAAAAGAAAGATAAGGAAAAGTTAGAGTCCCAAGCCAGCGAGCCCCCCCCCCCCAAAAGAAAAATGATGTGCTGACAATATCCCTTAGATCATTCATAAGGTAACAAGTCAACATCTGATTCCTTAAAAAAAAAAGATCTTTAATTTATTCAAGCAGCTAGTCAGACAAGATGACCACTTGCTATTCTAATGCCAATGGGACCCAAACCCACTAACCTAATAAAGTGAACCACTATTCCCTTAACTCATTTTCTCTTCACTTAATTACAGAATATGGACCACAGAGGGAATGTGGAGACATAAAAAAATGTAGCTGCATTTGACCTCACAAAAGCTGAATAATAAGATAAATCCGACATTTAAGTGATGTTTGTATATTTATTTTAACAGGGGTTGTCATTTTTATGTTCATCGTGTGTGCAAGTGCAGACGAACATGCTGATATGAGAGTTGCTACAGAGGGGTGCGAGAGGGGTGCGTCCACTGGGGAGCTCTGTTCAAGAGGCAGGTCAGTGGCAGACAATATCAGTAGGCAGGCTGCCGATGACTTGCTTTCTGTTTTTGGGGCAGAGTTGGCAAGGTTTTCAAAGGACAGAGCCAAACCAACAGTGACACGGCTCGGTCCTTTGATGTGTACATACACAGGCCTGGTCTTAGCATCATGCCAGCCATTCCCTCCCATTGCTGCTGTCTTCCCTGCTCCCTCCATTCCCGTTCGAGCCCCCCCCAACAAATCAATCCCTCCCACTGCCTCCCACTGCTGCTGTCCTCCCCCGTCTCTCGGTTCCCACTTAAGCCCCCCCCAGCCAATCAATCCCTCCCACAACTGCTGTCCTCTCCACATCCTCCGTTCTGTTTGAACCCCCACCCAACTGCAGCAAATCAATCGTTCCCACTGCTGCTGTCCTCCCCACTCTCTCAGTTCCCCATCTCCACTCCCAGTGTCCGGAAATGAAAACAAAATTGTTCCTGGTTAAAAAAAAAAGAAAACCATCCCCGATGTCTTTTTTTAAACCTGCAAAAAAGAAAACAGTCCCTCGTTGTCTCCCCCCATCCCCTTCATAACCATCTCACTCCCCGCAGCCCCTCCTTACCCATACTTACCTCTGGAGGTCAGAGGCAGTGATCTTCTGTGGACCGGGACACATCTGCACTCTTCAAAGCCCACCGGCAAACTGAAGATTTCAAGATAAGCCGAATAATGGGATTCAATGGGGGGTTTCAACTTAAATTAATATCTCAGCCATTTTTAGGAATTTTGTCTCCAAGTTTTCAACATGGGGTTCTTGGGACCCCACCTCCTCAACACTGTCACTGTCATTCCATTACTCTGTTCTGAAAGGTAATTTTGCGGCTGCTGTGCAGAATCACCTTTTTGGGACCGATTAATGAAACTACAGTGACACTGTTCACGAGGTGGGGTCCCAGAAAGCCTGTGTTGCAAATTTGGTGAAAAAATTCCAAAAAATGACTCCATTATAATAATATTTTAATATTTTCACCCCAGATTTTCAACATTACCATTTTTTCACACCTTCTTATGAACAGTAGAGCTGTCATTTTTTCATATCCTGCCTGAAACATGTTTTCATACCTGTGGCGCAAAAATCACCTTTCAGGACGAGTGAACGAAATGACAGTGGCACTCTTCATGATGTGGGCTGCCAAAAAGGCCATGTTGAAAGTTTGGTGAATCAACTCCAAAAAGTGGCAGAGTTACACCCTGTCATTTAAAATTTTCTACACACACGTGTAACTTTGACCATTTTTAATATTTTCACTCCAAATTTTCAATATAGCCTTTTTATCACACCACCTCATGACCAGTATAGCTGTGATTTTTTCACATCCTGTCCATCATACCTCTCAACTATACCACATTAAGAGGAACGTTCCTCATTTTACTTCACAAAAGCTCCCTGTTCCACATTGAGAGGACTTGTCCCACATTCAGTATTAACTTTTTAAAGCAAAAATCTATAGCAAATGATGCAAAAAATATATTATCAATTAATAACAGACTTTTTGAACATAAATGCAAACATTTTAACAGTGTTCTGAGCTTCCTAGGTAAAGATTTGATTAAGTGTTCCACATTTTGCTCATTTGTTCCACATTTTGAGCGGCAGTGTTCCACATTTGGGGGACAAAAGGTTGAGAGGTATGCTGACCATAATGTGTTTTCGCACTTGTGGCATGGAATGCCATTTTCCTATGGATTTAAAAATGTTTACCTACAGGGCTCATGAGATGGGGTGATAAAGACTATGTTCAACATCTGGGGTCAAAATACGAAAAATGACAAAAGTTATGGCCATTTACTAGTAACTGCGGAACTCACATATTTGCAGACCACATTTTTGTTTTAATTATTTGTACTGCTCCACAGCCCTCTCTATCTGGAGAGAGCTCCAGCCCCATCCCCCAATGTCCACCAGCTGACGCTGACCACTTACACTCAGGGCCTGCCCCCCCCAGCAGGGCCGGCGGGACCCCCTCCAAGACCAGATCCAGTATAGAGGTCGGTGCCATAACTGTTCAGGGGGTAGGCCCTGCAAGCTCCCTCCATCATCTGGGTTTCTCCTTTTCAGGGGCAAAGTGTGCAAGGATGCCGGCGACGGTGCTGCGCACACTCCCGTGCATGCACGCTGTCAGGCATCTGTCCCACCTTTGACTGGATGTCTGTAGCATCGATGTACCAGCCAGCACTAGGGGCAGGGTATGCACCTACAACTGGTCACCCCTCTCCCCGGAGAAGAAGTGTTTTCCCTGGGATGCTCAATCCTTCTCCTCCCCTGCCAACCCCCAGTGGTCCATGCTCGTTCCTGAAATCAGGTCACCAGTAAAATGCAAGGTGTGGCATTCAGCGCCTCAGCCTCACCGGGCTAGTGATACACCTCACATTTTAAACTTAGCCTTCTTGTTACCTGAGCTACTATATTCAAATGCTGTCCAAAATAGGACAGCCTGTCAAAACATAGCTTAGGCAGGGTTTCAGAGTCAATGTATTTCAATGGGATTTTCAACTTAGTGGCATAACTTGGCCATTTTAAAATATTTTTGCCCCAAATCTTCAACATATGTTTTTGGGGACCCCAACTCACGAACAATGCAACTGATGTTAGATAAATCTGTCCTGAAAGGTCATTTCAAAGTTGTTAGTAGTGTAAACCATTGACCAGTCCTGATTACGCTGGTCAGCTTTTAGTGATTCAAGATGCCCACGGATGAGTACCCTGGTAGTAACTGTTCTAGTAGGTGATTTAGAAAATTTTTTCAACCAATGAAACAAGACTGGGAAGTGGTCACTGAAGGCATCTGGGAGTATGGTTGTGTCAGATATATGATCTGGATGATCAGAGAGCACCCGGTCCAGTAAGGTACCTGTCCCAGTTTTATAGCTGATTCTAGTGGGGGACTCTACTAGCTGGGTGAGGTGAACTGCTGAAACTGCATCTTTGAAAGGGCTTGTGCCAGGAAAGAACCAACTGATACTGAAATCTCCTAACATGATAATTTCCAAATTAAGACTCCGAGCCAAAACACTCCAGGAGTGAAGCAAAGCAGGAGGCCGTCTGTCTGGGAGGAATATAAACTGAAAACACAGTAAGGGTTTTATTGTGTGTACCTAGAAGCACTTTTATAGCAAGGGCTTGCATATGGTCATCAGTTTTGGGCAGAGTTAGGACGAGACCTTGAAGGTTGTTTCGAAGGTAGATTGCACAACCACCCCCACGCTTCAAGAAATGATCCTGTCTAAAGACTGTGTAGCCTGGGATGGAAATTGAACCATCCGCTACTCTTAGAGAAAGCCATGTTTCTACGACTGAGAGGATGTCTGGGTTATGTTATAAGATCCATGCATTCAGTACGTACATTTTGGGGAGGAGGCTACATATATTAAGTGAGGCAATTGTAAGCAACTCAGCAGATGACTGCGAGTATGCCGTAAGTTGTGGAGGGCCAGGGCTGGGGTGAATACTGCCAGCAAGCAGCAGCAACAGTAAGGCCAGTCCACACAACTGTTCCTTTAACTGCTTGTTGCTGAGTTTGTGAAGCTTCCTCGGAGTTGAGCGCGCTTTACAGTTGGCTTGTAAGCTGAAGATCCCAGGGAGGAGTGCCAAAGTGGGTAGCCAGCTAGGGCGATGAAATGGCAACCCCCAGCCACCAGGGGAATGCAGGTTCCAAGGCACAGTAAGAGTTACAGCACTGGGATAAGGTGCTAGTACTATAAACATATAAATGATTACTATCCAATGTTAGCGAGGTAGATGTTAGAAACTTATCACTGGCAAGGTCAGATAGGGTCAATAGAGAGAGCAATATAATGCCCCTAGGAAACAGAGCCATTATAAGAGACATTATGATACCAAGGAGTGCATCAGCAAGGGCACACGCAAGGTCCCAAGCACAGTGCAAGGTTAATTATATACTGGTGTGTTTTTTTTTTTCCAAAGTACAATATGCTAAAAGTGAGAAACACGGAGGGGGACAACGGTGATTAGAGTAAGAAAAAGGCAGAGGCAAATTGGACAAGTGGGTTGGAGGATAAATAGGAAAAATAAGATGTCTCTAGTGGCAGATCAGTATAAACTGCAAATGGGAAACTGGACACAAAAAATTAAAAAATCTATCAAAACTTAAATCGACTCTAAGAAATCTCTACATCAGACTAAACATTACTTAAAGTGAGAAATCAAAACTTTTCAAGCAGAGATCAGTCCTAGCATTAATTTCTTGGCAGCAGTTCCTAGAGGACGTCTGGATTGCCGCACATAGTGTGAGGAAAACTAGCAAACAGGAGCAAGTGAGATTCTTCCAGGGGTAGATGCCAAAATTCAGAGTTCCAACCCGTCCCTTGCTTGGAGGGTGAGCTTCGGGCAGCTTCGCCTTAGGCAGGTTATCAAACTGCGGAATGCAGTTTAATTGAGAGGAAACAGCCCAAAAGGGCACAGTAGTCCCCTTGCTTGGATGGTGAGCTTCAGGCAGCTTCGCATGGAAGTAATGTGCCATGCACAGGATGCCCGCAGAACCCCAACTTCCAGACTGCAAGGCACAGCGACCCCATGAGCAGAACAACAAGTGCTGACTGCCTTGCAAGCTGAAACATTCTGGCAGGGGGAAGAGTAAAGGGGTGTACAGTGCCTCCAAAGCATTTTGGGACAGAGCTAGGGAGGTGAGATCCAATGGATACTAGGTAGTGAGTTGGGACTGGGGTAGTGAGTTGGGGGCCACTGGGCCACCAGAGAAGACTGACAAGGGACCAACTCAGTACTGCAGGGGTGGGACAGGCAATACTGGCAAAAGCCTGCTGCCATGCCATGGACTGATCCTTGTGGCACCTGTAGCTCCAGCATGGTAGTGGTTGCACAGCCAATCTGTGACTACTAACTTCTGGGACTGCAAGCTGCATAATATTATGCAGGTTTTACTGTCTTAGGGACATCCCCCCCCCCCCGACAGCGACTCCCTTTTGTGTAATGCAGTTTTGTTGGGTAGCCTCACTGGAAGCCCAGTGCACCACAGAATACCACTGCCCACCCCTGCAATGCAAAATGGGGTCCATAGACTCATGCAGATGATGCGCCTTGACAACCACCCTCCCTCCCCTTCAAACTGCAAGATCAATAAAATTTTATTTTTATCTTAATTAAAAATTCCTTATCTCACAAATGAGAAGCAGCAGCTACAAGGATCGATCAGGTATCTTAGAATGCTCAGCTGTTAAAAGTAACAGCGCCAGCAGGATTCCCATGAGATAACTAGACTAAATCTGCATGAGATCATTATTGTCCAGTCCTCATACTCCCATTAGGGCAATTTAGGGTGGAAGGTTGTTGGTTTTGGGGGGGGGGGGAGATAAGCCCCAAGGACATTAGGTCTGGGATGAGGTGGTATGTTTTAGTCACCTCTCCTATGTGTCAGCAGATGAACTGGAGAGATGGAGGGAAGTGGGGGGGGTGCAAACTTTGCACTGCAATTTGCAATGAATTATTTTCTATCAGTGAGTTCAACTGAACTGGGAGCAGCTGTCATCATGGCAGATGGGCAGAGGGTCCAGGAGCAAAAACAACACTGGCAGTCAGCTGAGCAGTGTAGGCAGCAGTGGAGTCACAGTCGCCAACTCTACTTTCACCAGTCAGCTGAGTCGGGCCCAGAGCTGGCACCAGACAGTGAGAAAACACAGGCAGAAGCAGACTGGACTGAGTGGCCAAATTGGGAACTGAAGGGGCAGCAGAAAAGAGTCAGCACTGGTAACTGAAGGCTGGGCAAAATGTTTAAAACATTCCACCCCCCAGCCATTTGAGGTTTTTGTCTGTGTCTACTTCCCATCCCCACACCTGTAGTAACATTTGCCACCCATTTCAACTCCATCTCCCCACCCCCTTGGCCAGTCATCTAGCTCCTCCTTTTTAGAATTAAAAAAATACAAACAATGATTTCATGTCAGGAGATATATTAAATAATGTGACATCAGCAAAAACTAATTTCTCAAATTATGAGTCTTTGATCAGCCAGTTCCTTTGAAGATTTACAACCCTGCAATCCCTCACCAAGGTGTGAGATGGTCATGTCCTGTCCTGTAATAAAATGTACATTTAGCTTTCCAGCTTCAAAGTATGTCATAAAAAGGCCATAAAATGCAATTTCTCAAGGAAGTTAATTACATTACAGAGATCTCCTGGTTAATTTAATATATCCTGTAGCTTCAGTGAAACCTGGTGAGGGGGGCAACCATGGAAGCACAGACTCACATACTATATTTTTATATTACAAATATCATACAGCAATCACAACCAGCTGGCCAAGCCTGCTCTCTTCTCCTTTATAGCTTCACGAGTAGATACCAGTTTTATAGTTTATGGTTTGAAGTTATTATGGCGTGGAATTCAAATGACTGAAAAACCTTATTGTGCACATTCTAAAGTTACTGTGCATGTTCTAAAAGATGTATTGTGCACATTCTGTTGTTAAGCACACCTACGATTCCCTCATGCTCACTCCTGCTGACTGCTTTCAAGGGGAATCCTCAGCTCCCCGCCTTACTACTGTGGGACCTAGAAGTCCAGCTTAAGCAAATAATGTAAAGAAATATATATTTTTTAAATACCTGCCAGGTTAGACAACTTACTTTATATCTGGCTGATCTTGCTTGCCTCCGTCAGCAATGCTACAGAACTTACAGTCCCACTGTCCCCTGCAGTCAGTCCTGTCATAACCCCAGTGATGGACTAAGCTGCAAGGGATGTCTGTGTGCCGGCACGCACTAATGTACTCTGATACTGTGTAACAGCTTCACACTTAGTCTACTGGCACCAGTCGGGCCAAGTCTGCATGATTAGTACCAGTAGACTAACCTTAAAAATATGCTGTTGCACAGTATTAGACTACATTAGTACGTGTCAGCACACAGACGTCCTCCATGGCTTACTCCATCAACGACATCATGACAGGACTGAGCGCGGGAACACTGAGACTATCAGGGATTCAGGATCAACCAGATATTTTAAGTAAGCTATCTAACCAGACAAGTATTTCAAAAAGTATTTCTTCAGATTATTTGCTTAAATGGGACCTCTAGGTCCCGTAGTACTAAGGCAGGGGAGCTGAGGATTCCCCTTTCTAACGGTGCTATGTTTATAGAGCTTGTATCTTTATTTTTAAAACCAGACACTGTAACACATAAAATATGGCCGACCATACACAACTCGCCTTGTGTTTCCATCTTGGTGTTGAGATACCTGCATGTACGTCTTCAGCTTTGTTCTCGAGGTCCACATGCTGGTATTGCAACCCCTCAATGGAAACACAGGCTCATTGTGTATGGATGCCCATATATTATTCCTTATATTCCACATTTACACTTTCATTCGCAATCGCTGCTTTCCATTCCCACTCTGCCTGGTGGGCTCAGGGCGGGTAAGGGTGGTGGAGTACAGGCACATCCCTCATCCAGTACCTCTATGAAACTCCTACGCTACACTGTCTGGGCAGGAATATCCCACAGAGGCACCAGAAGTAGTGATCGGAGTAGATGTGGGGGTCCTCCATAGTGGAGAACCCAAAGAGGGTGGCAGAGGACCCCAGAAGAGGCAGAAGTGAATTCTGGTGTGAGGAGAATACAGCTGGGGGCAGGTAGGGATGAGGAGAGGGTAGATTAGGTCCCTTCCCAGTGCTACGGCTTCTAAGGGATGGAAAGAGGATCCAAGGGATTGCTGGGGGAAAGGATGGGAAGGAGAGCTGGACATCACTGTCCACCTGGAGACAAATGACCTGGTTAGGGATGAGCTGGCAATAGTTCAGGGGGAGTTCAAATAATTGGAGAGGGATCTTAGGCAATTAGCATAATCTGTGACCTTCTTGGAGATGCTATCTGTCTATTACAGAGGGAGGACATGATTTTCCACATCAGGAGCTTCAACGTATGGTTGAAGGAATGGTGCAGAGAGGAGGGATTCAGATTCTTGGGGGACTGGGGCCCCACCTGGAGAGATAAAGGCCTGTACAGGGGCGATGGCCTGCATCCATCCAGGAGAGGAACCGTGATCCTTAGTGAATGGTTTAAATGCTACACTGACAAGCATTTAAATTAGCCAAGGGGGAAGTGGAATGAGGGCAGGGAGGCATGAACTGTACACCCTCAGGCTGGCCCAGTGGTGCTGAGGGATGATCGCCTTATCTCACGCTACGCCGGTGACCCGTGTTCGGGAACAAGCATGGGCCTCTGGGGATCGGCAGGGGTGGAGAGGGGCTGAGCGTCCGAAGTACTGCTCTCCCTGTCCGGGGAGGGGGGATCTTAGTGGTTGGTCGCTTCTGACCCCTGGTGGCTGGAGGGCAGAGCACCAACACTGCAAGCAGGAACTGAGTGGCGCAGGCGCCGGGAGGAACACTTGCATGCTCCCTCCCCAGACGTCACTGCATGTCCCACTCTCGGGAAAGAAAATGAGAAAAATGGTCCCTGGTCAGCTAGATGAGGCAGCCAAGTGCCACTGGCCCTGACCCCAAATGGCGCTCCCTGAAATGGATCCTGGTTGAGGTGAGCAGAGCTTGGTGGGCTCCTTGCCACCCCGCCATGGCGGGTTAACCATGGGGGAAGAGGGGTAGCAGCCTGATGTGGGGATGTGGGGCTGGACGGGTGGCTGGGATGGCGGCCGACCTGGGACCCAGAGGAAAAAAAGAGTATAAAAAAATAAAAACAATACACCCTGTCACCGGATGTGGGTTTAGGATAACAATATTTTAGACAGACCACAAATCAGGTGCATAAAAAAAAAAATGCCTGGTTGCATTAATTATTTTATTTTCATCAAGTAAAATATACAAAAAGCAAATTAGTAAGTCAGACAACTGCTTAGCTTCAACAGTTTCAAAGGCTTTTCTTCAGCCTAGCATGAAATCAAACAGTGTGAAAGCACACACTGCCAGGAGGTCTTCCATCTTCCTCAGTCAGTATTCAACTGACCTCCCTATCAGTCCTCCTCTCTTAGCACTGAGGCAGGGCTTTTTATAAGCTCACTAGAAGTTGGAAACCAAATTTCCCCTGCCTTTTGATTAACAGACATAACATAAAACTAGCCACTAGGGGGCCACTGTTGCACCAGAGAAAACAGTGATTTGGCACCTGGAGAACATTACATGTAAGCATTAATCCACGATGGAGGTGGCATCTAATGAGGAGTTAATGCATGGTTGGGGCCGTTGGGGCACGAGGCACAGGACCTTCCTTTTGTAAACCCATGCTGTCTTGGATCCTGTGCCCCTATGGATTCCAGGTGTTGCATTATCCTTTGCCTCCATAATCTTGCCCACTACTGAGGTAAGTCTGACTGGTCTGTCGTTCCCTGTCTCCTCCCTGCTACCACTCTTGTGGAGCAGGATCACATGAGCCCTTCTCCAGTCTTCTGGGACCACTCCTGTGCTCAGGGACTCACTAAACAGTTCTGATAATGGCTCTGCTAGTTCCACCCTTAGTTCCTTTAGTACCCTGGGATGTATGCCATCAGGTCTCATTGCCTTGTCCACCCTGAGCTTGGCGAGCTTTTGTAGAACCGTTTATTTTGTGAAGGGAGTAGTGCTCACCTCCCTCCTCCCCTGTGTCCATGGTGCTGAACTGTGGACCCTGCCCTACCTTCTCTTCAGTAAATACTGAGCAAAACTATATATTTAGGATATATGCTTTTACAGGGTCCTCCTCCTTCTTTTACTGTTTGTGCTAGTGTTTCCTCAGTTTGGGACTTTGCCTGCCTTACTGCCTTCCCTGCCTCCCTTAGGGAAGTTTGGTATGCTTCCCTATCTTCGTCCCGCTGTGTTCCCTTATGTTTCCTGAAGGCCAGCCTTTTGGCTCTGACGTTTTCTGCTACTGTATTTAAGAACCAAAGTGGTTTCCTTCTTCTTTTGCACTTCCTTTTCTGTCTAACACAATGGGATGTTGCTTCAAGTATTGCATCCTTAATGTTTGCTCACTTTGCCTGTACCCCCTCACCTGTGTTTCTTTTTGTCAGGGCTAGCTTAACCCTGTTGGTCATCTTATCAAAGTCAGCTCCTCTGAAGTCCCATATTTTTGCCTTGGAATGGGATGATTTAGTTGTAGTGGCCAAATTGAACCATACCATGTGATGGTCACTGGCCCCCAGGTGACCTTCTACCGGAGATCTGTGATCCCTTCCTTGTTAGTCAGTACTAGATCTAGGATAGCCCTGTCTTATGTGGGTTGTTGTACCAGTTGTTTGAGGCCCTCCCCCTGCAGGGAATCCACCATGTGTCTAGTTCTGGCAGATATTCTTGCTGGTATTGACCAACCTGTATCCGGCATGTTGAAGTTTCCCATTATCGGAACCTCCACTTTAGCTGTTATGTTTTGTATATCTTCTAACAGTAATGTGTCTATGCACTCCCCCTGGCCTGTAGACAACCCCAGTTCTTATGGCTGTCCCATTTCCTTTTTCCAAGGTGACCCACGGTTCTTCTGGCTACTTATGTGTATTCTGAATTTCTGTAGCTTTGATATTTTCATTGACATACAGGGCCACTCCACCCCCACTTTTTACACCTCGGTCTCTTCTGAACAGTACCTAGCCAGGTACTGAAGTCTCCCAAGTGTGGTTACTGGTAAAACACTTCTCACTAATTGTTACTATGTCCAGTTTAGCCTCTGACATTATTGCCTGCAGGTCTGGGATCTTATTTCCCAGGCTGTAAGCATACGAGTACATGATTTTCCATTGGCCAGATTTCGGTGTGTTAGTTGTTGGGTGAGGTCTGGCATTTCCCCTGTGTGTCGTGTGAGGAGACAGACCTTTTTTCTTACCTGGTGATGCAAATGAACTGCAAACATGCTAAATCCCTGTTTGGCCGCTAGCTGAGGGGGGAAGGGGTGCTCTTCCCATTTGACGTATGGGGTGCTGCACCCCTCTCCCCATTTGCTAGTTTAAATATTCTGCAAAGATGTCAAACTTCTGCCCCGATGCACTGACTCCCTCCTTAGTCAGATGCAGTCCATCAAATTTAAAGAACTTTCGCTCCCAAAACTGTTGCCAGTTCCCTACAAATCTCTGTCCTTTTTACTGGCACTACCCCTTGAGCCATATGTTTAGCTCCCCTATCTCACCTTCTCTGACCTTCCATCCATCTGCCCCTCTCTCAGACTGGCAGGATCTCAGAGAAGGAGATGCTGGACGAAAGGGATGATAATTTGTCACTCAGCCTGGTCAGGTGTTCCTTGGTCTCCAAAACTGACCGGCTGGCGAGATCATTTGTCCCTATGTGTACCAGGATGTCAATGTTTTCTCCTGCTTCCTGAACAATTTTAGCAATGCGGTCACTGTCTCTCCACGCTGATGTACCTGGGAGACATCTGACCATTACCCCTTGCTGTAGATAGGTATCAACTCCCCGAATCATGGAGTCTCCTACGATCAGAAGTTTTTTGGATTTCCTTTTTGCTTTTTTTGTTTCAGTTCCTGATTTGGGCGAATTTTTTTGTGCTAGCTCCTGTGCTGCAATGTCCTCTGCCCCTTTGTTTGATTTCGGAGATAGAGGCAGATACCTGTTCATAGTGTTTATATCATTTTTGGAGGTAATATGTTGGAGAGCACCGAGTGATGGGGCACTCAATTTGCCCCTCCTAACCACCCGCCAACCTCCCAGACCAACTACCCTCTGCAGTCGAGATTCTTCTGTTGGATGTTGGGTGGTTTTTATAATGTATTTCCTCTTAAATATGAAATTTGAGGCGCGCAATCTTTGCCCATGCTGCTCGGAGCTGAGCCCTAAGATCTCCAATGGCCCAGCATGTAGGACAGTGTCCTAAATCCTGTAAGACTGTCTTTCTGAAGAGTGTTCCACAGTACCTGCAGTTAATGATATCCATTCCAGATAAGCTGCTGGGTTTATAACCTGGTCAGAGTAATTAGAAGGAAGAAAATGCAAGAAATGGTTTGATTTTGTGTTTTGTTTTCGTATAACTTGTTATAACAAGTTAAATTACTAGTGCCCCTGTAAATGAGCTCACCTTGTGGATGCCCCACTGACCCACCCCTTCCTGCATTGTCACAGGAAATGTCACAACTGTGGTACTCTATAAAAGGAGTGTAGTGTGGGGTGGTTGGGGATGGGGTGGGTGGCTGGGTCCTTCTCCTGCTGAAAAAGAAGAACCACAGATGAAAGAAGAAGGAGGTAAGAGCAGAAACAATCAGTCAACAACAAATGCGGTAACCCTGAAAGCTGATCCTAATGTTAAATAAAACTGTAAAACCTGTAAAAGCACCACCTGTAATAATTTCAGAAAATATATACCCTGTAAGAAACACTTTGCTACAGAGGAAAACAAAGCAGTAACAGAAGATATACTTTGCAAAAGACAATTTGAATCAGAAGATTAAAGCAGTAGTCTGTTAGCACATGCCTGTAGGTACACCTTGTAATAATGCAGAAGAAGGTATACCAGCAACAACAATTTGAATCAGAGAAAAATAAAGCAATGAAATGTTAGCAACAAACAGTAGCAATCCCTGTGAGTACAAAATAAAAATAACAACACATAGTAAATCTGCTTAGCCAAAAGAAGTCTTAATCCTTTCCCTTGCTCTGGTAAGGTTATCAGCTCTGTCCTTTCAAGCAATCTAGAAGGAAAGAGCTGAGGTGAAGCTAGGTGCTTTGGCCAGCAAACCAAATCTTCTACCTAAAAAAGTATGTTACATTGAATTAGAATGCTACTACTACAGACCTCCAGCACAAGAGGCAAGAGGTGGATAAGGATATGATCGAGGCACTCCAAAGGATGGCAAGCAAAGGGGGGTGTTGCTGATAGAGGACTTCAATCTACTGGACTTGGAGTGGAACTTTCCAGCTGTGGGAACAGGCATTCCTCAGACAACTAGTTAAGGAACCCACTCATGGGGGCAATACTGGAGCTGGTACTGATAAACAGGGACAATGTTGCTAACATCGTAGTGAGTGGTCACCTGGGGACCAGTAATCATTGTACGGTGTGGTTCAATGCAAGAACTTGGCCAGAATCAAACACTAAAACGAGGGTCCTGGACTTCAGGAGGGCCGATTTTAAGAAAATGAGAGAATGCCTCAGTGACACCCTAGCAGGGATAGGGAAACGGGTTGGAGTTGAGGAAATAGTGGGCAAATATAAAGGAGGACACTGAGAAGGCAACAAACCTCTGCGTCAGGCAGGTTAACAAGGGCAAGAGGAAAAGAGAGACAGCTATGGTTCTTTAAAGAAGTAGAGGAGAAAGTAAGGGCAAATAAGCTAGCATTTAGAAGGTACAAGATGACACAGGAGGATAGGGAGAGATATCAGGAGAAACAACGGGAGGCAGGGAAAGCAGTTAGGAGCGCAAAGGTGCAAACAGAGGAGAATACTGCAAAGTCAGTAAAAAGGGGGATAAAACACTCTTTAGATATATATGTGAAAAGAGGAAGACCAAAAGAGGACAGTAAGGTTAAAAGCTGAAGGAGAGGTTTATGTGGAAGAGAATTAAAAAAAAAAAAAACACACAACCCAGACATACTGAACAAATACTTTGTTCAGTATTTATGGAGGAAGGGGTAGGTGATGGGCCACAGATAAGGGGGAAAGGGCATTAAACGAAGGGAGGTGGATACTAGTCCTTTTACATTGGAGAGGATCCTCAAGGAACTAGCACAAATAAAAGTGTACAAGGCAATGGGGCCTGACGAGGCACATCCTGGAATACCGAGGGAGCCCAAGGAGGTACTGGCTGCACCTCTGACAGCCCTGTTCAACCTATCACTAGATACGGGGAAAGTTCTGGGGGACTGGAAGAGGGCAGATGTGGTCCCATTTTACAAAAGCGGTAATAGTAGGAGGCAGGAAATTACAGACCTGTCAATCTGACTTCGGCAGTGGGTAAAGTAATGGAATCGCTACTGAAGGAAAGGATTGGGGAATACCTTGTGACCAGTGGATTGCAGGATCCAAGGCAGCATGGTTTCACAGAGTGGAGATCCTGTCAGACAAACCTGATAGAGTTCTTTGACTGGGTGACCAGGGAAAATGAGCAGGGCAGAACAGTGGATGTGGCCTACCTGGGTTTCAGTACGGCCTTCGACACCGTTCCATGCAGATGATTCGTAAGCAAGTTGGGCAGCCTAGGACTAGGTCCAAAAGTAGTAAAAGGAGTGAGAAGTTGGCTAAGCAACAGGAGTCAGAGGGTGGTGGTACATGGTTCTCACTCTGAAGAAGGCAAGGTGACTAAGCAGGGTGCCACAGGGGTCAGTACCAGGCCCGGCCCTCTTCAATCTCTATTAGCAACACTGCAGGAGGGCTGGAAGGGAAAGCATGCCTGTTCGTGTGTAACCCCTAGGTGCACTATTCCTACAGTTACTACCCCTGCCTTGCAGGCCTGAACAAGGTTGAGGGGCATGGGTTTCCAAGATTACATTTAAACTCGTTCTTTCCATGATATTACATTTGTGCAGTGCCTCCACCCAGAGTTGAGCATTTAAGTGGGCTAGCTTTCACTTGGTACAACTCCTGGGATGTCATACCACCCACTATAACCACAGGCCAGCCCAACATAGTACCCCATAAACATTTCCCCACATTTTAAACATTTTACCATTTAGTGACTCTCTCTAATAATACGCTCATGCTGCAGGATCTACAACAACAAATATGTCTATTTACAGGGGGGATTAGGAATGGGAAAACAAAGGAGTAGAGGCTATGCAGTACTATTATTTACAAATATTTACATTTGATTAGGTTTTGGCTGGTGCTGGTGAAAACGCTCCAGCTAGGCAGATACTCGTTATTAAATCAGAAATGCAATCACACATGTAGCCGACCTAGACAACCAGAGCCCTGGCTATCTAAGAACGCACAGAATCAGATGGAACACAATATTGCTTTACCCACAACTGGTACCAGTTCCCCAAAATTTAGTATGAGACCCCGCAATCCCACACATTTAAACCTGGGTACCCAGTACTTTACAGTTCTTGCACATTGCAGGACTGGAGGACGTTACAGCGGATTGTTGGCCGGCTTGATCAGCAAAAATTGCAATCAGATTTCCCAACATTAGATATTTAAACTATTTACAGTCTCTTTGGAGTGTGCAGGGATTGCCCTGCATGTTGCAGTCGGACACACTGGTCAGGTGTAACCAAATGGTTACACTGGGTTGAGCCCAATTGAAATTCAGAACATTCCTCACATTTATATGTTGAACACATCCAGCACATTCATATGTTGAACACAGCCAGTACATTTATATTTTGAACAACTGTGAGTACTTCTTCCAAAATCTAGAGGGACCCAGTTTCTTTGCTTTTCATGAGCACACTTGGGTGTCAAAGCAGTCATTTCCAAGTTAAAAATAGTCAAATCTGATAGACTTGAGGTGTCAGTCCCATCTGTTGCACATGGCTGTAGCTTGCAGCTCCACTGGACATCTTGACCGAACAAGTTGGCAAAAACTGGACCTCCCAGGAAAAGTCGGGTTGAGCCTCGGATAAGAGTGCTCCCCTTCCAGTCCTGTAGGCTCCGAGCGAATAATGATATATCAGCATATTTATACAGCTAGCTAGACTCACATGGGTCCCTTAAAGCAGTTAGGTCCACCTGCGCTGGGCAGTACAGGTGCAGCAGATGCAAGGTGTAGACCAATTGGAACAGTCTCAAACAGCAAAAGTTTTGAAAGGGTTCACCTATGCTGGGCAAAGGTTAGGTGCAGCAAGACGCAGGGTGCAGATCAAATGAGCAGTATAAGTTAGCATCAGACTCAGGGCATTTGCGGCCCCATTAAGCATTCTTCTTCCTTTCTTGCACCGGGGAAGGGGGGTACAAGAGTACTCACTCAGGCTCCTCACGGTAGGATCTCCGCAATGAAGGTTCCTGATGTCTTCAATCCTATCACAACTGAGGCAGGTTCAGCTCTCTCACAGCTGGCTTGATATCAAGTTACAGGTCCACATCTTTCCCCGAATTGGAAGGGAGGGCTAGCACCTGGAAGATATTCTGGCAACCCCCAGGCTAGCAGGTTCTGCATAAGCTAAACTAATTTAAACTTACACTGCAAAAAAGTCACTAACCCCCTCCTGAGTGGAAGGGCTTAACTGGATTGCCAGGTCCAGCTGCATGGCTGGGGACCTGAACCCCAACCCCTGTGGGGAGCTCCCGCTGGAATCTCTCTTGGTCTCGATCTGCTTGCACAGCTAGAAAAACAATCTTTTATGGGGCTCTCCAGAGGCTCACAACTGGCTGAAGCTATTGGCTGCTTGGCCTCAGATTGGCTGGAGGGCCTGTCAATCAAGAAAATGAATTATGCATGAACCTCACTCAATGCACAGTTGGTTTACTGTTTTGGTGCCTGAAATTAGGTCCCTGCAGTTCCCCATGAGCACTTGGAAGTCTCCCACTAGCTTTGGCTAATGTTGTCCTGCAATTCTTGGCTGTAAAATCCCAGCTTTTCGATTGGCTGTGGCTGCTTTGTAATGGCTGCTAAACACATAGTCCCTTTAAGCAGAATACAGTCTCAAATAAAGTCCTGGTGCAGCCAGAATAAAACATTTGCTCAAATGCCCCACAGTTCAGTAGCCACTCATGTGTCCTTGTTGTCGCTGCCCAGAACAAGTGAATTTCTCAGTCCATATGCCTGTCGCTGCTGCCAATATTTTAGGCCATGCATTTGCAGCAGGCCGGCTGCATTTCTGAGTCCCAACATTACTAGTGCAGCCAGGATCAAGCCTTTATTTATTTATTTATTTATAACACTTTCCCCCATGTAAGCATTTGTCTTCAAACACATATATCAGTTACATATATATATTTTCATTGGAACACATGTATTTCCCTTGTCAGCAGTTGCTGAGAACACAGCTTCCCCAAGGGCAGAACAGACCCTCAAGAATATTTACAGGCGATCGGGGCTCCAGCTCATTGATATTCATGAGTCTGATCTTTACTGCCTTGTGGATCTCTCTATAAAGCGGGTGCTCATGGCCCTCCATATAGTTGCCAGGTCTCACTTAGCAGGTGGGGACACCGGGACCGCTGAACTGTCTCCCACATG
Organism: Neoceratodus forsteri; assembly: GCA_016271365.2. Lineage (NCBI taxonomy): Eukaryota > Metazoa > Chordata > Ceratodontiformes > Ceratodontidae > Neoceratodus > Neoceratodus forsteri. The sequence continues at coordinate 612,811,069 of CM028138.1, read as the reverse complement.
ACCACTAGGCAAATGGTCGGGAGATTAATGGCACCACATTATGCAGGCACGATCCCTGCTGCACCAGAGGGTGTTGCCTAAGTAGGTATTGCAGTTTGAATTCTTGGAGCCCCACAGGGCTGAATTTTATATCGGGGCTGTGGCCCAGGGCTACAGGGGCACAAAAAGGATGGGGACGGGCCAAAAATGCAGACATTCCTGGAGGCGCTAATAAGAGAGCAGAAAGGGGAGCTACAGGTTACTGGTAAGCCCTCAATTTGGTAGGGAGTTACACGTGGATCACAAAAAAATCTGCTGATGATCTGAAGGTAGCAAAGAAGTGTGACAAAGCAGTGGGGGAAGCTAGCAGGTTGCTTGGGTGCATAGGAAGGGGTATCACCAGCAAAAAGAGGGAGATAGTATTACCCCTGTATAGACGGATGACAAGACCCAGCCCCTAGTACTGTGTCCAGTTCTTGAGACCCCACTTCCAGAAGGACATAGATCGAGTGGAGGCAGTACAGAAGAGGGCGACCAAACTGGTGCCGGGCCTGCAGCAAAAGCCCTATGAGGAAAGACTCAACAAATTAAATATGTACTTTCTACAGGAAAGGAGGGGAAGTTGGGGGCATATTAGAAACATTTAAATACCTCACAGGTATTAATAAGGTACAGGAGGGTAGCATTTTACGTAGAAAAACATGCTCAAGGACAAGGGGTCATGCTATGAAGCGGGGGGGGGTAAGAGACTCAGAGGTAATATGAGGAAATACTTCTTCATGGAAAGGGTGGTGGTTGCCTGGAAAAGTCTCCCAGTGGAGGTGGTGGGTGCTAAAATGGTAACAGGATTTCGGCATGCATGGGACAGGCACAAGGGGACCTTATAAATAAGGCAGGGGGGGTGCAGATTGAGTATGGTCTGCGGTGGCACAGTAGGTAGGGAAAATAGGGCAGACTAGGTGGGCCTAGAGGTCCTTATCTGCCGACAACTTCTACGTTTCTATGCAACTCCAAACACTTCAAATGCTGCTGCTTTGCCTCTCTCAGCCATCACTATAATCACTCCTCTTTCACCAATTCCAGGCAGGTTTCTTTTGAAAATAAAATAATTTGTGGAGACTTCTGGTTCCGCCTCCTCTGGTGATGGCTGCATAACGCATTCGCTCTCACATACCCCAAGCAAAGAATACCTCCATCAGGTCTGATAAAAAAAATGTTTTGGGCTGAAATCAGCGTGTTAATAGGTAGTAAGGAGGTACTTACAGCAGAGAAGGGCAACATTTGGCAGTGGGCGAAGCAGATGATGGAGATGGGGGATGGCTGCGACTCAGATGCCTTAGACTGCAGAGCCAGCAAAGGCCTAACTGCCGAAACACCACGCTGAGTTTTAAGCAAATCCATATCGAAGAGCAACAATACAGACGCTAAAAAAATTAAACTAGATACCATATATCAAGAACTGATCGCCAGGCCGAAATTAAATTACATGGTGAACTATGCAAGGATGTGATGCAAACTGAACAGCGAGCAGATGACCTACAAAGGCAGGGTACCGCTACAGAAAATCGGGTAGATGATACAGAGACGGAGGTACAAATATTGAGAGAACAGTGTGAGCAAATGGAAGCACGGCAGGAGGACTCACAGAACCATGCGAGCAGAAAAAGTATACGGATTTACAGCATTCTGGAAGGATCAGAGGGAGGCAATATTAAGGAAGTCATAGACACATTGTTGCATACTGCGTTGGAGTTACCCAAGGACCTAGACCTACAGCTTGAGAGGGTCCATAGAGTGTTAGCGCCTAAATCAGCTAACCCAAATGAGCCCCTGAGGTCTATCATTGCAAGATTCAACAACTATGCCACCAAAGAAAATGTTCTTCTTACAGCATGGCGTAAGCAAAAACTGTTCTATGGACAGACACGTTTTTACATCGATCACGATTATGCCCCCAAAGCAATGCATCTCAGAAACGCATACTTTCCATTACTGCCTGTGTTAAAAGCAGCTGGTCATAAATTCTCAACCCCATACCCTGCCCGACTCGTGGTACATCTAACTGAGGGAAAAAGGGAGTTTACCACAGCACTGGAAGCCAAAGTGGAACTTTCTAAATTGGGGCTGAAATTTCCAGACAAATTGCTGGAGCAGCCGGATCCCTCCAAGAGGCCTTCACATTGGCACTCTAACCAAAACAAACAGAAGAGGCAACAACAACCTTGGAGAAGTGCAGAAAGCCCTGGCTGTGTACCGTAGAAACGACCCTGTTGCAGCAACGTGAAGGGAAGAAACGTTTGCCATCTTATGGACATTTCATGTAATAAACCAGGTGAGTGCTTAGGGGAGTGGGGGGTACTCTCGATAGAGTTTTTTCCTCTTTTCCCTCTGGGTCCCTTCCTTGGTGGTTCGAATCTAGGCTAAGAGCGGTCCCTCTAATTTTGGGCCTGCATTAAGCCACTTGTCGGTCACCCCCCCCCCACTTAACCATTAAATAAGGCCTATTAAGTCTACTGCATTATTTGAGAAGTAGGGGAACAAGAGACATTTTATTTGTCCTTGATCTCTAAACAAACTAATAATTTCAGAGACTTACTACGGACTCTTGTTGCATTTTATGTTTTAGAATCTGGAACTATATTGGCAACTGAGCAGGACTATTTCTTTAGAGGCCCCCTTGCCATCTGTTCCCCATTCTAATAAGGCTTTTTTTTTTTTTTAGCCGAGATGGCAATCATGAAGTAATGGTACTGGGGGAGGAGTGAGAAATGAGATAGGATGTAGAGCAAACTCCGAGGACTGCTATCCTTCCCTAAATATTGTTTTTCTTTTTTTGGTATGTCCCTATTTTTTGTGATACACTTACTGGGTATCCAGGAGGCCCCAGCCAGTTGCGACCTAGGACTACCTCCATCTTCAGGAAGAGCTCAACAAATACATTATGAACATATGCAATTTGCCAGCAGATAAAGGCCTAGCGGTCTATCAAGCCTGCTCGAATGTGCAGCTAGCACCCCTTATTCTGCAGCTGCCCCTCCCTTCCACCCTTCCCCTCCCCTTTGTCCTCTCCCATCTCCTTTTGAAGCAGTCCACTGGTCTACTGGATACCACTTCTGCAGGTAATGCATTCCACCCAGCTACCACCTTCTCTGTAAAAAACTGTCTCCTCATCTCCCTCCTGAACCTTCTTCCCTCCAATCTCATATCATGGCCCCCGGTGTCCCTCCCCTCACTTTGAACAGCCCCTCTGTACCTGTCATGTTTATTCCTTTCATGTACTTAAAGGTTTCAATCATGTCCCCACGGTCCCTCCTCTCCTCCAGTAAATACATGTTCAACTCCCTCAGCCTCCTCAAGTATGATAAGTCCCCCAGCCCACTGATCATCTTTGTCACCTTACGCTGCACCCCCTCCAGTAACTTAATGTCCCTCTTCAGATACAGGTGCCAGTACTGCACGCAGTACTCCAGGTGTGGTCTAACTAATGACCTATACAGTGGCAAATCACCTACTCCCTCCTCGAGGATATACCCCTTGCAATGCAACCCAGCATTTTGTTGGCCTTTGCAGCTGCCTTCCTACATTGTGCAGAGTTGTTCACTGACCCTGTAATGAGCACCCCCAGATCCTTCTCCTCCTCTGTCTGGGCTAGCTGCACTCCTCCCAGCTGGTAACTCCTCCTTGGGTTCTTCATCCCAAAATGCAGCACCTTGCACTTTTTGGCATTAAACCCCAGTTGCAAGGTGTCTGACCAGGTTTCAAACTTTGCCAGATCATCCTGCAACCCCTGCCATCCCCCTAGGTCATCCACCACCGCTCCTACCTTGGTATCATCAGCAAACAAACTGATCTTTCTCTTGATGTCCAATGATATGTCTGCAATGAATATCCCAAACAATACTGGTTTCAGCACCGAACCCTGTGTAACACCGCTCGTCACTACCCTTGGGTGCGAGAGCTCCCCACCCACCACCAACCTTTGTTGCCTTCCCTGAAGCCAGTTCCCTACCCATCTCACCAGCTTTGCACCCACCCCGTGCCTTCTAACTTACTTCCCAGCCTTCCAAGCGGCACCAAGTTGAATGCCTTACTGAAGTCCAAATACAGGAGATCCACTGCATGACCCCTGTCCAGTTGCCTAGTCACCGAGTCATAGAACTCTACCAGGTTGGTTTGGCAGAATCTGCCACTTTTCACACTGGGTTCTTCATGAGGGTTCAGGGAGCAACTTCTATATGTCCCCACTTATGGAAGTCACTGATTTAAGTAATAACAAGGTTTTATCAATCAATGTCATTTATAGTGTAAATAGTTTTGTTATATTGAAAGTCAGACTGTTCACTGACTTACAGTTATATGTAATACTAAGACTATAAGATATATAGGATATCTGGAAAATGCATGGTCATATCACGCAATGCAAACATAGAAGTAATAATTATGATATACAGGAAATTGTTAGAAACACAGCTTTGCTTGGGCAGGGCAATCTGACCTTACCGCAGAAGACGCCCATTAAAGCCCAGATTTCAATAAGATGCCTTTCCCTTAGAAACCAGTATAGGAGATGGCCATCAAGTGCAGCCAGGGCAGGGGACGTCAGATGGCATCCCGTCCATCAGAGGAAGCCTTTTCACTTGTTTAATCAGTCATGATGGATCCTTCAATAGAGTTTTTATCATTGAACATTAATGGTATTAATAGCCCTATTAAGCACTCTAGATTGCAGCAGTACCTATGTCAGCAGAGGGTGGATCTTATTTTTCTACAGGAGATACACTTGTCTCCTTCAGAAAACCAGAAACTTTATGCTGGTCACAGGTACACTGTAATAGCTTCTTCCAGTAAGACCGGTAAGCGCAGGGGCAGTGCCATACTGATTTCTGCTAGAACGCCCTTACTGAAAGAAGCTGAGAGGACTGACTCTAATGGTTATTTCACTACTGCTCAAGGAAGTCTGTATGACTCAGCTGTTATGTTGGCGAGTGTATATTTTCCCCCAGGGCCCCCCTCGGTTCACATGAAAAGGTTTTTCAACCAGCTTTTGGATATACAGCAGGGAATAATTATAATGGGGGAGACTTTAATATCACCCTATCCCCCCACCTGGATGCCTCTCATCCCCATAAGCATAGGACTAGCCCTTCCCATATCTTAAAGGAAAACACTGGAAAAGGCGCAGCTTTACTCAGGCACTACAAACATTCCTGACTAGTGCTTTCAGAGAGTAATTTTTTTTTTTTAATTCCTCTAATTGCTTTTTTAGTGATTTTAAACGGTGGCCTTCAGCTTTCACTTTCTATTGCTAGCAGCCACCATTTCATGAGTAGCAGAGAGCTTCCAGAGCTCACTTTATACTAATATGACCTGCCAACCAACAGCAGAGTTCAAACAGGCATATTAGCATACAGTGAGCTCAGGAGGCTCACTGCTGCTCAAAAAATGGCTACTGTCAGCAACAGAAAGTGGAAGTTGTTGGTAGCTGTTCTAAATAATTTAAAAAAGTTGTTACTGTCTGAAAGCACTAATTGAGAGTTTCTGTAGTGTCTGAGGAAAGCTGTCTCTTTTCCATTGTTTTCCTTTAAAGCCCAGTTGCCTATACTGGGACTGACAGATGTACTGTATGGCATCGATTTTTTTTCCTGCAAAAGGAGGTTTTACTCATTTTTACCCCAGACATCATATCTCCTCTCACTTAGACTACTTTTTCTCTCTACAGAACATGTTGCAAAAATTAGAGACATTAGGCTAGGAGCTCGTCTCCTATCTGATCATACCCCAATTATATTAAAATTAGACATTGCAGCACCTAGAAAGACCACCCTTTGGAGGCTGAACACCTCAATCCTGAAGGACCCAGAGTTTAAGACAATGATGGAGGACCCAGATAATTCGAGAAAATCAATACCCAGAGGTTGTCCCAGCAGTATTGTGGGGTACGGTTGAGGCTGTCCTTAGGGGTGAGATAATTTCGTATACAACCTGACAGAGGAGAATTAGGGAAGCCAGATACAGATAGTTGCAAGACAGGCTAGCAGAACTTCAAAAAGCCAGAGAGGAAGGGCACATAATTCAGCCTACAGAATTGCGGAAAGTACAGGCTGAGCTCCAAAAAATCCTAGACTTGAAGGTACAGGCTGCACTTCTATACACTAAAAGCACTTTCTACGAGGGAGGACCCAGGGGAGCCAGGCACTTAGCCAGATGACCCAGAATGTTCAAGCAGAAAGCTACAATTACTACAATTAAGGATCATAGTTCTGGTAACCTTCTTCATCAAGATTCGAGGCCCAGAGATAGAGCAAGCTTTTCAAAAATTTTATACAGAATTATACTCTGAAACACCCACCCCGAGATTAGAACCTTTCTGAGTAAGCTACATATTTCCAAGCTTTCTGCGATACAACAAGCCTCATTATTCAGTCCAATCACTAGACAGGAAATCCAGCGGGCTATTAAAAAAAAAAAACAACAAAAAAACATGAAATCACCAGGACCTGATGGCTACTCTGCCGAGTGGTACAAGGCTTTTTCCCCTTTATTAAGCCCCTTGCTGTTACAGGTTTTCCAAGATGTTCAGAATAGTGAACCACCTCCAGACTCCTGACATTATGCTGTGCTTTCAGCCATACCAAAACCGGAAAGGGATCCCCAGTCCCCAGAATCATATCGACCCATATCTGCATTCAACTGTGATCATAAGATATAGATGTCTATATGGGCCCAGCATCTGGATCAAATATTACCAGAAGTAATTCATATGGACCAGACAGGCTTCTTAAGAGAGAGGTAAACCACAGATAATACTCTCAGAACATTCCACCTGATGGACCACATGACCAATAGTTCTCTTCCTTCAGTATTAATGAATATAGATGCGTTTAAGGCTTTTGATAGGGTCTGTTGGGACTTTCTGTGGAAGGTCCTGGAGGCTTTTGGATTCCCACAGCAATCTGTTACATGGCTTAGTCACATATATTCGGTCCCCCAAAGCTTTTTGAAAAATAAATGGAGCAATTTCCATCCCGATTCCCTTAGAGCAGGGCACCCGTCAGGGCTGCCCTCACTCCCCACTACTATTTGCAGTTTATATCGAGCCTTTAGCTCTGGTGGTCCGGCAACCGGAAGATGTAAACGGGGTAAAGGTGGGAGAAGATACCTTCACAATAGCCCTACATGCAGACAATGTCCTACTGTCTTTATCAGACCCAGAACCTTCTCTTCGGGCCCTCTGGAAAATTATTACTCAATTTTCATTAATTTCAGGATATAAGAAATTCTACAAAAACAGAGGTTTTGACTTTCTGCTTTTCCCCTTCTCCATCGCATTGAGTTTATTTACCTTTTTCTTAATACTCTCTGCACCTGTCTCTTTTCTCATCCCTTACCCTCTTCCCCTGCTTCCTACCACTCTCCCCTCCTCTCCCCGTTTTCATTAACCACAGATTTGGCACTTACTGTATTGTTCCGTGTATACCTTTCTCTTGCAATGCCTGTTTCGTATGTTGTTCTGATTCTTGCTGTTACTTGACCAAACTGTATTTTGACTGCTTTATACTGAACGATTTTCTCTACAGCCTAAGTGTCACTGTAATATTGAATCAATGTTTTCTTTACACCCTAAGCTTATTATATGTCGATTTCCCTCCCAACTGTGTTACATTTCTCATGTGCTGTGTCACACGTATTGCTCATCGTATTTTTCAAACTGTCTTCTCCCGGGTCGTGCCTGAAAATAGGCATTCTTATGCCTAGTGCACTCACCCGGTTATCAAAAGCAAATAAAGTGGCGAGGGACAAAGCTGAAATATCTGGGTATAGTCACCTCAAAATATTGATCATACTGTCCTGATAAATTATGAACCTCTCACTCAGACGATAGAGAATGACCTTCATACTTGGTCTCAGCTCGTCTTTCCTTCTATTCAAGGATTGATCTTATTTGAATGAATATATTACCCAGAATACTGTACTTGTTTCAAACCATTCCTGTCTTGCCACCCCCTTTATATGTTATATCTTGGAGTAGGGCTTTAGCTCGATTTGTCTGGGTTGGCAGGAAACCTTGCATTCGATGGTCCATCCTACAGCTCCCAAGAGAAAAAGGAGGGTTGGGATTACCTGATCTGGGTAAATGCGCACAAGCAGCTACCCTGGCTAGGATACTGGGGTGGATTGATCCAAATTAAAGAATACCTTTGAAAAAGCTAGAGATTACACTAAATCATAGTCAAGATATTAAAAATTTCCTATTTGAAATGGGGGAGCCCCTCCCAAGGCAGAATGATTATCACAGGGGAATGCAAAGCAGTATGACAGTCTGGGACAAGCTTAGAGCCTGTCAGGAACTTGCCCCGGTCTTTTATTTTCTATGACAACTTAGGCTAGAGACAAAGAATTTTCAGGTCCCCCTGAGACTTTAAATGGCTGGCATAATAGACGCCTAACTTTCATGTTTCAGATATTAGACAACCATGGCATGTTACCCTTTTCCCCATTAAGAGACGCTTATGGGCTACCGCCAGAAACTAATGTAGCTTATCAGCAGATACTAGCCTATCTGGTGAATAAGGCTCCTCAGCGGAACTGCCTCTCATCTCCTCAATTATTGATAGTTATTATAGCTTCCATAAAGGGAATAACCCCCCCACACCTGACAGGAACACTGTATAAGGGATTGCAGAAGGTTACTAGAGACTCAACTTTGGGGGTTCTGGCTGCTTGGAATCGGGAATTATTGGTACCAGTCACAGAAGATCTCTGATTTAAATATATTAGGTTATCTCGTGGAATATCTCTAGCACCATACTGGCGGGAATTTGCCTGGAAAGTCAGGCTTAGATTTTTTAATATACCAGCTCGACTGGCGAAATTTACAGATGGCCCAGTAGGAAGCTGCTGGAGATCTTGTGGGGAAAAGAAGGCTGGACATATACACATCTTCTGGTCATGCCCAGTGCTCCTACCTTTTTGGGGAGAGGTGGCGGAAACCCTGGGGGAGTTCATGGGAGAGGCTGTCCTTACTCCTGAAATGGTCTTGCTTTCAATACCTCCCGTAAGCCTCCATATTCCGAGAGGCTCTCTTCTGATTACTTACATACTGATAGCTAAGAAAGCAATTACCAGGCTATGGGGCCGGACCTCACCTCTGACCAGAAGGGAATGGTTCACGGCCATGAAAAAAGTATACTATCTGGAAAGACTGTCAGCTAGCCATTTAAACAGAAAAGATAAATTTGAACTCCAATGGAGGAAATGGGTCCTCTATATCATATGTCAGTACAAGATCCTCATTTTATCCCACAATGAGTGACCAGAGGAGAGACCTGATGTTGAGAAAGGCGGGGGTGGAGAGAGATTTAGGGGAAGACTTATCATTTTAGTACTAGTATACAAGGATCCTATCAGGATGCATTATCTATGGCTGTATGTGAATTATGATCTAGTGCCCATGACTGTAATGCATTGTGTGCTGCTTGAGTTGTGCTTGATTGTGTTATGTGATCTCTATTATATACTGTATCCCACATTTCTCTTACATATTTTAAAACAATTACAATTAAAAAATAATAATAATTTGCAGAAAACTCTATCTGTTTTCTTCCCCCATGTCGTGACAGCAAGCTCCAGTCCATCCCCCAATCCTTCACTGATCCTTCTTGCTTGCCTGAGAGCTCTGCAGAAACAAAAGCCGGGGGGGGGGGTGGAAGGAGGATAATGTTGGTGAGGGACTGCCTTTATGTTCTCCTCAGAGCTATCTGGCCACTTTGTCACTGGTTGCTGGCATATACATAAACATTTTTCTTTTTTTAAGGTGAGAAAGAAACTATTGACAAGGGAGAAACCGGGTCATAGCCTGAAGACCTTGGCCTTCATTTGGCTTCAAACATTTTGACTGAATATGCTCTAATTCAGCTGACCACTGGCTACCAATGTGCCGTAATCAGCATGTATTGATGCTTGGGTGTTCAGTGTTTGAAATTCCAATTGTTCCCCTGATGGAGGTGCAGTTTATCAGAGAAAGTACGGTTGCGTAAGAACTTACTGTAACTGTAGATCTTCGAAAGTATCCCTAGCAGCAAGTCATAACAAGTGGGAATCAGCCGCAGGCGCCCTCACCTTTGGATGATTTCACAGCAATCGACCCTGGGATCTCCCCCAGCACCATCACGCATCATACACCTGGCAGGTATAAAAGGGGGGGGGGGGCATCCTTGGCATTCCTCGGTTCTTTTCCCCATCCTGGCAACTGTATTTGTAACCATATCTGAGGGCCTCCGGGGGAACAGAGGAGGGAAATAATAAATGCAGCAGCACATGCAGTATTAGAGACAGGAGCAAGCAACCCTTGTGAAGCAACAGCAAGGGGGGAGGAGGGTGGGGCTGTATGACCTGCAGCAAGAGATACCCTCAAAGATTTACTGTTACAGTAAGTTCTTACACAACTACACTATCTTCTTTGAGGTAATCTCTTGCAGCAGGTCATAACAAGTGGGAAGATCCCCAAGCAGTTGCAAAACCCCCTGGAAGGATGGTAGTGAATCATGAGTGATCAGGACAGGAGTTCTTGTAGGACAGCCCGTCCAAAAGCAGTGTGCCTCTTAGAAGCGATGTCCAGACTGTAATGCCTAGTAAAGGTATGCACAGTGGACCAAATGGCAGCTTCGCAGATATCCAAGGTCGAAATGCCTTGGAAACAGGCAGTCGAAGTGGCCATGCTTCTGGTAGAGTGTGGCTTGAGAACACCTGAGAGAGGGACATTGTATTTTGCATAAATAAATGTAATGCAGTTGGACAACCATGTGGACAAGCACTGCTTGGAGACATGAATGCCTTGGCATCCAGGGGCAAAAGAAACAAAAAGTTGCTGTGATTTCCGTAACTGTGAAGTGCGGAGAAGGTAAATACTCAATGTTCTATGCACATCGAGTGTATGAAGCAAGGCTTCTCTTGGATTCTGAGGGTCCACAAAGTAAACTGGCAACTGTATGAATTGATTTAAAGTAAAAGCAGAAACAACCTTAGACAAAAACGTTGGGTTAGTGCGTAAAGACACATGGTCATTTTGAAACTGAACATACGGGGGGTTTGCACATCAGGGTGTGCACCCCCGAGACCCATCTGCCAGATGTAATGGCTATCAAAAACAGTTTTCCATGAGAGACACCAAAGGTTGCAGGATTCAGCGGGCTCAAAAGGACTCATGGTCAATTTTGAAAGAACAAAATTCAAATCCCAAGCAGGGACTGGATCCCTAATAGGGGGATGAAGGTGCAGAACACCTTTCAAAAAGGTACGAATCAATGGCAACTGGGACAAAGGAGTGTTGCCCACAGGCAAATGAAATGCGGCAATAGCCAAAAGGTGAACTTTCACAAAGGAATATTGCAGTCCACCTTCTGACAAGGAGAGCAAATAATCGAGGATGCGCTGAGGGGGACACTCTTAAGGATCCAAGACCTGAGCCGATGCCCAAGTAGAGAAGCGTTTCCACTTCAAATAGGAAGACCAAGTAAATGGCTTCCTAGCAGCCCGGAGAATGTCCGCCACCTTTGGGAATACCTGGAAGCACAAGAGGACTACATCCTCAGAAACCAGGCATGCAGGTGGAAGGAGTGAAGGCCTGGGTGTACAGGGAGCCATGTGCCTGGGACAGCGAGACTCAGCAAACAAGCAGAGGGACTGGTTCTGTGTTCGAGAGCTGTAGAAGCAGAGGGAACCAAATCTGTCTCAGCCAGAATGGCACTATGAGAATCATAAATGCTCTGTCCTGGGCCAGTTTGAGTAGTATTCTCTGAACAAGTGGAAAGGGCAGGAAGACGTATATAAATCTTCCTGTCCAGGAAACAGATAATGCGTCCCACCACACAGTTCCAGAACCTCGCACGAGAAAACAGTAAAGTGGCAGCTTTGCATTTTGCAAAGAGGCAAACAGGTCCAACTCCGGTCAGCCCCAGACTCGGAAGACGGGTAAGATTTCCCACTTGTGGGCCTGGACAGAGGATCTGCTCAGGGCATCTGCCAGGGTGCTGGACATCCCTGGGATGTATACTGCCAGAAGATGTATATGTCTCTGGATCGCCCAACACCACACCCTCATTGATTCTCTGCAGAGAGGGTAGGAACAGGTGTCACCTTGTTTGTTTATGTAGTTAACTACCACAGAATTGTCTGACTGCACTTGCAGGCAACCTGGAGGGAGGTGAGCCTCGAATGCTTGTAAGGCATAGAGGACTGCCCGCAGTTACAAGACACTGATGTGGAGGCGGGCCTCCCCGACACCCAAGATCCTTGCATTCGGACGTGCAGGAGGTGAGCACCCCACCCAGTCAAGGAAGTGTCTGTTGTCAGAGTGAAACTTGGGACGGGTGAACAAAAAGGCATCCCCGAAAGAGACTGTTCTTTGACTTCCACCACTGCAGAGCTCCAAGAGCCGGGGAAGACAGCAGGACCGGGGCATCGAAATTGTCCAGATACTGGTCTCACTGGACTCTGAGGGACCACTGAAGGACTCTCATATTCAACCTGGAATTAGGGACTTTCAGAATTGTGGCTGCCAGATGTCCCAGGAGATGAAGATTGTCTCTTGCAAAGATCAGATTGCAAGATTTCAAACCACACGCTAAAGCAATCAGGGTGCCCGCCCGAGCGATGGGCAGATATGCCCGTCCCACAGAGGAATCCAGCACAGCTCCTATGTACTGGAGGCATTGAGTAGAGTCCATTTTGGACTTTGGATAGTTTACCACAATCCCTACTTGAGTGAACTGCAGGGTGTGAGAAAGTGTGAGACAACTGGAGTCTGGAAGACGCTTTCAGGAGCCAGTCATCCAGGTAGGGGAAGACAGAGGCCTTCTCGTCGGAGGGCTGCAACGACCACCGTAAGGCATTTTGTAAAGACTCCCAGGGCCGAGGAAAGACCGAACTGGTACTGACACCCTTATAACAGGAAACAAAGAAGCGGTCTGTGAGCCGGGTGCATCATGATATGAAGGTATGCATCCTTCATATCCAGAGAGCAGAGCCAATCGCCTTTGTTCAGCGAAGGAAGAAGTGTTGGAAGAAAAACCATGCAGAATTTTCGGTAAACAATGTAGAGGTTGAGACCCCTCAAATCCAAAATGGGGCGTAAATCCCCCATCCATTTGGGGACCAGGAAGAAGTGGGAGTAAAATCCCATCTCCTTCTGAGGAAGGAGAACTGGTTCGATAGCCCTTTTTGATAATAAGGCAGCGATCTTGGTCTCTAGGACCAGTGCCTGGTCTGGGGAGTAGCGAGATACCCTGGGTGGTGATGGAAGAGGCATCTCCTTATCGATCAGCTGTAGTAGCCACTGGTCAGAGATGGCTTGCCACCCTTGCAGGTGTAGGGAAAACCTGCCCCTGATGGCTGTGAGTAGGGCCTCCATACCCATGACCGGAGGAAGACCCTCAGGCGGGAGGCTGGCCCTGCTGAGGGGCAGCAGGGACGTACCGGGGCCTTGGGGTAGTTCTCAGACCCGGCAACTGTAACTGAGGTTTCCTTTTATTGACAGGCTGCCTACTGAACAAGGGACGAACTCTGTAGGGGCGGCCCCTGGAGGAACCCCAAAGGACTGTTTGGCCTTAGAGCAGTAAAGGGTCTGTACTGACTGCAGGGTGCAACTGGAGTCCTGCAGGTCTTTTAAGATGTCCTGCGTCTGTGGACCAAACACTTGTACACCTTTAAAGAGAGCATTCAAAATAGACTGCTGGACTTTCTGGAAAAAAACAGACACCCTAAGCCAGGCGTGACGCCTGAGACATATGCCAGCAGAGGAGATACGAACCGTGGTATCTACAGCATCATAAGTGGCCCCTGGCAGGTGGCGGCCTACTGCTGCTGCTGTGGAAAGTTTCACTGCAGGTCGCCCTGGACAGCACCTGCTGGGAGGGACTGGACCATTGCCTGGGAGGCTTTAAGAATTTCCCCCCCGATATTTAAGAAGGTGTCCCATGTAATTAAGTACCCAGAGGGACAAGGCAGCCGAGGAAAAACATTTTCCAATGGCATCTAACTCTAGACTCCGCATCCGGGGGCTGCGCACGCGTGTGTGGAGGCCTGGAGGACCTATCATGTGCGGCATTAATCACCACAAAGTCTACCTGAGGCAGAGACCTGAAATATGGGTGGGCCACCGGAGCCTGATAAAGTCTGGCCACCTTCCTCGGATTGGAGGGAATCTTGAAAGGTTGCTTCCAGGTGGTCATAATAGCCTCTTCAAAGGAGTTCACCAATGGGAGGGGATGACTAGAGTAAGGCATTCAGGTATACCCAGGTAATGAGCCAATATCTTAATGAGAAGACTCCTGCACCGTGCTCTGGAACCCGAAGGTTTTCTAGAGGTTGAGCATGATGCCCACAAACGTCGGGTTATCCGGCGGGGAACAAGGGAGGCCAGGGGTAATGTCCTCCTGAACAGAGGAGGCAGCAGAGGAGGACTGAGGGGATTCCTCCTGGTCCATGTTATCTCCCTCTTATGCTCGCTAGACCCCCATCCTGCAGGAAAGGGTCCCCAATGTCCACTTCCCGGGTATACAGTCTTGGGGAGACAGGGGAACAGATAGCCGTCCGTTGGGCCGAAGGGGGCTGAGACAGAGTAGAGAGGAGTGGTGACCCCTCCCCAGGGGGCACTGGGTCTGAGTGCGGTCCAGAATGGATTTAACCAGAGCCTGGATGTCAATTTTATGGCCATCTGTCCAGAGGTGGTAGACCTAGCTGAGCAAATGGGCACCACAGATGGAACTGCGGCTGACAGAGGGACCAAATGAGCAGCCATCGATGTGGGGGGCATATAGGACCCCAAATTTGTCAAGAACGGTGCTAGGCTGACTGTCGACACCATCAACATGTTCCCAGTCCCTGCTGTTGACAAGAACATCTTCAACGGAGGCAGCGATGGAACACTGAGTATTGTCAACGGGCCATGGTACAGGGCCGTCGACGGGCCAAGGTGTTGAGCCGTCAATAGGCCATGTTGCAGGGCCGATGAGCCAGAGGCCATCGTCGACAGACAAAGGCTATGCAGCAGTGATAGCGGGGGCAGCACTGGCAGCTGCAAAATAACCCCCGAGGCGCTCGTCGATGGCTCCCAGAGAGGAGCTGACGGTAGTAAAGACGATATGTGAGGCCTATCCTGTAGGTAGGGAAATGGGCAGACTAGATGGGCCTAGCGGTCCTTATCTGCCGTCAAAGTCTATGTTTCTATGTTTCTATGTGAAGAACCACCTGCTCCATACTTTCAACTTTTGTACAGGATGACACAGGGTTGGTAGAGATGTGCTTGGTCTTAGAAGCATGCTTCCTACCATGACCCTGTGCCAAGGTGGAGGGGCCTCCCGTGGAGTGGTGAGACCCTGAAGGGGGCACCAAGGAATCCCTTGCAGAGGAGCGTTTGTGCTGCTGTTCCTCCAAAAGTGCAACCTTCTGCTCCATGAGATACTCATGGAGCTGTTGCAATCTTCAGCGTTTGTGGCTCTGTTGAAATTGTGACAGAAGACACACTCCACAGTGCCATGCTCAGGACACAGGCAACGAACATAGACTATGTGGAGGTCTTCCTTTGCAATACTGTGGCCACAGAAACAACTTCGGAATAAAGGATCCAAAGACGTTAGTTTGCTAAAACAAAAACAAAAACACAATTAAAGCAATAGGCCTCGTTAGAGAACTTTTCGAAAAATGACTGGAAAACAGGAACTCCGAAGGAGGATTTGTTGCATGCAGGTCATGGTTGAAAAGTACAGAGGAATGCCTGGGACCCCCACACACACACACATTTTTATACCTGCCAGGTGTATGACGCATAGTGGTGCTGGGGGGATTTCCCAGGGTCGACTGCTGTGAAATCATCCGAAGGTGAGGGTGCCTGCCGCTGAATCCCACTTGTTTTTACCTGCTGCAAGAGACTGTTTTAAAGAAGATCAGGACACACTGCAACTTCAAAGGAGCAGCAGCTTAATGTCTAGGAAGAGGTGTCAACGATGGTAGCAAATGACTGAAGGTTGTGAGGAACTGCTTTGGTGCCAGCAGTTTGAGAGAGGGCAGTTTTACAGCAGCTGAACATAGAGGTGGGTATGCCAGAGGAGGATCCAGCCTAATGCCTGGTCGGCTCGACCTCTATAAGCAACTGAGAGCCAAAGTCAAGCCAGTTATGGTCAAAATAAGCATTTTTGTCAGGCTCAGCAGTTAGTGTAGTGTCTAAACCATTCAGCTCTTATGTAGAGAACAGCCTGCAGCAGCAATGGCTCGGCTCGTGTTTTGGCTGGTAGAAATCCATGGCTCAGCTCTGGTTTGGTTCCAGGTGAAAAACTCCTGGCCTGCCCAGTTCAACTTGAACAGTGATCATCTGCTGACTGCGCTTGCCAAAAAAGAGACCTATCAATCTGCAGCAGTTCAGTAGTTTCAAAGGTACAGACTGAAAGAAAAACGGTGCTCGGGGGGGGGGCTTTCCATCCTATGGTTCCGATGGCCTCAAGGAAGTAAAGGAATTTGAACAGATTTGTAATTGTCACTCACACATCCCCAACCTCAGTGGCCGCAACTCCAGTTTGCCACCCTCTCCTCAGGGGTGCGACACTCTGGAGCATGGGTGTGGGCAGGCACATTTCAAGCACTCCCTGGTGTGCAATTTTATTTAAGGGGGTAGCAAATAGGCTCTGAACTGCTTCCTTTTTCCATGAAAACTAACAAAGAAAATACTGAACCTTTCTGTAATTTTATTCATAGGAGTCGAAATTAGAAGGACTGATCACTAATACTGTCTTTGCATCCCAAGGGCAATACAACTTTACAGGCTCTGGGCTGGTATGTGGGAGTCTTAGGGAACAGTACCTGACATTTGTATTTGCCTATGCATGGCAACAACCTTTGTCATGCAATACAAAAGTTGTATTTACTGTGCCAAACGAGGCAACAAACAAGGTTCTGGTGTACATTTGTATATTGCCTGGCTACACGGGGAGGGGGTAGGAGACAGACCACTTGGTGTGCAGATCTGAAATCCCTGTCAACACCCCTTCTCCGGAGCCAGTGGTACCAAGAGGAAGGGCGACCTGCTGCTATTACTGAAAAGGAATAGGAGTCTGTCTGTTAAAAATAGCCAGCAGAGCACGGGGGGGGGGGGGCGAAGAAATAAGTTAAACAATTGGAATCAGGGCCATCATTACACTCTGCGTAAAACACACTGCACGAGCTAGTGTACTCACCAGAAAACAGGTCGCTGTCGCAGTTACCAAACCCGCTAAGTGTCTAATGAGATGATGCTGATCACCTGTTGTTAAACATGCACCGGTGCTACAGCTTCGGTATATACCATCCGAATTTAAAAGTGGAGGGAAGTAAATAAGTCGGTTCTCTTTTACTGTGAACAAAACCCTGACGAAAAGCAGTCCCAGCTTTTGCAGTCTGAGTTTGTATACATAGCTCACCGTGTAATTTCGGGCGTACCCATTTTACACACACCCGTGCATCAAACTTCATCTCTCCCGATACGAACGACCCTTCCCCTCTGCAATCCGGGTGAGCCAGTCCAGTTAAAGTCAGTGATTTTTGTCAAAGTTGAGTCCCAAGCCCCAAAAGAATTACTTGAGGGGAACAATAAGAGAAACGAAGATTTAACAAAATTATAAAACAGTAAAGACGAGAGAAAACTGTTGGTGAAGAGTAGCGTCATGGAGAGTGATGTTCTGCAGAAGTCTGGCAATGAGAGGCATTTTGGTAAGAGAATTAAGGCAGAGTTTGATTTAATGAGGAAATAATCTCTAAATGAGCTGATAGAGAGAAACCATAGCCTGCGGAGATTAGTCTCTGTAGTACTGCTAATTAAATATATTAAAAATAAATAATTGATTATAAACAATTATTGCTAATTATAGTGGAGAGACTTCTGAGCTTGTGTTAAAGTTTTGTCCTGCAGTATTACTGGTGAAACTGATTGTCAAACTCGTTAATTTATCATGCTACTCTTTCTGCTGCTCCTTGCTGTATCATCTTTCTATGCCTTCCTGTGTGTACCTGCAGTAATTCCAGGTCACCCCTGAAAAAGTCATTTGCAGTAGACTTACTCTGTTACAAAAAAAATGCAATGCATAACATTTGCAGAATGTCATTTTTATTTTTATTGTATTGACCGGCTAGGTACACTGGGGAGAAAAATGTATTTTTTTCAGGCACAACCAGGGTGAAAGTGGTCAAATAGCCTGCTGATTAGTGAATTTATTTATTTATTTAAAAGTTTTACCCAGAGGGCACACTGAGCACTAGTGCTCAATTCCAGGTGTCTTTTGCTGTCTTTCATTCCAAGTTTCAGAATAGGTTTTGTTTCACAGATTTGACTTTGGGAGGCAGTGTAAATGGGACACAAGTCACACACTTAAAAAGGCATGCCTTTCAGCATTAAAATGGGTAGCACTGGTCTTTAAAATGCAGAGCAAAGGACAGAATGCATAGCACATTTTTAATGTAAAAACAATGTTTAATCTTAAGGACTGTTTTTATCATGTTAGTTTAAATTTTTATTATGTCTTGAAATAGCTCTAATTAAATATTATGAGGAAAATCCATGTATCGCAGTGAAGCAGGGGTCAATTTGGGTGTAAAAACATAGCGTTATATGAAATGCATAAAAGCTTAGAACTATCTACGTAGGTCTATGAGCTGTACTTCTACCTGGTCTGTTGTCTGTGACAGTCAGTGGCATTTTACTTTAACTTTGTGTGTGCACGGCAGTAGTGATGTATGGACTCGCTGTTTACTTCCTTATAGTAACACAGTAATTGAAGGTCGGGAGGGGCTCTGGATTCGTCATGTTAGTAGTCTCCACTTCCTGGGTCTGGCAGCATAGTATAGAAGTTAGAACAATGAGCGTTGTACATCCAGCAGACTTGGGTTTGGTTCCCACAACCTCCACTTACATACTGTGTGACCCTGAACAAGTCGCTTAACCATCCCAGTGCTCCCGGCTCGCCCCTATAAATTTGTCTTGTGCCCAGTGGGCCTTACCTGCTTACCGAAGTATAAATATGTCAATAAATGAATAAATATAAAATAAAAAATTATAAACAGTTAGCTTCTTAAGTCAGAAGTAAACAAAATCTCTTGACGTGGTATGCATAGTATAACATAGAGGTTGGAGTAATGAACTGTGAATGAGCTTGGTACATACAGCAGACCTAGGTTTGATTCCCACAACCTCCACTTGCATACAGTGTGACCCTGCGCAAGTCACTTAACCACCCCAGTGCTCCTGGGTAGCTCCTGATCATGGGCACTTGTGCCTAGTGGGCCTTACCTGGTTAACAAAGAATTAACAAAACAAAATTGGTGCATGGTCATGAGATTGGTTTTGGGCACTCAGGTTTATTTAATGTTCATTGCCATTTGATGGCTGATATTAAAGGGGACAGGAAATCGGTGCCAACTAGCCGCAGTTAATAATGTTCCTGTTTGCAGGACTGGAATTCACACCTCCAAATGATACATATCTGCCTCTGCATGAATAAACACTGATGTGAAAAACTATGTTTTCAATTGTCTTAAAATGAGCAACATTCTATTACAGTTCTCTTCATGGAACCTGTAATTTGAAGTTTTTCCTATGTCACGGTTTGTGTATACAACACTGAGCAGGAGCTGTTGACCTATCAGAACCATGCTTTGAGATCTGTAAACTGTGGCATAGTTATAACTCCTCATCACTGGTTCCATGAAGAGAATTGTAGCATTTTTTCACTTCACTCTTTATTCGGGTACAGTGACATATGTATCATGCATGGGTATGAATATTATTTCTTGAAATAGGAACATTATAAACAGTTGCTAATAAGAAATCATTTCCTGTTCTCTTTAAGATATATGACTTCACCAATTATGAGATTGCATAGTCTTGTAGTTTGAGAAAATTTAATGCTGTTAAAAAAAAAAAAAAAAAAAAAAAAAATGAATGTATTAACAGTGGCAAACTTTTTTTTTTTTTAAAACAAGAAAACACACTTCAGGTGATCTGAGGTTTTGGTTTTCAAGATGTGCATCCCAAATCATGTTGTCTCTGCCCCCCATGGTGGTGCCAATTCCAGGGAGCAAGCCTTTATCGTCCTACTAAAAACTTATCTGAGGTGCTAAACCCCAAAAAATGAGGACTACTGGTAAGCATGAGAGAGGGATCTTGGCAGAGATAAACTCCGGAAATAGGCTATCACTTATGCCAGCAGTTGTGCCTGAGCTAATAAGTTAAAGGCAGGTACGGTATTATTTCCTTTATAGGATGTACTTGTCACCAGCAGAAGTCCATAAAATGAAAACAGTGATAGGTGCCCAAGAAGTAAAATATCAGAAGGCGCATATGGATACATGGTCCTGGAATGCCCCCAAATAAGGCTGTATTGGTGAGAAGTGCATCAAGTGATGGAAAGGGAACTGGGGGGCGCTACCGAATACCCCCTTAGAATCATGCCAGGAGCGGAACTGAATAAGAGGGGGAGGACAGCCAAGCCCCAGTGGAGGTTGACCTTGGTTTCTGCAGTGGGTGGACCCCCCCCCCCGATAGCCCATTAGCTGACTAACCTGGTTGAATGTCTGAAATTAAGAAAGAGCTCAATGGAATGCTCTGGGAAAAGGAGACAAATTTAACACCGTGTGGAACCCATTAATGGGTGCAGCAGAGAAAGAAATAATACAGGGTACAATAACAAAAGGGGGTTGATGGAAGGAACTGGACATTCCACTACCAGCATCCCAGCCTCCACTGGTAGCTAATTGGGGGGCTGGGATGGAGAAAGTGATCTTTGGCAGGGTTCTGTAAGATCTGTTGACTGTTAAAGCAAAGTCTCGATTTTGTTCTACGTATGATGTCCTTAACTAACTTACAACCATTAAATTGAACTAGTTCTGTGTGTTACATACATATTAAGGTACACCAGGAGGGTTATTTCCCCCTCCATGGCACCTTTTAGAGTTATTGGGCTAGACATCGAATATGTTCAGGGAACAGAAGGAAATATAATTACTGTACTTGCTAAAAGTGAAAATAAAGTTTACAAAAAAAGGGAGGACGTGTCTCATGTTTGGGTGATGGTGAACGGTGGAGATGAATGCTTGGTAATGACCGAAGCTGTGTTCTCATCAGACCTTTTATCCGTTCACAAGAAACTGACAGCCAGTCTGGACTTGGCATTGAAGTTAAGGAGAATGGGAAGTTTCTTACTTACTTTTAGTTTAATAGAAACTCAAAAGGAGCTGTGAATATATTTTCTGAGAGTAGGAACTTTACAGTCAGCTGCCAATTAGAAATTATTTCCTTTCTTTTACAATGGCATGGTCCACATTTGGGTGGCCACATGCTCGATTCATGCTATGCCAGTCCATGCAACCCTACCACCCCAGTACCAGTTTGCACTGGGCGTGGCATCTTCAACCCTTGATCTCCCTTGTCTGCATGCACAGCACCACATTGGGACAGGGGTGGTTCGAAAGTAGAGCTGGGCTCTATACCAGCAGGTTAGTGAGCCTGAGTCAGCCAAGGAGTGTATCCCCTGGTCTACATGAGAAGTTTATTATGGGCTATAGCAGTCTGCCAAGGACTGCCATGTCCATTTTACATTAATATTAAAAAATAAATAATTTCTGCACCCCTCAGCCCTCCCTCCTGACTTGGAGAGCTTGGAGCTACTGCTGTGGAGGCCCTGAGGGTTCAGAATACTTCTGTGTGCCATGACTGGGAGGTTCAGGCTGTGACAAATGTACTCCGCAGGTCAGGCCCTCTGCTCCCACAGTGCCAACCTCGGAGCACAACAGCATAAACAGGTAACAGACAGGGTAACCCTCCTGTCTGTTTTGGGTCCGAATCACCCATTAGCCTAGAGTTCTGGAGGGATTCAAACTGTTAATCTTATGCTAGCATACCCCATTAACAGGCTCGGATATGTACCCTCTTTGGAGGATGCGGTACAGTCCTTTGCCCTTGGGGCAGCCAGCCAGGTTTCCAGAATGTACCCTTGGAACTTTATACGAGACCTAGGAATTTCTTCCCTTTTAAGTAAGCTTTAGTAACACCATTCAAGCTCATCAGCTGTCAGACTTAAACACAGGTTCAGCAAATCACATGCAAAATAACAGAAAAAACACAGGCAGTATTTTAAAGAAAATGCTGTTTACTAGAAAAATGTTAAAACAGGTGACATAAAATACAAAACAAATTTATATCACACAGCTCCCAGTCATATGAGGCATGTTTGAGGCAGTTTAACACAGTGGTTTAAGGCTCTGAGCTGCAGATCTGGTGACATCCAGCAGACAAGACCTGGGTTTGAATCCCACAGCTTCCACTTGCAGTCTGTGACCCTGAACAAGTCACTTAACTTCCCTGTGAGCCCAGGTCACACCTGTTTTTAAAAAAAAAAAAAAAAAAGCTTTTAGCTGAGTCTGCTAATTGTGGTTAAACAACTAACAAAAAAAAAAGAAATAACAAAAAGAAAAGTTGCAGAATACAAACTCCAACCACAAATACGTAATTATTTTCTAAGTATTACCTTTAAGTGCTTTTCAAGTCGGAGAATTAAGTCTCTCCGAGTCTAGAATCAAATATCCCACATTTCCCAGATACAGCCTTTCAGTTTAAAACTCTTTCCCCACCCCCTTTTTGGTGAATCAGCTAGCTCCTCCCTTAGAGTTCATTCTAACATAATTTCTACAAGGAGGTACATATGACAGTCTTTATTTCTTTTTGAGCCTTTACAACCCCACAATCTGTCACTAAGGTGTGAGAAAACCAAGGGAAATCAGCCAAATTACGTCCTTTCCTGGTGTCATAAAATTCGTATTCAGGAACCAACATCAAAGCAGCAGCAGTTGATAAGGGGCCATAAACTAAAAGGAAAGCATTAAGTTTTTCCCCATGTCAGTTCAGTGACATCCTCACTGACACCTTGAAGGTTAAAAGTCAAACTGCTATCTTGTGTGAGACAATTTCATACACAGACCATCAGTTTCTAATGCAAATATTCTACAATAACCATAAGCAGATGGCAGAGCATCACAATGACGACTTACTGCAGGGGGTCCCTCCGGCAAAGCCTCTGTGCCCTCCCAGCAGCCACCACAGTGTGCTGCCAGTAGTCTCCACAGTATGCAGCATGTGCTGTGGATGGCCACAGTTGCTGTTGGTGGCCCCGACCCACATGGACGTGCAGATGTATTTATTTTTTATTTATGACGTTGATAACCGGGTGAGTGCACTGATCCCAGGGATCGTTTTCAGGCACGATATGGGCCATAACACATGGCACAGGGTGACAGTGGAGTACAAGGTAACAGTAATACACATGAAACAGATTTGTTACAAGCAACAATAGTAAGCACAATATACAGGTTTGATGCGTAGGTCCATTTGAGAACAGTGAATACAAGGTTTCAATATTGGACATGAGGAGATTTGGTACAAACAAACAAATTGTAGGCACAGTGTACAATGTGTGACTGCATCGTCCAGTGAGCAAGTAATACACATGTAACCCCCGTTATCCAGGATTACTAGAATCCCAGTAAAACCTAGTGGTAGGCAGGGAAGGCAGCTTGTGAAACTCTAGTTAAATGGATTTCACACTGTCTCACTCTGTTCTCAGTCTCAGCTGAGACTGAGGGATGACATCACCATAGAACTGTCTCAGCTGCATAAGCCACACTGGAATGTTGCAGTTGGAGGTTAGAATAGAACGTTGGGGAATTTGAAGCGAGTCTGTAGAGTTCAGTAGAGTGTGGCAGTCTGAAAGAGGTGCTCTGCTGTAAGCAGGTCCTCAGAGCTCTAAGCTCTGACAAAGCACAATTATTTTGGTATAGGTGTGTGTTCTCACCTGAAGAGGAACACAAGAACTGCATATTGAAGTGGTGGAGACCGCTTTCAGTGGTTCAGGGCCCCATCTCTGTGGGGATGGGGGGGGGGGGAATCAGCCTGCTTCCAGGGGCAACCCCTTGGTCTGGCTATGGAAAAGAAGTAGCCTGGTTTAAGTTCGTGCTGAGGCACTAGAAGCTCTGGAAGAGAGTTCCTTGAGGAGGAAATGCCTGTGGGGCACTTGCAACTGAAGGGTGGGTTTGCTGTGCTAAAGGGCCATGTGTTTTCACCTGCATCAAGATGAAACTAAAGGGACTGTTACTGTGGGGTCAGGAAAGTCAGCCAAGTACAGTTTGGAAGATGTGGGGATTGGACTGCTTAACTCTGGGGTCTAGAGTAATGGACAAAACCACTTATTAAGTGTGTTCAAGTCCAGCATCAATGGGATGTAAAGACAGTAGATTGAATGTGAAATACATGTAAAAGAATCTACACAGCAAAGTGTTTTAAAGGATGAGGTGTTACAGTCCAGAGAAATGTCTGGGTATGAATTATGGGAGCGAGAGGTGGGAGACACCCCCCCATCGGGGTAGTAACCAAATTCACCTCTACAGATTTGCTCTGGGACACCTGCTGCTTTCTCTCAGGTACTTGGCCAGTGCCTAAGGAAAGTACCCAGACGTGGGATTGATGGGGAAGATTTCCTTATGGAGCAGAAGTGCTCATAGGTGGTTTAGGGAGCTACCAGTAAATGTTTCCCTGCTATATGAAAACTGTCCCAAGTGGCTGGCAAGGGAGCTGAGCCAGGGAAAACCCAGAGCAGCGTACAAGTTTGGGCTGTGTGCCCAGTGTGTTTCAGAGCCTAAGGGCTAAAGTGATGAAGTGTTATGGTCTCCTTAAATCTGCATTACCAGGAGTGTAGCCCCGTGGGGGTCCATCTATGCTTTGTTTATTCTGTTGGATGTGAATAAAAGCCACACTTTAGAATCCCACTTCTGGTATTGGACATTACATTTATTGCTTCCTTTGTCCGGAGTTACTTGGGTGCCCCTGTGCAGAGTAGCCAATCCTAACCAATGTGCCGAGTAACATACTCCTCCCTGAACCCAGCCCACCTGGCATAGCTGTCAGATAGAAACAGCATACCTAGGTGGGGATTACACAGCGAATACTCAGTAAAAAAATATATATACAATATGTACAGGCAAAGAAGTCAAATATTACTGTGAAAAATAATATGTAACGGTTGTAGGCAGGGGAGTTGACCACTGTGGGTAGGTGGGCAACCCCTGGGCTGGGGAGTTGACTTGTGTGGGTTGGTGTCAGACCCCAGGGAGCAGCGGCAGGATGAGTTTGCCAGCAACCAGACTTTAAGGCCGGACTTTAAACTGGAGTGTGTGTCAATGGAACTGAGTTCAGCCGGTAGTTTGTTCCATTGCAAAGGGGCAGCTGCAGACCAAGCTCTGCTACCCATGTTGGTGAATACCCTAGGAACAGCTAGAGGGGGAGTACCATTAGAGCGGAGGTTGCGGAGGAGCATTCTGGTTTTCAGAAGGACAGTTATGGGGGACTCTGGAGCCGTGTGGATGACATTGTCTACCATGCAGCAGAGAGCTAGTCAGAGCGACCTTGTAGCAGTAGCCATCCAAGGGTATTATAGAGGGTAGAGTGATGGGTGGAGAATGGGGCCAATAAAGCAAAGCGACAGGCGCTGTTGTAGGCAATGGAGAGTTTAGCTATGGCAGTAGCTGAGGTCCTGGCATAAATAGGGGAGATCAGGTCAGGACTGGCCCCACCAGTAAAGAAGATTTTGTGGCAGCGTGGAGACCTTCATAGCATATGTGCTTCAGTGGCCTCCCTGTGCACAGGCATTGGGGTGTGTAGGGCGTTGTGGAATTCAGTTTTAAGATTTGGCCAAAAATGACATGGCCATTTTTGAAAACGGAAAATCAGTGGATCATCTGTGGTGGAGGTCCTCCTGCATCTGCAAGAATACTTGGGGAGGGAGGATATAACAGTACTCCCCTCCCTTGGGAAAGCAAACCTTGCATTTGTCAGCAGCACTTTTGCTGGTGCCACCAGATATGCAGGAACTTGGGCCCATTCCTGTGCCTTGGGTCACTTGCACAGTGGCACATATGTATAGTACTAGACCTCTAGGCTAGCTCTATACTTTATACTGCAGTGTTAGAGAACAGCTGGGTAGCTAGGTGATCACTGGTTTAAATCCCACCAGAGACAGCTACTTACTGTATGACAGTAAGTCTCCCCCCCCCCCCCAATATTGCTCCAGTCCACCGAACTTCAGGAATGGGTAGAAGCAGAACCCAGCTGAAAATAAGATGTTGCATCTCCTTTACGTTATCCCTGGTAAACAAGTTGTAAAGTAAAATAAAATATATCTTTTTGTTTTGCACTGTTTTCCATCTTGTATTTTAGTGCTAAGATCCCTTTGGGCTCAGAGTGCTGACAGTCTGTTACTTTTTGCAGTAGGCAAGGAAACTGAGGAAGAGGACGAGAAAGATGAAGGCTACCCAAATGACTCCCTGATCTGCAGTGAGCAGCTGGTGTCAACTGATGTGGAGACGACCGGAGAACAGAGTGAGGGTATGGAGAGCATTTCCGAGAGCACTGGGGAGGAAGATGAAGAGCAGGACAATGAGATGGAGGACCCCCAAGGGGGCTCTCTCCACTCCTTTCGGACTGTAATTATCAATGATGAACAAGTGGGGGTCATTGAGACGGAGGAAGAAACCACCCTTGTGACATCCCAGGGAGAGTTCTGCATGGTGCAGGTTTCTGAGGATGAGCCCTCCCAGGAGCCCCCCTACCTCCCTCAGGTCCCTGCCACAACGGAGTGCCAGCTCAACTTTGTGACAGTGTGCAGCCGCATGCAGGGCTTCTTTGACGATATGAATGCAGCTGGCCAAGCTCCTCAGCACACTGGGGCGGAGGCCTTTGCTCCCATCTCTCAGAGTTATGGCAGTGAAGTAGCCCTGGGGCTGCAGCAACAGCAGCCAACACTGGTTCAAGCCTCACAGTCCTACGAGAATAAGAATTTCCCAGAGTCCCTCACAGTACAGAACACACCAGACCTTGATGTAGCAAGTAGCCCCATGCAGGAAGAGCCAAGACTCAGTCTTCCATCTACGGTCCTAAGCCTTGCACCGTACCAGCCTGTCAATCTTAAAATCAACCCTGCTTATGCCACCAGGCGCTCAGTGCGATGCACAGCGAGCCGTGGGCAGGTCAGTTCCTTGCCAGTGGCATATGGAGGAGAATGTCAGACAGGATCCCAAGTGGAGCCATCAGTTGAGCGGACAGACAACAAGCGGGCATTACCTGAAGATGTAGGAATGCCGAAGAAAAAGACTCGGACCTTATACAGTGCTGGTAAGTGATTACAGTACAGCTGATCATGTAGAGTGCATGTGCATGTCCTTTACCATGTTAATTAATTAGGCAGCATGCTCTAAGAGCTAGGGGGAGAAAAAGTGAGCCAAGAGACACTGTATAAAATCTAGCACACTGCCAGTGTGGACTACTGGCTAGAGTGAAGGGCTATAAGAACCAGGAGATACAATATCAGCTTCCAAACATTGTGGTCTAATGGTTATAGTAAAGTGCTGTGAGGGGTCAGGAGATAATAATCCCATTTCCTAGGCAGTGTGGGATAATGGTTAGAGCATTAATTTTCAGACTTTGTGATAGCGTCCCCCAATCCACAGAAAAGAGCTTGAGCATGCCCCCAAATATGGAAATAATCTCCCATGGAAACAAAATGTCTTACAAATGTTACGTGGGAAACAAGAACCCAGGGGAAGAATACACAATGGGGCTGGGGGGAGGTAGTAACAACAACAAAAAAGGAAAGGGACCTGGGGGTAATCATATCAGATGACCTTAAGGTTAGCAAGCAATGTGAGAAGGCAGTAGGGAGGGCTGGGGGTATACTGGGATGTATAGGGAGAGGCATCAGCAGCAGAAAACAGGAAGTTGTTATCCCTCTGTACAGACAGTTGGTGAGATCCCATCTGGAGTACTGTGTCCAGTTCTGTAGACCCCATCTCCACAAGGACATAGACAGGATAGAGGCAGTCCAGAGGAGAGCAACTAAAATGGTACAGGGTCTGCAAGAGAAGCCGTATGAGGAGAGATTAAAGGAGCTTAATATGTATACCCTTGAGGAAAGAAGGGAGAGGGGGACATGACAGAAACTTTTAAGTACCTCAGTGGAATCAACAAAGTCCAAGAGGGTAGCATCTTTCAGAAAAAGAGACGTGCAAGAACAAGGGGACACAATTTAAAGATGGGGGGTCAGGGGCAGTGTGAGGAAGTATTATTTCACAGAGAGGGTAGTGGATGCATGGAACAGCCTTCCTGAGGAGGTTGTGGGGTCTAAAACTGTGGGAGAATTCAAGAATGCATGGGACAGACAGAAGGCAATTCTTGTGGGGGGTAGGAAGAAATAGGCTGTTGGTTAACTAGGATCTGCGGGCTATCCTGTAGGTAGGGAAATGGGCAGACTAGATGGGTCAAGTGGTCCTTATCTGCCATCAAAGTCTATGTTTCTATGTTACTTTGATACATAGACTGTGACATGGCATAAAAAGGCCCATCATATTATCCAGTCTGCCCACCCTGCCTAACTACTCTGCGTTGGCCATTGTGGTCATCCCTCTCTTGTTTCTGCCCCCCCTTTTTCTAACTAATCCTATATGCCACCCTGTCCCATCACTGCTTTAAACTGCTCATGGATTTAGCTTGTACCATTTCCTCCAGCAGCATGTTCCAGTTCTCTGCAACTCTTTCTGTGAAAAAGTGCTTATGGTCATCCCTTTAAGTCTCCCCCTGCATTTAAATGAGTTCTCTCTCATCCCTGTATCTGAGCTCAAGGAGAAAAGTTCCTTGGCATCCACCCTATTTATCCCGTGCAGAAACTCGTACATCTCGATCATGTTGCCGCTTTCACTTTTTCTCAAGGGTATACATATTCACATTCTGCAGCCTCACGTATGTCTTGTTCCCTACTCCATGGACCATCCTAATCGCACTGCGCTGCATTGCTTCCACTTTGTCACTGTCTCTCCTCAAATGTGGACTCCAGTACCTTGCATAGTATTCCAGAGGTGGTCACATGATCAGTGACCTGTACAGTGGGAGGATCTTGTTGTTTGCACAGTACTCCAGGACTGACATGAAATGCCTTTTGAGTTGTTGGTTGATTTTTTTTTTTTTTTTTTTTTTAATAATTCATCTTTTTGTTCTCCCCCTCTGTACACACATGCCCCAGGTCATCCTACTTGCTCCTCTCTTCTGACTCACAGATCCATGTTACTCCTCACTGCATTATTTCTCTTGGTCACACTGCTTTCTTTGTCCATTTTCTTGTATCTGTAACAACCTTCCTTCCTTCCAACCTCCACCTCTCCCACTTTTAGCGATATAATAAGCAACTTCTTAAGGATTCTTTTTCTCCCTCATGCTTTTGCTCCTAGTATCTCTCTATTTAGTACTGTAACCCCCCTACAAATGGGGGTTCCCGAAAAGTCTTCCTAGAGGTTACCTAAATGCACACTGCCAGGCTGGGGTCCTGTTGTTTAGCAGTTTTAAATGTATTGCTAGTGAGTGCCTGTGTGGCCTCTGTGTACTGTCACTTTAAGAGCTGCTTAGTTGCAATAATAATTAATCTGGAGGGGGGCTAAGTGTTGTCATGCTCGAGTCCCACCTGGGCTGCCAGATATTCGCTCCGTTTCCGCCATCGCTAATTATGCAGAGGGAGCTCTGTTGAAAGATGTGACTGTTTGCTGAAAATCCCTTAGAGTGAGAATATCTTGCTGTTTGTTCTAACTTGCTTTACTTGCAGCGAGGACTGTCTTGCTTATTTCCACCATTTTGGTCCCGAACTACCAAACTGGACCAATCAGTACTTGGGGACTCTAAAATTGAGCCTGCTTACAGGATAAAATCTGTGGGAGTTGTAGTTTTGACTGTTGGTGCCTTGTTGAAGCTGAAGGGGGAGCTCACGCAATGACTGACAACTGCATCAGCCAACCGAACCTTTGAATCTAAGGGAAATCCTCGAGCTGCCTGCTGTTTCGAGCAGATCGAAGTTGGAAGCTGAGAGAGCAATGCCTCGTTTGATTCAAACAGTCATTTGCATAGTAGCTCGCATGGGAGAACTGTGGAAAGGCCTGAGTTGAGGCCTGCAAGTCTGCCTGCTACCGTGAGAGGGAGAAGAAAATTGATTTCGGATTAAATCTGAGGTGGTGAGATTGAAGTAAGCAACTGAAAGGTAACCAAGCTCAACCTGTGGAGGACCAAAGATTTCTGCTGAATGCGATCGGCCTGGCAGGAGTTTCAGCTGCCTCTGAGCTCCCGGTTTGAGCAGAGACTGTGCGATTGGGACTGGGGGGTGTTGTGCCTAGTACAGTACAATTTCTTTGCATATAAATGTGCTGTGTGCTGAAAGTGGGTCGGAATTTGGCTCCACATCGTGTGAACTGCATTCTGCTTGCTGGAAGTTGCGACAAGCCCAAACAGACTGAATCTGGGGTTATCCCCATGAGGCTGGGCCTTGCCATGAGGGCCCTGCCAGACTACCCTACTGCACAGAGAAAAGCCATTGACGAGAGACCTGCCTGGGGATCAGCCCCCTGTTCCACGCTTCAACAGGAACGATGCCTCGGTGAATCACGTGGGCCCTGCTTCTCCTGGCCATCCAGAAGAGTCACCTGCAGTCTCAATTTTCGTCCATCCTGTGTCCAGTCCTGGGTATCGTGACTAACCATCAGGGTAGCTCCCTGCAACTACAGTTTGATATGTGTGTCATCTGATTTCTGTGTTATTTCTCTTACCTCAGTGACTGAGCCATCTGGCTGTGGATTACAAATAGTGTGTGTTGTGCAAATTGTTTTTTCCATCACAGGGCCCTGACCAGCTGCAACGCCAGCCTACCCTGGGCAACGGTGCTGGCTAGCCCACCTTCCTTCCACCTGGGTACCCAGAGAGTGTGACTGTGTTAGAGACTCTGAATGCATACACAGCTGTGTGAATGATAGAGCATTTAAGCTAATTAACCTGATTACGCCCCTCCCTTGTTCAAACCCCTTAAATAAATCTGATCTATTTTTTTCTGTATTCAACCTGATTGTGGTGCCTGTTTGTGCTCGAAGTACAGTACTGTTTCTATTTGCTCTGTCTAACCTTGTTTTACAGCGGGTCCTCGGGGTCAAACCGGAGGAACCAGCCCTGGTGGTAAGTGCAAACAGTGTGGGTACTTGCAAGGTATATTGGGGGTATTGTGAAGGTAATTAGTTTGTATCGTTGTGGCCACTATCCGGGAAAGAGGGGGGGTTACAGTGTCCTGGAAGACTGTGCCCAGGCTGGTTTGACCACTACCAACCCTGACCTCCGGGTGGAGGCACCTGTTTCAGAACTCTGACCCCTTAGCCTGCTACTACAGGGGGGAACAGGGTGCAGGAATACACTATTTTTAAGCAAAAAAGATGTTCTAGGACTAGAGGACATGGGATGAAGTTGGGGGAGGACGATTCAGAGGAAACGTGAGCAAGAATTTCTTCACAGAACGGGTGGTGGAAAAATGGAACACTCTGCCAGAGGAAGTGGTGGGGGCTGAAACAATCACGGGATTTAAGAATGCATGGGATAGACATAAAGGAATTCTGGAGGTCAGGGGTAAGGGGCAACAGACTTCTAGGAAAACATAAACTGAACTTACAAGCTCAAATGGGCAGAATGGGTGGGCCATAGGCCCTTTTCTGCCGACACTGTGTATCTAATATACTAGCCAAGCAGGCAGAGGTAGTAGCCCTTGGGATAGCGCCACCTAGAGGTTACATCTTGGAGGCACCACTGGGATTAGCACCTCCTAGTGGCCAAAATTACGAAATATTAAAAATAAATGGCTACCCCAACAGAAGTAGCTGTACATTAGTTGGTGGGGTGGTGTACTGGGCAGGAGATCGACCCCCTAAATGCTATGCTTATACTGGATATTCCCCTGGGTACCAGTAAGAACACTGTAGAGGGACTACTCTCCAAAGTTGAATGTTTAAAAAAAAAAAAAACAAACCCTGTGGTGGTGAGTCGACGGGCAGATTTGATCGCACAAACTTTCTTGGCCTTAGTAGAGTGTAGTGACCTGGTGGACAGCTCTAAAGTGCCACAGACTGTTGCCTCAGACATGGCCCCTGGAGAGTGATAACAAAGGACAGTAAAGACCCTGGGGAGGATGAGCTCCCACCATTATCTGAGACATTTGAGGAGTAATTCGCTAGGTTGTTGCTGGAGGAAGGGAAAACTGTGGAGGACTTTAAGAAACTGTTCCTGCCACCTAGGGGTGTTTCTTCCCCAACACCCCTTCCCACTCCAGTGCCTGTTACTGCCCTGCCTTCTGTGCCCGCGCCAATGCTGGTCCCTATATCTGTACCTGCTATTAGCCACGACTCCTACCAAAAACTGAGAATCTTCTTGGGCACCCTCCCTGCCCCCCAGGAGAAAGATGACTGGGAGAACTGGATCGACTGTGTTGCCCCCTTGGTACCTCAGTGGCAGTGTGTGAAGGCTGAGAAGCGGAAATGAATCGTAGAAAGTCTGAGAGCCCCGATCTTGAAGCCATTAAAGTTTTGAGGTCCACGAACCTGAGGCCTCTATGTAGAAGTACCTATCCGTACTTGAAGGCAATTTTGGGAACATCGAGTCAAGGGAAACGTGTGTCGTTGTTGTTGTTTTTTTTTTTTTTTATTATTATTATTTCTCCTATGCCTGTTGTCCCTCAACCTCCACTTCTTCAGTCCCCCAAGGAGTATCCCCCTCCCAACCCTACCGATACTCAGGGTCTGCCACTAGAGTACCACACTCACTGCCATCGAGGGCCCTTGATGGCGGATTACCCCGGCGGGGGCAGAGATCCCACCGCACCTCTGTCCTTTGCAGTGAGCTGTACAGCGAGGTCTGCCCTGTTCGGCTGACAGGTGGTGAGACTGGATCGGAGGGCGTCATCTAGGTAGGCTGGAGGTCTTTTTCCTCCGAGATGTATTTTCCCTGACGCTGGCCTACAAGGAGGAGCAAGGCTGCTGGCGTGTGTGGAAACGCACGTCGAAGCCGGTCCTCTGCCAGCGTCTACCCCTTGCGTCAGGCACTCCTCAACTGCACCGACCACCCTGAACATCCCCCAACAGGTGGTGGTATCGCGGCGGAGAGCGTGGTCCCCCTTCCCTGGAAAAGGAGAGCAGCCGTTGGGCGCTCAATCCTTCTCCCTCCCGGCCGACCCCCTGTCAACCCGAGCTCGCTCACGTACCTGGGTCGCCGGTGTGGTATGAGGTGTGGCGTCCAGTGCTTCAACCCTCAGCGCCACCATGCCAGCCGAATTAAGGGAAACTTTGATGGGGAAATTCCAAGGTACCAAACAATTGAAAGGAGAAAGTTTATCTGTGTATGTTACTTACCTAGAAAGAGCTCTGCAGAAATCTTACTGGAAAGGTGGGGTAGCAGCCAGTGATTTGAACAGTGTGAGATTGCGGCACATACTGCAACATGCCAAGCATTCTAAATTGCAGATCATCCAGTTAAGGCTCCAGGATAGGAGGGGTAACCCACCTGACTACTGTGACTTAAAAAAAAAAAAAAAAAAATTCCGAGAGGGAGACTGTGATTATGGGGTGAGTGCAGTCCCAGTGATTATGGCACCTGAAGGCCCTTCTGAAATGGAGGCCACTAAGAGTGCCCCGCTGTGGGTTAACTGGTGAGGAGCTAAGTTGCTGAAGGAAGTCAGAAAGGTACAACCAGGTGTGCTCACTGAGGTATCCCCTGCTGACCAAGACCGTGGCCCCTTTCAGGACGTGACTGCCATGGGGGTGCGGGTGCATCCTTAGACATCCTCTGTGGAGAACTGTTTCTTAGCTGAGCTCAAGGAATTGACTGCCACCCTAAAGGAAATTTTGAGACATGGCACACTACCAGCAGGAGGCAGATCAATTTCCCATCGATTCTCCAGCATCCCCTGCAATGTTTTCCCCAAGGATGCCCAGAGAGCCTGTCATTTGTCACAATTGTGGGAGGGATGGCCATCTGAAGAGGGAATGTAATTTTCAGAAGGACTTGGAGAAAGTGGTGAACTAGATTCAAGGGGAGCTTAGGAAAATGATTCTGTGGCCGAGGAGTGCCTGAAATGACCACAGTGAGGGTTCACAAAATACTAACTCAAATTTCTTTGTGGCTAAATTATCTGTCCAGGCCTCTGCTGCTGTCCCTCCTGAATGGTCCGAGGTGGTGAGCCCTTCAATGGAAACTACAGTAAAGGTGAATGCGGTGTCTACCTGGGCCGTGCTTGATAGTGGATCTCAAGTAACTATAATGTTTCAAGACTGGTATCTGAAGCACCTGCCTGATGTGCCCCTATGACACTTGGGCGGGCTGCATGTCTGGGGACTGAGTGAGCAGTCATATCTGTACTCAGGGTATGTTCGGATCTGGTTGTCTTTCCCTACCTCGGTGGCTAGAGTGGATGAGCAAGTCAAGACCCTGGCCTTAGTGTGTCCCCCTACTGGACTGTATGATGGGGTTCCCCTGCTAATTGGGACCAACGCTCATATGTTTGGGAGACTGGCACAGCTCTGCTATGAGAAACTGGGGCACCGGACTGGGAGGGCTCTAAGAATTCCAGCCCTGATTAAGAGGGCCTATGAGTCACAACAGAATCCTGAGGAAGTGGACCCGGATGAACCGGTAGGGATCGTGTGGAAGAAGGATCCCGATTCAGTGGTGTTGGCCCCTAACGCCCAGTGTACCCTTCAAGGGGAGGACCGCCTGAAGAAAGATGTCAAGAATAGAATACTGATGTTGGATGCACCAGGCGATGGAAGATTGCCAGAAGGATTATTGGTCAAGCCCAGCATCTTGCCTACTCATGGTCATGCCTATGCCCAGCGAATGTTGGTTCAGATTCACAATGTGTCAGATTGGGAAATCTGGGTCAACTGAGGCTGCACCCTAGCTACAGTACACTGTGCAGACACTGCAGTGTTGCCCAGCAACAAGCATCATGGTACGACAGAGTGACCCCAGACGCGTTTGACTTTGGGGACCCCCGTTGCTGGCTGAATGGAAGACTAGAATTAGCAAGAAACTTGCCCAGAGGGACCAAGTATTTTCATTGAAGGAATGGGACGTGGGATGTGTCCAGGGTGCAGAGCATCACATACGTCTGCACGATGAACAGCCTTTTTGAGCGAGGTCTCAATGCCTAGCTCCTGCTGACATAGATGATGTGAGAAGACACTTGCAGGAAATGCTTGTGGCTAGTGTGATACAAGAATCCAGAAGCCCCTATGCTTCACCCATTGTGGTGGGGCTGTGAGAATGTGCGTTATCGAACCCTGAACCGTCGGACCATCCCTGACCAATATACCGTGCCCCATATACAAGATGCTCCGAATTGCCTAAATGGGAGCAAGTTGGGTTTCTACGAGTTTCTAAGAATGCCACAGGGGATATCAGAGGCTCCGGCCACATTTCAGCGGCTGATGGAACGTGCAGTGGGAGATATGAAATTACTGGAATGCCTGGTGTACTTGGATGATGTCATTATGTTTGGGAGCACCTTGGAGGAGCATGAGAACAGACTGTTTAAAGTACTAGACCGACTGGAAGATTTCAGCTTTAAGCTGTCCATCGAAAAATGCCGTTTTTTTCAGACATCCATGAAGTATGTAGGGCACATAGTATCCACAGAGGGAATAGAGACTGACCCTAGTAAAGTTGAGGCTTTGACTGCTTGGCCCCAGCCCCACAATCTGAAAGAACTGCAATGCTTTCTTAGGTTCTGTGGCTACTACCGCAGGTTCATAAGAGACTATTCCAAGGTGATTCGTCCACTCTTGAGTCTCACCCAGGGTTACCCTCCCATCAATCGTAAATATAAGAAAGGGGCCACCCCGGGACCAGGAGTATATTTCCATCCAGCCAAACTTTTCGGGTCCCACTGGATGCCTGACTGTGAAGTAGTCTTCCACGAAATCCTATACCAGCTCACCCATGTCCCCATCCTCGCCTAAGCTGATTCCACCAAACCCTGTGTGCTGCACACTGACGCTAGTCTACAGGGTTTAGGAGCTGTGCTGTATCAAAACCATGAGGATGGTTTGAGACCAGTGGCATTTGCCAGTAGGAGCTTGACCCCGTCAGAGCAAAACTACCCTGTGCATAAGTTGGAGTTTCTGGCACTAAAGTGGGCCATAGTTGATTAGTTCCATGAATACCTCCTATGGGGCAAAGATATTGGTGAAGACTCATTGACCTATGTGCAGACTTCAGCTAAGCTTGACGCCAGTGGGCATAGGTGGCTTTCTGCATTATTTACCTATGATTATGCTGTCGAATACAGACTGAACTTGAATCATACTAATGCTGACACCCCATCTCGAAGGCCCCCTTCCAATGGTGACTAGGTCAGGTTGTCTGAATCTGATATTTGAGCATTGTGCCAAAAGTTTGACAGAGAAGAAAAGATGTCTGTGGACACCATGGACTGCTGAGTAGATTGCTTGGACCCTTCTGATGCATGCATACCAGCTGCGTGCTGTCATTTCTCTGCTCTAGATATCTGTGCACTACCTCAATTTGACAATGATAGCATTCAGTGGGCTCAATCCCAAGATCCTATGATTCAGCCAGCCCTTGATGCCCTCCGCGCAGGGAAAGATGTGTCCAAGTTACGTTCCTCTGATTTGCGAGCTGCCTTATTGTTTAAAGAAGGCCCCAAGTTGAAGCTGATTAATCAGCCATTGTATAGAGAGACAGTAGATCGGGGTGGCTGAGCAGATGAGTAACAATTGGTCTTGCCCACAACTTTCAGAGATTTGGTGCGGAGGTCCCTGCACAATCATATGGGCCACCTTGGTATCGACCGAATCTTTGACCTAGTATGATCTTGATTCTACTGGCCCAAGATGGGGGCCGATGTTGAGCACCATGTAAGGACTTGTAGTTGCTGCTTGCAGAGAAAAACACTGCCTCAGAGGCTGCCCCCGTCAACATTACCACCAGCACCCCAATGGAACTAGTATGCATAGACTTTTTGTTTGGAGCCTGACCAGTGAAACACTGGTAATGTGTTAGTAGCTACGGATCATTTCACATGGTATGCACAAGCTTTCCCCACCAGAGATCAAAAGGCATCCACCATGGCCAAGGTGCTAGTGGAACATTTCTTAGTCCACTATGGAGCCCCCCAGTGAAATCATTCTGATCAAGGTAGAGACTTTGAAAGTCGATTAATGAAAGAAATGCTCTCTCTTTCTATGGGGGGTGCGAAAGTCAAGAACCACCCCTTATCACCTGCAGGGGGACCCACAACCAGAATGCTTTAACCGCACCCTGCTAGACATGCTAGGCACCCTCCACCCAAAAGACAAGAATAAATGGAGCCAGCAGATTAGCACCTTGGTACACGCCTACAATTGCACAAAAAATGATGCTACCGGATTCTCCACCTACTGCCTCCTGTTCAGGAGAGAGGCCCGCTTGCCTGTGGATGTCTGTTTTGGGATCTCTCCAGATAGGGTCCGAGCCAACAATTATCTGCAATATGTACAAAAACTAAGTGCTCAATTGAATCATGCCTACCAACTGGCCCAGACAATGGTCTCCAAGAGAGATTTAGCCAACGGAGAGAGGCATGACAAAAGAGTAAAGGCTCAAGAGCTTCGACCTGGAGACCGTGTTGCGAAATTTGGGACTGCATGGTAAACCTAAAATTGCTTACCGATGGTACCATCTTCCCCATGTAGTAGTAGGGAGGTTGGCTGACTTACCAGTGTACAAAGTGCACCCTGAGAACAACTCCAAAGCCATCAAGACCATGCACCGTAACCACTTGCTGCCTATTGGTCAAGTCATGATTGAGGTTGCTCCTCCTGGACCAGTGACTCATGCTGCTGCCAAAAAGAGGCAGAGTCTGCTTACCTCGGTAATCACAGACCTAAGGTTTTCTCTGCAGCAGGCTCAGAATGATAACGACTGTCTGTCCACTTTGGACGAAAGTGAATACGACTATGCCTATTATCCCTCCTATGAACTGAGCCAGCTGTTTCAGGGTAACCCCCTGATGAATTGTGGGGATGAAGTGGGGCCTTCAGGACTGCCTTACCCCCCAGCTTCATCATTGGAGTCAATGCTCCCTGAAAGTGAAGTGCAAAGTTTCACGTCTGAAGATGTTGAGTCTCTGTGTATGGTGGAACTGTACGATTTGCCTGATTGGGGTGGGGTGGGGACTGATGATATGAGTCATTCTGGTGACATGTTAGAACCTGAAAAATACTTTGAGTCTGATGATAATTCCCTTTTAGTGCCAGAGTGTCTTCAAAATGAGCAAAGTGTGATTGAAACAGAGCCTACTGAGCAAGGAGCTGACAGTGCTCCAAGTTTGGACATTTCTACCCAGGCAGAGGCACCTCTCTCAAGCGATGAAAGCCCCAAGGCTGTTGCTGAAAGTACAGAGACTGTGGTTGTTCTCCCCAAGAAAGACTGGCCGAGCTGTCAAGCCTGTGGTGCACTTTAGTTATGATTCCCTTGGGAGGCCCGTGGATTTGCCTCTTATTGTGGTCCACAAGGGGGTGTATGTTTCTCAAAGCTCACTGCCCAGACTGAGCCTGAGTAATAATTTCAGGTTAATTGTCCTGCCTTCTTGGTATGGTGCCCCTGGTCCATCTAGCCCCAGGTTAGCTGATAGGGAAGGGCCCTCTCTCACATTGTTCAATGTACAAGAGGTTATTACCTGATTCTGTATAGTAATGTGTAAATTACCTGTGTGAAATATGCATGATGTAATTCTGAATGGATATCTTACTGTGAAATGTAGAGAATATGTATAGTAAAAGTTAAGTATGTTGATTGATGCGTCAGAAGGTATTTGCCTAACCTGCTAATGGTATGGCTGTATAGTATAACTTGCAAATGCAGTTATTGTGATGGTACAGACCTGACGTGGACGCCAAGTTTTTTCCAGGCAGGGAAGGGTGTAACCTCCCTACAAATGGGGGTTCCCGAAAAGTCTTCCTAGAGGTTGCCTAAATGCTCACTGCCAGGCTGGGGTCCTGTGGTTTAGCAGTTTTAAATGCATTGCCAGTGAGTGCCTGTGTGGCCTTCGTGTACTATCGCTTTAAGAGCTGCTTAGTTGCAGTAATAATTAATCTAGAGGGGGGCTGAGTGTTGTCTTGCTCGAGTCCCACCCGAGCTGCCAGATGATCGCTCAGTTTCTGCCATCGCTAATTGCGCAGAGGGAGCTCTGTTGAAAGATGTGACTGTTTGCTGAAAATCCCTTAGAGTGAGAATATCTTGCAGTTTGTTCTAACCTGCTTTCTTTGCAGCAAGGATTGTCTTGCTTATCTCCACCATTTTGGTCCCAAACTGCTGAATTGGGCCAGTCGGTACTTGGGGACTCTAAAATGGAGCCTGCTTACAGGGGTTGTGTGGATAAAATCTGTGGGAGTTGTAGTTTTGACTGTTGGCACCTTTTTGAAGCTGAAGGGGGAGCTCTCGCATTGACTGACAACTGCATCAGCCAACCGAACCTTTGGATCTAAGGGAAATCCTCGAGCTGCCTGCTGTTTCGAGCAGATCGAAATTGGAAGCTGAGAGAGCAACAGCTCATTGATTCAAACAGTCGTCTGCGTAGTAGCTCGCACGGGAGAACTGTGGAAAGGTCTGACTTGAGGCCTGCAAGTCTGCCTCCTACCCTGAGAGGGAGAAGAAAATTGTTTTCGGATTAAATCTGAGGTGGTGAGATTGAAGTAAGCCACTGAAAGGTAACCAGGCTCAACCTGTGGAGGACCAAAGATTTTTGCTGAATGCGATCGGCCTGGCAGGATTCTCAGCTGCCTCTGAGCTCCCGGTTTGAACAGAAACTGTGCGATTGGGACTGGGGGGTGTTGTGCCTGGTTAAGTACAATTTCTTTGCATATAAATGTGCTGTGTGCTGAAAGTGGGTTGGGATTTGGCTCCACATCGTGTGAACTGTGTTCTGCTTGCTGGAAGTTGCGACAAGCCCAAACAGACTGAATCTGGGGTTATCCCCATGAGGCTGGGCCTTGCCATGAGGGCCCTGCCAGACTACCCTACTGCACAGAGAAAAGCCATTGACGAGAGACCTGCCTGGGGATCAGCCCCCTGCTCCACGCTTCAACAGGAACGACGCCTCAGTGAATCGTGTGGGCCCTGCTTCTCCTGGCCATCCAGAGGAGTCACCTGCGGTCTCAATTTTCGTCCATCCTGTGTCCAGTCCTGGGTATCGTGAGTAACCATCAGGGTAGCTCCCTGCAACTACAGTTTAATATCGTGTCATCTGATTTCTGTGTTATTTCTCTTGCCTCAGTGACTGAGCCATCAGGCTCCGGATTACAAATAGTGTGTGTTGTGCAAATTGTTTTTTTCTATCACAGGGCCCCGACCAGCTGCAACGCCGGCCTACCCCGGGCAACGGCCCTAGCTAGCCCACCTTCCCTCCACCTAGGTACCCAGAGAGTGTGACTGTGTTAGAGACTCTGAATGCATACACAGCTGTGTGTTTGATAGAGCCTTTAAGCTAATTGACCTGATTACGCCCCTTCCTTGTTCAAACCCCCTGAATAAATCGGATCTATTTTTTTCTGTATTCAACCTGACCGTGGTGCCTGTTTGTGCTTGAAGTACTGTACTGTTTCTATTTGCTCTGTCTAACCTTGTTTTACAGGGGATCCCCGGGGTCAAACCGGAGGAACCAGCCCTGGTGGTAAGTGAAAACAGTGTGGGTACTTGCAAGGTATATTGGGGGTATTGTGAAGGTAATTACTGTGTATCATTGTGGCCACTAGCAGGGAAACGGGGGGGGGGGCAATGTCCTGGAGGACTGTGCCCAGGCTGGTTTGACCACTACCAACCCTGATCTCCGGGTGGAGGCACCCGTTTCAGAACTCTGGCCCCTTAGCCTGCTACTAGTCATGCAGGCAGGGGTAGTAGACCTTGGGATAGTGCCACCTAGGGGTTACAGTACAAAGAAGGCATTCTTAGTCTACAAGAAAACTCAGAGCGGGAGGGGCAGGGAATGATATCTGGAATTACAGAGATAGGAGGGGAAGGCTGTTAAAGGGGCAAAAGTGCAGACAGTTAAATATTACTAGTAAAAATTACGGAAGGTGATGAGGTGTTGTATAGATACTTCAGGGAGCAAAGGGAAAAATAAGACTGGTATAACAAGATTGAGAGGGGGGAGCTAGTGTATGGCAAAAAGGCAAATGTACTGAACAGGTATTTTTGTTCAATGTTTGTTTGCAAGAGATGACGAGGATGGGGGCTTAAGATGGAGAGTGGGAGGGGATGGACACCTCACCCTTCACAGGACATAGGGTCTTTAGGGAACTGGGTGGTCTTCAGGTAAATAAAAGCCATGTGTCCAGATGGGATGCACTCCAGAATCCTGAAAGAGCTCAGGATGGAATTGGCAGAACCACTGGTGGAACTGTTCACCCTGTCGCTGGAAACGGGAGAGGTTCCGGAGGACTTGGTACCTCTTCACAAGGGGGGGTGTGACAGGGAGGAGGTAGGAACTTGCACGCCAGTGAGCCTGACATCAGTGGTCGGGAAGATTATGGAGTCGCATCTAAAGGAAAGACTGATGGACTACCTGGAAAAGAAGGGGCTGGTTGATCACAGACAGCACATGTCTGTTAGGGGAAGATCCTGTCAGATGACTGGCTGACAGGAGTGGCAGGAGCTCCTTGGCTTGAATTCCATTTCCCAGGAAGCATGATATATTGGTTAGATCATAGAAGTGTTCGGACCTGGACATCTGGTCCCAGTTCCTAGACAGTGGGATTGGTCAGTTAAAGCAATGAACTGTGAGAAGGCAGGAGACTGGAGTTCAAGTCCCATCTGACAGCAAATATGACTTATAAAATGGGTACAGAAAATCCTCTATTTTGATTGGTTGGTAGCCGTGGATTAGAATTGTGTA
Organism: Neoceratodus forsteri; assembly: GCA_016271365.2. Taxonomy (NCBI): domain Eukaryota; kingdom Metazoa; phylum Chordata; order Ceratodontiformes; family Ceratodontidae; genus Neoceratodus; species Neoceratodus forsteri. The sequence goes on along the minus strand of CM028138.1, from coordinate 612,769,238 downwards.
ACAGACAGCTAATAATAAATTCAGGTAACATAGCTGTAAAAAAAAAAAAAAAAAAAAAAAACGGTATTCAGAAGCGAAACAGAATGTTGAGTTTTAAACTGCTGCCATTTTCTACGTCGCTAACCTTGCAGTTGCCGAAACCCCTCCCATTTTGCTGCCTTCGATCGTGATTCAATAAATATAGAACACAGTTTAAAATACTTGGTCCACATTCAGGAAATACTGCCACACCTTCTTAAACCTGCTCGGGATTCGTAGCCATTTCCCTGGCTTTCGTAACATGCAAACACAAGACTGTAATTCAGAATGATATAACTGACTCGAATCCCATCCGTTTGCTACAATCATCCCCTGCCGCTGCAGATTACTCATTTGCCTCTCAGTCAAATTCTGTTGCGATTTCATCACTTCTTTCCATACCATCATGAAATGCCCCTTTTTTATGTTGGCTTGCGTGCACAAACAACATCTTGTGTTAGCACATTTCAGAGGTGTGTCAGTGTTATGGCGAATGCAGGGGATGCTTTAGTGGGTACATCCCTCAGCCGCCAACCACTAAGCATGCTGCCAGTGGCAACAGTTTCAGAGAGAGCCACAGAGTTGAAATGAATCTGCCGCCGCAATCAGACGGGCTTGTCATTGCAGCGGCAGATGAGACACCTCCATTACGTGCCTTTCCTGGTGAAACATTTCAATAAATATGGTGGCTCCTGTCTTTTGCCACACAGTCCCCAGAAAGCAGACATCGGGGTGCCCAATCCCCATGTCGGCATGTCCCTCACCCCACATTATGTGGCACACGGTAATATGGCGGCTTCTGCCATCCACAACACGCTCCCGAAAAGCCGACATCGGGGTGCCCAATCCCCATGTCGGCATTCTTCTCCCCACCCTTAGTGTGTCTTTCCTGGTTAAACAGTTTCCCCTTTCCTTTCCGACACTGGGATACTCACCTGGTGTCGGATGCGTATCCCCTCCATCTAAATGCCTTGATCGACATCAGGATGCCAAACCCCATGTCGGCATCCCCCCTGAAGAATTGTGGCACACTGGGAGGCCCACCCCAATGTGCCAATTTTTGTTTTTGTTTTTGTTGTGTAACCTGTAAATGAAGAAAACCTTCCCTCGTCTCCCCTGCAAATGAGAAAACGGTCCACTGTTGTCCCCTTCCCCATCCCCACCTTCCTCTGCGCACCCACTCCCCACACTTACCCTCCAGAGGTCGGCGCCGAATCTTCTCTGAACCGAGACATGTCTGCACTCTTCAAAGCCGAACTGCAAATTGAAGAAATGACGGTAAGCTTTATAATGGGAGGCAATGGGGGGTTTCAACGTAGGTTGATATTTCAGCCATTTTTTGGGGAATTTTGGCCCTAGATTTCCAGCATGGGGTTCTTGGGGCCCCACCTCGTGAACATGTCACTGTCATTTAGTTTCTCAGTCCCGAAAGGTGATTTCTTGATCTCTGCGCAGAATCACTTTTCAGGACCGAGTAATGAAATGGCAGTGCCACTGTTCATGAGGGGAGGTCCCAAAAAGTCCATGTTGCAAATTTGGTGAAAAAATTCCAAACAATAACTGTTATGAGCATACGTTGCGCAATTTCCACACACGCTTGTAACTTCGCCATTTTTTTTTAATATTTTCTCTCCAGATTTTCAACATTGCCCTTTTTTCACACTTCCTTATGAACAGTGTAGCTGTCATTTTTCACATACTTTCTGAAACGTGTTTTCACACCTGTGGTGCAGTCGCTGTGGGAAATCAACTTTTGGGACAGATTAACAAAATCACAGTGTCACTGTTCATAAGGGGTTCAAAAATGCCCATGTTGAAAATTTGGTGAAAAAATTCCAAATAATGATTGTGTTTATAGGCGTGCGTTGCGCAGTTTCTACGCACATACATAACTTCAATTTTTCATATTTTCACTCCAGATTTTCAACATTGCCATTTTTTTCACACCACCTCAAGAACAGTACAGCTGTCATTTTTCATATCCTGACAGAAATGTGTTGTCACACCTGTGGCGCCAAATGGCGCAGTCACTGTGCAAAACTACCTTGAATAACAAAATGATAGTGTTCATGAGGTGGGGGTCACTAAAATCCCATTTTGAAAATTTTGCGTGAAAATACTAACAAACGGCCGGGGCATTAGGGTTTCCAACCATAATGCCCTACTCTGTAGAGACTGATAGGCACATGGGGTGTGTGACTTGGGATCATTGGCCATAATGCTCACGCCATTCAACCCCCACCCTGCAGCCAGTGACAGGCATCGAGGTGTGCCTTGGGGTCTTTGGCCCCAACGTTCACCCCATTCTCCTATACCGCACCCATCTCTGTGTATTTCCTTATAGAATGGGGTGAATATAAGGCCCGAAGACCCCAAGGCACACTGCAACACCTGTCAGTGTCTGTAGGGTAGGGTGAGGTGAAATGGCACGAGTGTTATGGCCAACGACCCAAAGCACACCCCCAGTGCCAGTCAGTCTCTGCAGGGTGGGGTTGGTGTCAGTTCAGTACTTCACTGCCATTCCTATTATGCATATCTCTAACTCCTGCACTACCAATGCCAGCAAGGCAGCAATCGCCATTGACAAATGCTTGTTTTAATCAAGTTCAAGTTCAAAAGTTTATTGGCAGGAAAGACTCCATTGAGCAGGCTCATTTACAAGGAGGTCCCGAGTACACATTCATAAGCATGGGGGGAGACAAAAACATAATCACAGCTACAGAATGTACAGGATATGCGAATCAAATACTGAATTCACTAAGTTCACATGTATAGGATTCAAATGAAAAGAATGCACGGTTATATATAAAAATATGCATGCATGCATGCATAGCATGTGGAGAACCATTGATTAGGCAATAGGGACTTAATGCAAACAGGGAAGTAGCCATGGACCTGCAGAGATTTAGGGGAGGGTAGACTGGAGTGGGAGGGGAGGTAAGGGGGGGGAGGGAGAGATGGGTCGTGGGAGAGGTCAGGAGAGACTGGGAGGAGCAGGGTGGATGGGGCAGGACAGAGCAGGGAGGAGGGAAAGGAAGGCGGGATAAGGAGGAGAGCTGGAGGGATAGGGAAGTGGGGGAGAATGTGGACGGGGGAAACTAGCATTAATGGATTAGGATCCATATGGGCCCCCCATAGTACACAAGCGAGAAATCCAACAATGAGAACACTAGAAGGAGGGGAGATGTGGAGGGGTGGGAGATGGTGGTGGGTGAGGAGGATGGAGGAGGGTAGGAGAGGAGAGGGCACGAGCTCATTTGCATGTACAGTGGTCACCAATTTTGTTTGTTTCCAACATTTTAAACGTGTGTAAGGGTATGAGGTTTTGAGTTTGAGACTAGTTTATGCAGTATTCCAGGTAGCCGGTAGGCCATGGCTTATAGCCGTATCACCGAGTACGGGTGCAGGGGACGTCTAGCATAATGAAGCTGTTCCTGCTTAGGGAGTATTGGCAGGTAGTACGATGGAAGAGAGTTGAAATATAGAAGGGAAGCTTAAACAGAAGGGCTTTGTATAACCAGATGAGAGAGTGGATAAGGCGCTTTGTCGATAAGGAGGTCCAGCCTAACAGGGCATATAGTTTGCAGTGATGTGTGCAGTGGTGGGCATTGGATATAATACGAATCGCTCTGTGGAAGAGTATATCCAATTTGTGAAGGAGGGGAGTCCGAGCATCGGCCATAAACTTGTCAGTGTAGTCGAGGAGTGGCACGAAAGTTGTTTGAACTAATAGTAGTCTGGCCTCCGCCGTGAATAGGGATTTTTTTTCCTAAAGAAGAAGCCAATACGTTGGCGCAGTTTTTTTGCAAGAGAAGCAATGTGGACAGAGAAAGTTAGGTGTTTGTCTAAGTCACAGCCCAGATATTTGAAGTTGTTGACTACTTCTAGGTCGTTGCCTAGGAGAGTTCGGATGGAGGGTAGGGATGATAGGGCACATGTGATGGGTGTGAGCTGGTTAGAGTAGAAGTACATGACTTTAGTTTATTTTGGCATTTAAGAGGAGTTTGGATTATGCCAGGCTGATATGGAGGAGATTGAAGTTCTGTTTCTATTTCAGTAATCGAAGGTCTGGATAGGTAAATCACTGTATTGTCTGTGAATAGGTGAAGTTTTGCATTGGTGATGTTATTACCAATAGTGTTGATGTAAAGTATGAAAAGAATAGGTCCAAGGATCAAGCCTTGCAGAATGCCTCTTGTAATAGGGAGGAGAGTCGAGAGTAATCCATCTGCTTTCACCTGTTGCTGTCTGTCAGTCAGGTAACTCTTGAACCAGGTTTGTGAAGTACTGGAGATGCCATGGTAATGTAAAGTGTCGAGCAATGATGAAAGTGGGCAGGAACGCACAGGAACTCAGTTCCTGTACCTTTTTTGCAGCAGGAACCGAGTTCCTATACTTCTTCCCACTGACGCTAAAACTGAAATTCTTAAACCAGCAACATAGTGATGGTTTCTGGATCTGTGATCTGCTATAAGGTTTTCCATAGTACCATTTGACTTGTACAACAATGCTGTTTTCCTAGAAATACTTTAATATCTCTAACTGAATCTACTAGCGTCAAATTAGATAGTTGTGCCTTGACACCGCTATCCTTTAGATTGAAGATCTTCATTCTGTATTTCATAATTGCCAGTGCCTGAGTTCCAGTACTTCTTGTCTACCACTTGCACCACTGGTGTCGAGTAGTAAAGCATGATCGACAGAATAGAAGGCTTTACTGCGGTCCAGAAAAACTGCACCTGTCACATGCTTTTTATCCATGGCAAGTAGCCAGTCATCTGTGACTGATGCTAGCGCTGTGGGACTGTCTAAATCCAGATTGGGTGGGGTTTATTAGGTTATTTGATTCGAGACAGTCTCTTAACTAGTAGTTTACTAATTTTTTGAGGAGTTTGGAGAGTATGGGTAAAGTATGGGGCGGTAGTTGTTCAGATCCATAGGGTCATCGGATTTGAATAGAGGTATGACCTGAGCCACCTTCCAAACGTAAGAAACAGAACTGCAGCTGATGGACTGGTTAAACAGGTGCAGTATTGGCGCTGTGAGGTATCGGAAGCCAGTTTTTAGTAAAAATGGTCCTATTCCATCAGAACCTGCACCTTTGCTAGTGTTCTAGATGAAGAGGTCTTCAACTTCTTTGTATTGGAATGGGGCAAAGGAGACACTGTGGTTGACTGGGGCTGGCATGATTTTTGGTAGGCTGGAAATGAGTGTGACTGCATTGGAGGTATCGAAAGCAAGACCCACGGTTGAAAAGTGGTCAATGATACTGTGTAGAATATCCGACTTATTGGAAAGGGTGTTTCCCTTGAATGAGATTTTGCTGGGCAAGGATGAGGGTAGTATGTGACCTTCCGCTGATTTAATGATTTGACAGTTACCCTTGACTGAGTTGAAGGCAGTTAAGTAGTAGCTTGCTTTTGTGGATCTGATCATAGTGGTACATTCATTCCGGCAGGTTCTGAAAGCAACCCAGTCCACCGGTAGTTTTGATCGTCTGGTTGTCGCCCAGAGGTGGTCCCCCCTGTTCAGAGCTGCTTTTAGCTCGGGTATAAACCAAGGGCAGGAATACTTCGGACCCTGCATTTAATCATAGGGTTGAGCCTGTTGATGATGGTAGTTGGCTTGATACTGAAGATGAAAACAGCGGTATTTATGCAGGGGTTAGGTAGAGGTCCATCCAGTCAATGTCTCTGAGGCTCGATAGGTACTGGGAGATGTTGAAATTATGGCAGCTTCTCTTCCAGATGAACTTACTTGCCAGCTTGGATGGGGGTTGTCCTTTAATACATGCCACGGCACAGTGGTCACTAGCATCGTTGGGGAAGACTATCCATGCCGGCAGTTGCAGTGACTTACTGAAGCAGGTCCCGAACGAATTGCTTTCTCTCCCATGGCACTGTTGGAGCCGCCTTCTCTGCTGAACCACATGCAGCTTTCCTCGCTCCCCCTTGCTCACTCGCATGTTCGCTGTGCCGAGTACCAGCACCAAAAATATGTACCTGGTTCGGCGATGACGCCCTCACTTCCTTTTTTCTGTTTTTTAATATTTAAAAACACAGAACATGGACTGCCTCTTTCAGCACATCAGTTTTAATGACAATGCTGGACACACAGTAGTGCTGCCAACACTTTACCGAAACCAGTAACTTCAGCTGTTGAATGCCCTTTCACGCGCTTGTGTCACAGCTGGCACTAATGGCTCAGACGCATCAGTAAATTACTTCAGAGCCATTGAGATTTTGGAACCAGTGAGCAGTAAAGCAATATTTTGAAAAATACTTTTAGCACATTATTGTTGCAGACTGCAGCTACTTCGTTTCTGTCTCTTGCATCGCCTTCTAGTTTTCACATATTCAAACCTTGCTACAACTCATGATTCAGGCTGACAGATCAGTAAGTCTCTCTTTTTTTTTTCTTCTGTTGAGTTAAATAAAACAGCTTTAGGACACTACTACTAAAGAAGTCCTACCCTTTCCTATCTTCCATGACTGAAAGTAAACTGAAAGGGTTAAGATCAGTGTTGGTGTAGCATCAGCAGATGAGAAACCCATTTGGCAGGATATAAGGAGCAATTGTGGGGGATGGTCTCTGAGGCACTCCACTTACCTGACATCATGGGTTGTGTACACCTGATGGGTTGTCTTGATGCACATGTGACTAGATTTGAGAACGTCCCCTCTGAGCGTCTCTGGTCACTTCTAGTCAGTTCAAATTGTGCATCTTACACAGGTTGTCGCACTTATCCAGAGCTCCAGATCATACAAGACCTAAGCAACTCGTTATAAGGTAGGCAGACAGCTTTTTACTCATTACTGTACCTACTGCATTTAGCCTGTAGACAGCACAGCTTGTTCTGCGTTTCTTTGATCCGTCAGTTCAAATACCAGCATTACTGTAATTTACTAGCAAGACAGGCAAGGATACTATGTACTAAAATTTCTCTTAAACGACAAGAAATTCTTCTGTACAGGCAATAACATACTTCAGCTCACAATGCAAACACATACTACGGTGCTTACAACACAGCATGGCAATGTACCCCTTCCCCACACTCCAGCATTCGGCAATTTACAGCGCCTATAGTGCTCTGGGCTCCCCTAACTAGCGGTCCCAGACGCTGATAATATCACTGCTGCCTTAAGCCTATGTTACCCATACGCTACTAGCAATGCAGGTCATTTTGGCGCAACACCTTCACTCCAAAATAGCAGATTGAACACAGTGCTCTGATTACCCCTCATGTAGCGGTCTCGGACACTTCCTCCTAATCACTACTATCATTTCTGCACCACGCCTCAAAAGCCGCACCAACCTGCGAGTCGCCAGCTTCCTGTGTGCCCGACTTCCCAAACATCCTTTCTCCACGACTATGGGGCTTTCTGCTCTACAGGCATCCCATCATGGTGCTGCCATACTGTTATTTTATGGCCCCAAACCGGCCCGCGCCCTTGCCTTCCAGTCGCATTACTTTCTGCTTCTTCACGCTTGTATCTGTACAGCGCGCATACCGATTGCACAGGCAACGCTTGCGAGACTTCGACGCAAGTCTCGCGACTACCACCGAGTGTCCACTGCCTCACGCTCATCCCTGCAAACTGCCACAGACGTTTTTTGCTCTTGCCTTCCACAGGCTTCGACTACCGTTGTCCTGCCCAATCCTCAGCTTCACATTTAATGGTACAGCGCTGACTAATACATACATAACCCTCACGCTGTCATTATCAGCAGCACAGGGCTCCGGTGGATAGCAGGCACCTATCATATTTAAACCACTTAAAGGTGCAGTACTTAAAGCGCATTGACTGAGGCTAACGCATTTAAAGGTACAGTGCATCCAGTACATCCTACTGAGTCACATATACTACGCAACTACTATATAGTTGCTGCAAGTCTCTTACATACTGCTGCTCATTAGCTCACATAACTACTAATGACAGCACAGTGCATTAAATCATTTTATACTATTTTATTTCATAACTCAATTTTATACTACTTCTATATAAAACCACCTGAGCCATCCCACTAAGCCTTTCCTTTCTGTACACTTATCAGGTGACCATGCCCAGAACAAAAAGCTGCAAGCAGTGCAATGTGCCACTCTCACATCAACACTCAGGCAGACTCTGTGCATCCTGCATCGAAGATTCCACTACTCACACTGAGGCACAAGACACAGACGAGGAATGTTCACCACCGTCCACTAGCCAGGGGAACACACAACAGTTGGACACCGCTAAAGCACTCCTGCAAAATAACCAACTTATGCAAGCACAACAGGAAGTCTTACCAGCAATGTTACAAAAGCTGACGGAACTCTCTAAACACCAACCTATACAATCACCTCCTACTAAGACGACACACAGACATACACACGACAATGAACACTCCCTGCCAGACCCGCAGGTAGACTCCAGTGACTCCTCCGATGCGGAAGGCGGCAGTCTAGAACAAGACCCACAAACTCTCACAGCAAAGTGGTGCTTCCCAGACCAAATCCCGGCTCTGGTCCGCCACATAATGGAAACAGTGGGGTTTGAGATGGTGACACCAACCCCCACATCCAAACTACTACCATCCCTGCAACCTACAGCAAAACTTGCTGATGCTTTCCCAGTCTGCGAAGCAATAGACAAGATTGTTCTAAAATAATGGTCTTCCTCTGAACCAGCAAGAATTCCCGAAAGGAAATCCTGGGACAGAATGTACCCACTGCAAGAGGATAAGCTGGCACTCTGGTGCACACCTCCTGCCGTGGACCCTCAAATCGCGGCACTAAACAGAAAGACGGTACTCCCCACTGAGTCCGCATCAGGTTTAAAAGACCCGATTGACAGAAAACTAGAGGAAAACCTAAAGAAGACAGCCGAGTTAGCAGGCTTGGGAAGCAGGGCAGCAGCCACAGCTATCTACGCCACTAGGGCCCAGCTCACCTGGCTCCAGGAAATACAGAAGACCATCCCCGCTAAGTCACACCAGTCCACCCTCTTAGACAATGCCATACTTTCAACAAAATACCTGGCGGACATGGCCGTCGACTCACTGAAAATAAACGCAAGATCAGCAGCTATTACTAATAGAGCCGCGATCCCTATGGATGAAACTATGGGATGCCGATAAGGAATCCAAAGCTACGCTACACAGACTTCCCTTTACAGGCAACATGATATTCGGCCAGGCCCTAGAGAAGTATCTCAAGGGAAGAGAGGACGGCAGATTACTTGCCAGAAAACAAACACGATCCAGCTACCTTCCATCGCGTCCCAGAGGCAGACAACTGTCCTTTCGCGACAAGAGACGAGGCACCTACATATTTCGCGGCACTATCTTACGCCAAAACTACTCCACTCCCTACCAATACAATTGATATAGAGGCAGGGCACCACACAAAGAGGCAGAGTAACTACCATCGCCGCAACAATTTCAAAGCATGACTACGCAACTCCAGAACTACAACAAATTCCCGTGGGAACAAGACTGTCACTGTTCGTAGATCAATGGCTACACACCACCACGGACAAATGGGTGCTAGAGATAATACGACTGGGTTATGCAATACAGTTCACAACCATCCCAAGAGGCCACAGAATGCTCCACTCTCCCTCTTCAAAACACTCATACACAACAGCCCAGATTACTACAGCTATTCAAGAATTAAGAGACAACAATGCCATTGCACCAGTCCCAAGGCACGAACAAGGTACGGCATCTACCCCTATTTTCTTGGTGTCAAAAGACAGGGGATTCCGACCAGTACTGGATCTCAAACCGTCAACAAGTCAGTGCAGCTACATACCTTTCAAGATGGAGCGACCAAGTCCACACTCAAAGCCCTCCGTCAGGAGACTTTCTCACTTCCATAGACTTAAAAGGCGCTTACCTGCATATTCTCATCGACCCGCACTGCAGATTCCTCACGCTTCTGCATTCTCGGTCAACACTATCAGTACAAGGTCCTGCCATTCGGCCTAGCATCCGCACCGAGAGTGTTCACAAAGGTTTCCGTGGTACTCGCAGCACATCTACGACAACAGGGAATACACGTCATACCGTACTTGGACGACTGGCTCATAAGGACAAGATCGCTACAACAATCTTTAAGGGAGACACAACAGGTGGTGCACTGCCTGGAAACCCACGGCTGGATAATCAACGACAAGAAAAGTCAACTGTTTCCCACTCACAAATTAGAACACCTAGGCACTCTCATAGACACAGAAAAAGGAATAGTTACTCCTTCTCTCTCCAGAATCAACACAATACTATCAACAGCACACAGACTACGATCTGCAAAGCACACGACACTATGGAACATTTCTCAAATGCTAGGACTCATGTCCTCCACTATGAACACAGTTCCATGGGCAAGATGGAGCATAAGACCTCTCGTGCTATTCCTTTTAACTCAAGGACAGGCAGACGATCTCGACCTATCAAGACGTGTCACTCTCCGGCCCCGAGTGAAGTCAAGCATCAAATGGTGGACAAACGGACACAAACTGACCCTAGGTATACCGATAGACATAACACCAGACATCACAATAGAAACGGACGCCAGCCTCTCAGGCTGGGGAGCAGTACTCTGACATCATACTGCGCAAGGAAAATGGTCCACGCACGACACAAAACTCATGATCAATGTGCTAGAATTGAAGGCAGTATTCAAGGCACTACTGCACTTCTCCAACCTCGTCCTACACAAGCACGTGCAAATCAGGTCAGACAATCAGACCACGGTGGCTTACATAAACAAGCAAGGCGGCACAAAAAGCAGGGCTATGATGTCACTAACATCCAAACTACTCAACTGGGCTCAAACAAACTTGAAATCAATATCAGCAATCCACCTGGCGGGGGAAACTCAACGTCACCGCGGACTGGCTAAGTCGCCAGATGATACACCCAGGAGAATGGAAACTTCACCCACAAGTATTCCAACAAATCGACCACAGATGGGGACCGATACAGATAGACCTCATGGCATCACACAAGAATCACCAATGCCCAAAATACTGGTCCCGATTCAAGGACCACAGAGCAGTAGGAGTCGACGCTCTCTCGGCAAACTGGACCTTCCACGTGGCATATGTCTTTTCCCCCCATTCCACTCATTTCTCAAGTACTACGAAAGATCCGCTTATCCAGAGCCAGAGTAATTCTACTGGCACCCCACTGGCCGCAAAGAGCATGGTTCGCTACAGTCGTTTCCATGGCACTGACCGATCCCTGGCAACTCCCACTACTACCAGACCTTCTCACACAAGGACCGATTACACATCCGAACCTATGACAATTGCAACTGACGGCATGGCTCCTGAAAGGAAGAGACTGCTGAAAGCGGGATACCACCCTTCCGTCATTCAGACCATGGCCTCCTCACGTCAACCTTCCACTCTTATCACTTACCTAAGACACTGGAACATTTTCGACACATGGTGTCGACACCACAAAATAAACACTGCAAAATGTACCATTCCACATATCCTATTATTTCTACAGGAGGGTCTCCAACTAGGCCTCTCCCCTTCATCGCTCAGGGTGCAAGTTGCGGCCATTGGTGCAGCACGGGGACAGATACAGGGCACAACGCCGGGCTCCCACCAAGACGTTGTTCGCTTCCTGAAGGCAGCAAATAACCTTCGCCCCACACAAAAACCCACGCTCGCACCATGGGATCTACCTTCCGTGTTAACAGCTATGACAAAGCCACCTTTCGAACCAATCGAGTCCATCCACATTAACTGACTACAACTCAAAACAGTTTTCTAACAGCCATAGCATCCGCACGAGCGTCGAAATTATAGGCACTATCACACAAAGAACCCTTTCTGCAGTTTTACCCGACAGAATATCTATGAGACCAATATCTTCATTCCGACCAAAATTGCATCCCAGTACCACATTAACCAATCTATCGAAATCCCTGCTCAACTACCACCAGAGGACATTCAAGCTGATCCACAACCTGACTACTAGGTATGACTGCATACTCTCAACATACATAGCCAGAACGAACCTATCCGCAAATCAGACAGACTATTCATTATCACACAAGGACGCAGACAGGGCCTGGCAGCCTCCAAAGCTTCCATAGCGGGGTACCTCAGAAAAGCAATTTCTGAGGCTTACAAGGCTCACAATTTGCAGGTCCCTACAACACTAAAGGCATACTCCACCAGAGCTATTGCGACCTCTTGGGCAGAAAGAAATCTGGCAACTGCAGAAGAAATTTGCGCTGCAAGCCGTGGTCGACCATCCACACCTTCACAAGACATTACAGATTGGACGTGTCCCAACAACACAAGACAAATTTTGCAAGAGCAGTCCTCCTAGCGGCAAGCACAGGACACAATGACATTGCCACGTCTAACCCACCCTAGACTTCATATCACTGCATTTTAATAACCCATGATGTCAGGTAAGTGGAGTGCCTCAGAGACCATCCCCCACAATGGTAGTTTACTCACCTGGTAAAGGTGATTGTGGGGGAATGGCTCTCTGAGGCACTCCACGCCTCACCCTACAGTACAACGTGACAATGATACATGAAACCAACATTGGACACAAGCATCTCATGATTTCTGTCTCACAAGACATGTATAGCTACTTCATCCAATAAATTTTTACATTCCATAACTTCACAGAGACAGTACATTACCGTTATTCCAGGTACAGCTGGGGGGCAATATAAATTTCCTTTCATTTCAGAGACAGCTTTGGAAAACATCGAACTGACTAGAAGTGACCAGAGACGCTCAGAGAGGACGTTCTCAAATCTAGTCACATGTGCGTCAAGACAACCTATCAGGTGTACACAACCCATGATGTCAGGTAAGTGGAGTGCCTCAGAGAGCCATTCCCCCACAATCACCTTTACCAGGTGAGTAAACTACCAATACTAATGAAGCTCCTTGTATTTCTGTACGTTTCTTCCACTTCTACAGCAGAGGACTGAGTTTTGAAAGGGATATATGCAGCCAACACACTCTTGCACTCCATCCTTATACCTCTAAGACTAACAGCAGTTAAAAACTACAAGTAAGGGAGCCTTCTCGGAACAACATTCTAAAGTCAAACAAAAACCTCATGTAGATGGAGGGACTATTTTATGTCAAAAAAGGTCAAAAATTTAACTTGTGTTTTAATTTCAGTGGTAACAGTAATGTTAAATTACAGTGTCCCATTTTATAAGCACAATAAGACACTTCAAGGGAGTACATTAGACATTTCTAACGCACTTCCAGCAGCTGAAAGCACTCGGCCCCTCACAACACCCCTTGCCGCACGTTAGAAATGTCTAATGCATATCCCCGGAGTGTCTTATTGCTTATATAATGATCAGAGAAAAGACTGTGACTTAGTAGATGGATCAGGGTTCCATTTCCCAGACAGTGTGATCTGTTGACTAATACTGTCCTCGGCCTGGGAAGCCACATAACTAGTGCTATCCCTTCTTTTTGGGTGCATCAGTCAAATGAACAATTGTCATGTCATAAGCAAATAACTTGCAAATATATGCAAATTACTAGATTTAGAAAAAGGGTCTTATATAAGATTCTTTTGGGGTCGTCTTAGAACCAGTATATTTTTTACAGGGTTGTTTTTTTTTGTTTGTTTTGTTTTTTTAACTCAGTGTAGCCCAGCTGAGATGCAGAATCTCATTTTCAGTGGGGTTCTGCTTTTACCCATTTTTAGAACTGGGCAAAACTGAAACACTGTGGGGTTAACTGAATTGCCTAAGGTCACACAATGAAAAAGTCACTGTGTTGGGATCTGATCCTGCATCTCCTGGTTCCTATGCCTGTGCTACAACCACTACACTACACTGTCAACCCCCTCTTTTGTCCACTGGGGAGTGGAGCATTGGGTGGAGAGTTGATGGGTTGGTGGGTTCAGGGACAGTTCTACATGGGGAGAAAGGGAAGAAGTTGCACTAAACCCGTTTAAATCCAACTAGGTGCAAATGGAGCATGGAGTTGCTCACTGATGGGCTGGCTAGTCCTGGCTGGCATATATCCGTCTATGTAACAGTGGCACTCAGTGGGCCTTTTGAACAAATAACTGGGGCCAATAGCCACAGCAGTTCAGATGTTCTGTGTATTTTATTCTTCAAACACAGATATATTACACAGATTGCATTGGTACAAATACAGTTCCTATCACACAGTTCAAAGACTCAGTTGATATCTAAAGTGCTTAAAGCAGCAATGCAACGAAATTGGGCAAAAAAATTTGACCCTACCTTTTTTTCCCCACTACAAAATATTCCAGGCATCCTCCAGTTTTATTTTGTGGTACACGTTTTTAATTCCACCAAAATCTGAGTATTTTATAAATGTTTGAATTGAGGTGTTTCTCATGAAAATAGGATGGCCACACATTGTTCATAGAAACAGCATTGTAGACTTGGTGAGGGTTAGGACTGAAAAAACTGAAGGCTGACTTCAGGTGTGCAGTATATGAGGTACTTGTAGAAGTATATTTCACAATTTGCTAATATTTTTCTCAATTGTTTTTTTTTTTTTAAAATCTTTTTTGTTGCACTGCTGCTTTAATGCATTCAGGGTCTCTCAGATACTTTCTAAAGCAGTATCACAACAAGCATTTGTCAATGCCGAATGTTTGCTTATTGGCATTGGTAGTGTAGGAGTTACAGAGCTGCATAATAGGAATGGCAGTGAAATATTGAACTGAAGTCAACCCCACCACCACCCTGTAGAGCGTGACAGGCATTGGGGTGTGCCTTTGGGTCGTCGGGCATAACGGCCACGCCATTTCACCACACCCTACCCTGCAGACACCGACAAGTGTCACGGTGTGCCTTGGGGTCTTTGGCCCTTATGCGTACCGCATTCCATCAGGAAATATGGTAAGATGGGTGCGGTATAAGAGAATGGGGTGAACTTTGGGATCGAAGAGTCCAAGGCACGCTCGATGCCTCTCACTGGCTGCAGGGTGTGGAATGGTATGAGCATCACAGGCTAGAATCCCAAGTCACACCCCTGATGCCTGTCATTCTCTACAGGGTGGGGCGTTATGGTCAAAACCCTAACGCCTCAGGCATTCATTGGTATTTTCACTCCAAATTTTCAACATGTTTTTTTTTGTGATGCCCACCTCATGAACAGTGGCAATATCAGTTTGTTAGCTGAAAGCTGCTTTTGCACAGCGACTATGGTATTTAGCACCACAGGTGCAAAAACACATTCCGAACAGGATGTGAAAAATGACAGCTGTACTGTTCATGGGGAGATGTAAAAAATAGCAATGTTGAAAATCTGCAGTGAAAATATTAAAAAAAACTGGTGAAGTCACGAGCGTGCCTAGAAATTGTGCAACGCACACCCGTAATGTAATTAGTTTGGGGATTTGTTACAGCAGATTGTCAACACAGGCATTTTGGGACCTCCAATCATGAACAGTGTCACTGTGATTTACTTTATCTGTCCCGAACAATAATTTCCCACAGCGACCACGCATTTCTGCGCTGAAAGTGTGAAAACACATTTCGGCCATGTTGTGAAAAATGACAGCTGTACTGTTCATAAGGAAGTGTGGAAAAAATGCCACTGGTGAAAATCTGAACTGAAAATATTACAAATTCATGAACTTACAAGGGTGCGTGGAAACTACTCCGTGCTCACTCGTAACAGGCATTTTATGGACTTTTGTCACCAGATTTTCAACATAGCTATTTTAAGACCTCTGCTCATGAACGGTGTAACTGTGATTTTCTTAATCTGTCCCAAACATTGCTTTTGCACACCGACTGCACCATTGTGCGCTACGTGCAGAAACACGTGTTGGGTTAGATGTGAAAAATGGTAGCTGTACTGCTCATAAGGAAGTGTAATAAAATGGCAATGTTGACAATCTGGCGTGCAAATATTAAAAATTTGTGAACTTACGAGCGTGCGTAGGAACTGCACAATGCACACTCATAAAATAATCATTTTAAGGATTTTTTTCACCAAATTTTCAACATAGCCATTTTAAGACCTCTGCTCATGAACAGTGTCACTGTGATTTTCTTAATGTGTCGCATATAATGATTTCACACACAGACTGTGCCATTGTGCGCTACATGTGCGGAAACACATTTTGGGCAAGATGTGAAAAATGAAAGCTGTACTGCTCATAAGGAGGTGTTGTAAAATGGCAATGTTGAAAATCTGGATTGCAAATATTAAAAATTCGCAAACTTAAGAGCGTGCATAGGAACTGCGCAACGCATGCTCGTAAAACAGTCATTTTTAGGAATTTTTTCACTAAAATTGCAACATAGGCTTTTTGAGAGGCAACTTATGAACACTGGCACTGTCATTTCATTAATCGGTCCCGAAAGGTGATTTCACGCAGTGACTGCGATTAATGCCATGACAGTTCAAGAATTCATGGGGGTCCCAAAAACCCCATGTTGAAAAGTTGGTGCCAAAATTCTGAAAAATGCCTGAGATATGCAGCAAAGTTGAAAAAACCTTATTTATTACATTTTACAGCTTACTGGCATTTCCTTAGTTCGCGGTTGGCTTTGAAGAGTGCAGACATGTTCCTGGTCCACCGAAGATTATTGAAGGTAAGTATGGGGTGAGGTGGGTGTGTGGGGAGGCAGGGTGCACAGTAGGTAGGCAGGGAGACTGCCGAGGGGAATTTTTTTTTTGTTTGTTTTTTACAGGGGTTTTCTTTTTTCTTCTTCTCTGTTGTAGGGGGAGGCTTCTACTAGCTACCAGAGACTTTTGGCATGGGATGAAGCCAGCTAGATACTGGGGAATTATTTGCACGGGATGGGGTACAGCGGGACACTATAGACTTATTGGCATGGAATGGGATGAAGGAAGGAGTAGCAGCCCTGGCTGTCGGGGGCTTATTGGCCTGGGAAGAGGTGAAGGAGGGGGTATCACTTGATGCCTGAGACTAACTAGCATAGAATGGAGTGAGTGAGGGGGCGCAACTGAATGCCAGAGTGTTACTGGCATGGAATGAGGTGAGCGAGGGGCAATAGGAAACCAGAGAATTATATGCATGGATGGGGTGAAGGAAGGGGTTCAAGTCGATGCTAGGGACTTATTAACATGGGATGGGATGGAGTGGAGTGGTGCCACTGGAGACTATGGGATTATTGCTTGAAATGGGGTGAGAGACAGAGTACCTAGGCTTAAGTAAATGATGTTTCAAATATTTTATTTTATTATGACTGTAAAATTATTCTCATTATAAATTGCATTAAAAACACTCAAAGATGCAAATACAGCAGCTAAAAACCTACAGCCTTGGCCCCAGACTCATAGAAACATAGAAGTTGATGGCAGATAAGGACCACAAGGCCCATCCAGTCTGCCCATTTCTTTTTCTACCTTATAAATGTGCCATCGGCCTTTGCTCTGTCAGTGACCTATCTATTCATAGTCATTTGTATTGCTCCCTTATGCCTATCCCATGCCTGTTTGAAGCCCTGCACTGTATTCATAGCCACCACTTCTTGTGGTAAGCCATTCCATGCATCTACCACCCTTTCTGTGAAAAGAATTTCCTCACATTCCCCTTAATCGGCCTCCTCTGATCTCATGCTGTGTCCTCTTGTCCTGCTATTTTTCTTATATTTAAACATGTTAGACTCTTTCACCTTGTTTATGCCCTTAAGGTGTTTAAATGTCTCGATCATATCACCTCTCCCTCCTTTGCTCAAGGGTATACATATTGAGCTCCGTTAATCTGTCCTCATATGTCTTCTGATGCAGTCCCTGCACCATTTTGGTTGCCCTCTCTGGACTGCCTCAATTTGGTTAATGTCCTTGTGAAGGTGTGGCCTCCAATACTGCACTGCAGTACTCCAGATGGGGCCTAACCAATGTCTGCCACAGAGGGATTATTACCTCTACGACTTCGTGATACTCCTACTAATACACCCTAACACCCCTAGCCTTACTCTACTGCTTTAGAGGTCTGTTGATGATTTTAGGTCATCAGTGATGATGATGCCCAAGTCTCTTTCTTCCTTTGTGACTGCTAGCAACTCCCTCCCAGCCTATAAGTGGCTTCAGGGTTTCTCTTCCCTATGTGCATGATTTTGCACTTCTTTGCATTAAATCCCAGTTGCCACTCTTCTGACCATTCTGCTAGTTTATCCAGATCTCTTCTCATTCTGCCCACCCCATCTGGATCATCTACTCTGTTGCAGATCTTGGTGTCATCTGCAAACAGACAAGCCTTACCCTCTAGTCCATCTGCGAGGTCACTAATGAAGATGTTGAATAGGACTGGCCCCAGGACTGATCCCTGAGGTACCCCACTTGTGACTTGCATCTCTTCTGACTGCAGACTCAAGCTTATTTATAAATGTTCATCTAGGGCACCATGAATTTGTTGAGCCACCCTATACCTCTGTGTTCATGTAGGACTTCTAAACTGAGCAACATAATCCCAGAGAGACAAGGAGGCGAAAGTGCATAAAAAAACTATAGAAAATTATAACGAATATGTAACAGCGAGTCGGTCGTGCGAAAAGAAGTAAAAAAACAGAAAAGATGAATATATTTTTTTCATGAAACATAATAGGTTTATTCATCTATTTTAAGTAAAATGATCACCGAGGGAATTCTCTTATTGGATTATGTTGACATTACTGGTGCTACATCTCAACGTAGCTCCTCTCACTTTACTTTCTGCTGCCTCAGAGCACCTTAGCTCTTGGTTCAAAGCAGATTAGGTCCATATGGCGCCTCACAGAAATAGAAGAGACTGTATTAAACAGAAGGCACAGTTGCTTGTAAAGCACTTTCACTGGGTTATCCAAGTAAAAAAAGCACTGAAACGGGTTCAACTCTTGGACAACACTGGCTACAGAGATACCTACCTACATGTGCAGATCTCACAGATACACTTGCTTGTCATTACTGCAGATGTTCCTCTCGAGGTTTGCGGGGTACAAATTTCATCAGGAGTGCAGTAGTACCCTCCGCCTTATGATGAACGTATCTGTAACTCTGCCTCTGCTTTATTTGTTACCAAAAGTTCCCTCCCTCCTATTTGAAAGCCACTGCTTTCGCCCTGCAGGTGTCATTCACTCCGTGCGCATTTGGACTTCCATTGCGACAGTGCCGCGACCATCAGGATGGTGTGCTCGAGTCACTGACAGAAGAGACGAGTCAAGACAGACAGACAGATTATCGCAACAGCAACTGCGGAATCCGAGACCTGGCGCTCACACCCACGTGTGCCCTCGCCTGCCACTCCTGAGCTTGGTGACAGGGGGCACAGCCTGCGATGTCACCACCAACATAATAGACAATGCTCTGCCTTCAACAGCAGACACAAACAAAATTAGTAGGGGGTTGGACTACTCTTTTGTGGCACGGGTATGTCTTACTGGCATGATGCCAATGGTCCAGGTTCCGGGGTTCCATCTGTTTGTGCTCACTAATTGGCTGGGCTGATGTAGCTGTGTTTTTTACTTACAGCAACACCCCCTGATAGTGACATGTTTTCATATTTCTTTTTTTTGCATTCACCCCATAGAGCAGCTGTGCTTTATAGGAGCTCCCCAGGTATGTTCTCTATGACAGATGCAAGCTGCGAAGCATAGCGGAACCGACACGCACCAGTCAGGCTGCTGAAAAGACGTGAATTCCAAAATAGTGTAACTTATGTGTAACACAGAACAATCACTTTACAACAGTGTAGTTTCATATATTGTATAAATACCAGTGAAATATTTTAATTTCTCATTGAGTCAATTGTTCAGCATCTGGCAGTGGCACCTGGGAAGCTTTTTTTTTTTTTTTTTTTGGGGGGGTGCGGAGCCGACGGGGATTGGGCACCTCCGTGGGCAGTCATACAGTAAGTGCGTCGGGGGGGGCGCGCGAGCATGCAATATGTGTGTGTGCGGAGGGGGGAGTGCTGCTCACTGAAGCAGAGATCTCCCTTTCAACTGTATGGCACTGCATTTTCAACTGCTGTCGTAGACAGCTGCAGTGTTGATTGGAGAACTGCAGCCGCGCCTGCAAGCACACTGACTGAATTGGAAGACGGGTGCCACACCTCCAAAAACTCGGATGATGGCATTATGTTTCTTGCACATGCATGCAAGCAAACATAAAAAAAAAAGCAAGTTATAGCCACATCATAATATGTCAGTGCTTCACTCAGCAGTGGCTTCGTTAGGAGGTGTGGCACTAAGGTTATAGCGCTGGCTATTTATACCATGTTCAAAACCATGTGATCACTTAAACTTAACATGATATACAATAAATTAACAAATAAAATCCCATATACCATAACAAAGGTGCACATACATAAAGTCAATCTGAAAAAAACTATTAACTAGATTAGTGATAGAATATATAAATACACGGCACACAAGTCACATAATTACATTTCAGTACAAGTGGGATTGCAGTGGGTTTTTTTTTTGTTTGTTTTTTATCCCATAGGAACTTTATTTCTGTAGTACATATCACAAGTGTCCGTTTTAGTAGATTTCCATAGGCCATTTTTCACAAACGCTGCTGCCATTCTTCTTCTTCGCCCTGAGATCTAAAATAAAGCAAACATAAAGTGTGAGTTTCCAGTGTACACATAAAATTATCCATCAATTTCATTTACAGTATGTTCATTCTCACCCGCTTTGGGGTTATAAAGATTATTTATTTCTCACATTTAAACAGTGTTATTCAAGCTTAAGTATAGTGTGCTGTAAGTAAATACTGATAGATGTATAGAGTCCATGTCCCATCTCTTTGGCTAGTGACAGACTTTAGGAGTTAATTACTTCATAGTTTAAGGTGTTTTATTTTATTCGTGCTGGGAAACAGAACACCTGGGGCACATGGGAAATATTTTTTATGTTATTAAAACTGTGAGCACTGATTTAGTATTCCTATAATTAGATTATGCTCATGGTGCTAAATGCAAAAACCAAAACCTATTAATTAAAATAGTGTCAGTAGTCCAATGTATGGACAGGACTATAGGCATTAACATTTTACAAGATTACAAAAGGGTTTGAGATCAAAAGTGTCATCATGGCTTTGTGGTTTTAATGTTTTCTTGACTCCACATGGCTTTGTAAAAGTTTCAGTAAATGATCCCTTCCCCCTTAGGGCTTTAACATGCTCTAATGGTACCCATTGCGTGCCCTGTGCTAAGTTTCCATGGACCTGCTTGAAATGCAACCGTTAGGCTGTTTTCTTTACCCTTTACAATATCACACATGTATTCTTGAATTCTCGCCCTTACTTTAATCGTATGACCCACATATAATTTCATGTATAGACAAATTATACAACAGACCATGTAGGTCGTAGTATAAGTAATGGATTTTCTAAGAGGGAATTTCTGTTCACCATTTGGATGTTTAAAAGTGTCTCCCATTATACTGTATTTACTGACATTGCATTTCTTAAACCCCCAAAAACAGGTTTAGGTGGTGGCAAAAACCAATCCACTTTGCCTGCCAGATTCCTCTTTCAAATACTGTCTTTTAAAGGACTACTACACCGTCATATCTTGTAAGTGTTGTTTCCTTGTAAACAGACAACTCTTTCCATGTAGCTGTTGGAGATGTGTGTGTTTGCTTGAGTTTGTTTTCACTGTTCACACCTGCCCCCTGTAACTAACCTGGTGGTCTTCCATTTTCTGGATGCTGAAATCTCATTGTCCCTGAGAGGTGCATTAGCATATGATAACATATGTGTTAGCACCTTTTAGACTCCACAGTATGCCTGTCTACTTACATGGAATTCAACAAAACAAGTTGCAGCAAGGTGTGACATCACATTCACATTCAGTTAGCTTTACAAACTGTTGTGGATGTAATGCAGGTTTTTTCCCTTTAAATTGCATCCAAACTAGTGTTTCTAGAGAGTTTCTTCAGGTTATGTGTACTTATGTGGCATCACCTTCTCATATGCTAATGCAGTTCTTGGGAACAATGAGATTTCAATAGCCAGAAAATGGAGACCCCCCTCCCCCATGCTAGTTACAGTGGCTGGTGTGAACAGTGAAGACAAAACTAAAGCAAACATATATCCCCAACAGCTACATGAAAAGATGTATCTGTTGACAAGGAAACTAATAATATTTACAAGATATGGTGTACTACTGCTTTTACGTAGAGAATTAGAAGGCTAGTGAGTATGACCTATGTTTGAGACTCTGGTGTTTGAGATTCCAATTTGTATGTTAAATTTGTTTAACATAGAAACATAGAATTTGACGGCAGATAAGGACCGCTTGGCCCACCCAGTCTGCCCATTTCCCTACCTGATGGATAAGTTGCAGATCCTAGTTAACCAGCAGCCTACTTCTTCCTACCCCCACCCCCTAGACTTGCCTTATGACTGTCCCATGCATGCTTGAATTCCACCACTGTTTTTGACTCCACAACCTCCTCTGGAAGGCCGCTCCATACATCCACAACCTCTCTGTGAAAAATACTTCCTTAAATTACCTCTGAGCGCCCCTTCTATCTTCAAATTGTGCCCCTTGTTCTTGCACACCTCTTTTTGAAAGATGCTACCATCTTGACTTTGTTGATTCCCTTGAGATACTTGAAAGTTTCTATCATGTCCCCCTCCCTCCTTTCCTCGAGGCTATACATATTAAGCTCCTTAAGTCTCTCTTCATATGTCTTCCAGTGCAGACCCTGCACCATTTTAGTTGCCCTCCTGGACAGCTTCCATCCTGTCTATGTCTTTACTGAGATTGGGTCTCCGAACTGCACGCAGTACTCCAGATGTGGTCTCGCCAGCTGTCTGTACAGAGGGATAATAACTTGTTTTCTACTGGTGATGCCTCCCTATGCATCCCAGTATTCCCCAGCCCTCCTTGCTGCCCTCTCACATTGCTTGCCCACCTTTAGGTCATCTGATATGACTACCCCCAGGTCCCTTTCCATTTTTGTTGTTGTTAGTATCTCACCGCCCATTGTGTACTCTTCCCCTGGGTTTTTGTTTCCCAGGTGCATTACCTTTCACTTCTTAGCATTGAATCTAAGCTCCCATACATTTGACCATTCCTCTAACCTTGCCAAGTCCCTTCTCATCCTTTCCACCCCACCTTGTGCATACTTTTCCTTCCAGTCCCTCTGCAATGTCGCTTATAAAGACATTGAAGAGGACCGGTCCTAATACTGAACCCTGCGGTACCCCCCTTTATTCAGAGTGGACTCCATTTACTATTACTCTCTGTGTCCTATTCTCCAGCCAGTTCTTTACCCAGGCTGTCATCTTGGGACCCACTCCCAGGCTGGCTAACTTGTATATTAATCTTTTGTGTGGGACTGTGTCAAATGCCTTGCTAAAGTCTAGGTAGGCCATGTCCACAGCCCCTCCCTGATCAACTACTTTGGTCACCCAGTCAAAGAAATCTATCAAATTTGTCTGGCATGACCTTCCCGCTGTGAATCCATGCTGCCTTGGGTCCTGTGCCCCTCTAGCCTCTAGATACTCAACAATTCTTTCCTTAAGAAGTGATTCCATCATTTTCCCTACCACTGAGGTTAAACTAACAGGTCTGTAGTTTCCTGCTTCTGCCTTGCTCCCACTTTTGTGAAGGGGAATCACATCTGCCCTCCTCCAGTCCTCAGGTACCACCCCATCCTCCCATAATTTGTTAAAGAGGGTAGTCAGTGGTGTCACTAGTTCTACCCTTAGTTCTTTTAGAATTCTGGGATGAATCTCATCAGGCCCCATTGCTTTGTCCACCTTCAGTTTTAAGAGCTCTTTCAGAACCCTTTCTTCTGTAAATGGGCTGGTATCAACTTCTGTATCCAGTTTCTGTTTACCCAGGATGCATAAAAAGACAGTTGTTGGGCCACCATTGTACACAGATATTTGCATACTGCTATCCACAGTGCTTTGCACTGGGTTTGAGACTTTAGAGTATACGTACGTGTGGTCAGAAAAAGACACACAGGAACCAAGGAGTATGGACATTTGTTCTCTCCTTGTGTCATTGTTAAGGATCCTACATACTACCCCTTCTGTGTGGCACCTCCGAGTGTACTATGTTTTGAGACTGGTTGTCATTAACTTTTTATTTTCTTGGTCTCTTGGGGCACAGAACAGCTTGAAGAACTGGAGAGGATGTTTGAGGATGATCATTACCCTGATGGAGACAAGAGGAAGGAAATTGCAGTTTCAATTGGTGTCACCCCTCAACGTATCATGGTGAGTAATCCCTTTCCTAATGTGTACTGAGTATCACCAGTTTTCTGAGGATCGGGGCTTGTTCTGTCTTCACAGGTCATCTCATCCTGCCTGAAAGCGTGGCCAGTGTTTGTGCTGCAAACCCGTGGCCAGCTGGGGAGAATTGAACATCTCAGGGGACAGTTTTCTTTTCCAGAGGTTGGGGGGGGGGGGTGGCAGGCCATTGCATCATGTGACTAATAGCTGCTCAGAGATGAGCAACAGTCGAAGCATACTAGATGGGAGAGGTTAAACTGAGCACTACAGCAGAGAAAAGGGACTTGGGAATCCTCATTAGTGACCCCCTCAGACAATCAAGCCAGTGTAACAAGGCCTATAGTAAAGCTAATAGGATGCTGGGGTGTATCAGTAGGGGTGCCGATAGCAGGAAAAAGGAGGTACTACTACCTCTACATAGGTTACTGGTGAGGCTGCATCTGGAATACTGTGCTCAGTTCTGGAGTCCTCACCTAAGTAAGGACAGGGACAGACTGAATATGGTGGAATGCATGGTGAAACTTGTGCACAATCCACTATTTCCCTTGGTTCTCGTTTGTTTTACTAGATGGGGGGGGGTAGAGTATACCACTTCGGAGAAGACTAGAATCTTGGTAGACAATTGTGTGGTCCTCAATCCCAGAAAAAACATCACTCATAATAAAATATTCACTTCTGTTTTATTATAATGTAAGAAGATTCAATTGTACTCCTTTAGCTTCATATAAATTAGTATTCTTTTCCAGCTCTCTTTTATTTCTTATTAGTTCCATTTCAGGGCCCACTCACCCCTTCTTCAGACCAAATGAGGTGCTTTTGCTGAAACAATTCTAAAAAACAATAAATTATAGTCCAAAATTAGAATATGGTATAATCCCTTTAAATCTCCAAAACTGAAGCTTAATTTATTCTTATTTTTTACATTTTTTGTCAAACTTTAAAATATTTTTGAATAGCTGTAAATAATATTCTATAATATCGAAGGTGGGAACAAACGTTCTTTATTTTTTTACACATATAAACCTCCATGGATTGATTAGGGGCCATGCTTTTCTTGTCTTTTTATTAAATCTGCAGAAAATATTGAAGCCTGTTAAAATGCAAAAAGTTTATATACTGAAAATGTTCCACCCAACTGTTTTTTTTTTTTTTTTTTTTTTTTTAGTGCTTCATTACAAATCTAGTGTTTTGTTTTTCTAAAAAACTTTCATACCTGTTCCTTTTTGCATTGATTCTATTCCAAATGTGAGTAACTCAACAAGCCTTCCTTTTGGGGTCCAGATTTAAACTTCAGACGTGCTGCTTGACGCCAGGCTTTACTTTCACATGCCTCCTTCTTCCTGAAGGAATAGAGGGGACCGGGCTTCAAGGTGCTCACACGCAATGGCATGATGACGTCACATTAGTGACGTCCACCCCGGGAGCCTGGTCTCTTGGAAACTATCAACCTAGGAACTGGGTAGGATACAGCAGTCCCCCTACTCCCGACATTAGTCCATGCCTTTGTTACTTCTCGCCTTGACTACTGCAATGCCCTGTACCTAGGGATGCCGGGGGTTGATATCCGCCGCTTGCAGCTGGTGCAGAACGCTGCAGCCAGGCTTTTGACGGGGACATCAATGAGGAATCATATTACGCCTGTACTGCGCAAACTGCACTGGCTGCCGGTTCAGTGGCGGATCACCTTTAAGGTCGGTTTACTGACCTATAAAGCCCTACACGAACAGGGACCGCGATATCTGCAAGATCTGCTTGTTCCCTATCGTCTCCTCCCGCCACCTCCGCTCCACCCGACGAGGATTGCTAGAGGTTCCAGGGTTCGTTTAAAACATCTGGGGCACGAAAGCTTTATGTTGCCTCTACCCTGTGGAATTTCTACCTCGTCGGATACGAAGCTGCCTGACCGTTGAAAGCTTTAAATCAGAACTGAAAACCTATTTATTTCAAAAGGCTTATGGGGAGTAGTTACTGCACTGAATTGAAATTATATTTTATTGTTGTTTGTTACGTTGTATGTATGTTTTATATGTATTTAATTATTGTACAGCGCTTTGATTTGGAAAAGCGCTTAAAAATAAACTTTTACTTACTTACTTACTATTACAGGCATCACTTGCCTTCCAAATTTTAAGTTTACTTCGGAATGGTGAGACATGAAAACAGAATCCCCTTAGCTGTGTTTTACAGTACACTTTCCAATACAGCTAGTATTCATGCATGGCATTCTACATCCATATAAAGCATCTTTCCCCTTCTCTTTTGCATGACAAAAAATGGAAAAACAGAAACAAGAATGTCCAAGTTGTATTTTCATATTTCCTTATATTGAGAGATTGTATAGCTAAATCTTTTAGACAAATCCCAGATGTTAAAACCTACAGTTGTGTATCGTTTTTAATTTAATGAACCAGATCAGTCCGAATCATATCATAATTTCCTAACTTCCTAAATCCTTCTCATTATTGGAGGTCACTTGGAACTGCAAAAGGTCAAACGAAAAAATTCTTTGGAGAGAAACATTATATTTTATGTTAAATGAGAAGGGTCATAAAAAGGGAAATGAAAAAATATCCCACCCTTGACCTTTTGCAACCAGAGATGACCTCCACTCTGAGGGGACCTAAAACTAAGAACAAAATTATTGCCAACACATTTTCAAGAAAGCTGAGACTGAAATATATCTCTCGAGACTAAAATATATCTTTTGTCTTAGAGTAGTTGGCTTATTTAAATGTTTATAAGTTTTAGTAACCCAGGATTATTGGTATGACAATATGGCTGCATCTACTGTTTTCTGGTGAGCTAGGTTCCCAGTTGGTTCAGATGATCCTTAAAGTTGAAAATAAACATAAAATATAATGTTTCTCTCCGAAGACTTGAAAATGAGAGACTTTTTTCATTTGACCTTTTGCAGTTCCAAGTGACCTCTAAACCTCTAAAGTGATGCATTTTAGATAATTGCAGGTTATGACATCTGGGATTTGTTTAAAAGATTTAGCTGTACAATGTCTCGATATAAGGGAATATGAAAATGCAACTTGGACATTCTTGTTTCTGTTTTTCCATTTTTTGTCATGTAAAAGAGAAGGTGAAGGATGCTTTCATATGGATGTAGAATGCCATGTGTGAATACTAGCTGTATCGGAAAGTGTACTGTAAAGCACAGCTAAGGGGATTCTGTTTTCATGTCTCACCGTTTCGAAGTAAACTTAAAATTTGGAAATCAAGTGATGCCTGTAATAGTAGGGGAACTGCTGTATCTTACCCAGTTCCTGGGTTGACCAGTAGTTTCCATAGTGACAGGGCTCCCGGGGTGGACGTCACTAACGTGACATCATCACACCATTGTGCATGAACACCTTGTAGCCCAGCTGCCTCTATTTCTTCAGAAAGAAGGAAGCGTGTGAGAGAAAAGCCTGGTGTCTTGAGTAATGGCATGGGTAGCATGTTATCAGGTTGGTTATAGAGGCAGTATCCTTTCCTAAAGTGATGCAAAGAAGCCAGTAAGTAACACAGATGTTTCAGAGTGAATTTGATGCGAGTAAACTGGTTCTAAGATAAGCTGCTTTTGAAAATAAGATAATATAAATAAACGTTCTGTCTGTCTGCTTTCTGACAGATTTTGCGACTAAAGCAGAATTTCTGAAGTTTAAATTTGGACCCCAAAAGGAAGGTGTTTTTGAGTTATTCACATTTGGGATAGAATTAATGCAAAAAGGAACAGGTATTAAATTTTTTTTTTAGAAAACCAAAACACTAAGGCCCAGATATTCAAAGTGCGCCAGGCTGTGGCGCAAGCCTGGACGCAGCTCAACTTGGCTGCTCAGGGGTGTGGCCTGGGCAATATTCCACAGAGCTGCGCTATGGCTCAGCAGCTTTGGATATCGCACCCTGGCCACCCCCACTGTGCGTGGCGAAGTGGCACTGTGCCAGTGCAAGTGGCCAGAGTGGAGCATGGAGATGCGCTAGTGCAAGTGCCATTGCGCCATTCACAGCACCTGCGATATTCAAAAGGGGACATGCAAATGGGGTCATAATTTATGCAAGGTGCACATGGGGCCATTTGCATGTCATTATGCCCCATTTGCATCCCATTAGCATGCAGGTGCGCCGATCCCCGACGACTTGCACCTGGCGCCCTGCCAGACAGCAGCCGTCGGGGACCGATGCACCTGCAGCCCGATCGTGGGTATTTGTGTAAAAAAAAAAAAAAAAAAAAAAAAAGACTTCCATGTCCAATATCCCTGGTGGTCCAGTGGACCGCTATGTGCCCGATCAGGGGCATGTGTTATAATAAAAAAGAAATCCTCGTCCTATAGCTCTGGTGGTCCAGTGGACGATTTGCTGCCAGTCACGGGCATCTGTTGAAGACCTTCATTATCTCGGTGGTTCAGTGGACGCTCGTTTATTGCGGGCATCTCAAAACATACAACGCCCCATTACTCTGGTGGTCAAGGGTAACCCCTCCCCACCTGCCCACTGAGCCCTACCGCCCCTCACCCCCGGTCAGCTGGCGGGCGGCAGCACCCCACCCGCCTGCTGCCCACCGACTGAGACCTGGTAGGGCTGCACGCCCATTGATTCACAGCGTGAGCCAATGGGCGGCAGCCCATACCATACTACGTATTCTAGATATGTGTGGGTGGGGTGCTGCCGCCCGCCGGCTGACCGGGGGGGGAGCGGGTTGGTGGGGGCTCAATGGGCAGGTGGGGAGGGCGGTACCCTAGACCACCAGGGTAATTGGACATTGTATGTTTTACAGATGCCCGCGATAGGGCAGAGTGCGGTCCACTGGACCACCAGGGATATTGGCCGGGGGGGGTGTTATTTCAACAGATGCCCACGATTGGGCAGCAATCTGTCCACTGGACCACCAGGGCTATTGGACGAGCATTTCTTTTTTACTATAACACATGCCCGCGATCGGGCACATAGCGGTCCACTGGACCACCAGGGATATTGGGGGGGGTTATTTAAACAGATGCCCGTGATGGGGCATGGGGGGGAGCGCCTCCAGGTGCGGCAGGAACTCGAGTGGCCACCCACAGGCGGCAGCTGCCGTGTTGCGCCCTGCAGTGCGGCAGCTCACCTGTGGGTGGCCATCATTTGTTCCTTTTTTTTTTTTTTTTTTGGCTTAACTTTGTGCAGGCGCAAGTAGGGGTTGCGCATGCACTGGCTCTGCACATCCCGGGCTGAATATCTGGCTGTGCAGGTTATGCATGGCACGCTCCCCCACCTGTGCCTGCATACATTACTGATGCACTCCAGCACATTGGGATTTGTGCATCGACTTTCCCTTTTGAATATCGCGCATGGCGAACACTATTGTGCCATGAGCAACCCTTTTGAATACCTGGGCCTAGATTTATAATGAAACACTAAAAACAAAATGGGGTGGGTGGAATATTTTCAGTATATGAACTTTTTGCATTTTAACAGGCTTCAGTATTTTCTGCAGATTTAATAGAGACAAGAAAGGCATGGCCCCTAATCAATTTACGGAGGTTTATATGTGTGTTTATAGAAAAAAAAAAAAAAAAGTTCCTACTTTCGATATTATTTAATGTTATTTACAACTATACAAAAATGTTATGTTAAAGTTTATGACAATATTTAAAAAATAAGAATAAATGTAGTTTTATTTGATTTTGGAGATTTAAAGGGGTTACACCATATTCTAATTTTGGACTATAATTTATTATTTTTTAGAATTGTTTCAGCAAAAGCAGCTCATTTGGTCTGAAGAGGCCAGGGGGCCCTGAAACGTAACTAAGACAGCTGGAAAAGAAATTAATAATTTATATAAAGCTAAAGGAGTACAACTGAATTTTATTACATTATAATAAAACAAAAGTGAATATTTTGTTAAGAATGGTGTTTTTTCTGGGGCTGACAACCGCACAATCTCCTAACAGGAATGCATTGTGACCAGGATTATTCAGTACCAACAGGGCAGATCTTGCGAAGATAGTTTGCAGGCACTGAGCATATATTGACTTGGAGACCAGGCGAAAGAGTATGTATATGATTAGAGACCTTAAAGTTGCTGAAGGGAATAAACAAGGTGAACTGCAGGAAACTATTTAGCAGGAGCACTGAGTCAGGAACCTGAGGTTACAAGTGGAAACTGGCAGGGACGATTTAAGAGGAATGTGAGCAAGTTCTATTTCACAGAAAGGGTGGTGGAGCAATGGAACAGTCTGCTAGTGGAGGTAGTGAGTGCCAAGACCGTGAATGGTTTCAGGCATGGCTGGGACAGAGTGAAGGGTCTGGTGGTTGCTCAGGTTGAGAGCAGTGGGGAGGGTAGCAGGGTGGTAGACTGGGAGGGATAAAACCTCATATGAACAGTAGGTTGCGGGGCAGATAGGGAGCTCTGGGCAGATTAGAGGGACCTTTGGTGAGGGTTTTTTTTATTTATTTTTTTTGCCATTATTGTCCATTAGTACGCCTTGCTGACTGGGGATATTGGGGCAGAAACAGCATGGAAAATAGCCAAGGCCCTGTGCACTGGGCACTCTGAGGGTCCCCAGGCCACCACCTGAGTTGAAGCACTGGATATGTGTGAACCATGGAGTAGCTGTCCTCATGGCCTGACCATTGGGAGATCATCGCAGTTAACTCTGGATGATAAGGCGATGTTAGGGCTTGGACACGGCCAGAGGCATTGAATGTTTCTGGACTGTCAGAATGGCAGGCGGATGGGGAACTAATGGTGGTGGGGGGGGGATGGATGGATGGATGATAGTTGGGCAGAACCAGTTCTAAACTAATAGTAAAAAGACTCCCAAGGACTTGGTTGGTTTTTAAATTTGAAACCAAAAAAAATTTCCCATTAAAAGGAATTTGAGGGGGTCTCCCTATGATGACAGTAAATTCACTTGCCTACCATGCTGGAAACCTGGCTTTACAGCCTCCCAAGCCTAGGAAACCATAAATCAGGTGGATGAGACTGCTCCTGGAATTTGACTCCTGATACTTTTTGGTCTCTGAGTGAGTGGGAGGCTTCTTTTGGGTGCATGGCTGCCTTCTGATGGCACAAGACAAATGGAGCCATATGGGCAAGAGTATGTGCCCTAGAGCTCCACTCTGCCATCGACCTATCCCAAGCATCGAAAAGGTATCATGATGTCTAGCTCTGGGATTGGTGCTGTGTTGTCAGACAGGATGGTGGGTGGTCCTGATTATGGTCACTTCCCCACAGTCAAATGTCCAAGGTGGGTTGGGTTCTTTGGAAAAAAATCACATTGTGCTGTCCATGAGGATGTGTAGGAGTCTTCTGTTCATTATGCTGGCTCTCAGTGCATGAATACACCCCTGGGTTTGCCTTTCCCAGGTGATGGGGCCAGAACAACAAAGATGAGACTTGAAGTAGAGCCACCAGAGACTCCTCAGATGGGCATGGGCGTGCAATGACGAAAGGAGGTCGAGAACCAGGGCTGCAGAAGGAGGGATGTAGAATACAAAGTAAAAAAGAAAAAAAAAAACTTGCAGTGTATAGGAGCCCTTTATTGTGTAATCCATACGCAGTAAAACGTTCTGCTTCAGTACTGAGGTACCTACTGCAGCACAAAGAGTACTTGTTTTGCTGCAGTAGGTACATCATGTATGAACGTAGCTAAATCAGCTGTTCAGAGCTGCCAGAGCTGCTCATGGTAATGCAGCAGAAACATGCAGACTTGAACTTTTTAGGTATGTTACCTCATACTTGCATCATTATCATGTGCCCTAAACACATCAGCTGTTCAGAGCCATTCATGCAAAACAGAGAAACGGTGTAGTCTTCCTTTTTTTTGTTTTGTTTTTGTTTTTTTTAACCGTAAGCACGGCATGTCAAGTAAAAGAGTAAATCCGAAATGTTGTCGTTTTTTTTGTTATTAATAGAAGTTGTAACCTATACACTATACAGAAAAGTGCATGGGGAACCATGCACAACAAGGCAGTTTGTCCACCAAGGGGTTACCATGATGACAGTGACCTTGAGAATGAAGCTTGTGCGGCTTGAAATGAAAATTAGCACTTGCCATCAGAATGCAAAGGAAACCAGTGTAGAAGGTCTCATCCTACATACCCACTGCATTCCTGAACCATTCTGTGAAGATTATGAGCAAGATTTAACCTCTAGATTTGGCGAGAGGGGAGGTCTTGCCTTTGATTTCTCCAAATCAGTCAGGGTTTGTGCAGGGTAGGAATGCCACATGTAACATTCGGACACTTTTTAACATACAGGTGTGCACAGTTGAGAAATGAGGTGTCCCAGAGGTAGTGTCTTTGATGTGGAAAAAGATTGGACTGCATTGAATAGGACTACCTATGGAATACGATGAAGTGATGCAGTTTAGAGACCCATTTTTACCCTGGTTTAAAACAATGTACATGTCTCTGCTCTAGAATTCAGACAAATTATTTCCCTTTTGAGCCCTTACTTCTCAGAACAGGGTATCTGATGGCTATGTAACAATCTGTTATGGGCTATTTGCCCCACAATAGTTTGCTCCTCCAAATCGCGGGAACCATTATAGGAAAATTAAGGTGTGTTATCAATTTAGGGGGTTCAAAAAGTATAAATGATATCATGCTATGGTATTCTGGTTTTGGTGGGGGAGAGGGAGCAAACTGTCAGGGGGCGAAGTGGCCATAGCGAATTGACATGTTCCCATACCCAACATGTTTGCCATGGTGCCCTCTTGTTTGATATTACTATTGTAACCATAAAAGTACAATACCTATTGGAAGCCATTCATTGATCACTGTTATTTATTCTGGTAACTAATTGGGTAGTCACAACATCCATGTAAGGAGATGCACCTCCTCTTGCTCATCGCTGCATCCTCTTTCTTTGCCTGTTCTCACACTGCTCTACATTGCTGGCTAAATTCTTATTTTTTTCTTCCTACCATATCTCCCTTCCCTCCCTTCTCTAGCAATCCCTTCATCCTATTCCCTACTCTCTAATTCTTCTTATCCATTGCTGTCAGTCCATAGTTGGCCATTCCTTCTTGTATGTCCATCTACCAATGCTGTGGAACTCCCTTCCTATCGGGGTGGGACAAACCAAGTAGCCAGGTGGCTAATGGCCCCCTAAAATTGGTTCGCCTAATAGATTTTGGACGTTTCTGCCCAACTTGCTACCTGCACATAAAATTATTTTTGAGCCTTATAAATGATGACCACTACAAATATTGAGTTGTCTATCAGATTTTGAAAGCTAGTGACCAAACTGGCTACCAGCTCACAAACTGATTTGTCCCACCCTGCTCCCTGTTCCCATTCTTCTCTCACCCTCCCTCTACTCTTTCATACCAGTCCTGCTGGCTGTCTCATTTCACTCAGCTCTGCCCTTGAGTTCAGCCACCCTCTTTGGCTCCTTTCTCCTCCATCCTGTTGCCCCACCCCCTCCTACTCTTTAGAACACTTTGTATTTTTAACATTTGGCACTTTCCATTGTTCTCTGTTTAGCACATCCTTTGAACCCCCCAGGTTGCACCTGGAAACAAACATTGACTCAGTGGGCCTCTCAAGTCAATAAAGTTAATATAAATAACCAGCTTCTCAAGAATGATTTTCGGAAACTCCTTCCGATCAATGATAAATGCTTGTGTACCTGATGTTCTGTATCTTTGGAATTTGGTCAGTTATATCACGTGTTACTTGGGCACTTAATTGGTTGCTTTCATATACCCTCTGTACTGCTCAATGTATTGCATATTTGCTCTAGTATTCTTTGCTTACCATGTTTGATGTCTTTGAACCAGTCTAATTTGGCGCACAGTTTGTCTGTAAGTTTTGTTCTTCACCATGTCTGTAACTCTCCCGGGTCATGCCTGAAAATAGGCAATGCTGTTGTCTAGTGCAGCTACCTGGTCAACAAAAACTAAGTAAGAATGCAGATGACACGTTGTTGCTGCTGCATAACCTAGATCAGTCCCTCCCTGCCATATTGGACCTTTATTCATACATTTATCTGTAATGAATCTAATATGTGTATATATATACACCACACTAGTGGTGGATAAATTGGGTATATAAATCGTTATCTTTGCATACATACTGTATCATCTGGCCTGGACTGCATCACTGAGAACTGGCTGGATGAGAATGCTGGCCCAGTTCTGGCATCAACAATTCCGGCTGGCTACTCTGTGATACACCGCCCGAGGATCGATTGTAGGGCCGGGGGTGTTGCCATCTGTTTTTAGATTGGAACTGAACCTGGTGCAGGTACCAGTGGGGACCACCAACTCCTTTGAATGTATCATGGGTGAGGGTGTGGGGTGCAGCATACTTCTAGTCTACTGTCCACCAGGAGATGGGAATGTTTTCCTCCGGGAAGTCACAGACTTCATTGTTGACCTGACATTGGGATCCCCCAGTTGGCTGATCCTGGGGGATTTCAATGCGTGGGTTGACAATGAACTCGCTGTTTGGTCAGGACTTCCTCCAGCTAATGAATTCCCTAAGCTTCACACGGGTTATTTCCTCCTCGACCCATATTGGTGGTCATTCATTGGACTTGGTGTTTCTTCTGGGGATGGAGATATCTGACTTGGTGGTGGAACCAATCGGGTGGTCTGGCCCTCATACCGCTGGGTTCAGTTTTGTGCCCCCCCCCCCCCAGTAGGCCGGCCCCTACGGAGATGGTCCGGTACCGCCCTTTATGGGGTGTTTCCCAGGATGGCCTGATGGCGGCACTGGACTTATCGGGTTTACCGAGTTAATACATGGATCTAGGGGACCTGGTACTTGCTTACAATAAGGCTGTGATAAGGACCCTGGATTCTATTGCTCCTGTTCGTGTTCATCCCCTCACTCTTCTCCTCAGGTCTCCCTGGTTTGATCACACCGTGAGGGAGTTGAGAGTGGGACGAAGGTGAGAGAGGTGTTGGCGGAAGTCTGGCCTGGAGTGTGACAGACTTGGTTTGATGGACCACTGTGGTATCTATCAATCGGCAATTACCCGTAAGAAGGCAGAATTCCTGTCCAGGGAAATTGCTGCTGCACAGAATCGACCAGCTCAACTTTTCCGGACTGTGGACAGATTATGCAATCCAATCTGTCTTCAGCCTAGAAATGCCTTTTCTCAAGAACAATGTGAGAAGTTTGCTCGATTCTTTTCAGATAAGGTTGCCACAATCAGATCCGGTGTCTGCTTGACCCTCTCTAATGGGTGCTGTGGTGGTCGGCAGGAGATGCTGGATGCCCAGTTTGTATGGTGTGACTTCAGCATACCCACAATAAATGACATTGTGATGGTCATCCAGTCATTGTGTCCAACCAACTATAGTTTGGACCGGGGCCCCACATGTCTCTTAGGCTGTGTGGGTAAAATTGGTCCGGTCCTTGCCGAGAGAGTCTGCATGTCTTTGGAGAGGGAGATCTTTCCTAATTCCTCTGAAGGAGGCCATGATTTGGTCCCTTCTTAAAAAGCCCTCCCTGGACCCACACTGTCTGGCTAAATACAGGCCTGTCTCTAACCTGCCCTTTGTGGGTAAGGTTATTGAGATGGTGGTCGCGTCACAGCTGGATGATCATTTGACCAGCCACATGTCTAAGATTGTCTCCAGTCCGGATTTAGGAAGAGACATAGTACCGAGACAGCCCTTGTCTGGGTACTAAATGAACTCCTAATAGCAAGAGATTGTAAGACCCGTTCCATCTTGGTCCTTCTTGATCTCTCTCTCTGGCATTTGACACTGTAGACCATGGTGTGCTGTTGGAGCAGCTGCAGTTCATCTGTGGACTGTCTAGTACGGTCCTGGGATGGTTTCGATCTTTCCTCGAGGGTAGGACTCGGAGGATGGTGTCGGGGATTTTTTTTCCTTTGACATCACTCCCCCTATCCTGCAGGGTACAGCAGGGCTCCATCTTGGCACCCATGTTGTTTGCGATGTATATGCTGCCGTTGGGAGTGATTTATTAGGCAGTACGACTTGAGTTTTCACTGCTATGCAGATGATACTCGGCTGTACATGTCCTTTGTGCCTGGCCAGGATGCTGCTGTTTCGGTCTTTATCAACTGTCTCACCGAGATCCAGGATTGGATGAATGTGAGCTGGCTGCGGTTAAACCCTGGAAAAACTGAGAGGTGTAGGTTGTGGACCCAGGTCATTGGGAGGCGGGTTTGTTGGCTGGATCACCTTTCGGTCTATGGCTTAGCGATGTTCAACTAACTACCTCAGACCGGGTGCGGAACCTGGGCATTATGTTTGATGACTGTCTGACCCTTAAATCTCAAGTGTTGGCAGTTGTCAAAACCTCGTTTTACCATCTGAGGAATATCACCCAGGTGAAACAGCCTGTTCCTTCCGACGATCTTCCTACTTTAGTCCACACCTTCGTTGCCTCCTGCCTTGGCTACTGTAACTCCCTCTACCTTGGGCTACCAGGGGTTGATATCCACCGCCTGCAGCTGGTGCAGAATGTGGCAGCCAGGCTATTGACTGGTGCTTCTAGGACCCGTCCTATAATGCCTGTGCTCCGCGGACTGCACTGGCTGCCAGTACAGTGGCGGATCACCTTCAAGGTCAGTTTGCTAACCTATAAGGACCTACACGACCAGGGACCTGGTTACCTGCAAGATCTCCTTCACCCCTACTGTCCCCTCCGCCCTTCCGGTCCACTGACGAGGGATTGCTAGAGATACCCAGGGTTCGTTTAAAGACATCTGGGGCTAGGTCATTTAGTTTTATGGCCCGACCCTATGGAATTCTCTACCTTGTCGGGTGCGAGATTGCCTGACTGTCCAAAGCTTCAAAGTGGCTCTTAAAACATATATATCTTTTTAGCCTAGCGTATCCTGATTTTTAATGCCGCCGTTGTATTTATGAGTTTTAATTTGTTGTAATTATAACTTTTAACTTGCTGTAAGTAAAATTTGATTTCATACTTGAAAGTTTCACTGTCAAATAATTTTCACTATTTTCATTGAAGTGCTAATCTGCGCTAAAATAAAATTGGGCTAATTAGTATTAAAAGAAATGTTTTCCATTATAGTGAATGTAGTGCTAGTGGCTTAGCGCTAAATTTATATTACACAATTATGGTTGCGTTTGTGTTTGCATTAAAATTACTTTTTGAGAAAATAACTAGTTTCACATTATTTATTTTCACTTAGAACATAATTTGTTTCGCTTAGAATACAGTTTATTTCACTTAGAACATATTATTTCCACTCAGAATCTGAAACTAGAACACCGAGAACAATGGGTTAGACTTTACAGTGGAAAATAAGGCAAAAAAACAAGGTAAAACACTAGTAAAAACATTACAAGTGGGGTGTGTGTGTGTGTGTGTGTGTGTGTGTGTGTGTGTGTATATGTATATATATATATATTTATTTATTTATTTAAAATTTGATAACAGGGAAAAGCACCATGAGCAGAAGCTCGTTTCCAGGTGTGCACTGGGGACAGGGGTACAAAACTACAGAGGATGAACAAAAAAATAACAAGTTACATGGTAATGTAGTGTACATAAAAGCAGTTTGTACAAATGAATACATATATTGTACAAGAAGTATTTACATTAATATGCAATATTTTTTATGTGTGTGTGTGTGTGTGTGTGTGTGTGTGTGTGTATGTAATATATACACACACACGCTGTTGGGATAAATAGATAAAACCGCAGATAACAGGAGAAATAACAACTATGCAGGGCAAATTCTAAGGGGAGCCTGCTGACACAGAGATGGAGTGAGGGAGAAGCAGGCCAGGGGCAAAGGGGGGAGAAGAAGCATTAGGGAGGGGGACAGGTGCAGGATGTGTAAGGGGTAGGTCTCAATAAGCGCTTAAGGGCAGGAAAGGAGGGGGTGAGGTGTGTTTTGGGGGGGGGATGCTGTTCCAGAGGGAAGGAAGCCTATAGGTGAAGGCCAGTTTGCCAGCTGAGGTGCGGACATGCAGGAGGATGAAGGAACGGGCACTGATTGACAGCAAGTTATACAGGAAGGGGGTGACAAGTTTGAGGGTTTGACGAGAGAGGTATGGTATGTAGGGAGAGTCCCAAAACATAATTTATATCTAAAGGTGGTGCAGTGGAACGGCATCTCTGGGAGAAGGATTGGAGGGAAAGGAAGGAGCAGAGGTTGCTGTGGTGAGTCAGGGAGAGTTTGAGGTGACTTTACAGAAGGCATGGCAAAGCACATAAAGTTTGGAGAGGGAGGTTGCAGGGGCAGCACTGAAAATGAATTCTGCGTAGTCGAAGGCAGAGAGGATCCATTGAACCAGTAGATCACATCTTAACAGAGAAGGGAAGGCTAGACTTATGACTGTAGAGTAGCCCACGTTTTTGTCACAGTTTAGAGTGGGGGACGCTAAAGTGAGAGGAGAAGTCGAGTGAGGGATTGAGCCAAACTCCAAGGTACTTGTAGGTGAGGATATTTTTTGGGGGGTGGAGGCTCGGAGAGGAAGGAGGGTAGGGCATGAAGCTTAGCCAGTTTTTGCTTGGTTCCATGTCATAGCAAGTTGGTTTTTTTTTTTTTTTTTTTAGTATTTAGTTTTAGACCATTAGCATTGA
This sequence comes from Neoceratodus forsteri, assembly GCA_016271365.2. NCBI lineage: Eukaryota > Metazoa > Chordata > Ceratodontiformes > Ceratodontidae > Neoceratodus > Neoceratodus forsteri. Next base: position 612,730,527 of record CM028138.1, on the reverse strand, counting down.
ACCAGGAGGTAACTGCTGAGAAATAATTTTGCAGAGGAGTTTGGATGGCTGAAATGGAAGGGCCAGAAAGGAAGAGTATGGTATCGTCCCCATATATGTGGATCTTGGTGTGGGAGCATGCAGAAGGGAGGTAGTTGATAAACAGGGAAAAAAGAACAGGCCCAAGGATCGAGCCTTGGCGTACACCGGCAAGGATAGAGAGGGGGATGGATAGGGCATTATTGACTTTTACAGATTGTGAGTGACCCATTAAATAAGATCTGAACCAGGACACACAAGAAGGAGAGAGGTCCAGGTGCTTAGTTTACTTAGGAGGAGAGGGTGGGACATGGAGTCGAAGGCCTTCACAAGGTCAGTGAATATAGCTGAGGTGATCAGACCTTGGTCTATGGCAGAGTGGAAAGCGTAGAAGGTAGGTAGTGGTGGAGTGATGCTTTTTGAATCCTGATTGGACAGGGGATAGAGTGTTTGAAGCCAGAAGGAAATCATTTAGCCTGGAGAGGACTAGAGATTCTTGAACCTTGGCAAATGAATGGAGAAGAGATATAGGGTGGTAGTTGCCAGGCACAGTGGCATAACCCCCTTTAAAGAGGGGGAGGACTGTGGTGAACATCCAGGCTGAGGGAACAGCAACAGAGGAGATAGATTGAGAATAAAGGTTAAGGGGGTGACAATGAAGGGAGGTGGAGGGAGAAGAGATTATAAGGAGGTTGGTGTGCAAGCCATCTGGGCTAGATTTGGTAGGGTTGAGGGAGACAAGAGCTCTAAGGACTTCAGAGGGAGATATCAGTGGCAAGTGGAAATCTGGGGACCGCGGGGAGAGGGAGGGGCACAGGATAGGGAAGAGGGAGGATTGTGCGGAACGGCAGAGGTTGTGAAGAACTTGTTTAGAATTTCTGCAGCAAGGGTGGGGTCAGAAACCAGCGAACCCACCTCACTGAGAGTGGGTGGAGGAGATGCGTGGGAAGGGTGGAGGAGTGATCGGATATTATGCCAGAAGGAGGACGGAGTGCCACTTGAGGCTTGCAGGCGAGATTTGAAAAATTCCGACTTGGCCTGTCGAATGCATTTGGTGGAGCTGTTACGGAGGGTAGAGTAGGTCTGAAGGTCTGCAGGGTCACGTGAGGTTTTAAAATGAGACCACAAGAGGTCACGGCATTTGTACATGGCCAGGATTTCAGGGGTGATCCAAGGATGATGAGAGCGCTTTTCTCTGATTGTACAGGGGCGTGGGTATCCCAAAAATTTAGAAAGATGGATATGAAATGTGCCAGTGCACATATATAACAGCTTACGGTAAAATAACACATTTATCTCCACACGAGTGGTAAGACCTTTATACCTAACTCATGGTTTTCCACTCGTGAATTATGGGTCTTACCACTCGCTAGTGGAGATAAAGAGAATAATGGATAGGTTTGTGTCTATTACCAGGGAGTAATACCATCAAGAGCTTCTGGACATTGCTGGCCTGGTAGCACTGAGGGTTGAGGCGCTGGACACCACATTCATGCCACGCCAGCGACCCGGTTCGGAACGAGCCTGGGTCATTGGGGGCTCTGAGGAGAGGATTGGAGCGTCTGTTGACTGCCTCCTCTCCTGGGAGGATACAGGGATTGTCCTCGGCACGTGACGACACCCAGCGATGGCTGCATGTACCACAGTCACAGGACCTAACAAAAGGGATACAACGTTGGGCGGTTGACTTCTGGACTTGCGCGGGAGCATGCACATAATGGGTGGGGCAGCATTGCACAGCCCTCGGGGAGGAAACCAAAGCAAAATTCCCTCCCCCTCCAGTAGGCAAAAGCGGGGCCAGTGGCATGGCCCCCACCTCCACTGCAGGCGTGGACGCACATCCGGGATCCCCACAAGACTACCCCACCAATTCTGTAGATAGGGTGCTGGAGGAGATAGCGGTCCTTCCCCGGAGGATGTAGACCCGGGGTTTGGGCATGCCTTGTGGGTAATGGGGGGATAACCCTTGACCAGAATGGTGTGAACCGTGCTTCAGGCAGGATGGGATAACACCGATGACCGAGATGTCCATGCTGGAGAGAGTCTGGAGGTAGGGAGAGTAGAAATAAATTTGAAAAAAAGAGGTTTCTATGTGTCCAGAACCTCGAGATGGTAGGACTCCCTGGTAGTGGACACAAAAACCTATCTGTTGTTTTTATTTTTATTTTTTTAAATATGGATCTGAGTTTTTTGGTTTTTTTGCAATGGGCTGCTTCACTGAAGGACTGACTTGGTCCTGGTCGACCGCCGCACTGTGTCCTTGAGCTCCGTCCCTCCCTCTCGTTCGTCTGTGACACCCCCCACCTGCTTTTCAATACCACAAGGGCTGCTTTTTTGAATTTGTAGAGAGTCCTACCTATTCTTCATTAGGGGATGGCAGGATCAACCAGATAATTCAATTTTTTAGGCAAAAAAAAATAAAAAAAAGTATATGGAGAAGTACCGAGGACCCAGTTCAGTCTCTGTAAGAGAGAGACCGCCGCCATATTTTTTTTAAAACTGTTCTGCCCACCCACATAGGAAAAGCGGCCAGTCGGGAGGCACGCTTTGCCAGATGTGGGGGAGACAGACTAGTGCATGCGCTGTTGTCATTCGGTGATAATATTATCATTCAGGTCCCAAATTATGGTGTTACAGGACCTGAATGATGGTATTATCACTCTTGAAGTGCAGTATTATCACTTCGGGAGTGATAATATTACAGAGAATTTTCTTTTTTATGCTTTTGTACCGTATTAAAATCCAAATCCCTATATTAAAAATATTTATTCCACTGCAATCCATTATGTATTCCCTATAGATTAATAGTTAGGGTTCAGTCTTTACTGCTATGTTAAACTCAAAATTTTGCACTTTAATAAAAATGTGATTTTTCATGAAGTTTTGCATGCACCATCAGGGACCAATGATCTCTTGATTTGCTAAGTTTCATTCCAGTTGGATGTGTGGAGTGGAGATATGGTGTGTTAAAATGTGTAAATTACATTTCTTTTGTGAAATGTTTTGTCATGCCGCTACGCATAAACAGCTTGGAATTTTGGTCTGAATTCTTTAAGGCAGAAAGGTCTTGTGTCACAGATGTGCCTTTTGAAGATTTGGTGAAAAAATATTACTCCGTTCAAAAGTTATTACATTTCAAAATTGCCTATTATTTTCAATGGGAAAAGTTAGGTGTGAGCCTCGTAACAGGATTCTGTGCTGCAAATGGGCAATCCTGTGTTATAAATGGGGAATCTTTTTTTTTTTTTTTTTTTTTTTTTCATCCTGCTGCAATCTTTTTTTCTTAGTGAGGCAAACAAAGTTAAAAAAACAGAAACGATAATGTTTTTTGAAGTAACCAGCACATGTGTTCTGCTATTCGGGAACCGTTCTATCTGATTTTGGTGTTCTTTTATAAATCACCTGGAAATGGTGTTTTTTTTTGTTGTGTGTGTGTTTTTTTTTTTATGCCAAAATCCTTTTTCACAAATTTGTGACAAAAGAATCACGAAACTGGAGCCTGTTTTTCAATTTGGGGAAAAACTATTTTGTACAGTTGGTGTTTTATCACTTCACACTAAAGAAACAGTTTGTAATTTTGGTCTGAATTTTTAGGGTACAAGGGGCTTGCTGCGTGGATGTGCCTTTTGCTCGCTTGGTAAAAGCAAACTACTTTGCTCTGGCATTCTGAGGGTTAAATTTTCCTTCATTCCCCATAGGATAATATTTTATTGTGAGGTACGCAGTCGTTTGTCACTCTGCTGTGAAGACATACCTTCCAGTTTTTGTATAACATTTTCAGGGTACAAAGGGCTTGTCCTACAGATGCGCCTTTTGATGATTTGGTGCAAAGATATTTGGTGTAGAGTTATACAGGTTTCTAAATTTCCTGTGATTCCCAAGGGATAACATTGCAATGTGAGATCTTTCTTTGGTGCTGTGCAGCATGAGATGGGAGATGACTACAGTATCTTTAAAATTAAGGATGGATGGGAGTGCAGGGCCCAGAGGACCCTGCGCTCCCACATGTAAATATGGATACTAGTGTGGCCTGATCAGAGGGAAATAAGGATATGATTACAGTATCTCAAATTATGGATGGATACGGCCCTGTGCTCTCACATTTAAATTTGGATACCATTATAGATTGATGCAAGCACAGAGCCCAGAGGGCCCTGTGCTCCCACAGGTAAACAAGGATACAATCATACTATCTCAAAAATTAAGGAAATTATCTGCAAAAAGCTTTAATGCACTAGTTGGGGTTCTAGCATCAAAAGTAGAGAAATGTGTTCAGGGTTTTCAACCCTAAAACCCCACCCCAACCCTGCAGGCATCAACAGGCATGGGGTGTGCCTTGGGGTTGTCAACCCTAACACTCACCCCACTCTCATATGCTGTACCCATCTCAGCTTATTTACTCATGGAATGGGGTGAGCGTTATGGTTGACAACCCCAAGGCACACCCCAAGCCTGTTGCTGCCTGCAGAGTGTGCATGGGAAGTTAGGGTTGGAAACCCTAACACATTTCTCTACGTTTGATGCTAGAACCCTAACTAGTGCAATAATGGAGTTTTTTGCAAAGAATATATGTATATATTTAGAAAATGGGCTATTCTGATTGGCTATTGCCATTATATTCCATATGTTTATGTGACAGTACTGCCCTGTAAATAAAAAGGTCCCACCATGTGATCTGAAATTTGGACACACCATACAGAATTCATGAACCACTTCATTCATTCCCAGTTTCCATCCCAAACATGGCTGCCACCTTTACTCTTACATAAAAATCTAAACTAGGCTCTAAAAATGAAACTCTTTTAATTTAAATAACCACTTACGATTCCCTCCTTATACACATAAGCTAATTTGCTAAAAAAAAAAAAAAGGCAAGCACTGTTCAGTGTGTTCCTTTCTGGGATTTTCTTGATGATCATGACAAACACCCATTATATCCTAACAGGCAGACAGAGCAGTCTCTGCTGGTAACTTTGCAAAAGATAAAACTGAGTCTCTGGCTCCAACTGAGGCCTGTGTATGCCTGTGTGAATGTATGCCAGTGGAATACTGCAGAATTTTGAATTCATGCATTTGAAGCTAAAATTCTTTGTTTTTTGGGGAGGGGGCGGTGGTGGAGGGCATTCTACTGCCGAATATTGCATTCATATATTCCATAGTGAACAATCTCTCTACTGTATGTGTAAATAAATAAATAAATGACAAGTAGAAATCATCTGTCAAGGGACTATATGGCATTTTCTAAGTAATATTTTATTATTCATTGTGGGTTTTTTTTTTTTTTTTTTTAATTGTTTTATTTGCCCACCCCCATTTTCTGAGTGCAATAAGACTCATAGGTCTTATTGGTCAGATTACGAGAATTTTTGGAAAATTTGCCTTTTTGTTGCTTGCCTTTTCTCAAGGGTCATATCCTCCTATATTTGACACCATATAGAAAATATCCAGATTTTTCTTAAATTGTGTCATATTTTTACTGCCTGCCACACTAACAGGCAGACTGATCTTAGTGGATACCAGCAGTTCCTGGGGCTGTAAGGCCCACACCGTTGGGTCTTCCTGTGTACATGTTGTACAGAATATCAAACTGGTGCATCATCATCTAAGTTGTCAGATCAGCCTCAGTTTTCCATATTAACTCTAACTCTAAAACAGCAAATTCTACAGCTAGAAACAATTTAGACAGGACTGAATAAGTGGGGCAGTATCTGTTGCTGCTACGTATTTGAAACATAAATTTTAATGAGATCTAATTGGTGGTTGTAAAATGGGTACCTAGAATTCTATAACATTATTGGTAAGGTAAAGTATTTACCTGTGGGTGAATCCTGCAATAACCTACGTTAGGGGAAAGGCAAATTGAATAAAGTTTAAATTTATTTAACACATGGGTCCATTGTAGAAGTACAGTAAGGCACTACATGGGTAATTTGGGGATTACACATTTCACGTGTGGTTATGTACTCAGCTGCACCTCATGACACAACATATGAAGCATGGGTAAATCCCCCAATAACTTCTGCCCTGCCATGCCTTATTGTTTAAATAAACCACATCCATGGGACTACCATGCCATTTGGCTGTTTAAGGGTAGGTTCATTCCAATTCTAAATTTTAGAACTGTCCTGGTTACAAGGGGTCATATATATGTATATATAAAAAACTGCAATAATGCATTAGTTAGGGTTCAAATTAAAGCAACAAAAGTAGGGAAATGTGGCATTAGGGTTTCCAACCCTAACCCTCCGCCCCCTCCAAGCAGAAAAAGGAAAACACATTATCATTTTTGCTGTTCTGACTCTTGACAAATCAACCCTAACACTTACCCCATTGTGATACAGCCTTGAAACATACAGAACTGTGTCTCTCCACGTGTTGCCAACAACGTGCCTGAAGAAAACATATCACAAGTCACCTTATTTGGTCATGTCAGCAAAAACCATAACGTTTTTTCCTTTTCCTTCTTGATGGAGTTGGTGGGGTAAGGGTGGGTGTGTGTGAAACCCTAATGCCACATTTTTCTACTTTTGTCAGTTTAGTCTGAACCTAATCTGCAGCATTAAAGTTTTTTTCCCCAAAGAATTTACTTACTTTTTGATTATAGTAGAATTGTATCCCTTTTGGACCTGTATGAACACATCAATTAAGCTACGGAAGTGCAGGGCCTGGAGGGTCCTAGGCTTCCATGCCTCCAGAAAAGCAATGTGTGTGCTTGCTTGTAACTGTTTTTTTTTTTGTGGGGCCCACTTCAAAGGAAAACATAGATTGAGTCCCTCTTAACTGCTAGCAGTTCATTGAATATGAGCAAAAATTTGTTTTTTGCTGTTTACTCAGAAGTCAGTAAATGTTGGTCAGTTTGCTGTGAAATTTGCAATAGTTGTAGTGGAAGACAAGATATACCCTTGCTGCATTTTTGATCATGATCACACTTCCATTGTGGATTTGGCATCACAGTGAAGACTGGAGGTAATCTTTGGGTACAGTGCGTACCTCCTGAATGTTTTGGGAGATTAAGTGTTAGTGTTGTAGTCATTGATGTATAAATATGTATGTATGTGTGTGTGTGTGTGTGTGTGTGTGTGTATATGTATATGTGTGTGTATATATATATGTGTGTGTGTGTGTGTGTGTGTGTGTGTGTATATTAGAGGCAAAAAAATCCATTTAACGCATTAGTTAGGGTTGTTGCACAGCGGCAAAAGTGAGGAAATTCGCTGCTAGGGTTGAAAACCCTAACTCCGAATTCACCCCCCAGCACCACACACACATATGCAAGTATGGGGGAGGACCAAGTCAACACAACCAATTACAGACATCCAGCAGCAGGTGACAGAAATAACAAACAATTGTCTAAATGTACTACGAGACATCCCCACCCACCTGACCAGGTACTGCATGCTCAGTGGAGATCAACAGCAAAACTGAGGCCATGTACACCAAACGTACATCCCTGATTGCAGCAAGACAACGTATCACACTTAGTAGTTGCATGGCCTTACCTACCGATGCTCCCACACTAGACCACACCACATGTGGTGGGCCACCTGAGCAATAGAGTTAAGCAAAACCAAGGAGTTGTACAGGTATAATATCTCTCATTATAACAAGGGTTTGAGAAATGCAGCTTTCTAATTGACTGTAAACATTGTAACAGCCTTATGTTTAGTTTTTATTAAGACACATGTAGAACCTAACCATATGATGAACATGGTTTAATGTTGTTTAAAAAAAAACAGTTTTATTATGATAGCGATAAGCCACTCCCAGGTATTATGTTAATGGTCAGTTTATCACTGTCTAGCGACATGTGGCACTCAGCTACGCCTCATTCAACATTAAACCCCTACAGGGTGATTAACAGACCATTTAACTTAACTATTGGTCATGCCTTATTGCTTAATTGTCTTGATGAGTAGATACTCTCCCTCTGCTAGGCACTGCGGCAGCTTTGCAACACAGTGTCCCACCCAGTTACACCATACACTGTCTAGTTACTGGAGAATGGCTGTGAATATGAACTCATGAAGATGAACAGTGTAACTTGATCATTACAGTCATCGAAACCTTAGTGTGATTATAACTGACAGAGTCAGTGATAGAGAATAGCCCCTGCTGTCCTAGTACACTTATCCCATTGTGAGTTAAATCAATACTAAAAGTCATTCTGTTTATATCTACACTATACCTACTTGATTCCTGTTGTACCACAATTAACATAGTTATCACTTTGATAGCATCAGTGACAGAAGTGTGGCAAACCCAAACACTTGGCATACAGCCTGAGTATGAAACAACTGTTAAAAAAATTACACTGTGTCCATAAGTGGCATAGCTCACTCATTGCAACAATAGTAAATGTATCACTATTTGAATAAGTTAGTCATCACAGATGCAATGAGATTGTCTTTCTCAGGTACAACATAGTAAGTGCCTACAGGAAAATCTATCCTATAGACATCTCCGATACAGGTACGTCATTGTTGGCTCAGTAGTGCTGTGATATTTAGAAGTTGCTTGGCCTGATCTATGCAATTACATTGTTTCTTACAAAGAATACTTACTGCATCTTTAGTATTGAAACACACTGAAGGTCTATGTATGTACATTAGCAGTACACCTTCATCAGTAAGAATGCATCTGATACTGGCAGTACGAATTTCTCAGCTTTGAACAGGCAATGCTTTTCCATACGTTTACATCAGCCTCTCTATCTTGAGTAAACAGTTGCAGTAAATGTACTACTATGTAAATCACATACTAAATGTAACACTACTTTTATCTTGAGCATGCTAGTGTCTTGTAGTTAATTTATGTACTTCTCTTAATTAATGTATACTCACTAGTGTTAAAATCTTTCTACAACTGTCATCATGCACCTTCAGCATTTATATTGACTAACGGCACAGTACCAGTTGTGGTGTGGTGTGGGCATCGGTAGGTAAGGCCATGCAACTACTAAGTGTGGTACGTTGTGTGCAGCTGCAATCAGGGATGTGTATGTTTGGTGTACATGGCCTCAGTTTTGCTGTTGATCTCCACTGAGCATGCAGTACCTGGTCAGGTGGGTGGGGATGTCTCGTAGTACATTTAGACAATTGTTTGTTATTTCTGTCACCTGCTGCTGGATGTCTGTCATTGGTTGTGTTGACTTGGTCCTCCCCATACTTGCATATGTGTGTGTGTGTGTGTGTGTGTGTGTGTGTGTGTGTGTGTGTGTGTGCTGGTGGGGGGGGAATTGAGTTAGGGTTTTCAACCCTAACATGCACTTCCTCACTTTGTCGCTGTGGAACAACCCTAACTAATGCATTAAACGGAGTTTTGCCTCTTAATAAATATATATTAGAGGCAAAACTCTTAATAGTATTAGGTTGTTTCACGTGACAAAGAAGAAATTGCAGTTAGCGAAACCCTTGATCCCCCTCACACTTTCAACTCAGGCGCTGGGGACTGGCCAGCCCCAACTCCTCACCCCAAGGACGCGGTAAAGCTGCAGAAGTATAGGAGAATGGGGTAGAGTTAGACCGACAATCCCAATGCATCCCAATGCCGTGTTGGGGGTGGCGGGGTCAAGGAGTTTCAACCTTAAACAGAATTTCCTCACTTTATTGCTGTGGAACAGCCCTAACTAATGCATTAAACTGAGTTTTTTGCCTCTACTTTCCCTTCTTTTTGAGAATAACGAGAAATAGTGCTTCCGCCACATGATGTCTTCTGGCATAGTAACAGGAACAGCAATGCAAACAGAAGCGCTAACAGTGGCGCACATGGTAACGCAAGCGCGAATGAGAGCAGAAAGGGTAACGCACACGGTGGCGTAGACGGGAATGGTCTGCCACGTGATATGTTGTCACATAGTAACATGGTGCCTGCAAACGGAAATGTCAATGGGCATGGTGACACAAAGTGAAACAGAAAGAGAAACAGTACTGTAGACACAAATGGCAAAAAATAACAGAAACACAAGTGCAAATGAAAATGCACATGGTGGCGTAGACATCAACGGTAAGTAAAACCGCTACGGAACCACAAGCGGAAAGGGCAATGGTAACAGTAATGTAAGGGCACAGGCTGGTTTTCCCCAAAAGCTGCATAGAGAAAGACAATGAGTACAAAGAATGTATGCATAATAATGGGTATCGGAGCAGAAAATGAGGACTTGGAATACTAAATAGGTTATATCTCAGGTACCGTACAACGTAGAAAAAAAAATTTAAAAGTCATATGATTTACGACTGTCCTGGCTAGTTTTGTTTTAGGGGGCTAAGCATTTTTCCGACTGAAAGTCCGTATCTCGCACCGTTTCCGAGATACGGGCCCTGAAAGGCGCGCCGAACGCCGTAATGTTATCCTGTGGGGAAAAAAAGAGAAGTTCAGAGCGCCATAACTTTGCCTCCCTGTAATATTTTTTTCACCAAACCACTGAAAGGCACATCTGTGGGCTGTTGGCTGTCTTCTCTCCAAATTTCAGGAAAAAAGACCAAATCGTTATTTTGCAGCAGAGTGCCAAAAGATTCCTGTAATGCGTCAGGCGTCGTAATGTTATCCTATGGGAAAAACTGTCAACTTTGGAGTGCCGTAACTTTGCCGCCGTGTAATATTTTTTCAATACAACACTGAAAGGCACATCTGTGAGATGTCGGCTGTGTTTTCCAAATTTCAGCCTAAACGCCCAACCATTCTTTGCAGCGGAGTGCTAAAGAATACTGTTATTTTGGGCATAGTGTTGCAATTATGAAAGCTTTGCAAAATTTGCGACACTTTCATTGAGTGCGACACTACTTTGCGAAAGTACTTTTTCCAGAAATCTGAAAATCATATTTCTGGGGTGTTTTACCCCAAAATAAAGACATGGCTAGCATCCTCAGGGCCCGACTAGGTGAATACAAAAATAATTATGTTGCTAGAGGGTCTCAATTTTAAATGCCAAGCATTTTTCTGATCACTAACTGAAAACAAGATGGCAGATTTATGACAGTAACAGGGCCATTTGCGACAGTAAAAAGTGCATTTGCGACACTGTCGAACTTTTTGTTAACTTTTCCCATTGACTTTAATGGGAAATTGTTTTTAAATAACTTTTGAACCGTTAAATATTTTTTCACGAAATCTTCGAAAGGCACAGCGGGGACCCCGGCCGCATGTTCTCTGAAGATTTCGGGCAGGTCACGCAAACCCTGCGACCTGTAGGCATGACAGCAGAATTCCAGAAAAAGCGTAAACGCACGCACAGATCATGCTTAATAACTCTGCAGCCGTATATCCGACCAGCACGAAACTTGGCAGATCACAAGGCCTATGGCTCTTGATTATGTGTTCCTAATTTCAGGTAAATCCGTCAAACAGTTGCAAAGTTATTAAGGTGCAAAATTTGGGGTTTAACATAGAAATGGCTCCTCAACCCTAACTATGGTAGCACTACTGTGCTACCATAATATATATTCGATGTTAGGGTGGAAACACCCTTTGTACCCCTTCAGCCCACACCCTCAACTGGAATCGGGATGCGCATTGGGGTCATCGGCCCTAACTGTCACCCCATCACATGTGGAAAGAAGCTGAGGAATAGGAGAATGGGGTGACAGTTAGGACCAATGACCCCCAATGCACACCCTGATTTCGGTTGGGGGGGTGGGCTGAAGGGGTGCTAAGGGGTTTCAACCCTAACATCGAATTTCCTTGCTTTTGTCGCTGTGGAACAACCCTAACTGATGCATTAAATGGAGTTTTTTGCCTCTAATTTGTCTTCTTTTGAGAATGATAATGAGAAATAGTGAATGTAATGCAGCGGGGGACACAGGGGTGATGTCTTGTCGCATTGTAACATTGTGCCCGCAAACGCAAATCGTAATGCGCATGATGACGCAAAGCGAAACAGGAAGAGGAACAGTACTGTAGACAAAAATGTTAAAAACAATGGAAACGCAACCCCAAATGAAAACGCAAAGGGTAACACACATGGTGGCGTAAACGTGAACGGTAAGTGAAACGTGTACGGAACCACAAGCAGAAACGGTAATGGTAAGAGTAACGTAAGCGCACAGGCTGGTTTTCCCCAAAAGCTGTATAGAGAAAGACAGTGGGTAGAAAGAATGTATGCAAAATAATGACTCTTGGAAAACAAAAATCAGTAGTTGTAATAGTAAATTGCTTATATCTCAGTAACCGTACGACATAGAAAAAAAATTTAAAAGTCATATGTATTATCACTTTCCTGGCTAGTTATATACGTAGCCCCCATAAGGGACTAAAATATTTTGACAAAAACTCCGTATCTCGCACCGTTTTCGAGATACAGGCCCTCAAAGGCGCGGCGAACACCGTAATGTTATCCTATGGGGAAAAAAAACAGAAGTTCGGACTGCCATAACTTTTGAACAGTTTAATATTTTTTCACGAAATCTTCGAAAGGCACATCGGGGGCCACAGCTGCACGTTCCCTGAAGATTTCGGGCCGGTCGCACAAACCGTGCGACCTGTAGGCGTGACCGTAGAATTCCAGAAAAAGCGTAACGCTGCGCGCAGATCACGCTTAATAACTCCGCAGCTGTGTATCCGACCGGTACGAAACTTGGCAGATCCCAAGGCCTATGGTTCTTGATCGTGTATTCCAAATTTCAGGCAAATCCGTCAAACGGTTGCAAAGTTATTAAGGTGCAAAATTTTGGGTTTAACATGTAAATGGCTCTCAATCCTAACTATGGTAGTACTACCGTCTACCATAATGTGTGTGTGTGTGTGTGTGTGTGTGTGTGTGTGTGTGTGTGTGTGTGTGTGTGTGTATGTATTATATATAATGTTGTAAAATAACACTCTGTCTTGGTTAGCTCCACTCCCCCCAGCTGGTAACTCCTCCTTGGATTCTTTACCCCAAAATGCAGCACCTTGCACCTTTTGGCATTAAACCACAGTTGCCAGGTGTCTGACCAGGTTTCCAGCTTTTCCAGATCATCCTGCAACCCGTGCCATCCCTAGGTCTTCCACCACCTCTCCCATCTTGGTGTCATCAGCAAAGAGACTGATCTTGCTCTTGTTGTCCAGTGATGTGTCTACAGTGAGTGTCCCAGACGGCAATGGTCCCAGCGCCGAGCCCTGTGGAACACCGCTCGTCACTACGTTTGGGGATGAGATCGTCCCACCCACCACCACCCTCTGTTGCCATCCCTGAAGCCAGTTCCCTGCCCATCTCACCAGATTTGCCCCTGTGCCCTCTAACATACTTACTTCCTAGCCTCCCATGTGGCATCCACTGCATGGTCCCCTGTCCAGTTGCCTAGTTACACAGTCATGGAACTCCACCAGGTTGGTTTGGCAGGATTTGACACGTATGAAGCCATGCTGTCTGCTGTCCTGTAGTCCTTTGGCCTCCAGTAGGGCCACCAGCCTCTCCTTCAAGATAGTCTTCATTAGCTTACCCACAATGGATGTGAGCCTCACCGGTCTGTAGTTTCCCGGTTCATCCTTGGGGTCACTGTTGTGGAGGGTCACCACATGAGCCATCCTCCAATCCTGAGGTACACACCCTGAGTGTAGTGAGGCGTTAAATAGGTCTGCCAAAGGTCCCGCAAGGACCTTTGCCAGCTCCTTCAGTACCCTGGGGTAGATGCCATCTGGGTCTGGCACCTTGTCCATCCTCAGTGCGCTCAAACCCTCCAGCACTCTGCCCTCAAAGATTTCCCCATCTGTCAACCCCTTCCCCCAATGTTTTTGCCATTCCTCCCCCCTCTTCTCCTTAGTTAATACCGAGCAGAAGTAATCATGTAGCGCTTCTGCCTTGTCACCCCCTGCTTCCACCCAACCCCTCCTTCCTAATCCTTACTATGTTGTCATTACAGTTCCTTTTCTCCCTGATGTACCTAAAGAAGTCCTTCTCACCCTTCTTAATGCCTTGTGTCAGCCTGAACTCCATAGACGCCTTGGCACCCCTTACTGCCGTGTCCCCTCCTTCGATTCCTTCTGGTACTCCTCCCCCTCCCTGTTTTCTTGTACCTCCTAAAGGCAGCACTTTTCCTCCTTACCGTTTCCATGACCTCATTTCTCACCCAGCTGGGCTTCTTTGCCCTAGCCTTCTTGCCCGGGGCCTTGCTGCAGGTTCTGGTTGCCTCCACTATCCCCAGATTTATTAGCTTCTACCTCCTGGTTACTGCCCATGCTAGGTTGAATTCTGGCTAGGTACCCTTTTATCACATCACTTCCCCCATCCTCCCAAAGTTGGCCTTCCTGAAGTCCAGCACCCTTGTGCCAGATTCCATTCCTTCCTTGATCACATCCAATGTGAGCCATACTGAGTGGTGGTCACTCCCTGACAATGGTTCTTCCACCTGAAGTTCCCTCACAAACTCCCTATTTGCCAGCACAAGGTCGAGGATATTACCTAACCTGGTTTGTTCACTGACCATTTGCATCGGGAAGCTGTCCTGGAATGCATCCAGCAGTTTCTGCTCTCTTCTGTTGCTGGTTGTTGGGGTACTGCAGTCCACTCGTGGCATGTTGAAGACCCCCACAATCACTATTTATCCCTCCTTCGTCCCAACTGGCGCTGCATCATCAAGATGCACCCATGAAGTCTGCCCCTACTACTCGCATTACATTATTGTTCGTGTCCCCCATCCTGCTTTGGTTTAACCCCCCCCCCCCCGGACAGGGACGGGGTGGGGCATGACACACCGAACCATTCTATGTCTTTTTGGCCCCGAGACAGCTGGACAGGTAGTAGAACATTGGGACCAGGCTCCGCGCTCCATCTCCCCAGCGCCGGAGGGTGTTTTTTCCATTTTTCCCTTTGGCCATCACTACACTCAGACATCAAGGTGTCTAGCGCTGACGTCATGATGTCCACCCCTGTTTTGAGAGCTCAGGCTTGCTGTGCCACAGACCTCCTCCTGGGGCCAGTCAAGCACAGAGTTGATACCCCCTCCCTCCCCGGAGAAGGCGAGCTGTCCCTGGGACGCTCGAGCCTTGTCCTCCTGGCTGGCCCTCCAGTTCCCAGGCTTGCTCCTGAACCCGGGTTGCTGGCGTCGCAAGCGGAAATCCAACCGCTGCGTCGACGGACCAGCATAGCCATCATTTTAAATACCGTTAACATTGTCTTTTTGATTATGATTTTTTGTTTTTTCCTCACTTGCACACAATGCCCAGCCCTTACGAACCACTGTCATTGACATCAGTTGCAAAGATCTAAAGTCAGTTGTGTTGTGCGGCTGGCACTGGTTGAGGTACTGCAAGAAAATGACCCCGACTAGGTCTACAAGTGAGGACACTTGTCTGATATTAGATGATTGCAGTTCAGGGACAGGAACAGTTTGCACTTGATCATTACAATTCTGGCTTGTCAGTCAGTTTTGGAACTACAAATAGGCCACATCGTCAGACACATGGTACACATTGAAGTTCGAGACAGCTGATGGATGTAGACAGCCAACTCCACTAGAAATGAGTGGAGCTATTAGAACGGCTGCATTTCAATGGATCACATATAGTCAATGTATGCTCGACACAGCTGTTGCCCAGAGATGGCTGATCACTCTAGTCAGTGGTGCACACAATTGCTTTCATGGCAAACTTAGGTCTGGCAGCTTTTTTGTGGACGACATACTTCAATGTGTTTATTTTCACCTATGATGAACCTATAATTTTTTTTTATCATGCTAGTAGATTCATTATAATAGAAGATGACACTGTCTCTTGGCCTGTGTATACAACATAAAAGAATAATGAATGGGCAACTATGCACAACCAGTGTGTTTTTATTTATTGAAGTGTTTCGCCAGGAAGGCACACTCAACAAGTTGTTAGTCGCCTGGTGCGACCTGGTGGTGTTCTGCCACAGAGGGGTTAATATTCTCTCTGACCATAAGGGAGAAGCTTGAGAGGTCTGTGGGACTCAGAACCCTGAGGTGGCAGAACTCACTGGGTGAGTAGTCAGCAAGGTGCTTATTCAGTATTATTATTATTAATTTTTTTTTTAAAATAGTATACGGTGCAAAATCATACTGCTGCTGGTCACTGGCTTGAAGAAAAATGCCACAGCCATTTCTGAAGTTAGGCTTTGATGTGCTCACAGCAGTTCTCTCAGCTGTGTTCAAATCAATGTCTGCTGTGCGCTTTCCAGATGAGCAGGAATGCTGTTGTACCACAGAAGGGTACACCTACATTTTATGACCTCTTCACTGTGGTACAACATAATTTCAGCTGACATGGAAATCGATGTACAGCAAGCACTCGCCATACTCTATGCCCCAAGTATACATGCAATATTTCATTCCAGTGGGACCTTACATTTGCCCACTTTTACAGCTGGGTGGCCTGAAGTACTGGAAGATTACATAAGTAACTTTGGTAGGATTTGAACCCAGATCTCTTAGTTATCAAGCCTGTGCTTTAGCCACTAGACTAAAGTGTTTCTATTTGGAAGGCCAGCATTTCTGCAAGCAATTCAACAGGAGCCCAATACATGATCAAAACAAACTGTGGTTATATATTAAAAAAAAAAAAAAATACAATTTCTGGTCAGACCAAAACTGACATTAGAACAAGATTCAGGAGCCACAACCATGCAGTCACCCCCACCCTGAGCACTACACACGTCAAATCAAAATAACCACCATAAACTGGGGTTCTATAGATATATTGGGGAAAAATGAAGGGTGATTGGGCAGAGTAGCAGGATTAAAAGGGGAGGGATGGGTACAAGACCCCGGGAGCAGACTGAGGTAATAAATGAGTACTTCGCCTCAGTTTTCACTAAGTAAAATGGGGGGGCTGCCTTATACAGGGAGGAGATGGTGAAACTGGGGGTATCCCTACCTGACATGGGGGTCTGGGAGAGGGGCATCGCTGGCAGAAGGGGGAAGGCAATGCAGGGGGACGAGGTACTGGAGGTGGAAATCACAGCAGTGAGGGAAGCCCTTGGGTCCCTTAAGACTGAGAAAGCACCAGGGCCGGACAAAATTCATCCCAGAGTGCTGAAGGAACTGGCAGATGTCCTGGCGAAAACCCCTGGCGGAGCTTTTCAGCATCTGCCTGAGGACAGGGTGGGTGCCCCAGGACTAGAAGGTGGCTCATATAGTGCCTATCCAGAAGGGGGGGGTCAAGAGAGGTGGCAGGGAACTACAGGCCCGTCAGCCTGACCTCGGTGGTATGCAAGGTGATGGAGGGTATCGTAAAGGAGAGACTAGGGGGAGATATGGAAAAGTCGGGGTGCCAGGATGATGGACAGCATGGCCTTGTCCCGGGGAAATCGTGTCAGACAAACCTTGTGGAGTTCTATGATTGGGTGACGAGTGCCTTGGACCTGGGTAGACCGGTGGATGTCCTCTTTCTTGACTTCAGCAAGGCGTTTGACTCTGTTCCTCACGGGGGGCCTGTTGGATAAGCTGGGGGAAATGTGGGTGGGGAACAAGATGATCAGATGGATAGGGAATTGGCTCCAGGACCGGATCCAGATGGTCGTGGTTGGCGGGATAGTCTCATCCCCAAGGAGGGTCATTAGTGGGGTCCCTCAGGGATTGGTCCTTTGGTCCCTCCTGTTCAACACCTACGTCTCGGACATAAGGAAGGGTATCAGGAGTGAGATGAGTCTCTTTGTGGATAACTCAAAGCTGGGGGTGGTGGTGGATGGAGAGGAGGCGGAGGGCAGGCCGTCAGAGGGACATGGAGGCTCTGGAAGGGCGGTCTAGAAAGTAGAAACTGAGGTTCAATGCAGGGAAATGCAAGGTACTGCACCTGGGAGCCAGAAACCAGGGCCAAGTGTACACCCGGGGGGTGGTGCTACAAGTCTCTGGCTGAGAGGGACCTGAGGGTGGTGGTGGATGTCAAGATGAATAACTCTGAGACTTTAAGGAGGGCTGCGGCCAAGGCCAACAAAATACTGGGATGCATCGCTAGGGGGATCACCTCCAGAAGGAGGGAGGTGATACTACCTCTGTACAACTGCTTGGTGAGGCCGCACCTCGAGTACGTGTGCAGTTCTGCAGGGCCACACTTAAAGAGGGACATTGAACTCCTAGAAAGGGTCCAGAGGAGGGCAACCAAAATGATCTGGGGCTTTGGGGACAGGACCTATGGGGAGAGGCTCGAGGAGCTAAATATGTACACATTGGAAGAGAGAAGAGACATGGGGGTACATGATGGAGGTCTTCAGGTACATGAGGGGGGGTGAATAGGGGAGGCGAAGTCAGGGTGCTCTGAAAGAAGGGGGGGCAACTAGAGGGCATGGGTGGAAGCTGGAGGTGGGGGAGAGTCAGGGGAGAAAGGAGGAGGTGTTACTTCACTGAGAGGGTGGTGGGGCCATGGAATGAGCTGCTCAGGGAGCTGGTGGAGGTAGAGATGGTGGAGGGGATTAAGAGGGGTGGGACAGGTACAGGGGAAGGGTTCTGGAAGCAAAGTCCAGTGCAGCGAGAATATCCAGGACTAGGAAGGGGGACGCCCGAGAGGGCGAGGGGGGCAGCAAGGTCAGTTCTCAGGGTGGGACTGACCAACAAGCAGACGCGAAGACCGAAGGCCTATTCTGCGCATTTTAGTATGTAAGGTGTGTGGTCGCAACTGATATACGCACTCTTGGTGTGTGCAAGATGAACAAGGTCAGAGGCTGACTGCATCAACCACCGAAGGCATGCGTATATCAGAGCGTGACTGCACACCCTAGAGTGGGTTATCTATCTTATAAAATTGCAAAATTGTTTTGGAGGGGGTGAAAGTGCAGGTGTGCAGTCACGCTCTGATATACGTACGGTCATGTGATGTGTTTTTTAACCAACCAGCAGAGATAATGTTTCCTACTCATTTTAAAAATGTATATTACATACATAGTCCCTTAACTCCCGTTATGGACAGACTTGTTATCCTATGGGAATTTTCATAGTTTAATTTTTATGTTTTTTTATAGGGTTCCTAACATTTGAGAGGATATTTGTCATCCTATGGGAATTTAAATTTCTAACTTTTTATGTTTCTATAGGGCCCTGAATTCTTTTGTAGGGTATTATCTGTTAGTGTTGTAGTACTCATTAAGACCTTTCATTTGATATATAAATTGTCTCTAAACTGTAAACACTGATGTAGTTATGGCTTGTTGAAGTTGAAATGTGGAAACAAAACTTAATTGTTAATTCTTTTTCATGTGAAGGAATCCTTTTTCATGACATTGGGTCATTTTCACAGGATTCCTTCATACGGAAAAAGAAGGTGAAAAAAAATAAGTTCAAATTATTTTTTCATATGAAAGTAATCTTGTTTCATATGGCCATATGAGAAGAAAATCATCTCACAAAAATATATTTTTAAGATGTCTTAAAAATACTTTTCTAGGTAATTTTTCCAAAATTAACTGCAGAATCCAGCTAATAAATGGTGTAAGGTAAGGTAAAATATATTTATACAAGGTGCCCTCCGTGAGCTCAGGGCGCCCTTGCAATAGTCCATACAGAATCAAATCAATTTAAAATTCATACTGTTAATAACAGACATACATAGCATACATTAAGTTTCTAAAAATGCTTGCTTGAACAAAAAGGTTTTCAGGGATTTTTTAAATCCTTCTACAGTCAGGATATATCATATCTGGTGAGGTAGAGTATTCCACAGGGTAGGTGCCATAAAGGCAAAAGATCTTCCACCAGATGTTTTCAGAATTACCATGGGAATCTGTAGCAATCCCTCGTCAGAGGATCGGAGAGAGCGGGAAGAACAGTAAGGAGACAGGAGTTCTTTCAGGTAGTGAGGTCCCAACTCGTGTAGGGCCTTATAGGTCAGCAATGCGACCTTGAAGGTGATCCGCCACTGTATAGGCAGCCAGTGCAGTTCACGCAGCACAGGTGTTATATGGCTGGATCTAGAGATTCCAGTCAACAACCTGGTCGTCATGTTCTGCACTAGCTGCGAGTGGCGGATAGCCACCCCCGGTAGCCCTAGATAGAGGGTATTGCAATAGTCTAAGCAACTAGTACCTAAGACATGGACCAGGGTGGGAAGATCTTCGGACGGGACCAGGTGTTTCACCCAGGTTATATCCCTTAGATGGAAAAAGGAAGATTTGACTACAGCAGACACCTGCACCCTCGGGGGTCGGGCCCTCATCAAATATAACGCCTAGGTTATGCACCTGGCCATAAGCGGGGTCCTTCTCAGATATAAACCTGAGGATTTCCTCACCCATAATCCTAACATCCTAACCCCAGGATCCACCACCAATATCTCTGTTTTACTTGAGTTCAGCCGAAGCCAACTAGTACTCATCCAGTTCTGTATCTCCAGCAGGCAGTTGTTGAACACTGTGATTGAATCAGACTCCTGTTCGGGCACAAAAGACATGTAAAGGAGAATCATCAGCATAGCAATGAAAACTCAGCCCATACCATCTTATGTCCCACAATGGAAGCATATACAACACAACTAACATGGGGGACAACACCAAACCCTGTGGAACCCCACAGGGCAGGCAGTGAGGGGCCGAGGAATAAATCCCCGACACCACTCTCTGAGACCTGCCCTCAAGGAAGGATTGAAACCAACTGTGGATTGCCCCCCTCTGTCCAGAGAAAAACCACAGGCACTTGAGCATCACTCCATGATCCACGGTGTCAAATGCCGCTGAGAGATCAAAGAGAACCAAGATGAACCGAGTTCTCCGATCTCTCACTGTCAATAGATCATTTAGTACCCGCACCAGGGCTGTCTCAGTGTTATGCCATTTCCTGAAGCCAGACTGGAGAGGCTCATAGATAATGTGGCTGGTTAAGTGATCCTCCAGCTGCAGAGCGACTACCTTCTCGATAACTTTCCCTTCAAAGGGTAAGTTCGAGACCGGCCTGTATTTTACTGGGCAGTCTGGATCAAGGGAGGGCTTTTTTGGAAGGGGGCGAACTACTGCCTCCTTTAAGGGATCTGGAAAGATCCCTCTCTCCAGTGAATCCGCTACTATCCCAGTAAGGATCGGGCTGATAATTTCTACACACCCTAGTAGGTGAGTAGGGCCCGGATCCAAACTACAGTAGGTAGGTCGCAGAGTCTTTACAATCCTCACTCTATGCATAACTGCTAGTTGGCTAAAGGTAAACCAAGTCAACTGGGCATTAGTACTAACCGATTAATCCATGGAAGGCCCAATGGTAAGGCACTGGCTGATCTCATCACTGATGGTGGACACCTTATCAGCAAAAAATTGCACAAACTCCTCACACTGCAACTGTGACAAAGCTCAACCAGCATGGATACAGACACGATTGCACAGTCTGTCTACAGTCCAGAAGAGATGGTGTGGTCTATTCCTTGCTGTAGAATTTTCCCTCAACAGGAACTCTGCCTTCTTATGGGCAATTGCTGATTGGCAGATCTTATAATGATCCACCAATCTAAATTTATCCACCTCCAGGCAAGTTTTCCGCCAGCATCTTTCCAATCTTCACCCCTGTTTCTTCAACTCACGGATCTCACCGGTAAACCAGGGAGCCCCCGAGCAAAGAGTAAGGGGCTAAATCGAGTTGGAGCAATGACATTCAAGGCCCCAACAACAGCCTATTATAGGCCAACACCAGGGGCCCTGGGTCAGTGCTGTCCATTGGCAATCCCGAGAAGTCCAGCTCCTTCATTAGGCCTTCTGAGGTAACTCCTCTCAAAAGACAGAAGTGTACCAACTCCTTAGGGGCAGGTCTTTTCCGGGGTGCTGCAAAACTGAATCTCAGGGCGTGATGGTCAGACCAACCAATTGGCTCCACCTCCACATCAGAGATCTCCATCCCCTGATGGAATATCAAGTCCAATGAATGCCCCCCTCCCTCGTGAGTTGCAGAGGTAACAACCCATGTCGAGCCCAACAAATCCATCAATTGGAGGAGGTTTTGTCCAAAAGGCAAGAGTTCGTCGACCCAGGCATTGAAGTCCCCCAGAACTAGTCATCTTGGGGACTCCAGTACCATCTCAGCGATGAAGTCTGCAACCTCCCTCAGGAATTCCCTCCCATCACCTGGTGGACAGTAAATGAGAAGGATCCTGTAGCCTGCACCTGCAACCTCTATACACTCAAAGGAGTTGGTACATCCAGCTGGCACCTCCTTGAGATACAGTTCCTGTCTAAAACAGACCGCAACCCCCCACCCCTATGGTCCTCTCTCGGGAGGTGAATCACCAAGGACCCGTCCGGAACTGAAGACTCCAAAATGGGGCCCACATTCTCATCCAGCCAGGTCTCAGTGATGCAAGCCAGGTCAACAGAAGCAACAGGATTCGCAACTACTGAGGTCTTATTCTCGATAGACCTGGCATTGCTTAACACCACTGGAAAGAGACTAGAGTCCAATGATGACTCTACTTCCTGCCTGACAAAGTCAGAGCCCTTGTGTATGGGCACAAGGCAAGGATAACCTCGCTCCTGCATCCATTTGACCCCTCGGCATCTCCTGGTTCTCACTGTCCGCCCACTCCTTTCTCCTTTCCCATCCCCAAGAGTTCCAGGATCCCTGACTCTTACACTCCTCCATCTCAAGATGCCGAAACACTGCATCTATTATAAAATTCAGGAGGAAGTGAAGGATATTCAGAAGGGTGAAGATCCTTTAGTCTTGAGGGGGAGTACCGCCTGACTGTATCCCTGGTACCCCAACACATATTTCTGGCACTCCTAACAATGCAATATCAATTTACAGTCTCACACAACCAATGCTTCTTCCCTCCTTATTTATTTATTTTATTTCATTGTTTAACCAGGTATAGCACACTAAGCTGAAAGCTTTTTTACAGGAGCGACCTGGGAGCACAAGGAGGTTAAGTGACTTGCTTAGAGTCACACAGTATGCAAGTGGAAGCTGTGGGATTCAAACCCAGGTCTGGTCTGCTGGATGTCACCAGATTTGCAGCTCAGAGCCTTAGACCACTGCGCTATACTGCCTCCAATCAATATTGGATAGGATAGGTAAAGCCTTCCCTTGATCCAATATTTAAAAACATATAGCAAGATACATGTGTTGAGATGTGTTTCCATGATACGATTATTATGGGTTTCCCAGAAATGTTTTTGACAAAAATGGAAACAAGATGTTGGTCATATGAAGAAAAAAAAAAAAAAAAAAAAATTTCTCACTAAACGGGATTACCCCCATACGAAAACATAATTCTTTTTCATATGGCCAAATTATTTCTTCGTATGAAACTGCTATCCAAAAGAGCATACGGGGTATGCTCTGAGCCAACATTTTAAAACATTATAACTCTGGAATGGGTTACAATTTTTTCACCAAACAAATGAAAGGTATCGCTCTGGGCTAAGCCCTTTCTACCCTGAAAATTTCAGACCAAAATTCCAAACTGTCTGGGTGCTAGGTGTTGACAAACAAAAAATATTCCAGATTTTTTTCACTTTAACTCTCTAGATCTCAAAAGCTACACATCCAACAAAAACGAAACTTGACACATCGAGACCTTGTACCTGAGACAGTGCTTGTAAAATTGTGTGCAAATCCGTTGAATGGGGGGTGAAGCTATTAAAGGGGTTTTACATTAAGCAGCCTACTCAGTCCTAACTATAATGGTGCCACTGCACCACTATAATAGTGTGTGTGTGTGTGTGTGTGTGTGTGTATAGAGCAGGGCAAAAATCTGCTTAATGTTGTTCCATAGCCACATGTAGAAAATTGGCTAGTTGAACCCCGCCCCTCCAGCCTGCCTCCAATCAACCGCAGACAATATCGCCCTAAGTATCACCCTCGTCACATGGAAAGAAGCTGAGGAATAGGAGAATGGGGTGACAAAGGGACCGATGACTCCCAGTGTGCACCCGATTCCAGTTGGGGTGGGCTGAGGGGTGCAAGGGGTTTCAACCCTAACATCAATTTCTCGCCTTTGTCGCTGTGGAACAACCCTAACTGATGCATTAAACGGAGTTTTGCCTCTAATTTGTCTTCTTTGAGAATGATAATGAGAAATAGTGAATGTACTGCAGCAAGCGGAGCACGGGGTGATGTCAATACCAAGATTGTAACATTGTGCCCGCAAACGCAAATCAGAATGCGATGATGACACAAAGCGAAACAGAAAGAGGAACAGTACTGTAGACAAAAATGTTAAAAACAACGGAAACGCAACCCCAAATGAAAACGCAAAGGGTAACACACATGGTGGCGTAAACGTGAACGGTAAGTGAAACGTGTACGGAACCACAAGCAGAAACGGTAATGGTAAGCGTAATGTAAGCGCACAGGCTGGTTTTCCCCAAAAGCTGTATAGAGAAAGACCGTGAGTAGAAAGAATGTATGCAAAATAATGACTCTCGGAAAACAAAAATCAGTAGTTGTAATAGTAAATTGCTTATATCTCAGTAACCGTATGACATAGAAAAAAAATTTAAGTCATATGTATTATCACTTTCCTGGCTAGTTTTGTATGTAGCCCACGGGGGCTATAATTTTTCAACAAAAACTCCGTATCTTACACCATTTTCGAGATACATGCCCTCAAAGGCGCGGCGAACGCCATAATGTTATCCTACGGGGAAAAAACAGAAGTTCGGACTGCCATAACTTTTGAACAGTTTAATATTTTTTCACAAAATCTTTGAAAGCATCAGGGACCCCCCGGAAGTATGTTCCCTGAAGATTTTGGGCCAACAGAAACCGC
This sequence comes from Neoceratodus forsteri, assembly GCA_016271365.2. Taxonomy (NCBI): domain Eukaryota; kingdom Metazoa; phylum Chordata; order Ceratodontiformes; family Ceratodontidae; genus Neoceratodus; species Neoceratodus forsteri. The sequence continues at coordinate 612,705,906 of CM028138.1, read as the reverse complement.
GACCTGTAGTCGCCACCGTAGAATTCCAGAAAAAGTGTAAACGCATGCGCAGATCACACTTAATAACTCCACAGCCATGTATCCGACTGGTACAAAACTTGGCAGATCCCAAGGCCTATGGGTCTTGATCGTGTATTCCAAATTTCAGGCATATCCGTCAAACGGTTGCAAAGTTATTAAGGTGCAAAAGTTTGGGTTTAACATGTAAATGGCTCCTCAACCCTAACTATGGTAGCACTACAGTGCTACCATAATATATATATGTGTGTGTGTGTGTGTGTGTGTGTGTGTGTGTGTGTGTAATATGTATATGTATACATATATACACGCACGCACACATATAATATAGGATAGGTAACCCCCCCCCCCACTGGAAATATTGTCTATATTTTTTGTTAGAGTACAGATTGACCTGATAACATCATGAGTGATGAAGCCACAAGTGATATCATCGGGTCAGTTGTCACAAGAACCAGAAATATTGACAATATTTCCAGTATCGGGGTTGCGTATTCCATTTATGCCATACCTCAAAAAAAAAAAAGTGAAAACAAATTGAATTTCTTTCAGTTTTTATGCTGATTGTAAAAAATCTAAACAGTACCTGTTAATGAAACACCACTCATTTTGTAGATATGTTTGTGCCGAACAACTTTCGTGCTCACAGTACCATGCCATCGTTTTTCATTTCAAAGGTATTTGCATTTGAATACAGTTAGTATTCTCAGTCTGGGTCCTTGGGGAAACAAGAATAACTTTCATATTTGCCCTTTGATGTACTTACAGGTATGGCACAAATGTATATATAGATTTAGATATATATTCTATGTTATATGTATAAATGTGTTTTATATACAGTGTGTGTGTATGTGTGTGTATGTGTGTGTACGTATGTAAGGGAGTGACTGTGTGTGTGTATGTATATGTAATAGATAAACCACTCGGAGGTGTGCAGTCGCGCTCTGATATACGCATGCCTTAGTGTGCGTTGTACACAGGAGGCCACAGGCCAAGTGTGTGTCAGCCACCCAATGCGTGCATATATCAGAGCACAACCACACACCTCAGAGTGGTTTATATATCTTATAAAACGTCAGAATTGTTTTGAAGGGGGGTAAAAGAGCAGGTGTGCGGTCGCGCTCTGATATACGCACGGTAATTTGATGTTCAACGTCCCTTCCCTCTGTCTGCCTCTCTTCAAATATGCATCTTTACGCAGACGACACTGTCATCTTTGCTTCTGGCCAATCATATGACAGTGTCCTTCCCAGTCTCCAGGCTGACTTAAACTGAGTCCAGTCCTAGTTCGTGGAAAACCAGCTAAAACTAAATACTAATAAGACTGTCACCATGGTTTTTGGATCAAGACAGAAGTTAGCCTCCCTCCCACCCCCACCCCGGTCACCACTCTGGCTGGCCCTGCCTTGGAATTGGTCCCAGCTTTCAAATACCTGGGTGTCTGGCTGGACAGCCGCCTCAGTTTCACCACCCACTTTGAGTCTATCTATGTCAAACTCCGGCCAAAACTTGCAGGACTATATCGGCACAAAGCCAGCCTGCCCCTTCCCACCCGGGGCAAGGTTGTACGTAAAACAATTTTGACAGTGTTGGATTACGCCAACCTTGTTTATGGTACAGCCCCAACCTCATCTGTATCCAAACTGGACATTCTTCTCAACTCTTTCTGCCGATTTGCCACTGCCTCCCCCCCACGCACTCACCACTGCACCCTCTACGCCCCGCTCTCCCATGGAAGAACCATCCACAGCATCTCCCTCATAGCAAAATTCTGTTTTGGCCCCCCCCACCTCACTTCCCATCAGACCCCAGCAATCTCCCTTGATTAGCCTCTTAGACACAGGGACTCCTGCTCTTTTCAAATCCCTCACCCACAAAGTGTCGCCAGCAAAGCTGCCTTTTCGCACCGGCTCCCTCTTCTCTGGGACAGCCTTCCCTCTGATCTGCATCAGGCCTCCTCTCTTTCTTCCCTTCCCCTCCCTGCTCCAATTGCCCAAATATTTTCCCAGAATGCCCCCTAAGCCCCACCATCACAAGATAAACTTTTGCAGCAGTCCTGAACACGATGTCCGTATACTGGCGGACTCCTTTATGAATGTAAAAATTTGGTTTACTGTTTGAATCATGTTTTTGTATACTATGTCTTTTTGAAATTGCGCTATGTAACTTTTCTCACTTCTGTGTACACTCTGTACCTGGGTCGCGCCTGGAGACGAGCTCAGCTCAGTGTGCCTTTGTCGGTTATCAATTTTTAATAAATAAATGAAAATGACAAAAAGGTCCAATAAATTGTCATCAATTTCCCTACCCATTTTTATAAATCTATATAGATATATAGATGGATATATAGATAGATAAATAAATAGATATAGATATATATTTTAGATAGATATAAACATCTCTATATATAGATAAAAATATATATATGTGTATATATGTGTGTATATATGTATGTATATGTGTGTGTGTATGTGTGTGTATATATATATATATATATATATATATATATATATATATATATGTATATATATATATATATATATATAAAATATATATATATCTGTATATATATCTAAGTGATAACATTCAGTGAATTGGAGTATAAGAAGGAATAGCCAGCTTCTGTGTATGATCATTACCACAGAAGCTGGTTATTCCGAGTATACTCCAACTCAGTGAATATTATTACTATTATACGAGTTGGAGTTGCTGAAGTGCTGCAAATTAGAGTTTTAGAGGAGCGCGACAGTGGGGAGACGTTAAGGAGAAAGTGAAACAGGAGTAGCGGATGAAAGAAAAGAAAGTAATTTTTACAGTCTATGCCATATGCGCAGCATTCCACGTCATCACGCTAGTTGAAACAGTTTTCGGGAGCACTTGTTTCACCGTTTGTTTTCAGGCAAAAAAAGGGACGATACATTATAAAGGAGAGGGTGACGATTATTTTGTATGCCAGAAGTGGATTTTTGATACGAGGTGTGGAGGGAGGAGGGAGGGTCAGGGTTGTGTTTGGCGCTGAGGTGGACGACTGTTCTGGACGCCATTTTTTTTTTTTTTTTTTTTTCCGGCTTCGGATGCTCGAGATCTGATTAAATGACTGTGGATGTGGTTATTGTTTCATTAAATGATTGTGGGTGGGATTTGAGTAAATAAATGATTCTGGGAGGGGCGGTTTGCAGTTTGTGAGGGAATAACGGACAGGTATTCTGTTCTGTGATTGGTTGAGAACAGATACCTGTCATTTAATATATGATACACCGATGGGCATGAGTGTGATTTGGCAAGTTTTTTTCACTCCTTTTAGAGTGACCTCTGAATACTATCCAGAAGTCACTGTGCAGGAGTGAAAATATTTTCCATATCTCACGAGTGCACATCATGTATCCGATTTATACAATGGGGGCCCCTATTGTTGCAGAATTTACTGTTTGCGCGAGTGTGATAAATGTCAGTTCTTACATTTATCACACTCCAGTGAAAATAACATGATTTATCACACTCCTTTATCACTCACCCCATTGTATAAATATATATAATTAGGGTTGCACGGCCACTTCTATGTTATAGCCAAACATTTGCACTTTAATAACTTTGCAACTGTACGACAGATTTACCTGAAATTGTGTATGTGCTGTCTGGTACCATAGATCTCTGGATCTGGGGAGTTTCGATCTGGTGGGTGGTATGGTTGCGGAGCTGCAGAGTGCTCACAAAAAAAAAATCACTTTTTGGGCTATTTTATTTTGAATTTATTTAATTGTTGGAGAACACCTGTGAGTGGATGCTCTTTTGTAGGTTTCACGTCAGTTGAACAGAAAATAGCAGAGATCAACAATTTATACATTTACAGAGAAGGTACAGTAAGTTACAGAAAGGATCACACAAGTAGACACTGCTGAGGCATTGTACAACTTATGCCTGCATCCATGAGTTTGAACGCCCTGGAGCAGATAGACACGGAGAAGGTAACAGACAAAGGTGACGTAGTGGAGGAAGGGAGGGAGAGAGGGGGGAGGGACGGGTGTGCCATGAGATGTGTGTGTGTGTGTGTGTGTGTGTGTGTGTGTGTAGGCAGGAGTGCGGGGGGATCGGTGAAGTGCTGCGGTTGGGAAGTGCCCCCTGGGTCAAGAGGTGCATCTAAGTGCAGTTGGTGATTACTGTGGGAGGGAAGTAAGCGGTGCAGTCACAGGTGTTTTTGGTAATGAGGTGCTTACGAAGACTTTGCTTGTATGCACCAAAAGTTAGATGAAGCAGTCACAGCTGTCCTCAGCAATGAGGTGCTGATGAAGCTTATGCTTGAAAGCACCAGTAGTTGCTACTCCGGAGATTGCAGGTGGTAGAACATTGATCCAGTGGGGTGCACAGTAGGAAAACGCACTTTGTGCCAATGCAGTGCAGCATCTGGATTTGCTAAAGATTTGACTGTTGGAGCTTCTGGTTGGCCTAGCACTTGCGTGTCATCTGAGCAGGTTCTGAACTCCTGATGGCAGCAGATTTAGTAAAGCTTTTTTGACAAGTAAGCAGGTTTGGTATTTAATTCTGTTCTTCAGTTGGAGTCATCCTGTCCAAGCATAGAGTTCACAGGCGTGCGTGAGTCTTGCAGCACCTGTGAGGAGGCGGCAGGCCTTATTTAGTGCCAAAGAGATGTGGCGGAGGGCAGTATCCGTTGCCATCAAGTATATGGCCAGGCCATAATTGATGAGGGTGACAGTTGAACTATTGATGGCCAGGTTCAGGGCTTCATTTATTAGGCTGTGTTTGTGATGGTAGAGTAGCCTGATTCTGGAATTGATAGCCTTTGTGGTATTGTCTCTGTGCTGGGCGTAAGGGTGAAGTCAAGTTGTGATACGCAGGTACATATAGTGCTGTACGAGATCCAGTGTGTCGCCACTGTCGTTCTTGACTGATGATGGAAGGCCTTATGCTCACTAAAGGAGCTGGAGTAGATCATGGTCTTTGTTTGTTTTTTTTTTTTTTTAATAGTTCAGTAGTAGTTTGTGCTCTTTAAACCAAGCTTCGGCGGAGGAGAAACCAAGTTGGAGGTCTGCTTGTAGGTGATGTTGGTGAGGATTGCTGGTGAAAATGACTGCGTCGTCAGCATACAGGAGCAGATGACTAGGGCAGGAGCCTGGGAGTTTAAGAAAATGCTGAACATTAGTGGCCCCAGGCCAGGATTGACCCTCGTGGGGCTCCTGAGTGGACCGGCCTGCTATTCGAGATGATGTCCCCAATCTTGACCCGCTGTGAGCGATTGCAGAGATGGCTGTTGAACAATTGAACTGTATCTGGAGAGAGTCTGGTGTTGGTTAGCTGCTCAAGGAGGAGCATATGATGCACCGTATCAAATGTTTTTGATAGGTTGATTAAATGCAGCCCCTACCAGCTGGCCATGGTCTAAAGCTTGGTGGTTGAAGCCCGTAAATTCCAGCAAAGCTGTGATGGTGCTGTGCCCCGCCCGGAATCTGTGCTGCTCTGGGCAAAGGAGTTGGTGCAGGCTCTGGTACTCCACAAGCTGATCTGCAGCAATCCTTTCAAGTGCTTTGGAAAGTGTCAGGAGTGTGGAGATTGGCCTGTAGTTATTGTGCAGTGCCTTGTCCCCACTTTTGTGGACTGGGGTTACAGTTGCAGATTTCCATCACTGGGGGAATTGTGAGAGGCTGAGGGACAGGTTAATTATTAAAGTCAAGGGGCTCAAGACTTCAAGGGTCAGGGCAACAAATTCAAGGTGTCCCTGCTGTGTCTTGATTTCCCCAGTACCTTCTCCAGGTATTTTCTGACCTTTGTTTTGGAAACTTCTTTAAAGTAGTATAACTGAAGGTTGTTGGTTGGAGTTAGTTTGCCATTAGGATCTTTCAGGGTGGGGGTTTAAGTAGTCTGCCGGGAGCATCCAACTTAGGTCCGTGAATGCATTATTCAGCGAGTTTACAATGTGGAGAGGGTCCAAGGAAGGTACGTCTTCGACCTTGAGCACAGTTCAAGCAGTTTTGGGGTCCTTACCCGTTATGTCTTTGAGGTTGGCCCAGAAAGACTTGCTGCTATTGCAGGAGTTGTAAAGGGCTTCCTTTTATAGTACAAGCTTTTGGCGAGTTGAATAGCCTTCATATACTCGTTTCTAGCTTTTTTTCATACTGTTGGATATTGGCAGGTGTACCATGCGCTCGCACCTTTTGCCACTGGTGTTCTCTAGCGCTAAGTTGAAGTAGGAGGTCCAGAGTAATCCAGGGGTTGCAGGGTCCATTTATTTTTCTTGTTTTCACTGGGGCGTGTTTATCACAAGCGGCATTGTATTTCATAATGAAGAGGTTAAGGATCTATTTCTTTGCTTGGGGCTACAGCCCAAATGACTTGGGTTTCTGGTCAGAAATTGTCAGCGTAAATTGGGTCTGGGTCACCGATGTCTTTTGAAGGTTTGGTGAAAAAATATTAATCTTTTCAAAAGTTATTAAAAATAAAATTTTCTCGTTATAGCCTATGGGGAAAAAAATATATGTACGTCTGGAAAGCAGTTTTACTTCTGCGTAAGCAATTTTTACTGCCACAAATGGGTTTAGTACTTTCATGCTGCTGCCATCTTGTTTTCAGTTAGCGACGTGAGAAAAAAACAACGTAGTTCAAAAAATACTGCCCCTTGGTAAACGCTAACAATTGGGTTTACCTAATCGGGGCCCCAGCAAAATTACCCTGGCATTAGTTTTTACATAGGGTGACTGGAGATATGTATTTTTAAATTTTTCTAACATCTTAGCTGCGGAACTTTTGCAAAAGTACCACGGACTTTTGCAAAGTTTCGCATTATTTTTATGAAAGCTCCCCCATGTAAACCAGTGGTACTTTTGCAAAAGTCGCTAAACTTGCGTGAAAGTCCTGTGGGTAAACAGCCCCCACAACCCAGTTTCTTTGGCACTTCATAGCAAAAAAAAAATGAGTAGGCCTTATGGGCTGAAATTTGCGGGGGGGGGGGGCAAGCCCTTACCCCACATATTTGCCTTTTGCTGGTTTGGTGAAAACATTTACAGCAGTTCCATAGTTATAGCACTCCGAAGATTTGTAATTTCCCATAGGATAACATTGTGGCGCCAGTGCCACCTTTTGCTTCCAATATAGCAAACTGTTCAAGATACGGATTTTTCACTAAGCGCAGTTTAGTACACCTATTTAGGTGTACTAAGCATGCGTGGAGGTGGACAGGTTATAAATACAGCTGCAGTGGAAGTTCCAATGGTTACTGAGATATTGCAGGTTTTGCAGCACAAGGGTTACCTGGAATGGCTCTAGGCCTGCGCTATGTCTTCATACTCATGGGCACATGGGCCCTGCGCTCCCACATAGGGATCCCATTATGCAATAATGGGAGCGCAGGGCCCTACATTATGCAGTGGCAGGTGCACTGCCACACGTAGATGTGATATATCAATAAAATATCTGTACAGTTGTGTATAGATGCGGCCCCTGCGCTCCCACAACCACATACAGATAACGTTACACTTTTTCAAAAAGAAGGGAAATTCATTGCAAAAAAATTTCTCTTATTGCATCAGTTAGGGTTACCATTACATTCATCAACAAAAGTTTGGAAATTCAGTCAGGGTTACTAATCCTTGCCCCCACCCACCCTTCACACCAACAGGCGCCTGGCTGTGCCTGGGGTGCTCTGACCTAACGCCACCCCATTCTCCTATACTGTACCATCTCAGCTTCCTTACAAATGGAATGGGGTGAGGTTGGTCCCAACAATCCCAAGGCACACCCAGATGCCTGTTGGGTGTGTGTGTGTTTGGGGAGGGGGTTGATAACCGTAACGTCAATTTCCAAACTTTGTCATAACACTGTAATGGTATATATATCAATTGCAAAAACCTCCATCAATCATCAGAGTTAGTTATTGCAGTCATGACAAGTTTGAAAATTGATATTAGGTTACCAACCATTCTTTCTCTACCCTCCACACACCAACAGGTGTCTGTGCCTTGGGGTCGTTGGAGGTGGGGGGAATAGGTTGGTAACCCAATATCGAATTTCCAAACTTTTGTTGCTGACTGTTAATGACAACCCTAACTGATACATTAATCGAGTTTTTTTGCAGTTGATATAGAGATATACTGTATATGTCGTGCCTGAATATAGGCAACATTGTTGTCCAGTGTACTTACCCAGTAAACAAAAAATAAATAAATATATATTAAGTTTATGGGAGAGCAGGTTAAAAAGAAAATTCTCTTTTACAATTGCATCCAGTTAATAATCAATTATAATAACCGGCTTCACCCTCGAGATTTATGTAGCATCCCACAACTCGGGTGTGTAAAATCTTGTTACACACCCTGACCCATACTTTATTCTATATATAAAACATATTAAAAAGTAAAAGTATATGGGATACATACAGTAATAAAATGTATAGTACATACAATAAATATTGCACATAAATGTCTAATTGCACAGAAAATGTGTGTGTGTGTGTGTGTGTGTGTGTGTGTGTATATTATGGTAGCATGGTAGTGCTACCATAGTTAGGGGTGAGTAGCACTTTTAAGGTTAAAAGGTGAAACTTTGCACCTTAATAACTTTGCCACCATTCAACAGATTTGCCTGAAAATTGGCAGGCACGGTTGGGTATGGTAGATCTTGGGATCTGCCAACTTTTGTACTGGTCAGATATACAGCTGCGGAGTTATTGAGCGACAACCAAAAGCGCAATTACACGCTTTTGCAAATTCTTTGCTCTCGCCTACAGGTCACACGGTTTGTGCGACCGGTCCAAAAACATCAGGGAATGTGTGGCTGGGGTCCCCGATGTGCCTGTTGAAGATTTCGTGAAAAAATATTGAAAGGTTCAAAAGTTATTCGAAAAACAAGTTCCCATTAGAAGTAAATGGGAAAAGTTAACAAACAGTTAAAACACTTTCGCAAATGCACTTTTTAGTATCGCAAATGGCCCTAGTAGTGTCGCAAATCTACCATTTTTGTTTTTTCAGTTACTTATCAGAAAAATGCTTGGCATTTAAAATTGGGACCCTCTAGGAACACAATTCTTTTTATGTTTACCTAGTCGGACCCTCAGGATGCTAGCCATCTCTTTATTTTGGGGTTAAACACCCCAGAAATATGTTTTTCAAGTTTCTGGAAAAAGTAGTGTCACAAAGTAGTGTCGCACTTGAAAGCTTTCGCAAATTGCGACACTACTTTTCCAGCCTATGGCCAAAATGATAGGAGTTCTTTGCCACCCTGCTGCAAAAGAGCGGTTTGGTCTTTTGGGCTCAAATTTGGAGGGAAGGCAGCCAGCATCTCACAGATGTGCCTTGTTTGGTGGCTTGGTGAAAAAAATATTGCACAGATGGCAATTACGGTACTTGAAGTTGGCGTTTTTCCTATAGCTTAACATGGTGGCATATGCCTACTTTTCGACTCATATCTCGAAACGGTGCGAGATAATCAAGTTTGCCAGACAATGCATTCAGCAAAAACGTAGCCAGGCAAATCATGAATCCTTTGAATTTTTTTTTTTTTTACATTGTACAGTTACTGAGATATAAGCAATTTAGTATTCCAACACCTCATTTTCGGCTCCGAGGCACATTATTATGCATACATTCTTTGTACACACTGGCCCAGGTATTCAAACTGTGCCCAGAAAGTGTGCAACAGCAGGAGCAAGCGCAAGTCCACTGCGTCCATGCGCAAGAAGCCCGATATTCAAAAACTGTGCATGCTAAGATGCGTCTACGGCAGACGACTGAATATCGCACCACCTGTGCCATAGCGCAACAAGGAATGCTCAGCGGAGCAGTCCAGATGCACCATAGCGCAACCAGGGACGCCCCGTGGAGCAGGGCAGCAATGCAACAGCACAACCAGGGATGCAGGGGCCCACCACCCATGCCACAGATGGGCAGAGGAGCACGCAGCAGAACAGACATTGTCCCCCACACCCCACGCACTGCACAACCAGGGGAGAGCTGGAATAACCACCGCCCATGGATACCAGCAACTAGCCCATAGTTGGGCCATGGTGCCTCAGCACACCCCCTGGCAAGCTGTGACTGGCACACAAGGAGGGCCGAACACCCCGTGCAACACCATCCCACCAATGCAGAGCACACCCTGCACCACAATCACCATACACCCTTCCCAGGAGCAGCACCCAACAGTGCAGGACACCCCATGCATGCCACCACCCCCACTGTGACAATGCAACCCTGTGCACCACGTAGCCATGCAAGGCAGCCCCACCATGTGCACCCTGCAGCGGGCGGCAGCAGACAGCAGTGCAACAACAGCATACACAGTACCACCCTGCACGTCCCCCCCTCCGAGGTACAGCTGGGAGACCGACCATGCGTCGGCACACGAGGTAGGCCACATGCAACAGGGCATGCCCCGGACCCCACCACCAGCGGTACAGCACCCTGCACACCCTTCCAAGGACACATCCCATGCCAGCACTGGCCACAACAGCCAGCACAGATGCACACAGTGTTGCATGGAAGCATGCGCCACACAGGATGCAACACAGTGCACAGACAAACAGTCACCCATACCCAGGGGCACACCAACACAAGGACACAGTAGTGGGTCAACCAAGCCCCCGGCGTGTGGCCACAGCAGCCGTGTGCACATGGTCAGAACCCCTCCACGGCACAGGTGTGCCGGCAACCCTGTGCAGGCACCACGATGCTGTACGCCACCAGCATGCAGCTGGAGCACAAGTGACAGACAGTGGAGCACTTCCCCTGCAACAGACACAAGGGACAGCATTGAGATGGGACAACAACAGTGGAGGCAACAGTGCCACCTGAGGCAGACGTGCACCCCACCAGTGACAGGAGGCAACCCAGAATCACGCTGGGTACAGTGACAGTCCAACATGGGCAGCCACCACCGACATGCCAGTGGACTGTGCAGGCCACAGACTTGCAAGGGTGGCAGCTGCACAGGCCATGAATGGTCTGACAGGTGCGCCATAGACACAGCGCATGCACCGTGTACCACTGCACACAGTCATCCAGTGCACAGGGAACAACACACAAACCACAGACAGTGACTAAGACCTATGCCCACACCAAACTTGCCTCCCCTAAGGACACACACACACACACCCATGATAGCACCACCCCCGACACCTGCACACCACTGCAGCTGAGCACCATTAGCCCGCTGCAAATCAGAGACCACCACAGTAGGCATAACTAAACAAATGTATTAGAATTAGAATCAAAACTATATACATATTTACATTATAAATGGGGTGAGGGCCACAAACTGGGTGGAAGTGGGTAAGGGGCAGGGGTGAACAAATGGGAGCGGGAAGGAGGGGTGTGAGGGTGGATCCAGGGGGGTTGTAGTGGTCCATGTGGACGGTCTTCAGTGGGAGCCCTGCTCCCCGCTCCTGTGGCACCTCCGGTGATGTCATCTCATGCCATGCCGATCCACCCTCCCCAGAATGGCCAGTGAGGCTCTGGCCACATGGAGCAGCTCCTACAGCGCCCTCTCTATGCGGACCATACTCCATCCACCTAGGACAAGGGAGCAGAGTCAATAGGCGTGAATGCACAGCCCCCTGCAGCCCACCCATTGTGCATGGCATACAGCCGTAGGACACGCCCCTGTGATGGTGTGCAACCACCCACAGTGATCATGTCCATGAGACCTGCCCACCCAGGTGCACACAGCCACGCGGACTGCTGCACACACCCACCGCCCAAGTCCCACACAGCACCACCATGGCTGTACAGTGACATGGCTTTGCGGTGCGAAGGCAGTGGCATAGTCATGTACCCAGTGCACACATGGACCACCAGTGATGCACTCCCAGACATGCAGTGCCATTGGACAGTGCTGACTATACTATGTGGCATGCACGGCAGTGTTGTCCATGGATGGTGGCCATGCCCCGCTGCCCGCCCTGCTACACAGCATGCACAGAAAATCCTGGATGAAAGGCACTCATCATCATCAGGCTGGTCCTGGTGCTGAGCTAGTAAGGGTCCTCCTGTATTGGGGACGTGCCTCCCGCTCCTCCCTTGCATGGCATCGTTCCTCAGGGCCTAGGGTGCAAACATGGAGAGAGGAACAATAGTACAATCCAGTAGCAAAGTCCCTCCACCCCCGGTTGCGTGTGATCCCACACAGCCAAAGCATTCAGCCCCCCACCCCTATACCACCACCACTGCCCAGATCCCCCCCCGTGGTGGACACATGCCCACCACGATACCCGTACGGAGGTAACCAGTGTGTGGATGGGGCACCTACCTGGTCGTGGAACCGCGCCTCTCCTGGCACATGCCCGCAGGCAGGCAAGCCTGTCTTGGTCCCTGGGTTGCAGGTCCCCGTACTGGTGCCTACACTGCTCCGCTGTTCTCCGGATCCCTGTCGCCTCCTCCAGGGCCACCGCCACCCCCTGCCACGCGACACTCCTGGCCCTGTCCAGGGGTGCCTCACCAAAGAGAGCACTATCATGGGGCTCAACTAGGGAGACAAGGTTAGCCAGTTCCACCTGGCTCCAGATAGGTGCTCGTCTCCGTGCCATCTTTCCACCTATTCAGATTCAAAATGATGCTCCTTAGCGCACGTCCGCCACGTGCGGATGCTGCACGGTTCTGCGCTGCCATTCCCCATTGCGCTGTCATCGAACAGCATGATAGGGGTGCACCCATGTGGACGCATGGCACCTAGGGGGCAAAGGTCAGGCACAGGGTCAAAGGTCTCTCGCGCACGGACAGCCACAGCGGTATTGGAACCCAATGCGTGTAGCGCGATTGGGTGCCCGTGTGCCACCTCCTGTAGCGGCCTACAGTGCTGTGGCCCCAGTGCCATAGCGCCATATATGTGAACAGCGCAGTAGCGCCACTGGCACAATGGTGGCCATGCCCTACATTGCCTCCCGCGCACAGCATGTCAGCAGCACGGCAGGCACCTGCGTCATCACCCCCAGGTATGCGCAGTTAGTGTACTGCGCATGTCACAGAACTGTGCCCTTGGCTCAGCACGTTCAACACAATTGCGCAAAGCGCAACAGCACGATATTCAGCCGTCATATGCAAATCAGCTAATCAGCCATTCTGTGGCGCAGTCACTGCATTTGCATCCACTTAAAAATGCGCCTAACCTCATTTGCTTGCGTTGCGCTATAAAACTGCGACACTGGGCTGCACTGGCCATAGTCGGTTACTGCAGTCTTGCGGTGAGTTGCATGCTGTTTGGGAGTGTGGACTGTGGTGTTTGGGACATGCATGGGACTGCACAGTCACGGGTAACACCTGTCATTCTCACAGGAGGAATAATGGCCAATTGTGAGGTGGAGGAAGAGGAACAGAGACATGGGAGGAAGAGGAGGCCGAACTTCACCAAGGCAGAAACAGATGCCCTGTTTGAGGCCTACTTTGACCAGGAGCCGCTGCTCAGCGGACGCCAGGGAACACCATAGGCCCATGCTACTGCATGGGAAGAGGAGGTGCGTGCTGTCAACCTGCATGGCAGCCACCAGCAGTCCGTGCAGGAGTGCAAAAAGAAGGTGGGCACGGACAGGCGGAGAATTAAGGAGAAGGTGGCTGCCATCAGGGCAACATGGTCTGCGACCGGTGGGGGACAGCCAGAGGTGCAACGTCTGACCCCACAAGAAGAGCGGGTTGCTGGCAGCATGCAGCATTGTGCCACTGAGGGTGATAGCCCGTCACTGCATGGTAGGTCCTGGTCTGTCAATTTGGGGGAGACAGGGTAGGTCACGTACATTAATGCTACTATTTTTCCCTTACAGCTCCTGAGCATCTACATGGGTCAGCGATGGTGGGCTTCTACACTGAGGGCGGCAGCATGGAGATGGAGGAGGGCCTGTCCACCTCCACAGGCATACGGGAGTCAGGGCGACAGTGGACCTGCCTGGATGCCCGGACTGATGTTGGTGGAGCAGGTGCGGAGGAGGCCCTGCCCGTGTCCCAGCATGCCGGCATCCACGGATGCCGGCATGCTGAGACTTGGACTGGTGTAGGATCCATCACCGATGATGATGGAGCTAATGTCGTGGGCAGTGAGACGTGTGGGCCACAGGATGGCCACACAGCAGGTGACATCACGGGCATGGCTGTGGGTGGTGCTGCCGTGGAGGCCTGCGTGACATCACAGTCCCAGCCTATGCCTGTCTGCACCAGTGGGGCAGCACTGGTGTGTGCCTAGGACAGTGGGGCTGTTGTGGCCACTGTGGTGGCACCATTGAGCCCTGGAGAGCTGCAGCCAGAGGGGCAGTATCAGCAGTCATCCAGTGGCCCTGGGGGTACAGTGTCAGGGGGCGGCGTCGGTGCACCACCTGTGGACATGCCCAGGCCTGGCCCTGGTGTGCAGTGCCCACCCTCAAGGGATGCTAACCATCAGGGCTGTGAACACCATGAGGGACAGCATGCTGATTGGGCAGATGACCTCTTAGATGAGCACACCCGCATACTCCAAGCATTAGTCAATTAGCAGATGTGGCTTGTGACGGCGGTGGATGCATTCATTGCGGCTCTGCGCCAGGCAAAGGATCAGCACAGCAGAGACACCACTCTGCTCCTGGCAGGGATGGACCAGTTGCGGAAGGATGTGACCGCTGCCATTGACAGGCAGACACAGGCAATTACAGCTGTCATGGCCACAATGGGCACACAGTTATTTGCCCATGCGTCGCAGACACCGTGCAGTGCATTGTCCACCCCCCGTTCCCGGCGTCATGCGACACCCTCCTTGTCGACGCAGGGTTCAGCTGTGGGCATCCCAAACACGCCTGGCACAGGCATGTTTGGTGTGCTGCAGACCCCTGCATGAGCACGGTCACGTTCACGCAGTGGAACCCCTGGGGGGGACCGTCGGTGCTACCCCATGAGGCCATTGGTCAGCCTGTCACTGCTGGCGGGTCTTGGCGGGGCTGCCCACATATCCGTGGCGGCCGTGGCACTATGGCGCGTGACTGACCTGTCTCCCAGCATGGCTACTGTCTGATGCTGCCCTGTGTGCATTGTGTTGCTCAGCGTGCAGTACACGGGTGGGTACCCGGCCCTGCATGCACACACACGTCTGCACACTCTCCCAGCTGCTGTCTGTCCACTGTGGCGTGTGCGTGATGATACCTGCATTGCGCTGTCTGCCACTGTGCAATGGTGCCCAGCGTCTGACACATGCACAGTGACAGGCAGTGGGCGTGGGGGTCTGTGGACGTGTGTGTGGCTGGGGTGGCGGTCAGGGTCGGCGTGCCTCCTACCCTTCGTGCATGTTTTGTGAGGTGTGTGTGTGTGTGTGTGTGTGTGTGTGTGAGACTGCGTACCATGTTAGACCTTGCCCATCCCTGGCAGTGTGTACGGTTCCATGCTTGGCCACTTCCCTTGACAACATGCACCCCTGGTGTTTGTCCATGCGTGTTTGTGGGTTGTGCCTTTGCCACTGGTGGTTGCACATGGCCCCATGACTTACCTGGGTTGGCTGAAGTGCTCCTCTGTGATGGTGTTCCGGTGCAGCTGTGCCAGCCAGATCAGTCTGGGGTCCTGTCGCCCAAGGGGGGGGCTGACCATCACCATCTTCACCAGCATCCTCATCATCCCCATCGCTGTCCCCCCCCCCCCTCGACCTGTATGGCTATCCCACAGTTGTTGGCCATGTTGTGCAGGATGCAACAGGCCAGGAATAGCCCACAGGCCTTTGAGGGCTGTGCTGTGGGCACCGCCAGGACGTGTCAGGCAACAAGTCGTGCCTTCAGCATCCCGAACACCGCTCAATGACATTGCGTGTGGTGGCATGTGCCTCATTGCAGCATTGCTGCGATGGGGTCGCGGGCCACTGGTATGGTGTGAGCAGTCAGGGACGGAGTGGGTATCCACTGTCACCTGTGTGTAGAGGGTGGAAGTTAGTTTGGCGATCAGAATCACCCTGCCTTGGGCCATCTAGGCCAATACCCATGTCACCTCTGACTATGCCCCTCCCAAGCTCTGTCTTTCCGCGTGGTTTGCATACTCACCCACTAAGTGGCAAGTGGGGATGTCCCCACTCTCGAATCTGTGGCACAGTGCTGACTGGTGCCAGATGAAGGCATCATGTGCTCCCCCAGGGTGCACGGCACAGACATTGATTATCGCTCTGGCATCACACACCACCTGGCAGTTGATGCTTGCATACCCTCCGATTCATTGGCTGGCCCTTCTCTGGGCCAGGTGGTGTGCAGATGGCCACATGGGTGCAGTCTGTTGCCCCTAGCACGCCAGGTATACGTGCTACCCTGTGGAACTCCTGTATGTTTGCTGTGTGCTCCACCGGTGTGCTGGGGAAATGGATGTACTCCGTAGCATGTGGCAGCAGTGCGCTGAGGAATTGGGTGAGTTGGCATGATGCGGCTGACTGGGTTGCCTGTCGTGTCCCCTGTTGGTCTCTGGAAGGTACCCTTGGCGAGCAGGCATATGCAAGCTGTCACTTTTGTCTCCACTGACAGAGCATGGATCTGTCATGTGAGTGCCTGCATCACATCACTGCACAGCTCACAGAGCCGCCTCACAATTGCCCGGTTCAGGCAGTACCGGCCCATGATCTCGGTATTGGTGTACAGTTCGAAGCTGGTGCGGGCTCGGTACTGCCTGTTGGGGGCATACAGCCGACGGGCCCTCCACGCCCGGCCTGCCTGCCTTCTCACCCTCAGCACCGCTTCCATATGGATGGCACTGGCCATGTCCTGGCTTGTGTTTTCCCCTCGGCAGCTGTTTCTGTTTCCCGCTGTCCTGGCTGCTACTTCCCCTGCACCGGGAACACCTTCCTGTGGTGGCCTCAGTGCTGTGTGGCACTTCCCCCTTCTGCACTGCACTGTGGCTATGGCTCCCCACACCTTCCCTGTTCCAGTGGGTTCCAGGTGCTCTGTCTCTGTCCTGCCCTGTGTGTGTGTGTGTTGCTTGTGTGGCTGGCTATGGTTCAGCAACATGTGCCTTCCCTGTAGCGTTCTTGCGCCTCTCTTGTTTCTTTTTATTTTGGCTCATTCCCGCTATCGCGCAACTTCCGCTTGCTCCCTTATTGCACATGGCGCATGTTATTGAATATCGCACTGCGCCATTTATGCATGGTTCCTGCCCCTTCAGTTGTGCATGCATTCATTATCATTGCACTCTTGCACAGTGTGATTTGGGGGGGCACATCTGCCTCCCGCTGAATATCGCAGAATGGCGCATTTTCGGACTTGTGCTGGCGCAACCCTTTTGCGCATGGCGCAACCCTTTTGCGCATGCTGCAACCCTTCTGAATATCTGGGCCACTGTGTTTCTCTATGCAGCTGTTTTGGGGGGGGGCAGGGTATGCGCTTATGTTAATGTTACAGTTACTGTTTCCACTTGTGTTTATGTACCCATGTGCGTTACCGTTACCATGTACGTCACCGTGTACGTCACACTTTGCGTTCTCTTTTGCGCTTGCGTTTGCATTACTGTTGTCATTTGTGTATCCACTACTGTTTGTGTTTGCATTTCGGTTTGCGTCACCATGTGCATTGGCATTAGCGTTTACGGCAGCCCTTTCCTTTGCGTTTGCGTTTCTTTCGTTTTGCGTTTTCGTTGCTGTTACTGTTACCATTTGCATTTCCTATTGCGTTACTGTGCCCGTGCGCATTACGGTTTGTGTTTCCATATGTGCTTGCATTTCCTTTTGCGTTTGTTTCCTTTGACGTTATTGTTGCTGTTACCATTACCATTTGCATTTACAGTTGCGGTACCATGCCCATGCGCATTACGGTTCGCGTTTATGTGCACAATTCCATTTGCGTTTTCATTTCTATTACGTTTGGCATTCTTGTTGCTGTAACACTTAACATTTGTGTTTACAGTACCGGTGCCGTCACTGTGCACGTTACCAGTTGCATTTTCGTATGTGCTTGTGTGTCCATTTACATCACTGTTCACTTCAGCATCACTTTACACTTGCGTTTCTGTTAACGTTTGCTTTACCATGTGCGTAACCGTCTTGCTCCCGCCACCGCATTCCATTCACTATTTATCATCCTCATTCTCAAAAAGAAGGGAAATTAGCGGCAAAAACCTCAGTTTAATGCATCAGTTAGGGTTGTTCCACAGCAACAAAAGCATGGAAATTCCGTGTTAGGGTTGAAAGCCCTCCTTTGAACACCCCAGCAGGCATCGGGTGCTGCTAGTCTTTTGTGCAGACTCACCCCATTCTCCTATATCGCTGCTTATTTTACATGTGATGGGGTGAGAGTTAGCGATGACCCTAACACGCACTATGCCGGTTGGGGAGTGGGCTGGGGAGTCTAAGGGGGGGCTAACCCTAACACTGAATTTCTGCTTTTGTTGCTGTGGAACAACCCTAACTGATGCATTAAATAGGAGTTTTTTTTTCATATATATGTGTGTGTGTGTGTGTGTGTGTGTGTGTGTGTGTGTGTGTATGTATGTATGTATATGTGTGTGTATGTTATGTATTGTGTGTGTGTGTGTATATATACTTACATATGTGTGTGTGTGTGTGTGTGTGTGTGTGTGTGTGTGTGTATGTTAGGAAATAACATCAAGGGGTCGAACAAGCCATACAGCCACATGCCTGAAGGGTGAGTGGCCTTAATGAGCTTGTTTGACCCCTAGATGGTATTATTTCACAAGTACTACATAAGTTTGGTCACCTTTGTGCTTGTGTGCTTTTTGTACTGGTGCCGTTTTTTTTTTTTTTTTTTTTTTTTTTTGTGTATGTATGTTTGTTTGTTTTCCCCGAAGGGTGTTAGTGTGTTTCTTAGTGTTGTTCACTAATGTAGCATTTTTCCATAGAGTAATGGTGGTGTTTGGTAGTGCAGTTGTTTAGTGAACTAGTTTTTTTTTTTCTGTAGAGTAAGGTGGGCATGCGCATTTCTGCATGCATGTGCCCATTTCAGAAAGTCCCCTATAAAAGGGATAGTGTTTTGGTGGAATTTCCTTTTCAGAATGGTACAAGCGGCTTTCACTGTGCAGTCGGTAGTGGTGGTTTAGCGTGTGGTAGGAGTTTCAAGTCAGGATGGCGTGAGTGGCTTTAAGCATATGGTTGGAAGCATTGGTTTCTGGAGTGGAGCTGAATGGTCGGGAGCAGTAGTCTGGAGTGTGGAGCGTCATGCAAGCAGTAGCAGATTCGGTCTAGAGCAGCTTGAAGGAAGCAGCAGCATGGATGGCAAGTACAGTGGGTTCTGGCTGATTGGGGATTTAGTTTTTGGGTGGGAATGTGGGAGGGAGCTGCTGTGGTGTGATGTAGGTCCTTGTGGTTTGTCAGCTGCTGTTTTTGGGGCTGTTGGACTTGATTTGTGTGAGGGCTTTTTACGGTGGCTGTTTATATGCATTTGTGCTACTTACATGTGTTAAGGTGCTTGTTACATGTCTTACGGTGCTTGTTGCAAATGTGTGTAATAGGACGGTTTGTAGTGTGTTAGGTATTATATGTGTTATTAAGGTATTAATTAATAACACATTAATATAGTGTATTTAGCTAGGCTGGTTTCATATACAGTAATTGCTGTTTTTTTTTTCATATACCCTAATTGTTTGTATTTTTTAATATACTATAATTGACCATGGTGGTATACATGGAAATATACAATAGCATTGTCTATGGGGACAAGGGCCCAAACATGTAGGGGCAAAGTAGTTCCCCATAGTTAGGGTCAAGTAGGGTGTTTAAATTTAAACCTCAACTTTGCACCTTAATAGTGTTGCCCCTGTTCAATGGCATTGCACAACATTTTGCATATGTGGTGGTGGTGGTGGTGGTGGGACAAGGTCTCTTGATTTGGTTCTGAGCGTTCAGTGTAAAGTCTTTACTTTTATTTGTTTGATATGAAAGAATGTGTACTTAGTCTTTTTCTCATGAAAGAAAATCTTCTTTTGTGAGCCAAAATTCTTCTTTTATGAGAAAAATACTACTTTCATATGGTAGCCATCTTGTTTTTTTATTAAAAAAAAAAAATGAAAATGATGTCCTGAAGGGAAATAGACACATGAATCTTTCTAAACATGATCCGTTTAGCTAGTCTCTGGTGTTTGCTTTTGGAAAAATGGCCCCAAAATGTGGTTTTCTGACATCCCTAAAAATCCCAGCTGAAGGTTTTAGCAAGGGGTCCTGATTTTTCTTTCGAGAACCCAAATTTTTCATTCATGAGCCTCATGAAAGAAAAATCTTGCCTCACAAAAAAAAGATGTACTTTTTGTTTCACAGTTCTTTTGCGAGTCAACCTTCTTTTGTGGGTCATGAAAGAACTCAGAAAAGAAAAAGGCCAGCTCATGAAAGAACTGATGGAAAAAACTAAGTGATACCATCTTTAGTCAGCTGACATTCTTCTTTCTTGAATCACGAAAGAGGGTCGTCTCACAAAAGAACTGTGAAAAAACAAAGTAGGTCCCACCACCTTCTTTCATGAGCTGACCTTCTTTGATGTATCATGAAAGAAGAAGGTCGGCTCATGAAAGAAGACAGTAGGACTTTGTTTTGTTTTTTTCACAGTCCTTTCATGAAGTCCTACAAAAAAAAAACATTGTTTCTTTCGTGAGAGCTCATGAAAGAACTGCCTGGCATTTATCTAATCAATTTACTTTTCTATTTTTCTTCAGCAGACCGGGGTACTGCTTCTTTTCCCCCACTTCCAGGTTGTATGTCCCCCAATTTTTTTTTTTTTTTGGTAAGCGGACCAAGGTGCCCACCCACAGTACCACTGCTTTTGTCCCCCTCTCCTCCAGGTCACCAATCCCCTTCATTTAATATATGTGGTGGCACCAGGGTACCCACCCTCAATGCTGGTGAAGTTCCCCTGACACCAGGGTACCAGTCCCAGCGTTGGCTTCTGTCCCCTACAGTAAAGAAAATGGTCTCTTGTTGATTTTTTTTTTTTAGCTGAAAAAGAAAACGTCCATTGGTAATCTGCCCCCACCCCACCTTGACCCCGTTAAGCACCCCCAAAACACACACACACACACACACACACACACACACACACACACCACACACGTCCTTACTCACCTGAACATGCCCCATGACTCGTTCACCCACGTTCTCAGTACCAGAATAGTGGAACTTTCTTGAACTGTGAAGCTGCAGCTGGAGTCTTGCTACTCACTTCAGTTAAAGCAGTGAGCTGCTGATCCTGTGTGTGTCTGTCTGGCTAGTTTTTTATTAAGCAGACTGGGGTGCCCATCCCCCACTACCGCTTCTTTCTGCCTCCTCCCCCCTTGGTCATCTGCCCCCCAATATGTTGTTTTTTTTTTTTGATTCAAAGTGGACCAGGGCTCCCACCTCCAATACCACTTCTCTTGCCCCCCCCCAGGTTGCCCGTCCTCTTGTTTAATACACATGATAGCACCAGGATGCTGACCCCCCAGTGCCACCGAAGATCATCCTAACACCGGGGTGCTCACTCACCTGTCTTGGCTTCTGTCCCCCTTCAGTAAAGAAAACCATCCCTTTTTAAGCTTTTCTATAAAGCCAAAAAAAAGGAAATGGTCCATTGTCTGACCCCTCCAAAACCCCCCACTCCACCCCCCCACTCAGCGCTATCTGTCTGTCCTAGCTATCTAGCGATCTAGCTGTGTTTCGATCCATCTTTATTAAACCCCCATGCTGCCCTAATTGGCAACTGACTTGTCACATAGTATGGCAGGGCTGGAGAACCCCAATACCTGGATCTTTAAATTGCCTGTTTAAAGGTTGACTGAGATCTAAAGTATGGGATGGGGGGGCCCCAAGGAGAGAATTTAAAACAGAAAGCAACCATCATAGCATAGAAAAATATTGACACATGAAATGTCCATGGATGGGTTAGGTGAAGGATGATGTATCAGCTGCAGTTGAAATTGTCACTAGTCCATGCCAGTGCACACGAGACTCCCACCACATAGGGGCCCAATACAAGATGCAGTTGCTTCCTTATTGCAACCCCACTGCACTTGTCCCGTGGTATGAAAATGGCTCTAGAGGCTATACACAGAGCAGTTGCCCAATGCAGGGGAGGTTCAGATGCAAAAGAGCGGAATAAAAACCAGAGCCAAGATCAAGGTAGCAGTAAATAAAACTTTGATGGTCCTACCTGTCTGTCAGTCATCTGTTTATCTTTGTGCTCTGTGGACCAGTGTGCCCACCCTAGGTACTGCTTCTTTCTCCCCCCTCCCCTACAGGTCACCCGCCCCCACGTTATGTTTTTAAATACTAAGCGGACCGGGGTGTCCACCCTGGTACTGTTTTCTCTTGCCTCGCCTCCTCTCCAGGTCACCCCCCCCCCCCATTTAATGTGGATGTGACGGCACCAGGGTGTACATCTCCTGGTGCTGCCAAGAGCATCCTGACACTGGGGTGCTCAGTCCCCAGTGTTAGCATCTGACCTATTACAGTAAAGAAATCCATCCCTCTTTTTGATCTTTTTTGTTGCTGCTGTTTGGTTGGTTGTTGGTAAGCTAAAACAAAGAAAATGATCTATCGGCAGTCTGACCACATGCGCGTACAGCACACACACACGCACCCTCACTCACCTGAATAAGCGCAAAACATTAACGCAAACACAAATGGTTACACAAATAGTAATGAAAACGCAAAAACACAAACGGTAACGTTAATGCAAATGGTAATGGCAACAGTGAGGTAAAAGAAAATAGTAACGCTAATGGTAATGCATATGGAAACGATAACGCAAAATGGTAAGAAAAACTCAAGCGCAAATGTAAATGCAAACACAAATGGTAACGCAAACACAAATGGTAACACAAACAGCAATGGAAACACAAATGCAAATGGTAACAGAAATGCAAACAGTAACACAAATGCAAACAGAAATGCTAACGGCAATGGCGACACAGAAGGAAACAGTAATGCACTTGACAACGGAAATACTACTGAAAATGCTAAGGCCAAGGGAAACGCAAACGGTAACGAACACGCAAATGATGGTGGTAACGCAATTGTTAACGGTAACACCAGTGATGATGCCAAAGGAAACAGTAACCAAACGTTAACACAAACACAAGCGCGAACGCAAATGCAAATGGTAACGCACATGGTGACGCAACAGTAAATGCTAAAAAAATGGTAACGTAAATGGTAACAGTAACGCAAGCGCAAACGCAAAGGGTAACGTACACGGTGACATAAACGGAAACACAAACGGTAACTGAAATGCAAGTGGAAATGCTAATTGTAAAAGTAACACAAACGCACACACTTTTTCTCCCAATAAGGTACATTCAGAAGCACAGTGAATACAAAGAATGTATGGATAATAATGGCCCTCTGAGCAGAAATTGAGCACTTGGAATACTAAATTGCTTACCATATATACTCGCGGATAAGCCGCTCTGCGTATAAGCCGACCCCTCTAACTACCTTGCATAAAACCCACTGACCCATGTATAAGCCGACATCGATTTTAATGATGTATGATAAATTTCAGTACAACATACACAGCAATAAAAATAGAAAAAGCCGTGCATTCACAAGAATGGAGATAGAAAAAGCAGTGATCAAGTCCATAACTTGTAATGTCTGCTGAATAACCTGCAGTGACTTTAGTTGGGCAACTTCAGTCTCCCTCATTCCTGTCCTCAGTGCCTGCATTCAGATGGCTAAGCGGATTACGATGTAGCCATTCTGGCGGCATTCCAGCTTCCAGTTGTTGAGGTCAGATTCCAGCAGGCTGAAAGCAGGTCAGTCGCCACAACAGGCTCTTTTAGTTTTAGGCATTTCATTCAATTCCTCTCTCTGTTTGCACTAGTGCTGCACTCGCTTCTCATTTTATGGAGACATGCTGGCCGCAGCAAAGTTATTAGAGTACTCTGCATATACCGGAACACACAGCTTAAGGCTGCATCGTAAAAGTTTTTCCTTTTACAGGTACTAGCACTGCTCATTTTGACATGATTCAGAGACAGGACTTGATGAAGTTTTATAAAACATAAAAGGACAGTAACTGGGAACAGCTAAGGGCAAGCAGCTGAATTTAATTAATGATGTGTGTATTTAGTGACCCACTTATAAGCAGAGAACCATGATTTAGAGCTCCAGAATTGGTCAAAAAAACTCTGCTTATACGCGAGTATATCTCAGGAACCGTACGACGTAGAAAAACATTTTAAATCTCACATTTTTATGACTTTCCAGGCTAGTTTTGTACTTAGCCCCCAGTGAGACTAAGAACTTTCTGACAAAAGTCCGTGTCTCGGCATTTTCAAGATACGGACTGGAAAAGCGGTGGGCGCCCGTAATGTTATCCTATGGGAAAATTGTCAAATTGGAGTGCCATAACATTGCAGCCTCTAATATTTTGTCACCAAAAGTCACATCTGTGGGATCTTGGTTTTCTCCCCTGCAAATTTTAGCCCAAAAGACCAAACCGTTCTTTTGTAGCAGGGTGGCAAAGAGTCCCTATTGTTTTGGCCATAGTGTCTCAAAGTACTTTCACAAATCACGACACTTTCGCAAATAAAATCATGAAAATATCGCAGATTCGAAAGTGCTTTGCGACACCACTTTTTACAAAAATTTAAAAAACATATTTCTGGGGTGTTTTACCCCCAAAAAAGACATGGCTAGCATCCTCAGGTCTCGACTACGTGAACACAACAATAATTGTGTCCCTAGAGGGTCCCAAATTAAAATGCCAAGCATTTCTCTGACCACCAACTGAAAACAAGCTGGCCCATTTGCGAAAGTAAAAAGTGCATTTGCGACACTTTCAAATATTTTAACTTTTCCATTAGACTATAATGGGGAACTTTTTTTTTAATAACTTTTGAATCGTTTAATATTTTTTTACAAAATCTTCGAAAGGCACATATGGGACCCCATATGCATATTCCCTGAAGGTTTTGGACCGATCGCACAAACTCTGCGACCTGTAGGCACGAACAAGGAAACGCACAACAAAAACGTAATTTATGCGTTTTTGGCGCTCTATAGCTCCGCAACCATATATCCAACTGTTACGAAATTTGGCAGGTCCAGAGTTTGGAAATTCAGTGTTAGGGTTACCAAGCCTTACCACCCCATCCCCACCCTCCTCACACCAATAGGCGTCTGGGTGTGCATTAGGGTTGTCTGCCTAACTGTCACCCCATTCCATGTGTAAACAAGCTGAGGTGGTGCGGTATAGGAGACTGGGGTGAGAGTTAGGCCTGACGACCCCAGTGCACACACAGACACCTGTTGGTATGAGGAGGGTGGGGGGTGGGGTTGGGTGGTATGGGGTGGTAGAGCTTGGTAACCCTAACACCGAATTTCCAAACTTTTGTTGGTGTAGTTTCAACCCTAACTGATGCATTAATGAAGTTTTTTGCAATGAATTTCCCTTCTTTTTGAGAAAGTGTAATGTAACTGGTATGCGGTTGTGGGAGCGCGGGCCCTCTGAGCCCTGCGTTGCCCTCACACTGCTCATTTCTGCATACTGATAACCATGATTTGCATATGTACTTGCACATAAGTACAGAGACATACCACACCCCAATAGTTTTGAAAAGGAACCCTTGCAAGACTAATTTGACAATATCTCAGTAACCATAGCAACCAAGGAAAAAATCTCACTGCAGTTGCAACCATGACTTCAAAACCTCCACATGGGCTTAGTCCACCTAAAGGTGAACTAAGGTCAGCACAGCAAAAAATCCGTATTTTGAACCATTTTCGGTATGCAGGTGCCAAAAGATGCAGCAGGCGCCGCAGTTTTATCCTATGGAAAATTTGGCAACTTCGGAGCACTAACTATTGAACCATCATCAATTCTGTGACCAAACCTCCAAAAGGCACATCTGTGCGGCCAGGTCTTGCGACAATACAAATTTCAGTCAGAAAAGCCCTAACCATTTTATGCTATGAAATGGCAAAGAAACTGGCTCATTTGGGGCTTTAATGCCTCAAAATTCTGCAACTTTCACAAAAGTCTCATAGGTCAACATATAGGGTACTTTCATGAAACTTAAGTAGTGTCACAACACTACTGGTATTTCTCTGAAACTAATGGTAGTATTGCAACACTATTGGTACTTTCGCAAAACTAAAGGTAGTGTCGCAACACTACTGGTACTTTTGCAAAATTAAGGTTAGTACTGCAACACTACTGATGCTTTCCTCACCCACTTTCAAGATATGAGCACTGAAAGGTGGCATGAACGCAAATATCTCAGTAATGTTTTCTATAGATGCCTTTTGCTGGTTTACTGGAAAGATTTAAACCAGTTCCATTGTAAATGTAGTGTGACGTAACTGGTATCTGGTTGTGGAAGTGTGGGCCCTGCGGTTCCCTAATGGCGAAATGTTTTGCGTAATGGTATGCATATGTGAGAGCGCAGGCCCTCTGAGCCCTGCGCTCCTACTTGCACATAAGTACGGTGACATAACTCAACCCTACAGACATGAAAATGAAGTCTTGTAACACTGATTTGCTAATATCTTAGTAATTGTAGCAGCTATGAAAAAAATTCCACTTCGGTGGCTTTTATGACTTTTAAACCTCCATCCATGCGTAGTCCACCTAAAGGAGGACTGAGCTGCAAGTAGCAAAAATCCATATGTCGAACCATTTTTGAGATATGGGCGTCCTAAGGTGCTATGTGTGTTGCAGTGTTATCCTATGGGAAATTAAGAACGGACACTTGTAACGAGGGAATTTTAAAATTTTAACTTTTTTGGGGACTCCCTCATGAACATTGGCACTGTGATTTCGTCAATCCATCCCGAAAGTTGATTTTGCGCAGCAACCACACCATTCTGTGGCACAGGTGTGAAAACATGTTTCGGTAAGGATGAAAAAAATTACAGCTGTACTGTTCATTTGAGGTGTGAAAAAATGGCAGTGTTGAAAATCTGTAGTGAAAATATTAAAAATTGGCAAAGTTACGAGTGTGCTTAGGAACAGCGCAACGCACGCTCGTAATGCCCTAATTTTTTGGAATTTGATTTTACCAAATTTTCAACATGAGCTGTCTGAAACCTCCCCTCATGAACAGTGGCACTGTGATTTTGTTAATCTATCCTGAAAGTTGCTTTCGCACATTGACTGAGCCATTATGCGCCACATGTGTGAGAACACGCTTTAGGCAGGATGAGAAAAATGACAGCTGCATTGTTCATAAGAACGTGAAAAAATGGTAGTGCTGAAAATCTGGAGTGAAAATATAAAAAATTGGTGGCGTTCTGACACGTCAACGTCGTAAACAACTTACGCTAAATGTACGAGTCATTTTGGGGATTTTTGCACCAGATTTTTAACGTCTGTTTTTTTAGACCCCACTTCATGTAGAACTGTCATTTCTAAAACCAGCCCCAAAAGGTGATTCCGTGCAACAACCGCAAAATCACCTTTTGGGACCAAGTAACAAAATGACAGTGACTGTGTTCATGAGGTGGGGTCCCAAAAACCTCATGTTGAAAATTTGGGGCCAAAATTCCTAAAATTGGCTGAGATAGCCACATAAGTTGAACCCCCTCCCATAGACTCCCATTATACGGCTTACCTTGATTCCTCAGATTGCGGTTTGGTTTGAAGAGTGCAGACATGTCCTCCGTCCAGGGAAGATTGCTGATCCTGGCCTCTGTAGGGTAAGTATGGGTGAGGGGGGGTGCAGGGAGGTGGGAGCAGCAGAGGGAGGTGGGATGGGGGAGAGCGACTGGGGAGATGACGAAGGACCATTTTCTTTTTTGTAGCGTAAAAAAAAAAAAATCATGGGATGGTTTTCTTTAATTACAGCTTAAATGTATTGTAAAAGAAAAACATTTGGCACACCGGGGTGGGCTCCCAGTGTGCCACAGTAGTTGGGGGTGGGGGGAACACTACCCGACTTGGGGATTGGGTTCCCCAATGGGATAAAAAGAACTGGCTTTGGGGGAAGGGCATCTGACACCGGGGGTTGGGGGCATCCCAGTGTTGGAAAGATAATATTAATTGGCACACTGGGGTGGTCTCCCAGTGTGCCACATGAGCTTTCTGGGGGAAGCATGCTGCCGACAGGGGACTGGGCTCTCTCATTGGCAAAGAAAGTTGGTGGGTGGGGGGAACATCCAATGCCAGGAGAGGGGACTTCCCAGTGTCAGAAAACACAAAAAAAAAACCGATCTGGGAGGCATACCAACACGGGAATTGGGCACCCTGTTGTCAGTGACTGCACAAGTTTGATGCAGGATCCTGCATTGCAAATTTTGATAAAGGATTCTGCATCGAAGCTAAAAGACATCAGGGGCTGGTTTTCTATTTAATGCCTCTCAGTAAACACTATCAGTTGTGTTTACCTGTTCGGGGTAGAGATGCAGCAAATTTAAATTCCGCCCATGAAGTGGGCAACTTCACATTGCCACTCCGCTACGTGGAGTGGGCAATGCAAAGTGCTTACTCCGCCTTGTCATTGCCACTTCGCGTTAAGGCGGAATCAGGGGTGTAGCCAGGCATTTCAGATTTGTACACCAACCTGCCACACTGCTGCCCCCGCAGGACTCAAGTCCAAGGTTCTTGGTGTAATCAGATGATTCCCACACTAGACCTGCTGTCTGTCTGTGCTGTTAGCATGGTTCTCGCTGCCCGCTGGTAAACGCCACTGACTGCACCACAAATCCAAGACTATGGCAGAAATTTATTCTCTCTCCCCCCTGCAGGTAGGCAGATTCACTCCACATGAAGTCTTCATTCTTTTAGCTGGCTCCGAGTCTGTTCTTCCGTCTGCTGCTCCTCCGTTCTTCTACTGCTTCTCTTGCTTCCAGTACAACTGAAGTAATAGTATGACTTCTGATTTTGCTAGGGCATTTAAACTCACCAACCCCAGACTTGCCACATCCCCTACCAGATGCTGCAGCCAATTAGTATGCAGGCAGACCATGTGGACTTAATTGAGACCTTCAGCTTCAAAGTCAGTGATCCACTGTGCCCCCCCCCCAAAAAAAAATAAAGTTGAAAGAGAAAAGAAAAAGCCTGTGAAGCCAAAGAAATTTAAATGCAATGGACTAGAGAGGGCATAGCAGTGCTGGCCAGCTTGTTTGCTACCTACTGCTACTAAACTTGGTATGCCATGGCGTTCTTGGAGTATCAGTAGCTACACCCTTGGGCGGAATGGCAAGGCGAAGTAAGGTGAAGTCATTGTTTTTAATGGACTTCGCGTTTCTCATTATGATTCTAAATGATTCACTTGGTGTTTCAGATTTGGCAGCCCCCCTCACACATCACATGGCTTACAGTACTGTAAGTCACATGCTCTTTAACTAGGCAAGAAGAAAGTGAGTCATACAAGCAAACACTTTTACTTTCTCCTGTGCAGATGGAGAGAGAGTAGTGTGTTTTGTGACTGCTGATACTTTAAGATCAGAGCAAGGAGGAGATTTCAACTTTGATTTAGACCAAACAGCTTTTTTAAAAGCTAAATTTTTTTTGTCTTTTCTGTACTTTTTTTTTTTTACTTAATTTCTTCTTTTATTTTTCTTACCTTTATAAGTAGTTAGTTGTTTGTCTGTGTGACTGTGTGTGTGTGTGTGTGTGTGTGTGTGTGTGTGTGTGTGTTGTGTGACAGTGTGAGTAGCGATTGCTCGGACTGAGGGAGCTCAGTAGGAGAGATGGACCAGGGAAAGGGAATGTCTGGGGCAGGAGCAGCTCTGGGAGAGCGTGGTAGGTATAAGCCTTGTACTGTGCGCATGTGTAGAGGGCATGGGCACCCATTCCTATTGGACCACTCAAAACTTGAGTGCCCCCCAAGCAGGACCAGCACTGCCACCACCAAGTCCAGCACCAGGTCCTCTGGAGCAGGATGTGCCTGTTCCCCCGGGCCCAGGTGTGGATCCCATGCCTGTTCAGCACCGTGATAAGCCGGCTGCCAGTTCATCTGGCCATCCCCTGCCTGTGCCTGGTCCTCCCGCACCTCTGTTGTTTGGCAGTTTTTTGACTGTGTCGAGGGGACAGCAGTGTGGTCAAGTGCCGCCTATGTGAGGTGGAGGTGCGCCGTGGCCCCCGGGGGACTCACCTGGGACTGGGGGCCAGCACACCCATATGCTCAATCACCAGCAGTTGGAGTGGCAAGCTGCCACAGAATGGACCATGCTTGCACCTGCTGACCATTCCGTGGCAGGGGGTGCAGCTGTGCCTTGCGGCATCCCTAAGAA
The DNA here is from genome assembly GCA_016271365.2 of Neoceratodus forsteri. Classification (NCBI taxonomy): domain Eukaryota; kingdom Metazoa; phylum Chordata; order Ceratodontiformes; family Ceratodontidae; genus Neoceratodus; species Neoceratodus forsteri. The sequence continues at coordinate 612,675,819 of CM028138.1, read as the reverse complement.
GAGGAGGGCCACAGCAGCACCTGCTGCTCCACTAGCACCCCACAACCACCACCACCACCACCACAACCACCAGCAGGTCAGCCTATAGAATGCGTGGACCCCAGAGAACTGCATGTAACACAGGCTGACTTGGCAGCTCTCTGGAGTGCTGTTGAAGATAACAACAAGAGGGTGAGTGCTGTGGAGCAGCAGCTGAATCACATAGAGGGACATCAGTTGCAAATTATGTCCATGCTGGAACTGCTGCTGGATCACCATGTGATCCCACATTATTTTTTTTTTCTCACACCATGTGCCCTCCCACACTTTCCATGCTGTGTTATAAAATGCATTCCTCCACCATCCCCGACCCTTGTATGTAATTATGCCCTTTTTTGTTGTCTTCCATATGCGTGACACTTTGTATTCTGAGCAGTGCAAGTATACTGTACTAAACTGCATGTGTGCAGTCAGTCTTCTTTCCAGTCTGTGTATGTACTACAGACACTGTCCAACTCCCTGACTTAAAAACAAACAATGAGTACAATGGTGGAGTGGTGAAGCATGGAGAGATAATACAAAACAGGCTTACAATACACCCAAGTAACTATTAAAAAAATTAATGTGATTCGTGACGTGATCGTGAATCGTGATTTGTGACTGCATTTGTGACCATGATGACGAAGAAACGTGATTTGTATCATGAGTGACTTGTGATGATGGTCCTGACTTAAAAATGCATATTAATGAGTACAGTGTTCATGCAGAATTAAGCACCACACCTGTCCAGTACTCTGAAGGGAAACCAAAGAAACAACTGTGACTTAAGTTACAGATGGAGATTGGGCCCTAAAGAGATGCAAATGCACAGACAGATTAAGATTGCGCTGTGCACTGAAGAGATGCAGACACAGAGGCACAACACCTAACCAGTGCTCATCAGAAATTCAGATCTGGAAAAGAATACCTTTGCCAGTTGGGCGGGCTACGGGGGGGGAGGGGGGCAGTGTACTGCACTGCGGCAGTAACAGTCACTAGTACTAGTACCAGTAAAGATACCACAAAGTACAAAAATCGCACAGCTGCAGTGGATAGCAGCTTCACATTGCCGAAATTATTATGTGGCACAATAAAAGGTGTCTGATTTGATGACGTGTCACACACACACACACACACACACACTCTAAGTAATGCATAGCAAATTGAAAACTTCAGTTAATATAACCACATATTTTAAACAAACTAAAATTATGCACTGCTGCACCACAACAATCATCAAAAAAATTGCAAGAAATATTGAAAATATTACTGTGTGTACATTAACACAGTTATACAAGAAAAATATCACCAAAACAGAAAGCACTGTCTTTTTCTCCAAGTTAATTTACCTACACCACAGATACGCCCCCAAAGCACACTTCCACTGTCTCTCAGTACACAGACTGAATGTTGTACATTAACATTCAAAATCCATACAAAAACAATAAACACTCGAGAGTACAGGAGGGTTTCCCATAATCCATAAACTAAAGTTTCAGCAAAAAAAAAAAAATGACTCTAAGGCTTTTTAACAGCTTTTTGAAGGTTTGAATCGCAGAGAGCTTTCAGAACAAATTGTCTCCTACAGCTTCCTACACGCACTACCCCAAACTGAGGCTGTGCAGAACAATCTAAAGCCCATGTGACCTGAAATTCCATGAATCACTGCAAAATTCGCCTTTGGAGCTTAAAAACAAAGTGATGTGGTAAGTACATTGTTTTCAATGTACTTAGCCGAAAATTCAGTGGAGTAGTGGCTTGGGAAGGTGGAGTAGCATAAGTCAGTGTTTCAATGGACTTGTACCCATTAATAAAGTGAAGTACTCTGCTTCAGATTGTGAGCATTCACAAATCTGCCTTCATCTGCTGAGCGAATTGGGGCCACTTCGCCCATCATTATTTGGAGGCTCAGGAACACACTGGGGGCATCAGATTATCAATCTGATCCCCAGAAAAACCATTTTCTCAATTCTAATATCGTAACTTGCAGAAGAAGCGGGTGCTACACTTTTGGGGAAAGTGTGACACTTTCATGAATGTGGCGGATCTGTTTCTTCCGCAATTTCTGACACTACGGGGACTGATCATAAAAATGGCATTTCTGAGGGTCAGATTGAAAATCTGATGGCCCCAGTGTGTTCCTCATCCCCTGATTAGGTAAACGCAACTCACTGTGTTTACCTAGGGCCAGTAATTTTTGAATTTCGTCCGCTTTTGTCTGCAGCTAACTGTAAACAAGATGGCGACAGCTTAAAAGCTAATTGGCATAGCTCGGAAGCTTTTTCTGCTTTCTTGAAAGCTTTTAAAAGCTTTCAAGCAGAACATGTATTTTTTCCCCCCATGGGCTTTAATGGGAAACTTTAAACTTTCATAACTTTGAACGGAATAGTATCTTTTCATCAATTCTTCAAAAGGCACTTCCTTGATCCAGTCCCCATATACCCTGAACATTTCAGACCAGTCAGATAAACCAGGCTGTAGAGGTGAGCAAAGAATTCAAAAAAGTTGAGTTTTCACACTTTTCAACGCTCCGCAATCGAAAATTTGACCGGCACAAACATTTCCAGATCCAGAGAAATATGGTACCACACCGCACATGCAAAAATCTCATGCAGATCAGACAAATGGTTGTATAGTTATTAACATGCAAAATTTTGAGTCTGGCATGGAAGTGGCTGCATAACCCTAACTATAATTATACTGTCCAAGTAAGACCAGTATAGTTAGGGTTGGCAGGCCACTTTAATGTTAAACCCCAAAGTTTGCTCTTTAATAACTTTACAACCATTTGTCTGATTTGCCTGACATTTTGCATGTGCATCGTCCAACCGTATAACTCTGGATCTGGAAAGTTTCGTTCCAGTCGGATGTACGGTTGTGGAACCGTAGAGTGTCAAAAAAGTAAAAACTACCCCAAGTTTTGTGCATTTTTTTCCGGTTGGGCTTAGACTGAAGAATGCATCTGAGTGGATTCAGATTTGCATGTCTGTATGTGGCCTGAGTTAAACTGGTGCCTTTTGAAAATTTGGTGAAAAAAATCCTAATCCGTTCAAAAGTTACGCAGGTTTTTCTTGTCCTATTTTAGTCTATGGGAAAATGTGTATGTGCACTGCGAAAATTTTCATTATCACTTTTTTTTATTGTGCTCTCGAATTTTGTTTTCGTGCTGCCACCATCTTGTTTTCAGTTAGCGAGAGACAAAAAACATAAATTGAAAAATAATGCCCTTTGGTAAACACCAGCAGTTGTGTTTACCTAATTGGGCTCTTAGGAACATGACCCTGGCATTAGTTTTTCAGCAGGTGGTCCGGAAATGTTTTTCAAAGTTTTTCCACCATTTTGCTGTTTTGTTGTTACAACATTTTTTGTTGTTGTATCAATGACCACGATAAAAAAAGTACCTTAGCAGCACTTTTTTGTGTGCAAAAGCATTTCATTATAAGGTATAGGGGTGTTGTGAAAACATTTTTGTTTTCGCAATAACGATGCTCGAAAACATTGTCCCATGTGCTGTTTTCTCTTGTTACTTCATCGTGCCATGGTGGATTGTGCTTTTGGGCTGAAATTTGCAGGGTAGTAAGCCCTGGTCCCACAGATGTGCCTTTTAGTGGTTTGGTCCCAAAACATGTAACGGGCCCATAGTTGGTGTTCCGAAGTTGAGAAATTTCCCATAGGATAACATCACCCGTATCTCAAACGATTTGAGATACGGATTTTTCACTACCTGCAGCTTAGTCCGCCTTTACGTGGACTGAGCATGCGTGGAGGATTTCAAAATCATGGTTATAAATGCAGTGGAATGTTTTCCATAGTTGCTACAGTTACTGAGATATTGCCAAATAAGTGTTACAAGGGTTATGTTTCAGTACTATGGGGCTGCTGTATGGTTCCGTATTTAAGTGTACGTGGGCATGGAGGGCCCATGCTCCCACATATGCATACCATTATGCAAAAAATTAATAAGGTGAAGGGAGCACAGGGCCTGGAGGTCACGCATTCCCACAAACACATGCTCCTAACCACTTGCATTACACTTTCTCAAGAAGAAGGGAAATGTATTGCAAAAAAACCTCTGTTAATGCATCAGTTAGGGTTGATGTCACAACAACAAAAGTTTGGAAGTTCGATGTTAGGGTTTCCACCCCCCCTCCCCATCCTACAGGCAACAACAGGCACTGGGGCATGCCATGGGGTCGTCGGACCTAACGCTCACTCCATTCTCCTGTACTGTAGAGTGTCAGCTTGTTTACACATGGAATGGGGTGAGAGTTGGGCCTGGCGACCCCATAGCATGCCCCAATGCCTGTTGGTGCCTGTAGGAGTGGTAACCCCAACATCGAATTTCCAAACTTATGTCGCTGTGACATCAAGGGAAAGGGAACATTGTTTAACCAGTAGTAGCACACTAAGCTGAACCTTGTTTCCAGATGTGACCTGGGAGCACAAGGAAGTTAAGTGACTTGCTCAGGGTCACACAGCATGCACCTAGGTGGCTTTGGGATTCAAACCCAGGTCTCCAGATCTGTAGCTTGGAGTCGTAACCCACTGCGTTGTACTGCCTCCTTAAAGGAGAAGGGAACATTGTTTAACCAGGGAAAGAAAAACCCTAACTGATGCATTAACTGAGTTTTTTGCTATGTATATATATATGTATGTGTGTGTGTGTGTGTGTGTGTGTGTGTGTGTATATGTGTGTGTGTATGTATATGTGTGTGTGTGTATGTATATGTGTGTGTGTGTGTGTGTGTGTGTGTGTATATATGTGTATATGTGTATATATATATATATATCTATATATATATACCGTGTGTATGTATGTATGTATGTATGTATAGAGATGGCATAGTGTGGTATACAAGGAAATAATTCACCATTCACCATTGAGGGTCGAACAAGCTGTAAAGCCATGAGCCCAAAGGCGAGTGGCCTTTATGAGCTTGTTCGACCCAGAGTATTATTTCACTAGTATGCAGAACTTTGACATCTTTTATTTTATCTAATACAATAGGTGGGACACTTTTTGCTGTGTCCCATGTTTTGTCATAGTGGGGGGAGTAGGTTAGCTGTTACACATGTTATTAAGGATCATGTTTTATGTGTTAGTGGGGTTGTTTGTAATGTGTTGGACAGTAATGTGTTATTAAGGTATTAATAACACATTAGTATAGTGGTGTTATATTTTAACCATTTCTGCTCATTTTGGTTGTGAAGTGACTGTTTTATCCCTAGATTGAAGTTCCCTTGAACTGGTCTTTGTAGTAGTTCTTCAGACCCTCATCACTGTGGTATTGTGGAGAAATGGGTGGGATGAATGGGGTGGGAGAGAGCACTCTGTTAATTGACAATGGATAGACTCTAGTTCATGAGAACCCTGCTATCTGGAGAACAGTGCTGTTGAAGTCATTCGTAAGACAATAGGAGCAGAGCGTGTTTTTTTTTTTTTGGGGGACAAACAACCAGAAAAGGTGATTTAATCCTAAGGGCAAATGGGTGGGGTAGGACCTTTTTCATCGTCTTTTTCTTGGTTCTTTATTATCTGAGGGTGTCTTTTTGTGTGTCAGGTTTGGTTCCAGAACCGGAGAGCGAAATGGCGAAAAGTTGAAAAAAACATACTGAAACCGAGTAAGAAGTACTCCTGCACCACCACAACAGCCATGGCATCCAAGCCTCAAGAGCAAGCCCGGCTGCATGCTGTTTCAGTCAGGTAGGGGGAAATATGTCAAAGTCACTCAGCCTATTGGTCCCACGATTGCAAAAGGTACATAAACGAAAGAGGAAAAAAAAGAAAATGCTGATGTGACTGAAATATGGAACAATGTATATGCAGTCATACTCAGCCAGACTGGTTCCATCAATGGGTTGAAAATGAGATGCTTAGATTCTGTTGGCAGATAAGGACCACCGGGTCCACCAAGACTGCCCGTAAAATCCCCGCTAATAGTGCTACCCAACCCACTACTGGGTGGCCACCGCCCACCCACCCCCCTATTATCAAAGATACCTATGTGCCTATCCCATGCATACTCAAAGACTGTAACTGTATTTGCCCCCATAACCTCCACTGGTAGGCTGTTCCAGTCGTCCACCACCCTTTCTATGAAGAAGAACCTCTTCACGTTACCCCTGATCCTACCCACACCCCCCTTCAGCTTCATTTTGTGACCCCTAGTCTTGGAACATCCTTTACTCTGGAATAAGTGGGGATGCAGAAGCTTCAACAGGTAGTCGGGTCCCAACCCATGTAGGGTCTTGTAAGTCAGAAAACAGCATATGGGCCTTGAGAAAGTAGCTCAATGCTGTCCTCTCAACCCTGAGATGGATACACAAACCTTGTTGTGTGTTGTCACCTTTATTTTAGTTTTTACAGGTATGGGTTCTAATATATGTATACATAAAGACAATTTTATAATCTTCTCACTGCATTTTATTTGATAATAGAAAAAACAAAAATTACACAATACTTTAAATGATTGCACTGACTCGATTGTACATAACTTATTGGAGATAATTCTGCTATCAAGTGCTTGGCCAAGATCCAGGGCAGGATGTGATCAAGCTGGTTGAGACTCCTCCTGGACAAGACTGTGGTACTGGTGATCGATCTGGGTCATGGGGGGGGAGAGAGAGAGAGAGAGAGAGATTGCTGCCAAGAGGGGAACTAGGTTTTGATTCAGTTCCTCTAGGCTTTTGGCTTCCACTAATGTAAGAAATCTGGAGCTAATTCTGGATGAGGGGCTGACACTTGAGGCTCGGGTGTCGCCAGTAGTCTGGAGTGGCTTTCACCATCTTAGGAATATCAGCTGGATTAGATCACTCTCCACCCCCCCCCCTGCCCAAAAGATTTGGTGACTCTAGTGCATGCATTTGTGACGTCTCAGCTCAATTACGGGAATACTCTGTACCTCAGTGTCAGTGGAGATACGCTATGGCGCCTGCACCTAGTGAGGAGTGCAGTTGACAGGCCTTCTTAGGACGTACCATGTGTCCCCGGTGCTTATTGATCGGCACTGGATGCCAGTAAAGTGGTGCATCTCCTGTCTGTTTGCTGACTTACAAGGGACCTGGCTACCTGTTGAAGCACCTTCATTCCCACTCATCCTCTCACCCTCTCCGCTCCACAGCAGTGGGCCTCTTGTCAGCGCCAAGGGCCAGGCTGAAAACCTTGGGAGACCAGGCCTTCAAGATGGCTGGCCCGGTTTTCTGGAATTCACTCCCGAGGGCCCTTGGAGAGACCCTCTCAGTGGAGGCCTTTAAGAAGGGTCTGAAAATGCATTTTGTTCAAACCGGCATTTGATGAATGCTGAAACTGTAAATTACTACCTATCTGATCCCAGCAAACTGTATGAATATTTGCTTTATTTATTATATATTTATTATACCATGGCAAGAATAAATCCTGGACTCTGGTTGGTCAGCTGAGACCTTAACGCGTGACATTATCCAGCACAACATCACGGATCAAGTCCCAACACACACATGACTGCATCAAATGTTTAAAAATAAATAAATCACTCCACCGGCCATGTCCATGTTGCACATACTTGGAATGGCCACAATGGCTTTTGCTAGTACTTGATAATGTTTTGTAAACGTAACCCCCTCCCTGACAGTGTCTGAAATCCCATAACTACCAGGAATATAACTAACATGTACAACCTGACACATAAGCACAATAATTTGGGCACTTTCACATTATTTAGAGACTCACCACAATGAGCCCCTGCTCGCTCGCTTCTGTGTGTGTGTGTGTGTGTGTGTGTGTGTGTGTGTGTGTGTGTCCTACCACCAGAGGATCCTCATGTTGAATATATACCCCAAAAAATGTTTTGCTGAGAAATAATAATTTCCTTCGTACAATTCTGTAAACCAGGTCCCAAGGACTTCCAGGTCATAAGTTCCGTTCCTGCACTCATTGACATGATGACAAGATGCCAGTGAGAGCACGGGGGTGCGCTCCATTATACTCAATGGGCGGTGACTTTTAGATCTGTTTTTAGTAATATAATTGCCACTTGGCAATGAAACGTGGGCACTAGTCAACTAACATGACCCTTGTTAGTCGACCGGTGCCCACGTTTTATTGCCAAGTGGCCATTATATTACTAAAAACAGATCTAAAAGTCACCTCCCATTGAGTACAATGGAGTGTGCATCTTGTCATCATGTCCATGAGCGCAGGGGTGGAGCGTGGCCAGCAGAAAAAAAAAACTGGAAGTCCTTGGGTCCCAGTTTACACAATTTTATGAAGGAAATTACTTTTTCTCTGCAAAACATTTTTCGAGGATATATTCAACATGAGGATCCTCTGTCGGTAAGGCACCTATATATATGGTGCAAGGGCTTCTATTTATATCTTGGTGGGTCTCTTTAAATAACAGAACCAAAAGTGAAGTAAAGCCATCGCCGCAATCGGCTTCAGCAGCCCCACTCAACCCCGGCCTGAGCAGAGTGAGAGTGTGTGCTTTTGAAATGCACATTGCACTCCATTTGCTTTGTTACTGCCAATTTTTTTCTTTTCTTTCTGCTGGTACAGTACGAACAGGTGCCGACTATACCGGGAGAACCAGAGCCTGAACCACCACCGTACTGCTGCAGGCCACAATAATGAGATTGGGGGTAGAGGTGGCAGTTGAGAGACTGGAGTAAAAATTTGAGTTTTGGGGGGGAGACAGCAGTTCAAACATGCAGCTTCCATCCAGACAGCATAAAACAAAGAAAGATTCACAAATAGAGACTGAAACCTAAAGATGGTGGTGGTGTGGGGTTGAGGGGCAGAGGTGACAATACAGAGAGCCCCTTACATTACAGAGAGAGTGGTTGGATGGGCAGGTCCACCAACACAGTAGTTCCACATACTGGCCAAAACAAGAAACTAGCACGATTTCTTTTTCCATGTGTACCTACCTATAGAAAAGAAAAATGACAAAAAATCTAGTTTGAAAGGTACTGTTCAATGTTTTTATGTCTTCCTCAAACAAGTGAATGTACACCCAAAGTAATGTACTTCAAGGTGTGTATTGTGGTGGGATACTGTCACTTCTTGGGTCTTTGACACACTGTACCTGTGGCTTCCTGCCAACCACCCGAGGCGTGACATTATCCCAGCACAAGACAAACCCTATTGTGCATTATTGCTTAATTTTATGACGTAATTTGTTCCTGTACTTCACTGTTAGGCACCCTGAGTCTCCAGGAAAGGGCGCCTATATAAATAAAATCTATTGCTAAATGAAATTCTTCAGCAAAAACAGGACAGAATGGCAGTGGGGTCCAAATGGACTGAACAGAAACATGAAAGTAACTAAAGAGCTAGTGGATTGGATTGACTCATTTACGTTTAAATTTTTTGCTTTAAACAAGTTGTTGGTTTTGTGTAATGGGATTTACTCACCTGGTAAAGGTGATTATCTGAGTACCCTTTATAGTACTCTGCAGTCAACACCAGTGGGTATTCCTCGTCCATCCTATAGGTTGATGCACGATCCAATCAAATAAAAGGTGGGCGAGGACATCCCTTTACCCTCATCAGAATATCTCCAGTTCAATTTGTGCATCAAGATAGGCTGGTCACGTCCACACTGTTCCCAACAGCATTAGTCAAAACAACTGTACAGGTACTGTAAGAAAAAATCTATTCTACCTTATTTATTTTCTATATTTAAAAAACAGCATGGAAGATAGCAAGATTAGCACTAACTGCACACAATGCTAGAAAAATGTCTATCATTTTGTTGGGAATTGTATAAGTAGAGCAGTATAGAAGCAGTAGTCATTTCCTATGGCATTAGCAAGAGATCTGGCCCCCTCTAGTAGCGAGCCAGATCAGTTCCAAGTATGATTATTCATATGCATTGGTCATGCAGTTTTCAGGCATGACTGGGGTCCCTCAGGTAGCGACCCCAGTGTACATGTTGCAAGCCAACTCTCTCCTTTGCTCTGGCGACTGCACAGAACCTTAATAGTCCTCCCTAGGCAGGAATCCCCTCCTGCAGCTTTTTCAGCCCCCCTCAAAATCCACACAAACAAAACGAGGCTCCTGCAGCAGTAGCCTCCCACTCGTACTGCCCTACAATCACAGGGCTCAACTTCAAGATTTTTTTGCCCCTCCACTTCAGTGCAGCTAACTGGTGCAATCAATAATCAAACAAGAGGGCTACTCGGTTTGCCACATACTTCACCTCCGCGTTTCATTCTGAGGAGATGCAGGCTGGTCTCTCTCCCCCCTCTGCAGACCTCCTGCCTTACTTCAGCTCCCCCCGCTTTCTCTGCATTTTGGGCATTGTCCCTGGTTCCCCACGGCCATTTTGCTATTCCTCTGCAGTTTGAGCATTGTCCCAGGTCTCTCTGACTATCCTGGAATCCTTTGTTCTCGGAGGGACCATAAAATAATTCCCTTCCCCCCAGACAACTCTCGATCTCGCGTCTCTCGCTATGCTAAGACAAGCCCTATGAGGCTTTGCAAATCCCGCTCCAAATCCTGCGGGATGCTCGTCGGCCATTTTAAAACATACAGCTATCCCAAACATTGAGAGATCCCGCGAGATCTCACGGTCGCCATCTTGCCTGGATCTGCTATACTGTGTTCCTTTATCAGACCCATCATGGTTTCATTCTCAAAACAAGAGCTGCAGCTGGTACTCCCCCACCCCAGCCTGGGTCTGTCAATCATTCACCCACAGTCAGAAGTCAGACTTCTGGATAATTCCGGATTACTTCCCTGTGGTGCAGAGGACAAGCATATAGGGTACAGGCATGCAAGAGTTGTGGGTTCAAGGCTAGCTTCTGGAAAATTTTTAAATTAAAACAGCAGCTTTGCCTCTCGCACAGAGAACTTTTTTTAATATGTGGCCTGCCACATTAGGAGGTCCATTCCTAATGCAGTTTGTTCTTAACTCCACCTGATACCACCACATCATGAGGAAATGCAGGGAATGAGGAGTGCCCTTCACACCCTTGGAGGAGGACGACCAACAATGTGCAGTTTGTCTTCTCGGTATAAATAGGGGTGCAGCACAGATGGAAGATGAGGACTCCTTCGCGGAATCACCCCCCAACCCCCACTGCTCTTATTGCATTGGATGCTAACCAGGCTCAATTGCTGTTCCAGCTACTGGAATGCAAGAAAGCAGGCGTCCCCATTGCCACAGTACCACAGAAAACCCCCGACCGAGGACCCACAAAGAAACGTCCTAGGCTGGATACGGACAGCATCTCGTCAGATACCTCCACCGAACCAGACGAGGGCACTTCAGACAAATCAACCCGAATGTGCCACAGAGAAAACATCGACGAGCTAATCACAATGGTACAGGCAGCATTAAAAATATCACAACAGCCCACGCAACCATCCACGTCAGAAGACCCTCTTCTCTCCATTGGTGAGCCAGAGGAGAAGATTCACTTTCCATCCTGCCAGGCTCTTGACTCACTTCTTGCTAAAGAATATGAGGCACCTGATCTGACCAGAATGTCGGAAAAGAGCATGGTCAACAGGTGGTATCCCATCAGCAGGGAAAAGACTAATCACTGGGGCAAACCCCTAAGGTAGACCAGCCAGTCTCGCAACTGTCCAAACGCACTACAATCTCACTTGAAAGTATGGCAGCCCTCAAGGATCCGATGGACAAAAATGTAGAGGAGCACCTCTGGAAAATTCATGAGATGGCTGGCATGGCACGCTCGGTGGATACCGCCGTGTGGTTCACCTGCAGGGCCCTACGTAGATGGCTAGACATTCTCACTGAAAATATTCCTGAGGACTTCCTCCAAGTGGACGCAGCAGAATGTGCCACTCAAGCTGTGAAATACATCATGGACGCTTCTTCCGACATCTTAAGGTTTGGGGTGTGAACCACAGTCCTGGCCAACAGAGCCAGAAGAGCACTGTGGCTAAAACTGTGGCAGGCGGACAATGAGTCCAAAACCACCCTCCTTAAACTACTCTTCAAAGAGAGTACCCTCTTCAGAGAAGGACTAACCCCATACCTCAGACAAAGAGGGGGAACACAGACAAAGGGAGAAAAGGACGTCTATCTCCCCACAGACAGAACTTTTTATCCCAAAAGTAAGTTCTTCAAATGCAAGCCTCAATCATACCAGCCTCAGAACACAAAGCAATGGTCCCAAAGACCACGCTTCCAGCACAAGTCATACGACAACAAACCTAGGGGCAATACAGGAACCCAGTACCCCAATGGAGGGCGCAAACCAAATTTCAAATCTCAAGGTAACAAAAAATGAAGGTGAGATGGGCCCACACAAACTTACCACTGGCAGGGAGGCTGAGATGGTTTGCACACCAGTGGGCCCACACAACATCAGACAAATGGGTGCTGGAAGTGGTTACCAAGGGCTATGCGATCGAATTCAACAGCAAACCAATAAGACCTTTTCTATCACCCACGCCAAGAGACCCACTCAAGGTGCAAGCGTTAAAGAATGCAATACAGGAATTACTCAGCACTGGGGCTATCACGCAAGTCCCCACAGAGGTGCAGGACACAGGGGTCTACTCCTTGTTCTTTGTCATCCCACAGAAGATTGGGGAATGCGACCCGTACTAGACCTCAAATATCTGAACCAGACAGTGACTTACTAGAAATTCAAAATGGAGTCCCTCTGCTCCGCTCTGGCATCCATTCAGCCAGTGGACTACTTGACGTCAATAGAGCTCAAGAATGCGTACCTCCACATTCCCATCCGAACCTCACACCACCATTACCTTCAATTCAACTTCCAAGGGCTACACTTCCAATACACGTGCCTACCATTCGGTCTGGCGTGTCCCCCCCCCGGGTCTTCACCAAGATCCTTGTAGTCCTCGTAGCACATCTCAGGAAACAAGGGGTCCACGTAATCCCTTACCTGGATGACTGGCTCATAAGGGCAAGAACAGCGGAGCAAGCGCTAAAAAGCACACAGCTGGCAACCAACTGCCTACAGCAACACGGGTGGATAATAAACAAGGACAAGAGCCAGTTAACTCCCACACAGTCCATCACCCACTTGGGCACAGTAATACAGACAAGGGACAACAAGGTAATCCCAACACCAGAAAAAGTCCACAACATCAGATCACTAGTATCGGGCCTAATCAGCAGGCCAAACAGACCTGTATGGGACTACCTCCAGGTACTGAGAGTCATGGCAGCACCGATCGACATGGTGTTGTGGTCCAGAGTACACATGAGAAGACTTCAAAGGTTTCTGTTATACTCATGGGACCAGACAACCCAGAACTTCAAATTCAGAGTCACACCTCCGCCCCTGGATTACAATGGTGGACCCTCAGACCTCACTTACTGCAAGAAATAACACTGACACAAGTAGCACCACAAGTAATCACCACAGATGCCAGCCCATCTGGTTGGGGGGCAACATACAACAACCATGTAACACAAGGACTGTGGACTCAGGATGAATCCTGTTTGCCTATCAATATCCTAGAAATGAGAGCTGTGCACCTGGCCCTACTCTTTCTCGCACCCTTAATCACCAGCAGACCAGTACTAATAAGGTGCGACAATCAAGTGACAGTAACATATATAAACAAGCAAGGGGGAATACGCAACAAAGCGATGATAAAGAAGTCACTGCAGCTCTTCCGCTGGGCAGAATGAAACCTACCATCACTAAACGCAATATATCTAGCAGGAGAGGACAACATGAAGGCGGACTGGTTAAGCAGCGTCACTGTCAACCAGTCGGAATGGAGACTTCACAGATCCATTTTTCAGAGAATACTGTCCAAATGAGGACCATTGCAAGTCACCCTAATGGCATCATGGACGAACACGCAACTAACCTACTGCCACTCCAGATTTTCAGACCCCCAAGCTCAGGAGATTGATATGCTCTCAGCCCCTTGGAACTTAACATGAATCTACATATTTCCACCACTGCTAATGATACCCAAGGTGCTACACAAGATTCTATGCATGGCAGCGTCGGTGGTCTTGGTGGCCCACAACTGGCTGAGAAGACCTTGGTACTCACTCATCCAAGACATGTCAGTGGGTGCAAGTTGTAAAATAAGAGTGCTGATTTTTTTATTTTGTGACGTTCACGTTGATTGGGTACTCACAAGAGTGGAAACGCCATTCTCAAAAGTGCAGACTGGGAGGACTTCCAGTGACATCGTCAGCTTGATGGCAGCTTAATTCTCCGCTTAGCCCAGCCCATGTTGAAATCTAAAGGCATTCACTGTGAAACCAGCATGCAATCGCCTGCAAAATCTACTAGGTCAAAGGCGATCCTCTCCAGGAGCGGCCAGACTCCAGTAAAAAAAACTGCAGCTACTCCTACAAGCCAAAAAACAGCCTTGATGTCCGATGCGGGCGATGAGGACAATGCACCGGCAACCACTTCACAAGAAGAATGCACTCAACTAGTGGCACCGATACTCCAAACTGCAAAAGCAGTCAACAAAATAGATGCTTCACTCTCAGAACTAAAAGCAGACATAAATAAGATAGAGCACAGAGCTGATCAACTGGAGTTGGGACTTACTAGTGTGATGGGAGCAAGCTGATCGCCACAACAGATTCCTCTTATTTCTTCTTGCCAGAGAGAGAGAGAGTTAACAAGCAAGCTGGACGACCTTGAGAGCAGAAGCGGGTGCCAAAATATAAGAGTATATGGGGTGCCAGAGGGTGCCGAGATGGGGCCACGGATATGATCTCCTTCCTTCAAAAGGTTCTCTGAGAATCACTGAAGCTTCCCCCTGATCTAGATGCGTCAATGGACATCGTTCACTGATGCAAAGGCCAAACAACCCCAGGGCTCGTCCAAGATCTGTAGCAGCCAAATTAACGTCCTACGTGACCAAAGAAAAGATTTTAAGGAGAAACTGTAGAATGTGACTGATCTCCTTTTGAGGACCACCGAATTACTATAGACAATGATTATACTTCACTAGTACAGGAGAACAGAAGAGTTATGTGGCCTATATTGAAGCAGCTATGAGCCAAGAATGTTAAAGCCCAAATGCTCTTCCTGGCTAGATTAAAGGTGGAAACGAGCAAGGGCGCTCAAGTCTCCGAAGACCTAATTGCAGTAACTCGATTTCTAGAAGGTATGGACATTGTGGTTCCTCATTTGACTAAAGAACGTCTCGAGAGGGAATTAATGCAGTCAGCCTGGGCTGTGGCGCGAAGGGGAGCACCGAAACAACACCAAGCTAGGCCAAAGCAACCCACCACGCTGAGGGCAGATATCTGTGCAGTGCTCAAGAGCTACAGTTCGTCAGTCCTGTTGGAAGGAATCCTCACCGGGGACAGACAGGAGATGAGGACATCCCAGGAAGAGATGGAAGTAGACACAAGGAACCCGGGGCAGTGATTGGAAAATGTAAGCCTTCACAGGACTACCTTTTTGTTTCTCCACCTCCCGTGAATCCCTGGTAACTGTTTCCAGAGGCATTCCCCGGGACAGAGGCCGCAGACCATCTCGGCCTGAACCGAGTAGCCAGGAGGGAACCAAGGGATTTGTTCTGATTTAGGAAGGGGAGAAGGGGTCTATCTGACTAGATCGACTGAAGAAGAGCCGACTCCAGCAAGTGATGGGGTCTCCTGTCAAGTAAATTGTATCCTTTAATTGTTTAATGAACATACAGAGTTTTTAATTGATCAGGACACTTTCTTGGGATTAGGGAAGGGGGAAAGGCAAAGGGGGGGAGGGAAATTATAGCAAGTCTGAAGTAAAGGATGCTAAATTGAAGGGAATCAGTGTTTCACTATATATAAAAAGGGCTAATGTCTGTGTGGTGTGGCTCTGCCTCTTCCTAATAGGACAGTGCCCCATGGATCTTGTTGCATGGGGGGGCCATCTGGATATGGCGCAGATGCAGTCGGGGGGTAAGTAAGATCCCAGTGGGGCTTGGGTCTGGGACTGGGGAAGGGGGAGGGGGAGCGGCATGGGCACCAGAGAACACTGTTGGATAACTGTAAAACTATTGGGCTTATGAAGAGGGCATTTGGTATGGTGTGGTGTGGCTGTTCCCCTTTTTGGACTGGGTCCGCTATCCCAGTGTTGCTGATGCGCGGAGAGGTCCTCTGGTTCTTCCAGGCTCTCACTAGAGACACAATGAATTAGACCTAAACCGGCGACTGGGGGGAGGGGTGTGTCAAATTTGGACCTAGCAAAGATCTGACTGAAAAGATAGGAAAGCGAAGAAGGCAGGAGCTGAGTTTGGGGTCGGGGCGGAGCTGCACGGACAATGAAGAACACTAGAAGGAAGCACTCAAACCATGTTGCAGGTGACCGCCTTTGCTCTCTCCATGGGGGAGGGTGAAGGGGGAGGGGGTGGAGCAGAAGTCTGTAAAGGGATCTTGTCTCAAGCTACTGGAGGAACTAAAAATCTTCTCTCCGAGCGTAACAGTTGTATGTTGACAGAGACATGGCTATATCGGATGGGAGGGGGACGTAGGCTGGCTGAGAGGGGGTGGGGTTCATTGGTTACTGGGGCTCATGTGACTTGACAACCTCAAAAGATACTAGAGGTGGATGCCCTCGACTATGAAGGGGGCCGGGGGGGACTAGGCCCTCTGGGGAGGGGGTGGTCCCCACCTCAAAGAAACGTTTTTTTTTAAAAGGGCAGGCGAATGGAGGTAAACACTCAACTAAAGACTAGACAGATGAAAAGCCTATCAGTGGTCTTGCTGCTGACATTGGTCATGGCTGGAGGGCACAGGAACATACCTAATTTATTTTATTTATTTATTTAATTTATTTTAGTCTTTGGTAACCACGTAAGGCCCACTAGGCACAAGTGCCTGTTTTCAGGAGCGATCTGGGAGCAGTGGGCGGTTAAGTGACTTGCTCAGAGTTACACAGTATGTAAGTGGAGGTTGTGAGAATCAAACTCCAGTCTGGTCTGGTGGATGTATCAAGCTTGTTCACTCCTTGTTCCTCTAACCTCTAGGCTATACTGCCCCCATGAACAGGCAAATCCAACATAGTGGATTAAGTGCCTTAAAAAGGGCACAGCCCAACTCATTTATGAAATGGGTTGACCTAGGAAGCACTAATGTTTGTGCGCTGGCTACCCCCTGGCACAGGAGACAGAACATCAGAGAACCTGTGGACAGGGGGATAGCTCCGAGCATGCAACCAGGGACTGGACTCGCTCTCTGGACCCGGAGGGGTCCAGGAAGGGAACAGACCCCAATACTACATCACCAACAATTTATGATGTTTCTATATTCTTGATACTTGGTAGAATGTAGAATTATTTTTATGCCCCCCCCCCCCAATATTGTGGGGAGAGTTTGATAAAGTTGGCACAGTTAAATCAGTTTTGGTCCCAGGTTAGGGGCCAGAGTAATTTTTTTTTTTTTTTTTTTTTTTCAATTTTATTATGGGATGCACAGGATCTATATTAAAAGTGTAATAAATAGTATATACACAAAACAAGGGGTAATCGATTATAATAGTTTGGAGCCTCACATAGTCTTATCTGATATAATGGGTGATTTGGGGAGGGGTGGGGGACAAGAACTTTGCAAGAAGATGGATAGACAAGAAAGAAGACTAAACCCAACTGATAATGGCTCAAATAAACACTAAAATACTGACTTATAATATAAATGGGATTAACCACCCTGTCAGGTAAAAACAACTTCACAAGTTTGTGAAAGATCAAAGGTGTGATATTAACTTTATTCAAGAGACCCACTTAAGTCCCATAGAGGCCCAGAAACAAAAAAATAAAGGATACCCTACGCTATACCATGCCTCCTTGGAGAAAGGTAGAAAGAGGGGAGTTGCAATTCTGATTTCAGACTCTGGACTCTGTGCCCTTTTGAAGAAACTGAGTTGGTGGCGGACAAAGGGGCCAGATACATTCTGGCAATAGGGAAGATACAGGACGTACAAGTAACTTTAATTAATGTTTATGCCCTGCCGGGCTCCCCCATGGGCTTTTATGCTGATTTGATCAAGATTATTGCAGAGAAAGCAAGGGGCATTGTTATAGCAGAGTGACTGGAATGTTATCTTGAATAGGAAGTTAGGTTTGACCTCAGGATCCCCCCACCAGACAGTAGGATAGTGAAGATGCTCCTCAGCTCTTAGGGGATATAGGAATGGCTGATATTTGGAGGGAGAATACCCTCTAGCGAAAGATTATACATTCTATTCTACCAGACATCAAATGTATTCAAGACTGGACTTTGTTCCTCATTCTCACCGAAGAGCTTCACCTGTTCTGGTCGATGTGGGTGGGTACGGCCACGCTGTCTGACCATCCACCCATTCTGCTTGAGGTGGAACTGGAGCTTCCCAGAAAACCAACCCAGTGGAGACTAACTACTAGTCTGCTATGAGATAAGGAGGTTAAAGAAGAGGTAAGGCGGGTAATTAAACCATAGAACTAAATGATAATCCAGGGATAACGGCACAAATACTTTGGGACACGATAAAAACAGTGGTAAGGGGAAAAATGATATCTATAGCTACGCATAAAAAAAAAAAAAAAGGAAATAATTGGACTCTTTGCACAAACAACTTGGGGAACAGGAAGGTCAGCAAAAACAAAAATAGTCTAAGGAAATGGATACTGAGATTAAAACCATCAAATTTAAAATTCAGAAAATGAAATGAAACAGAGAAGGCCCTCCAATACCTTAAGCAATCTTACTATGAGGGAGGACCCAGAGCGACTAGGTTGTTAGCGTTCTGACTCAAAGGGCCACCCGAGCCAATATTACCACCATTCGCCACCCCACCTCGGGCCAGATCTCTCATAGATGGGAAAGAATAGCAGAATCGTTTGTCTCTTGTTATAAAACACTATACTGCCCACAGAAGGACATGTACACAGAGGAAGCCAAGAGCTTCGTGGAGACACTTAAACTTCCTAAACTTAGTGAAGCCGAACAACAAGCACCCGTGGCTCTGATTTCTGGGGCGGAAATCACACTGGTGGTAAAATCCCTGCAGGTGGGCAAGTGTCCGGGCCCATACGGGTTTGGCAGCGAATTCTATAAGGCCTTCCTAGCAGAGACCTCTCTGTTGCTAAAGAATGTTTTAACCCAGTTTGGGTGGACGGTGAGGTGGTACCACCTTCCTGGAATTATACTACCATTACAGTAATACATAAAGAAGGGAAGGACCCTAAAGAGTGTAGCTTATACAGGCCCATCTCATTAATTGTTGATCACAAGATTTTTACGGTAATTATAGCAAAGAGGTTAAATCCCCTACTAACTGACCTGATACACGCTGATCACACAGGCTTCATAGAGGGTAGACAGGCTCCAGAAGGGGTCAGGAGAACTATAAATATTTTAGACATTATTAATAGACAGCAGACTCTCTCTTGTATCATGAGTCTTGACGCCAAAAAGGCGTTCTACAGGGTTACCTGGCGCTTTTTGTTTGCGGTCCTTGAGAGGATGGACTTCCCATCAGCATTTACAGAGGCAATCAAAGCCCTTTACGTGTAACCCCCTTGCAGATGGGGGTTCTTGAAAGTTCCCTCGGAGCCTGTTTAAGTGTTCTCTACCAGGCTAGTGTCCTGTTTTTAGCTGTTAAGTGAGTAACAAGGAGTGTTTTGAAGCCTCTGTTTCTGTTCCTTTAAGGACTGCCTGTTGCAGTCGTAATTAATCGAAATGGGGTGGGGCTGTGGGTTGCGTGCCCAAGTCCCACCTGGGCCGCTGAAAGGTAGCTCACTTCTGGGGTCGCTAGTGGCCCAGAAGGAGTTTTGCTGGGGGGATATAATTGTTTGTTGAAAATAACGTGGAATAATAATGATAATGTAGTTGTTCCAACCTGCCTTCCTTTGCAGTGGGGACTGTCTTGGTTGTCTTCTCCATTTTGGTCCGGAACTGCCGAATTGGACCAATCAGTACTTCGGGACTCTGGAGAGCTGCATGCCCAATAGGGGAGCTGCTCGTAGGATGGAGAAGGCATTATGGGATATAGCGCCTTTTTTCGCACCAGTGGGGGCAGAGGATCATCTGACGGACAGGCATGCCAGCCAATGGGCACGGGTAGTGCCCGAATGTTAAGAGCCCCGGGCAGAGAAGGGGTAGATGCGTAGTGCCTGAGGTGGAGGAAGGAGCTGTGTGTGCTTCTGCGCTGGCAGAGTGGTCGCTCGGGAAGTGCGTGACGGCCTGGGGGGCCGTTTTGCCGTTGGAAGTGAGTCTGAATAGCCCTACTGCGCAGGGTCAGGGAGGCTGGTGCCAGCCCAGCTACCCACCAGGCTTGACCTGTTTGGAGGATTTGAGAATTTGCTGAATCGCTCAGTTCTTGAAAAAGCTGAAACTGCTGTCGCAGGCCTTAGCCAGCTGAGAGTTCGTGTTAAGCCCTGGAGGCCGCGGCCTGGTGTGGTACCCCTCTGGATTCTACCATATAAATGTGTGAGGCGGCTGGTGAAACTCAGGCTTAGCCCTGCCCCTTGTGCAGAAACTGTACTTGCTGGAGTCATGAGTACTAAACCAGGGTAGCTCCCTGCTAAGTTATAACAGTGGTCTCAAGCATTTTATTCTATTGCTGGTTGCCTAACAAAACTTATTTCTCATCCTGATTTTTATTAGCATTGCAAAGGTACTTCTGTGTCAGGGCCCCAACCAGCTGCCATGGTGGACTAGCCATTAGGGCTTGGGTACCCAGGGACGGTAAACACTAGGTTCAGGCCTGTGCACAGAGCCCTAGGTAGATAAGTATAGTGACAAAGCGATCAACTTGATTTCTCCCCTTCCTGGTTATTTCCCCTTAAATAAATCAGATTGTTTGTTCTGCAACTACACCCTGGCTAGTTTGTGCATTTATGGTGAATTACTGCATAGTACATGTGATATAACCACTCCTTACTTTACAGGGGGTCCCCAGAGGGTGCTGCGGGATACCATCCGGAAGGCAAGTGTATGGGGGGAAAAGTACTGCCGGTACTTTGTGTGAGCCATTAGCGGGACGAAAGGGGAGTTGCAGTAACCCAGAGGGCTGTGACCAAGGCAATCCCAACAGTATTAACCCTGACCTCTGGGTGGAGGCACCCGCCAACGGACCAGGGCCCCTTACCCTGTCTCCGGGGAGGCAGGCAGGGGTAGTGGCCCTAAGGGTAGCGCCCCCTGGGGGCTACAAAGTGGAGGCACTACTGGGATTAGCGTCCCCTAGTGGCCAAGTGGGGAAACACACAAGAAATGGAAAAAGTGGAAGGGGATATGTTGGGAAAAATTAAGCTGGGACCTATTAAGACCATGGTACACAGACTGATGGGGTGGGGTGAAGCCGAAGAGCTAGACTCCCAGAAGATTGTGTTACTGTTGGATGTGCCTTTAGGAACCCCAACTGCTGACATAATTTCTGCAGCAGAGCGAGTAAAATGTTTGGGCAAAGTGGAGGTAAAAGGGCGTATGGCTGATTTGCTTGACCAGACGTTGCAGGTGTTACTTCTGTGCAGTGTGGCCATTGACCCCGAGAAGGTACCTCCTGTGATTTATCCGGAGGGTGCTTCACGGGGTGGAGATTAATCCATATTCGAAGTGGGTCAGTCACTCCTGGGGGGTCTCCTCAAATGAATAGTTTTAAAGACAAACTGCTTAAATTGTTGGCCGTGGAGGGGAGAACTGCTATAAGCCTTAGATTTATCCAGTGATGCTACCCCTCAGGGCTCCCCTGGCACCTCCCCTTGCCCGCCCAAGAGTTCTGTGCTGGCCTCCCTGCCCCTAGTGGTCCCACCCATACAGCTCGATTCTTACCGAAAGTTAAAACTTTCTCTGGTATGAGTGCCAGTGCCTCCAGGGGAGATGACCTGGAGGCTTGATGGACTATGCCACCCTTTAGTCCAGGAATGGCAGTGCTCTGAGGGGGAGGAAAGGAAGAGGCTGATGGAGAGTTTGCGGGGTCCTGCTTTAGAAGCCATTGGGTTCTTCCGGGCCACCAGTCCGGAAGCCACTGCTGCAGAGTATCTCTCTGCCTTGGAGGGTTTTTTTGGGAGTACAGAGACTGGTGAAGACTTATTATGGAAATTCAGGTCTGCTAAGCAGTGGAGAAATGAGAAACTGTCCGCTTTTGTCACTAGAGTGGAGCAGGCCTTGCAGAAGGCTTATAGAAAAGGGGGAATCACTGCTGCAGCCCTGAATCAGGTCCGGTTAGAACATGTTTTAAAATCTGCCAGATTTTCTAGTGTAATACTGTAAAAACTTAAGTTGCATGATCAGCGGGCCACCCCGCCTGAATATTGTCAATTAATGAGGGAAATTAGGGAGGTGGAGACTGATGACGAGGGGTGGGAGCCATGTGTGGGGGCAGTAAACCCTAATGGGACCCCTGAGTCTAACACCCCTGAAGAGGTCAGCATGTCCAGAGGGCCTGAGGGATCCCCAGATTTTTCTGGTGTTGTGGGAATGTGAGTTGTCTCTTCTGACCCCCATGTAGAGAGTGAGTTGAGGGCCGAGATCAGGAATTTACGGGAACTGGTGAGGGATTTAAAGCAATCTGCTTTGTACCCTGTTAGGTCCGGGGCCCCTGAAATCAGCCGCAATCGGACACCCGGCCCAAGGGAGTCCCCTCACCTCTCTCAGGGCCCCCCACAAATACGGGGCCCACCACTAAACAGTGGTCCCTGGGACCCCAAGTTCTGTTACCATTGCGGAGAAGATGGACATTTCCAACCTGAGTGTCAAAGGCCGGAGAATTTAAGGAAGGTTAATAGCAGACTGATTAATTTGCATCGCCGGACCCAGTCTCATCCCCCCAAGAAAAGTTTTGTGACTCGGGCCCAGGCTCAGTCGGCCTTCAATGCGGTGGCACCCGATTTGGTCTGATGTGGTTGGGCCTTCAATGGAGACCTTGGTGCGAGTGAATGGGATTCCCGCTTGGGCTGTATTAGACAGTGGCTCTCGGGTAACCATCATGTTTCAGGACTGATATCAGACACATTTACCTGAGGTGCCCCTGCAACCTTTAAATGGTCTACATGTGTGGGGGTTGAGCGACGAGGCATATCCGTATTTGGGGTATATTCGAGTTTGGTTATCATTCTCTACATCTGTGGCTGGAATGGATGAGCAGGTGGAAACCTTAGTTTTAGTTTGCCCACCCACTGGACTGTACGATGGGGTGCCCCTATTGATTGGGACGAATGCTCATATGTTTGGACAATTGGCCCAGTTGTGCTCAGAAAAACAGGCGTTCAAAGCTGGGTGAGTTCTAAAAATTCCCGCTGTGCTCCAAAATGCAGTTGCCACCCAGAGGGGGGTTGGCCAGGATCAACCAGAGGGCCCGGTGGGGGTAGTGTGGAAAAAGGATCCGGCTCCAGTGATACTTGCCTCAAATGCCCAGTGTGTCCTGCATGGAGAAGTACGATTAAGGACGGATGTAAAAAATAAATTGTTAATGTTGGATGCGCCTGGAGAGGGAAGATTGCCAGACGGACTGTTGATAAAACCCAGTATCTTGCCGGCTAGAGCTCATGCTTAGGTCAAGAGAGTGATGGTTCAAGTGCATAATATGTCCGACAAAGAGATTCAAATTAGAAGAGGGTGTACCCTGGCAAGTGTCCATTGTGCGGACACCGCAGTACTACCCAGTAGCAAGGGTCCTGAGGCCGACTACCGGGTTACCCCTGATTTGTTTGATTTCGGTGACTCTCCATTGCCAGCTGAATGGAAAAAGAGGATCAGTGAGAGGCTTGCCCAATGGGGTCAGGTGTTCTCCCTGAAAGAATGGGATGTGGGGTGTGTGCAAGGGGCCGAGCATCACATTCGGTTGCATGACGAAAGGCCTTCCAGAGAGATCCCCGGCGCTTTGGCCCCGCTGATATTGATGATGTACAGCGGCACCTGCAAGAGATGTTGGCGTCTGGTGTGATACAAGAGTCCAGGAGCCCTTATGCTTCCCCCATTGTGGTGGTAAGAAAGAAAAATGGGACAGTGTGGATGTGTGTAGACTATCACACGTTGAATCAAAGGACCATCCCCGACCAGTACACCATGCCCCGAATACAAGACGCCTTGGACTGTTGAAATGGCAGCAAGTGGTTTTCTGTGCTGGATCTCTGCAGCGGGTACTATCAGATCCCGATGGCCCCAGGGGACCGAGAGAAGACTGCATTCATCTGCCCCCTAGGTTTCTATGAGTTCATTCGGATACCTCAAGGGATTTCAGGCGCCACGGCCACCTTTCAGTGCCTGATGGAGAGAGCTGTGGGGGATATGAATTTGTTCGAGTGTCTGGTCTACTTAGATGATGTCATAGTGTTTGGATGTTCATTGGAAGAACACAAACAGCGACTATTCAAGGTCCTGGATCGGCTGGAGGAGTTCGGCCTCAAGTTGTCTATAGATAAGTGTTAATTTTTCCAAACTTCCGTAAAATATGTGGGCCACATAGTGTCTACTGAAGGCATAGAGACTGACCCTAGCAAAGTGGAGGCGTTGTCTACTTGGCCCCAACCCAGGAACTTAAAGGAGTTGCAACGATTTCTGGGGTTTTGTGTATATTATAGGCGATTTGTCAAGGACTATTCTCGAGTGATTCATCCCCTCCTCAACCTCACTCAGGGGTACCCTCCTATGCACAAAAAGTATAAAAAGGTTGTACGATCCGACGCCGAGAAGAAGTATTTTCAGCCAAATGAACTGTTTGGGGACCGCTGGACTGTTGAGTGTGAGGACGCCTTCCATGACATCATATATCAACTCACCAATGCCCCCGTGTTGGCTTATGCTGACCTGGCCAAGCCCTACGTTCTTCATACCGATGCTAGTCTTCAAGGGTTGGGGGCCGTGTTGTATCAGGAGCACTCAAATGGCCTAAGGCCTGTAGCTTTTGCCAGTAGAAGTCTGGCCCCATCAGAGAAGAATTATCCTGTGCATAAGCTAGAGTTCCTGGCTCTGAAGTGGGCCATCGTTGATCAGTTCCATGACTATTTGTATGGTGCCAAGATATTAGTAAAGACGGATAACAATCCTTTGACCTATGTGCAAACTTCAGCCAAGTTGGACGCCACTGGCCACAGGTGGCTCTCTGCCTTGGCCACCTACGATTATGCTGTTGAATATAGGGCCGGCTTAAACCATATAGATGCGGATGCCCTTTCTCGGAGGCCCATGCCCCAAGCTGACTGGATCAGGTTATCTGGGCCTGACATAAGAGCTCTGTGCCAGAAGTTTGACCAGGAAGATCAGGTGTCCCCCGACGCTGTGAACTGTATGGTGGATTGCTTGGGGCCATCTGAGAGCTGTATACCTGCTGCCTACTATCATTTTTCCACTCTGGACACTAGTTCACTATCTCGGTTCAACAATACTAGTCTTCAACGGGCTCAATCCCGAGATCCTTTGATAAAACTGGTGGTGGAAGCCCTGCAGGCTGGGCGAGATGTGTCCAAATTGCGCTCCACCGACTTAAGAGCCTCCTTGTTATATAAAGAAGGGCCCAAACTAAGGCTGATTAACCAACTACTATACCGAGAGACTGTGCATTAAGGGGACCAGATCGTCAAACAACAGCTGGTGCTGCTGGCCGAGTTAAAGGAACTGGTTTTAAGGTCATTGCACAATCAGATGGGACATCTTGGTATGGACCGAACTCTCGACTTGGTACGAGCCCGGTTTTACTGGCCAAAAATGAGTGCAGATGTGGAGCGATATGTCAAGACCTGCAGTCGTTGTTTGCAGAGGAAAGCCTTGCCCCAGAGGGCTGCTCCTATGGTTAACATTACTACTAGCGCTCCTATGGAACTAGTCTGCGTTGATTTCTTAAGCCTGGAACCCGATCTGAGAAGTATCAGTAATATATTGGTGGTTACCGATCATTTCACCCGGTACACACAGGAGTTCCCTACTAAGGATCAGAAAGCAACCACGGTGGCCAAGATACTTGTCAAAAATTGTTTTGTCCACTATGGGGCCCCCCAGTGAATCCGTTCTGACCAGGGGAAGGATTTTGAGAGCCGCTTGATTAAAAAGATGATGTCCTTGTGGGGGGTACGAAAGTCAAGGACCACCCCTTACCATCCTCAGGGAGATCCCAACCTGAAAGGTTTAATTGCACCCTGCTTGACTTGTTGGGCACATTGCAACCCAAAGATAAACCGAGATGGAGCCGGCAGATCAGTACCCTGGTTCATGCCTATAACTGTACCAAGAGTGATGCTACAGGATTTTCTCCGTACCGACTGATGTTTGGGAGAGAGGCTAGGTTGCCCGTGGATGTGTGTTTTGGAGTTTCCCCTGATGGGGTGCAAGCAGAAAATCATCTACAATATGTACAGAAATTGAAGGCCCAGTTAAACCACGCTTATCAGTTGGCCCAGACCATGGCGGCTGAAAGAAACTTGGCCAATAAGAAGAGGTATGACAAGAAAGTGAAGACATTGGAGTTAAGAGAAGGGGACAGAGTGTTGCTGCGGAACCTGGGGCTGCATGAAAAACACAAGATTGCTGACCGATGGCATCACCTCCCTCACATCGTTGTGGGACAACTGGCTGATTTACTTGTGTATAAAATGCGACCTGAAAATGATTCCAAAAATGTGAAGACTATCCATCGAAATCACCTGCTGCCAATCGGACAAATCCTGATTGAAGCTGAACCTTCAACTGCTGCCCCCTCCCAACCGGTGACTAGATCTGCTGCCAAGCCAAGAACTAAAGCTGTAGATCCTTCAGTAAGCCCACCCAGAGAGCCTTGTCCAAGCCCGGGGGAAGGCGATGAACAACATTCGGTGTCACAAGACAATGAAGATGATATTGAATACTATCCTTCTTATGAACTGAGCCAGTTGTTTTGGGGCAATCCCCTTGTAAATTCTGGAAGCGAGACTGACCCATCTGGACTGTTCGAGCCCCATATTTTAACTCCGGAGCCGATACCTCCAGAAGATGAGCTGGGTGGCAAAACCGCCCAAGGGGTGGGGTCCTTCAGCCTGGCTGAACTGTCTGGCCTGGCTGCATTATCTGACCTTTCAGACGAAGAGAGTGAGGTGGGGGGACCAGTCAGTGCTATGCCTGAACCGGAGGAATATTTTGAATGCACCGATGGTTCCTTACTAGCCGATACACAGCCCTTAGCTGAGCCCGGTGAAGTGGGTCCTGGGGTAGAGGGTCAGGCCATCAGTAATGCTATGGGTAGTAAGCCCTATTCCCCTGTGGAGGTTCCCATCCCTACTGTCCGTGGGGCTGAGTTGGAATCGGGACCTGTGTCCGAGATCTCCGAGACACCTAGGCGCTCCAGCCGAGAAGTATGGCCTGTAGTAAAATTGAGTTATGAGTCTTTAGGCCAGCCTGTGGACCTACCCCTAAACGTGGTCCATAAAGGGGTGTATTTGTCCCCAAGCTCTTTGCCTAAGTTAGCCCTGGGGGATGACTCTAGTCTGTTAATATTGACCTTCGGGTGTGGAGCCCCAGCTTCAGGTAACCCACCAGTAGTTAAAAAAGGGGGGTTCCCCCAAACCCGGAGCTGTGAGCAGGAAATATTGACATGATTGGGAGAAAGAGGAACAAAGGGTTGTGTGTGTACACCAGTGTATGACCCCTACTACACTGCAAATATTCATGTGTGTAATGTAAAGTGTGATGTACTGTCATTTAGGCTGTGTGCCTTCAGGTAAACTAAGGGTAATTACTTGGCGCGGACACCAAGTTTTTCTAGGCCAGGAAGGGTGTAACCCCCTTGCAGATGGGGGTTCTTGAAAGCTCCCCCGGAGCCTGTTTAAGTGCTCTCTACCAGGCTAGTGTCCTGTTTTTAGCTGTTAAGTGAGTAACAAGGAATGTTTTGAAGCCTCTGTTTCTGTTCCTTTAAGGACTGCCTGTTGCAGTCATAATTAATTGAAATGGGGGGGGGCTGTGGGTTGCATGCCCGAGTCCCGCCGAGGCTGCTGAAAGGTAGCTCGCTTCTGGGGTCGCTAGTGGCCCAGAGGGAGTTTTGCTGAGGGGATATGATTGTTTGTTGAAAATAACGTGGAATAATAATAATAATGTAGTTGTTCTAACCTGCCTTCCTTTGCAGTGGGGACTGTCTCGGTTGTCTTCTCCATTTTGGTCCGGAACTGCCGAATTGGACCAATCAGTACTTCGGGACTCTGGAGAGCTGCATGACCAATAGGGGAGCTGCTCGTAGGATGGAGAAGGCATTATGGGATATAGCGCCTTTTATCGCACCAGTGGGGGCAGAGGATCGTCTGACGGACAGGCATGCCAGCCAATGGGCACGGGTAGTGCCTGAATGTTAAGGAGAGCCCCAGGCAGAGAAGGGGTAGATGCGTAGTGCCTGAGGTGGAGGAAGGAGTTGTGTGTGCTTCTGCGCTGGCAGAGTGGTCGCACGGGAAGCGCGTGACGGCCTGGGGGGCCGTTTTGCCGTTGGAAGCGAGTCTGAATAGCCCTACTGCATGTGGTCAGAGGAGGCTGGTGCCAGCCCAGCTACCCACCAGGCTTGACCTGTTTGGAGGATTTGAGAATTTGCTGAATCGCGCTCAGTCCTTGGAAAAACTGAAACTGCTGTCGTGGCACCTTAGCCAGCTGAGAGTTCGTGTTAAGCCCTGGGGGCTGCAGCCTGGTGTGGTACCCCTCTGGATTCTGCCATATAAATGTGTGAGGTGGCTGGTGAAACTCAGGCTTAGCCCTGCCCCTTGTGCAGAAACTGTACTTGCTGGAGTCGTGAGTACTAAACCAGGGTAGCTCCCTGCTAAGTTATAACAGTGGTGTCAAGCATTTTATTCTATTGCTGGTTGCCTAGCAAAACTTCCTTCTCATCCTGATTTTTATTAGCATTGCAAAGGTACTTCTGTGTCAGGGCCCCAACCAGCTGCCACGGTGGATTAGCCATTAGGGCTTGGGTACCCAGGGACAGTAAACACTAGGTTCAGGCATGTGCACAGAGCCCTAAGTAGATAAGTATAGTGACAAAGCGATCAACTTGATTTCTCCCCTTCCTGGTTATTTCCCCTTGAATAAATCAGATTGTTTGTTCTGCAACTACACCCTGGCTAGTTTGTGCATTTATGGTGAATTACTGCATAGTACATGTGATATAACCACTCCTTACTTTACAGTGGGTCCCCGGAGGGTGCTGCAGGTTACCAGCCGGAAGGCAAGTGTACGGGGGGGAAAAGTACTGCCGGTACTTTGTGTGAGCCATTAGCGGGACGAAAGGGGGGTTGCAGTAACCCAGAGGGCTGTGACCAAGGCAATCCCAACAGTATTAACCCTGACCTCTGGGTGGAGGCACCCGCCAACGGACCAGGGCCCCTTACCCTGTCTCTGGGGAGGCAGGCAGAGGTAGTAGCCCTAAGGGTAGCGCCCCCGGGGGCTACATACGCATCCCCTCAGGCCTATGTAAGGGTGAATGGGGGTATATCTCAGAGGTTTGGTTTGGGCAGGGGCACCTGCTAGGGATGCCCACTCTCACCACTGCTCTTTGCGGTATACATAGAGCCCCTGGCTCAAGCAATTAGAGAAGACCGTAGGATCTCTGGAGTCAGGATAGGAGACATGGAGCATAAGGTGTCACTTTATGTGGTCAATGTCCTTCTGTATCTGTAGACCCAGAGATGTCATTGCCCAGACTGTGGAACCTCCTCGATAGGTTTGGATTTTAATTGGGGTATGGTCTAAATAAACAAACAAACAAACAAAAAAAATATTAAAATCATTTTACAACCTCTCCCCTCAGATCCAACAGTTGGTCCCCCTGAACTGGAACAGCCAAAAGCTAAAATATTTAGGCACTATAATCTCTAAAACTATAGCGGTGCTGTTTTCTTATAACTTTGATCCCTTGGTAAATCAAATCAGGCAAGACATGAAAGGCTGGGGCCTCCTTAACCTTCCTTTATATGACAGGATACAATCAGTAACTATGAATGTGCTGCCCAGATTTCTTCACCTCTTCCACTGAAAATACATCATAATAGACTATAGCTCTGGCAGAATAATATAATGAAATTTGTCTGGGCAGATGAAAGACCCAGAATCAGGAGGGTGCCCATGCTCATTAATAAAAAACATGGAGGTAGGGCAGTACCAAACTTAAAAGATTACTACCTAGCAGCCCTCTTAAGGAATGCACTGTTGTGGTCAACAGAGAAATACACAGCTCACTGGAAGAGAATAGATATAGTAAGTACTGAAGGGGCTCCATTGGGAGCAAAAGTAACAAATTCAGAACTTAAACAAAATGATAGCAACATAACATTGATCAGTTAAAAACACACTGGGCACAATTCGAAGACTTTGGGCAAAGTACAGACTCGCCAAGGAACTATGGCCATTGAGATGGTTTGCTTGGGACCCAGAGTTCAACTGGCTCAAAAGGATCTCACCTTCAGAAAGTGGGAGAAACTAGGACTATATACGTTAAAGCAGTTTGTGGAGAGGGACACTATAATAACATTTGGTCAACTTGCAGGGAAATTTCAACTTCGACAAACAGACCACTGTAGATTCTTATAGCTCAGATCCCACATCCATAGGCTGTAGGCCCAGACAGAACAAGATCAGCACTCCGAGGGCTTACTAGAAGTCATATAAAGTATTTTAACCCTTCAGAGAAGTAGGGAACATATCTCGGCCATCTATGGGACCCTCAGGGAAAAGGGGGCCCAACACTCTAATCCTCTTAAGGGGAGGTGGGAGAGCGAACTCAGAGAAGAAATTACAGACAAAGAATGGGAAACATTTTCACACAAGCAAGTAAGATTACATGCTCCCCACGATGGAGGGAGTTCGAGTGGAAGGTGAGAACCCGTTTCTTCATCACCCCAGTTATAAAAAATAAATGGGGTGGAAAGCATCCAGCAACATGCTGGTGAGACTGTCAGGAACCAAGAGTGACTCATCTCAATGTGTTCTGGAACTGCTCACACCTGACCCAATATTGGCACCAAATTAAACAAGCAATTGAGGGTATATTATCAGTCTCAGAAGAGGTGGGACCTAAACATTTGAATACTGGGTTTGCCTCCCAGAGCCTGAGGGATGAAGGATAAAGACAAAATCTACATATGAAATGTCCTGGTGGTGGCAGCGGCGCACAAGGCCATCAGTAGGAGGTGGCTGGACCCCAAGCCTCCCACTATACAACACTGGATAAATATAATCCAGGACATACAGCAGATGGAGAAGCTCACTCATAAAATAGCCTCTCGCATACAAGCTTTCACCTGCAGGTGGGCCCAGAGGGTGATCTGGCGGGATAACTACAAAGAAGCATAAAAAGTGTTGGCCTGGTGGCACTGAGGGTTGAGGCGCTGGATGACACACCTCGCGTCACGCTGGTGACCCGAGTTTGGGAGCGAGCCCAGGAGCCCGGGGGTCGGCAGGGCCGGGTAGAGGATTGAGCACCCTTAGGGCTGCTTTCCTCCCCTGGGGGTAGGGTGAGGGATAGCCTGGTGCACCAGCGGCTCCAGGTGGAGATTGGAAGCGCTGAAGTGCATTGGGCTACACACAGCTTCACGTGGCTGACGCAGGCAGGGTTGCCATGCACCATTGTGTCAGGGGTGCCCACGCAAGGGGGGGGGGAGTTCCACAGAACAAAGGAAAACACTGGCACTGTGGATCGGGCAACAGCACCTGTCCCCCATGCCCTAACTGGGTTCCCCCTCGACTGGCCTTTCAGTTTCCCCACGGGCCGTCATCCGCAGCTGGAGACTGCCTTAGAAGAGCGCCCAAGAGGAGGGGCGACCACCCCCGGATGGGTTAAACTGGGTTGCTGGCTGTGGAGAGGGGGGGGAGAGAGGAGGCACAGTTCTAGGAACCTCAGGCGGGCAGAACACAGACAGGATGCCTGAGAGAGGAGCCACGGGGCCATTACAGGAGTGAAATAAAGTAAAAAAAAAAAAAAAACATAAAGAAAGTCAGATAAGGGAGATAATAATAGGGCTGGGAGATATTAACCATTGTAAGAGGTATTTTGGTAAACCACCAAGGAGATAAATCTAAAATGGTATAGCCTGAACAAAATGGGAAAAGAAAATTGATGGATAATGGAATAAGAGGATGTGTTGTGACCTATATACGTAATTTTATTGTATAAAAAGGAAAAATCCCGGTATAGAAACAACTTGGATGGTTTAATAATATGTGATTAAAATGTATTAATTGTTTCTGTGCAAAGTTTTACAATAAACTTGAATAAAAAAAAGTGCAGACTGGAAGTAACATATATTGGGGTGGGGGCGAAACACGCATATGTGGAGCCCTTCATCTTATGTAAGCAATAATACCCAATAGGGTGAGTGGTACTGGGCAATACCGGACTGCCCAGGGGTGTAACTGAGGCGTTGGGCCTTATAGCCACTGGGCAGTCCGGTATTGCCCATACCGCCCACTCTGGAAGGTATTATTGCGCTCAGAAAATGGGCTGTCAGTAACATTTTTGATAAAATTTAAAACAAGTTTAGAAAATGTTAAAAAAAAAAAAAAAAAAAAATACAACTACATGTTTCTTATAAAGTAGTTCTACTACTACTACTATGCTTGACCAGTAGAGGGCACTGCTAAGGAGACCATGTTTCAATACCAGTGATAGTTGCCCCATGGTTTCATGGGAGTTGTAGTTTGCTTGTGCTGGTGGAGTCTCGGTTTCGGCTTCTTGGCACGGTCATGGAAGAGAGGAGCGGGAGTTGGGAGTGCTACATTTGCAAAGAAAGATAATTTTTCTCATTTTAATAAAACAGATATAAGTGCTGTATTATTCTGTACTCTACTGGTTTAGGCTTTACTAGCCAGACAGAGCAGAGGCCATATGGATTGGGACCGCAACTATTGGGGGGGTATATCGAGATGGACTGTGAAACACTGTGTGAAGGCCCAAAGGGTGAGCTATGTGTGTGTTTTTTTTTTTTGTTTTGTTTTGTTTTGTTTTTTTTTTTGTTTTTTTTTTTGGGGTGGGGGTTATCCATTTGGGTTTTTCTTTTTATAAAAACTAAAAATGAACTTTCTGAATGTGATCCGAGTCATCTCCTGCTGTACAGTAGCGCTAAGCATAGGACCAATGTGCCAGCGCTGCAGCTTTTTTGAAATAAAAAGTTTGTTTTCTTGCGTTCATTTTCAAATGTAAAGCTGTCTCGTGCAGTTTTTTAAATATGAATCAGTTTATTGAATTGGGGGGCTCTGCTCACTTGCTAAGTGAGCTTAAAAATGGCGCTGTTTTCATATTTGAGCCCAGGGTGGGGTGATTTCAGCCAGTGAGGAAGCAGGGTGGGCACAAGGTTATTTGAGTAATGGGGCACTTGGTCTGGCACTATTTATTTCCTGAGCATCTATTGAAAGTTAATGTACCCCTTTGGAATGGGTACCAGCCAATCAGATGCCAGGAAATAAAAAGCCCATTTCGTAGGTGTCATTAATAATTTGTAGGTATGTTTAAAATCATTTAAGGCTGGTTCTGCAATGGGGGGTAAGATACTAACAACAACAAAAATGGAAAGGGACATTGGGGTAGTCATATCAGATGACCTAAAGGTGGGCAAGCAATGTGAGAGGGCAGAAAGGAGGGCTGGGGTGATACTGGGATGTATAGGGAGAGGCATCACCAGTAGAAAACGGGAAGATGTCATTCCTCTGTACAGACAGCTTGTGAGACCCCATCTGGAGTACTGTGTGCAGTTCTAGAGACCCAGTCTCCACAAGGACATAGACAGGATTGAGGCAGTCCAGAGGAGGGCAACTAAAATGGTGCAGGGTCTACACCAGAAGACATATGAAGAGAGATTTAAAGGAAGACAGTCAAAAACAGTGGGGGCAATCACTAGGGCTGCAAAAACACACGATTAAAACAACCTATATGGCTTACAAGAAATGCAGCTAACCTTTCTTGAGTTATTTAGCGTTTTAATGTTGCTCCTGGATGCGCCATGTCAAAAGTGCCACTGCACCGGAAGACAGAGAGTGCCTCTGGTATCTGTCCTGTGCCGGAAGGCTCGTAAAAATGACTAGCGAGGCGTATCTACATGGGAGGAAAAGAACATTGAGGCATGTAGAGGTATGTTACCTGAACCTCTACAACCAAATTTCCGATGAAAACGAAGCAGTCTAATGTACTTAAAATCATTATGAAAGTTGCAGCTCAGAGTTCGGTCATGCGCAGTAGCACCTAGCTCTACTGCGCATGCCCGAACTCGGAGTGCTAGGTGCTACTGCGCATGACCGAACTCTGAGCTACAACTTTCATAATGATTTTAAGTACATTAGACTGCTCTGTTTTCACCGGGAATTGGTTGTAGAGGTTCAGGTAACATACCCCACATGCCTCGATGTTTTTTTCCTTCCCTGTAGATACGCCCGCCATATCATTTTTACGAGCCTTCCGGCACAGGACAGGATGCCAGGGCACACCTGTCTGGCGCGGGCGCACTTTGACATGCCGCATTCAGGAGCAACATTAAAACGCTAAATAACTCAAGAAAGGTTAGCTGCATTTCTTTTAAACCATATAGGCTGTTTTAATCGGGCGTTTTTGCAGCCCTGGTGATTGCCCCCACTGTTTTTGACTGTTTTCCTTTAAGGAGCTTAATATGTATACCCTCAAGGAAAGGAGGGACGGGGGGACATGATAGAAACTTTCAAGTACCTCAAGGGAATCAAAAAAGTCCAAGAGGGTAGCATCTTTCAGAAAAAGGTGTGCAAGAACAAGGGGCAAGATTGGAAGATAGAAGGGAGACAGCTCAGAGGTAATGTGAGGAAGTGTTTTTTCACGGAGAGGGTTGTGGATGCATGGAATGGCCTTCCTGAGGTGGTTGTGGTGTCAAAAACAGTGGGAGAATTCAAGAATGCATGGGACAGACATAAGGCAATTCTAGGGGGTGGGGGTAGGAGGAAGTAGGCTATTGGTTAACTAGGATCTGCAGCTTATCTGTTAGGTAGGGAAAGGGTCAGACTGGGTGGACCAAGCGGTCCTTATCTGCCATCAAATTCTGTGTTTTTTAAAAGTAAAATGTGTTTGTATATTTTTTTTGCACGTTGATAGGTCAGTATGTCTCTCTCTGCAGCTCCGTGTCAGAGTAAGCAAGTATGTTTTGTACTGTATCTGCTCCTGGTTCCTTCCTACCCACGTAAAAGTAACCAAACATGTGCCTGTCATTGGCAAAGACTTATGTTCTGAAATGCTAAAATAAATGTCAGAATATGAGATATCCGATGCATGAGCACTTGTCATGGACTGGAGAATAGTGCAACTCCTTGTGAGTTCAACATTGATGACCTTCTGCTACAACGCTCATCCTAACAGATCCTATTAGTAATGTGTCAGTTTTGAATAGAATGAGTAAAGATTATCAACTTCTGAATGACTTTGACAAATAAACACCTCTGATGTGTCTAGATGTCCATGTGCCCCTTTCCATTACCTTGGAATTTAGTGAATTCTAACATTGGGGAAGCAAAGTTTCTTTCTTTTTTTTTTTTTTAACTTGAACTTTATTAAAGTTCTGTGGATCATCTTATACTGGTGTTGCAACTGTCATTTGAGACTCCGTACATGTGGATACATATCTAGATTGTGGTTACTAAAATCTATCTCTGCCTAGGGGTGTGGGTTCCCATGTTTTGCTTGATTATGGGTGTCAGTGGTGAGGGGTGGTGTCATATTATGTGGGCAGTCCAGCCCAAGTACCCCTCCTTCGACTGCAATTCCCAAACAGATATAACCTGATTAGTTAAGGTACAACATCTGCCCCCTTGGTAATAATGTTTGCAGTTTCATAATGTAGGAGAGCCAGGCGTTCCATCTGTTTTGCAGTGTCAGGCGTCTGTTTTGCAACTGTGATGTCTTTATTTTCCATTCTATATACTGTATATCAAGTACTATAGCTTCCGATTGGGAAGTTTGTAATGGAGTTGGCTGAAGCAGTAGTCTAGTTACAGGTTTCTTTGCTGCTGTGAGCAGGATACCTGCAATGTAAATATGATGTTTGTTCTTGAAATGTGGTCAGTAGTGTAATAAGAGGGCTGTGACTGGGATGAGGGGCCATAATTCTTGGATCAGTTACTGTAATACTCTTTCTACTGAGTGCCAAAACATGCCTACTTTGGCACTGGACCAGAGGATGTGAGTGTGGGTGACCATCTCGTGGCCACATTGTTGACAGTATGATGAATCATGTGTTGCATGGAACTTGACTGTGATCTAGGGATTATGGAAAAATCTGCTAATCAATTTTCATCTATATTTTCTCCAAATGTAAGAATCTGTAATCTTGTGCTGCCTGTGCCAAATCTGAGTCCAGGCCCTATCTAATATTTCTATACTGAATTCTGCATCCCGTATATTCTTAGTCTGTTCTGTAGCGATAGAGGTACCGGCTGTAAGGGCTTGCTAGCAGCTGGATATAAAGTGGGTGGAGCTTGTTTCCATGGCTGCCTGCACTAGGAAGGTGGAAATTGGGGGGATGGACTGCATGTCCCCCTTGGGTCCTGTTTGTCTTTCTAGGTATCTCCTGGCTTGTAGATATCTGTGGTCTGTTCTGTTGAGGCAAATTTCTGTTTGGAGCTGCTTGAAGGTCTTGAAGACAACATCTGAGTAAAACTGGTATGTAGAGGTTAAACCCAGTCTCATCCTTATTTTGAATTGTTGGCCACATTGAGATGGTAGGATTGCAGGGTCCCAGGCCAGAGTGCTTAACCATTTGGCTCCTACCTTATTTCTTTTAGCATGCAGGAAGGTATACTAGCTCTGAATAAGACTGGCGGTAAGGGAGGTGGGGTCAGGCTGGGTTCAATCACTGCTGGGGTTAAACAGGAGTAGAAAGAATATCTAGTTCCTGCTGAGCAATGGTTTTCTCCAGCATTGCCCATTGCGGAGTTGGTGGGGGTTGTATCCAGTGCAGCACATGTTTTATTTGGGCTGCAGTTACATATAGGAATAGATTTGGTAAGACCAGCCCCCTTTTTGTTTTCGGAACATGTAACTTCTTATGCACTATTCTTGGCCACTCGCCCGCCATATGAATTAAGGAAGCAAAGTTTCTAATAGGTTACACACAGTCATTTCTGCATTTTTTTTTTTTGTACCCAATCACTTCGGATAGCTTTCTGTATTACTTTTTTTTCTGGGAAAATGTCAGCCTGCCAATCTGATAATAATTGTCAGCCATCAGATCCTCTACACACAGCCGGGCTACAGATGCATTGCTGCCATGCTGATGTTTACTCCCTGTTTACACACAGCATGTATAAGGAACACACAACGAATGCAATCAATTATTGTGTTACAAAAAAATGTCTGCTTGCTCTGTGACAGCACACTATATCATTTTAATCCCAATTGTCGGCAGAGTATGCATATATATGTGTGTGCTTGGGGGGGGTGGGGACACATTGCAGAATGAGGGGGCTGGAGCCCGTGAGCCCACCAGACCTTGCAAGTCCAAATTGCGGCTCTGCATCAGTATAGTCCGGGGTGCAGAAGTCTAGGTATGTGGGCTGCACCTGCAGTCTCATCCAGAATTATTAAAAAGTAGAACATGCGGCAGAATATGGTATTGGCAACAACATTTGCAGGATAGCAGGTTGTTGAAATAGAGTTCTTCTCACCTCAGGAATTCTTCAGTATGCTTGACAGGTGTGGTATGCCAGCTGTGTTCAGCTGCCCTGGAGGAGGAATTTATGCCAATGATGTTTTGGCATCAGCCACTCAGAGAGCAGTAAGAGTGCTGCCTGAACTAGAGTGGGAGGTCAGTCAGAGTAATTTCTCTACTGACTGGACAACACTGCCCCGGAGCATTCTCTCTCTCTCTCACTTCACTAGAGGTTTCTTTTATTTTCTAAGTTGGTAAAAGTCTTTTTTCTTGTGCTGCCTTTTCCTAGTGTTGTGTTTTTTTTTCAATTCTCGGTTTCCAGGAACTGTGAATTTCACTTCTCAGGGTCTGTTCCGTGGTCCCTGCTCTTTTCTTGACGTTTTTTGTTTTTGTTTTTTTGCCACTTCTGACTAAACTTTACTGTGGCTCCTATTTCAATTCATGGTTCTTTATTTTTATCGGAACTGCAAATTTTTACTTTACTTTTTACTTAGCACTATTGCGGAACCGTATTCTGTGGTTCCAGAGCGCTTGGGCACCGAACCTATCAGTATTTCTCTCCTGTTTAGGGGTATTTTTCCTAGTTATTTGGCATGTCAGATAAACTTATATAGGAACGGGTCTTTCTAAAAAAAAAAAATAAAATAAAACTGTGCAAGTGTAACTGTTTATTCGGTTTGTGTACTAGCTCTATTTTGTTTCAGTAGTGACTTTACAGCCAAAGTATTGGATATTATGTCTTCTCAGTCTGTTTCACCCTCAATTTAAAATATTGAGGAGGGGTCTTCCTCACACAGAACTAAGGGAAAGTTTGATAAAGACCCTGCTCAAAATAAACCGGATAAGAATAATTCTGACCCTGTTAAAAAGAGACATAATGAACAGGTCACTGATGAAGGGCTTCCTAAAAAGAAACAAAGAGAAAAACATCACTGCCCCTCTCATTGAGAAGAAGGGAGACACCAGTGAAAAAGAAAAGGATGCTCTCTGATGAAGAGTTGGGTAAGGCTTAGCATTTATACCAAATGGTGCAGGCTATGGGCAATATTTTTAATGCCCCTCCTCATCCTACTACCCCTCGTACATCAAACTCTGGTAATTTATTATATGGGTGATGATAATTATGGACTGGGATCCAGAGGCTCCCCCTGACCCAGAGTTCGGTGGTCCCACTACTGGGTAGAAGGATTTTTCCCTCTCACTTTTCTTTTATTCAGTGTATGGTAGACACCCTTGATCTCGCCATACAAGGAAATATGGACTAAGAGGCGGAGCAAGACCTTCTAGAGATGATGGGTCTCCCTTCTTCTGAGAAGCTGCTTTTGGCCATACATAAAATGCTTCGCAGGGCAACATTTAAAATACTTGAGCACCCCGCTTCTAGTCCAACAGTGGACAAGAAAATTGAGAAAAAGTATCAATCACAAAGACTCAATGCAGAGTTCTTGTATGCTCACCCTGGTCATGAAGGGGTTGTACAGGCTGCTGCTTGGGCTAAAGCACCCCTTTTTTTCACAGCCTCCTGAAAAGGAATCTAAAAGGCTTGATTTTATGGGGAAAAAATCTTATACCATAACCTCTCTGCTGCTTCACCTACATACTTACATGGCTTATGCAGCCCAGTACCAAAAAGCTCTCTTGAACTCCGTGTTAACTATAAGCCAACAGGTTCCAGACAAAGTAGCCCAGGACCTGACAGGAACATAGAAACATAGACTTTGACGGCAGTTAAGGACCGCTTGGCCCACCTAGTCTGCCCATTTCCCTACCTAGAGGATAAGCTGCAGGTCCTATTTAACCAACAGCCTATTTCTTCCTACCCCCCACAAAACTTGCCTTGTGTCTTTCCCATGCATTCTTGAATTCTCCCACAGTTTTAGACCCCACAACCTCCTCAGGAAGGCTGTTCCATGTGTCCACCACCCTCTCTGTGAAAAAATACTTCCTGTCAAAACAGCCTTGGAAGCCACGAAGTACCAGTTTCACATGGCAGTGGATACTAATGACAGTGCCTCCAGTGCCATGGCCCAGGCAATCCACCTCAGGTGCCATGCATTTGCAAGACACTGAGAATGAAGCTATGGATTTTCCCTGCAAGAATAATTCTTTATTGGGGGACAAGACTGAAGCTTATATGAAAAAGGTGGAAGAATACAAATCCATTTATCAGAGTATTACAGCAAAAGAGAATGCTACCACTTCCCAGAGACCTCTAAGTAAGGGAAGCAGAGGTAAAGGCTACTACTGCAGGGCTTTCTACCCTATGCCCATGCCCCTGGACTACTCTCAGGTGAGGAGTTACTTCAGGGGAAGAAGTATGAGAGGCCAGAGACCATCTGGTTCCTTTTCTCCCTCTAACACCAAGTCCAGACAAATCTCCTGACTACAAAACACAGGTTGCCTCTCCTCCCCCAGTAGGAGGAAGGCTGTCCCACTACTTCCCCCACAGGCACCTCATTATCACGGACAAGTGGGTACTAGAGGCAGTGAATAAAGGTCTTACCGTGCAGTTCAAAAAGTTTCCCTCTCAGCGGGGTCAAGATCGCTAAAACCCCTAACTCCTTTAGAAAAACTAGTGCTGGAGCTTGAGGTGAAGTCCCTTCTATCTGCAAAAGCAGAGGAGAGAATTCCCTCTTCCCAGTGGGGAAAGGGTCTTTACTCCAGATAATTCTTAACTCAAAAGAAACATGGGGATTGGCGACCGCTTTGGAGCTCAGGTACCTAAACAAACGTATCTTCAATTCCAGATTTAAGATCTGGGCACTTCCTGTTCCCTCCATCAACACAGTCCAACCATTTATTTTCTGTTTTCTCTGCAAGCTCATTTCATCACCCTGTAAGGTTTCTGGGCCCTGGAGCCATAGCTCCCTTTGGCGACATGTGCCCCCTCCTCTGGCTGACCTATCTTACCCCCCTTGTCTTCCCTGAATTTCCTGGTACTCTCCCTCTGTTGGGTTTGAACCTCCTCCAGTCTAGGGTTCTGCTGCTTCCCATGAGGTGCCCTATCTAGGCCAATTACCTGCCTAATACTCTAATAAACTTCCATCTCTCTTATCTTACAGCATGAAGCTACCTGTGCTCCCTCTACTGGCAGTCACCTTACTCTGCACGCTACTTGTTACTGATCTCACCATAGAT
Source organism: Neoceratodus forsteri (assembly GCA_016271365.2). NCBI lineage: Eukaryota > Metazoa > Chordata > Ceratodontiformes > Ceratodontidae > Neoceratodus > Neoceratodus forsteri. Next base: position 612,635,201 of record CM028138.1, on the reverse strand, counting down.
ATTCTAGCCACTGACCAAGACCACCTATCACATTTCTGTCCCTTTTTCCAACCAGACATCCCTCCATGCCCTGGCATAAGATGGGAGCTCACTAGATTTGGTCTATTTCTCTATGCTTTTCTCTCCAAATTGGAATGCTGCCATCTCAGCGCCCTCATAATCTCCACCTTGATATACCCCCCCGGCCTGCCCTTACTGGCTGTTACTCTCTCTCTGTGCTGATGCTGGCAGGGGTTGTTAAATGCAATCCCAGCCCCACTAACAACACCCTGGACCACCTGAATAATGTATGGATCAACTCCCTAGGACCATCTACATCAGGGAGCCCCTATCTGCCTCCCCTGTCTTTCACTCTCCCCTAGATTCTCCCAGTGACTGGCTCTTAACCAATCTTACTGTTGGCTTGGCTAAAAAGATCTACATGGGGTGCTGCTATAACCCCCTGGTTGGAGGAACCACTGAACACTCTACTCACCTTGATGGACTAGGAAGCCTCTCCCCAGACAGAGACACTATCCTCCTCGGGGACTATAACATAAACTGGCTTAGCACCCAGGAGCCTGATTTCGCGAACATTTTAAAACAGTACAACCTTGTTCAAGTCCTATCGACTCCCACCAGGCACAATGTGCGGACCATAAACCACACCCTCCTCGACTGGGCTGTCTCCAACAAAGAGGAAAAGGTACTACTATCGGGCACGCTATTGGATGCCATTAGCAACCACTCCCCCAGACTCCACTCCTTCCGCAATTTCAAACACCCTGATATCCCCACTCTTCTTGTGATGCTAGAGCTATAAACTGGTCGACCCTCTACTCCCTCTCTGTGTCAGAGGCAGTGTATTTCCTCACTTCTGCACTCCTGCAACCCCTGGATCAACATTTTCCCCCTAACAGCACACAGAACGAGGGTTGGTAGCACTTGATGAGTCGCTAAAGACCTTCTGGCCATGATGAGAGATTGGGACAAGTCTTGGTCTGACTACAAAAAGGCCCCCTCCCCAGCACAATGGAATGCATACAGAAGCCTGCGAAATCGGTGTAAACAGACTGCCCTGTCACTAAAGCATGAATTCTGTCAGAAACAACAAAGGGATAGTTTCGGGAATCCACATCATTTCTGGGGTGAAATTGACTAATTACTAAACCCATATACCAGAGAGACTGCCATCCACTTGGACACTGTTTCTGGCTGACTGTCCGATCCTGCCATGGTTGCCGATGCTTTCAATAGCAAGTTTTCTGACCTGACAGCCCTCCTCAGCAAATTACCCGCTCAGCCGACCACCAGCCCAGGGCCTGATCCCTGGACCCACCTATTGCAACTAACCCTACTTTCTCTCCTTTCTACTTCTGGGCTGTCACTACTATAGATACTGCCAAGCTTATAAAGAGTCTGCCAAACCGTGGTAGCCCTGGCAGCGTCAGGCATTTCTCGGCTATGCTTAAGCTGATCTCCTTGCCATCCTTAAACCTCTCACCTTCATCTTTAATCTGGCCTTGAAGTCCTCCTCCATGCCTAATTCCTGGAAGCATGCTAGAGTGGTGCCTATTTTTAAATCTGGTGACCCCAGATCTGTGGATAATTATAGACCCATATCTCTGCTCCCTCATTTCAGCAAGCTTCTTGAACAAATTGCACACCACCAGCTGTCTGACAACATTGACAAATACCACCTAATTTCCAAACAACAACATGGGTTTTGCAGACTACACAGTACCTCATCTGCCTTGGCCCTATTTACAAATCGCATCCACAGAAACATGGATAAAGGCTAAAGCCACAGGAGCTGTCTTTGACCTGTCCAAGGTTTTCAATCTGGTGGACTATCCCCTGTTACTCACCACCCTCCGCAGTCTTGGTTGTGCCGCTGAATCCCCATGCTGGTTCCAGAGCTACCTCTTTGGGAGGTCTCAATCTGTATGTATTGGCATCACCACTTCACCTCCCCTTCCAGTCTCCATGGGTGTTCCACAGGGCTCTATACTCAGCCCTCTGCTTTTCTCCCTATTCTTGAATTCCCTCCCCTCCGACTGCATTACCTGCGAAGCCCTGCTGTATGCCGACAACCTTGTACTCGTTTGGGTTTTTTTTGTGTGTTTTTTTTTTTTGTAGTGACAAGGCACTAAAGAACATATCTCCTGTACTGACCTGCATCTATAGTTCTGTATGTACCTGGTTCCAGTCACATTGCCTTTTCGTCAATGAAAAGAAAACTAAATCCATGATTTCAGGTCCATGCCTTTACTCGCTAGTATCTCCAAATCTGGGGAAATTCTCTCAGTACTGACCCCCTAATGGCACTGCGTTGGAGGTGGTGTCCACTTTCAAATACCTGGGTGTAACCCTGGATCCCTCTCTTTCCTACTCAGACCACATCAGCTTGGTCATACGTCAATAAAACAAAAACTTGGGACAGCCTACCGACTCAGCTCTTTCTGACTAAAGAAGCACGTCTAGCCATTGCCCAAAGCAACTTCCCTTTATTGATTATTGCTCCCCATATATGCACACATGCCCTCAACCCTGCAAGCATGCCTCTGTGCAGCTTATAACAACATTTGCCGTTATACATCTTGGCTCCATACTCCACCCTCTTTGTCTCCTCTACCAGTTTCTTGGATAGCTCCCACTCTCCCATCACTTCGAATACTCTCTCAGATGTATGGTCGATAGCTCACTTAGGTGCGGCGAGGCATCTTCATATGTGTCTCTCCTCAAGGTCCATGCCCTGCCTAGGGCCTCGTGAATCCTCGGTCTCCCCTTAGAAGTTCTCAAAGTCACCACTGGCATGGGAGGTGAAGCATTATCTGTAGCTGCTCTCACTCTGTGAAACAGCTTTCCTGTGGCCTGGCACTCCTTGGACACTCCATGACAATTTTATACATCACTTTAAAACTTGGCTACTGTCGGAGGCCAAATGCCTTTGCTCGCCAGGTTAAGCCTCCTCCTTGCCTCTCTTCGCATACCACTACCTACCATTCTCTTGGGATCTTCCCACCCTTAGCACTTGCATGTCTGTGTTCCAGATAAATTTGCCTGCCCTTGTCCCTTCATATGTCGGGCTTACCCCTCTAGCCATCACTGATTATTGCTGCTGCAAACCCCACCTGCTAGTATTATCTTATATGCTGTTGTAGTGGCCTGTGTTTCCCTTGCTCGCCTGTATTATGTCACCCTATCCTCCTGTATCTGTTTTCACTTTTTAACTACTGACCTGCCTGCCTTTCTCTGCACTTTGTTTTTTTTTTCTTTTACACTGCCTCATTTTAATGTATGACCACTGCTATTTTTGCATTTGTTATTGCAGTGTGTCGCCATCTGAATGTAATTACCACTGTTTGTATTCTTGCTGTAAGGATTGTTGCAATGCATCTCCTGTATTATTGCAGGCCGGGACGTGCCTGAAAACTGTCCCCAGGATCAGTGCACTTACCCAGTTATCAAAGACTTAAATAAGTAAGATGGTCACCCTAGCTGTGGTGTTTCCATCACTGCAAAAGGGAGACTGGCTAGCCTCCCTGGATCCTATTTTCACATTCCTGTCAGGCTGTCCAACAGAAAATTTCTCAGGTTCAGATTGCCTTCAGGCCATTACCAGTTTACAGGCAATGCCCTTCAGCCCTTCTTCTGTGCCCAGGGTGTTCAAGAAGTGCCTGGCAGTAGTGGCAGCCTACCTCAGAAGACAACAGGTGTCTGTTTTCCCTTACCAGGATGATTGGTTAATAGTGGGCAAGTCTCCACAGAAGGTCAGAGACTCCCTCAGATTAACTTAGAATACCCTAGAATCCCTGGGCTTCCTAATCAGTACTCAGAAATCCCACTTTCAACCAGTTCATCTTCTGGAATTCATAGGGACCGAACTGGACACATAAAGGGAAAAGGCCCTGCTCCCTCTCGACAGGGCACACAACCTTCAGAACCTAACAAACTCTTTCATCCTGGGCCAGCCAAGACCAGCCAGACACTTCCTAAGTCTTCTAGGCCACATGGCTTCTACCACAGCTGTGGTACCAGCTGCCAGATTTCAAATGAGGGACATTCAGTATCACCTCAGGTTTTATTGGGCCCAGAAAAGGGACCCACTGTCAAAACTCATTCCAGTCACAAGGACATTGCTCCAAGCCCTAGACTAGTGGAAAGACTTAAGAATCTCAGGGAAGGGGTTCCTTTCCAGAATACTTACTACAGATGCCTCCCTTTTGGGCTGGGGAGCACATCTGGCAGACCAGTCCATAAGTGAGACATGACCCCCAAGGAGTCCACTTACCATATAAACCTCCTCAAACTTGGTGCTGTTTACTTGGCAATAAAAGCATTTGCTGTCTTCCTAAAAGGTCAGTCTGTTCAGATCAGAACAAACAACACCACAGCTATGTTCTACATCAACAAGCAAGGAGGCACCAGATTCACAAATCTCTGCACAGAGGCCATGAAACTTTTATCCCTGGCCTATTGTCTGAAATTCAGCTGTCGGCTATTCACCTGCCAGGCAAGGACAATGTGTTGGCAGATGCTCAGAGTCGCATCAGTCAAGGCCATCACCAGTGGACCTTGAACAAGCAGGTACTGGCGCCACAGTTTTCAGAAGGTGAAGTACTCCAGAGATGGATCTTTTCGCGTACAGCCTCAATCATCCGCTACCCCTGTACTGTTGCAGGCCTCCAGCTCTAGGCATAGTACCAGTGGATCCCTAAACCTGGATTGGACAGGGATGTTTCTATACACTTTCCTACTGATACTCTGAGTCCTTATGAAGCTCAGGACACAGTCTGCCACCATGATTCTAGTGGCACCAGCCTGGGCAAGCCAAACTTGATATTCCCTACTCCTGGCCCTGGTAGCCAGGCAACCAGTTTGACTGCCGTTGAGCCACAGTCTCCTGACTCTCTCTGACAGGGATAACATACTCCAACATAGAGTCTCTTCCCCTCAAAGCCTGGTACTTGAAGAGCTAGAGTACTCCGAACAAGCCCTAAGAATTCTTCACCTGGCTAAAAAGTCCAGTACTAAAAAGACCTATGCTTCAAAATGGAAAAGATTTTCCCTGTGGTGTAAGGATAGGCATATTCACCCATTGAAAGCTTCTCTCTCTTCAGTGCTTGACTACATGGTACATCTACAGGCCTTGGATCCATGTGCCTTTTCTCTGAAAGTCTATTTAGAAGCTATATCTGCTTATGTTTTAGCTGGGAAGGAAAAGTCCTTAATCTCCCATCTCATCTTCAAGAAATTTTTCAAGGGCCTGTTACACCTTCAAACCCCCCTCTCGGGGAACCTATCCCTCCCTGGAACTTGAACCTCTGCATAGCCAAACTCATGGAGCCCCCATGTTAAGCCCATGGCCACAGCAGAGCTAAAGTACATCACTTGGAAAACTGTCTTTTTGGTGGCAGATGTGGCGAGCTGCCTGGCAGCTAGCCCTTATTTGTAGATATAATTCTGGTGTGTGTGTGTGTGTGTGTGTGTGTGTGTGTGTGTGTGTGTATATATATTCTTTTATATAATTATATGTACATGCCAGTGTCTGCACAAAGGCACCTAGAGAAAAGACTAGATTTAAAAAAAAAAAAAAAAAGGCTTAAGCTTCTTTTGGCCTTAAGGCAGCTGTTTGCCAGGTACTGAAATTGCATTCCCAGTTTGTTTGTTTTTTGGTTTTTTTTTAACAGAGACATGCCAAAATCCATTTGTATGTCATAAAACCACGCACTCGGGAGCGGAACGCTTTGATCTAAGGAAGCTGTTATAATATGTTACATTTTATGAGGTAATAGAGGAAAATGCTTCCTAAAGAACCTGTGAGTTTTATCTTATGGGTACCAATGGTCTACAGGGGGCTTCAAATGATTTAACTCTGAAGTGTCCTATCTGTGCTAATTATAGGTCTCAGAATCTGCTTTTTAATATTCTTGGAAATTTGGGAAACAGTGGAACAGTGCCATCTCCTGCCAAATGGAGTAGTTGCTCTGAACTGGAGAGTGATGACACTATTCCAAGAATCACAGAGAGGTATAAATTTGTTTAACCAGGAGTAGCACACTAAGCTGAAAGCTTGTTTGCAGGTACAACCTGGGAGCACAGGGAAGTTAAGTGACTTGCTCAGGGTCACACAGTATGCAACTGAGGGTTGTGGGATTCAAACCCAGATTCCAGTTTTGTAGCTCACATCCTTAAACCACTGCACTATACTGCCTCCCTGGCTGGGATAAATAACCCCTGATCAGGGCATTTGAACACACATTTTGCTTGGATCCTCTCTCCTGCTTACAGAGAACACCTGTCAACACAGAGGCTGCCTAAGAACCAACCGCTGCTACAGGAAGACTGAAATAGTTTGCAAACTAGAGCTTTTCAGCTAACAGTATTAGTGCGTTTTCATTGTACATTTTCCCATTTTGTTCCCCAGTATACTGTAACCCAAATTAATATTCTCTTTTTAGTAGTATCTGTATTTATTTAAATATTTTAGTAAAACATTTGTTTTCCTAAAGAAATTCTGCCTGCGTGAGATTCCTTATATTGTATGTGGGACTGTAGAAGGTTTATTAATAATCTGTTAAAACTGTTATTGCCAAAGGGGCCGCCATAAGCAACCAAATTGGAAAGGGGGGGTTCTGGAAGGGACATCCATAAGAAAAGGGAGAATACCAGAATCCACAGATTTTGAACCAGGCTGTTGCATGTCCTGTACGGAGAAGGCCAAATCAAGTTTTTACGCCGCAACCCCAAAGAGAGTGATATACCTTGGTCTTCTTCATGTGTGTAATAGCCAAGGAAGGGTTCATATTTGACCACAAGACTGGTATTGTATCCTTATCCAGAGTTAGAGGGATGCGTGGGATCCTTGTGGCAGAGGAGCAGTCGTGACCTCAGCAAGCATTCTAAAGGATGAGGAGGGTATCCCTGTCTTTCCCCCCCATCACGGATTGCACTTAAGGGTGGGCACTGCGAGCTCAGTGGGCCTGACCTCCAGGAGTGAGTTTGTGACAGATCTGGTGCACAGCATTGGGATCCGAGAGATTTGGTTGCATACTGTTGCGATTCAAGATATTGGAACAGGCATAACAGTGGATTCGAGCAAAGTGTTTCAGATTGATGAACTAAACAGTCCACACACAATCAAGGCAGAGATTTAAAACAATATATGTATAATTTGGTTACAGTATAAAGTTCCCTACCTGTTTTTGTTTTGTTCTCAGGTGCAAGCTAGTGTAGCAGTAGTTAGGGAAGAAGATGGCTTCCATCTACAGCGAATAAACTGCTGACTACCTGAAGCAGTTGTGTTAGGAAGGAGGAATCCAGTGTGAGGGGTGAACCAAAAAGCACCTCGTGGAGGCTCGTGTTGCAGTTGATGAGCAAGTAACTGCCCAGGACCTCAAGTCACAGCTGGTGACTGAAAGGGAACAGACCTTGGTCGTGGGGTGCCAAGGGATGTTGCAGAGTTCAGTCCCAGGGAGAACAGCGAGACTAGAGGGAACCCAGAGTCACAGCACCAGGGGAGAGTCACCACAATGCTGGAGCCAGAAGGGATCAGGTTACAGCTAGAGCTGAGGAGACTGGAGCTGGAATTCAAGCAGAGGAAGTTCTAGATGGAGCTGGAGATGCAGGAAAAAGAAAACCGGCATTGGAGAGAGGCTGAGAAAGAGAAAAACCAGCATCAGAGGGAGTTTGACTGGAGAAGCTAAAACTCTCAACGACAAGCGCCAGAGTAGGTAAGTGGCAGGGGTGAACCTGGAACTCCAGGAATGGGGCATAAATTAAATTCCAAATTAATAGCCTTATTTAAAGAGGGGGAGGATATGGATGCATTTTTATAATGTTCTAAACAATACAGATTGCTTTCTCATGTAAGAGATCAAAAAAACATTACAGCAAAACTTGCCATGCAAGGAACAGGTTAATTACATATTACCTTGTCTTACAATCTGGTACAATAGGAGTGGAGGAAAAGGAAATTTAGCAACAGTCCCAAAAATGTCCAGTAAATGCCAGCCGCTTCAAAGGCTGAGGTGATATCTTATAGGGAGAATACTCAACACACTAAAAACAAGTGCTATTAACCCATCCATGTATAAAATCAGTTAGGAAAAGTAAATCTCCTCCACGCTCCACCTCCCAGACCCATTATTAATATAAGATTCAACAAGCAGATTAACACTTGATGCCATATTTATTGCATTTAATAACTCGGCCAATAGAGAAAGAAAGGAGATTTAGGTAGGTGCAGAGTAAGGCTGCTGACAAATTTATAAAAAAAAAAAAAACACTGCTACTTGTTGCACTCAAGCAAGAATTCAGTGGGCCTGGTGCTACAGGCTACATTAAGGAACTACTGTGCAACTCGACCCCAATACCCCAACAGTGGTACAGTAAAATATAAGTTAAATTTGAAGTAAAGTCCCAACATAGTCTCGGTAAGAATTGGAGGAAAGAAAGTCTTAAGCCAACATATGGCCAGTAGAGTACTCATCCTTCCTTCATCTCCGACTCCTTTGCTGCGGCCCCTGGAACTGATGGAGTTTTAAATTCAGGCTCCGTCCTCTCAAGCCACTGACCTGTATCTTTTGGATTGTTAAATTGCCAGGATTTACCTTCATACGTTATCTGGTGCCTTGCCCGTAGCAAAACGAAATGTATGATTCCAAGGACTCTAAGCTTTTGTCAAACAGCATCTAACTGTTTTCTCTGGGCTCAAGTCAGGAAAGAAAGGCCCGGGTAGAACTTAAGGTTGTGTTCTTGCAAAGAAATTGGGTGCTCCACTCTAGCTGCCTCAAGGAGAACATTGCAGACGTCTGCTCCTGTAGTCTGCAACAAGACAGTGCATAGCTGGTTTTCAGCAGCAGGCCTAACACGAGGATTGATCCTGTATGCTTGCTGCAAATATGTCCAGTCAAAGTCCACTGGCACCAAAAGTGTGTCCATCAACCAGCACTTCAGGAAGCCCAATAGGTAGGTACCCTCGACACCTTCTGGTATCCCCACCAGATGCAAATTGCCAGATCTGATCTTGTTCTTGAGGGCCTTGAGTCTCCCACGAAGCTGGATATTCTCTTTGGTAAGTGTGGCGACTGTAGCCTGTGTTGTTCGCGACTTCTTATCCGCTTCTGGCACTGTGCCCTTCAAAGCAGTAACTGCGGCATCATGTTATTCTAGCTTGGTCACTGTTTTTTCAATTTTGGCATCCATGGCCTTCATAGAGTCTAGCATGGCTTTCCAAGGAGGTTCAGTTGTCCGGTGGACTTGCTTTGTGCTCAGGTTGAAAAATCTGCGGTGTGGAAAGCCGGGAAGCCCCCGACTGCTGCTGTTGTATATTCCTTGTGCGGCCCCTAGTGATTGTGGTGTCATTCCAAAGCTTAAGATGTGAGGAGTCTGAATATGCAGGTTAAAGTAAGCTGCTCGATGACTGATTTATAAGCTCAAAATAAAGTTTTAATGAGTTGTGATGTGGAGCAGGTGGAGAAGAAATCCTGCCTGGAAGCTGGCTCTCTGGTGCCCCCACCTATGGATGCATTTTTGAATTTGTTTGAAAAGGTCTGTATCCGGACTAAGATACCCTGGGAGTCCTGGAGCTTCCAGCTATCCCATGATGCTTACTGGGAAAGGGTGTGAGGCACTAGGCCAAATGGAAAATCAGGTCAGTAGTAATTCTGAGAAACTTAAAGCTGCATTGCTTAAAACACCTGAAGCATACAGGGTTAAGTTCCGTAAGCTCCAGAGAAGCCCTGACATGAGCTACGAGGAACTTGCCATAAATCAACATCTGTTTTTGAAACAGTGGAGGAGTAGAAGCAAACTGTGTAGAGAAAATTCAGGAGGTTGTACTTCTGGATCAATTCTTTAGGCTTGCCCAGCAGAGCTAAAAACCTGGCTAGAGGACCAAGATCCAAAAACAACACAGCTGGCTGCTGAGCTCTCGGACCGCTATGCCAGGAACAGGCCTGCTCTGAAAGGGAGTGGGGCTAATGTGGTAGCACAGAAGGGGGAAAGATGCACCTTCAGGACAGCTAAAACCCTCACCCCCTCCACAGAAAGGGGGAAGCCCCAGGTTACCACAGAAAGGGCGAATCCCCAGGTTACAAAAAAAGGGATTTGTTGGATAAAAAGAATGATGATTGCTAGTTTTGCAAACAGCCAGGGCATCTTGTTAGACAGTGTCCTAAAAAGGCACAGAGCAGACAAAGTGGTGTTCAAACAGGGTTGGGTGCACTGTGTATCTCTGAAAGCATGCCTATAAACATGATAGAGCACATACACCTAGTTACTGTAAATGGGGTGCACACCCATGGGTTAAGGGACACAGGGGGCATCTCTTACCTTAGTAAAAGGGGATATGGTTGAGGCTGAACAGCTTATACTTAATCAGTTCATAACAGTGAGTGGTTTCACTGGGGAGGAAAAAACTGCCATTAGCTAGTGTCCTTGTGGACTGGGGTGAGACAAGAGAGAGGGTACAGAAAGTGTCCATGGCAGACAACCTCGCCCTGGATGTGACTATAGGGAACAATCTCCAAAAGGAGGTGGTGTGTGCAGTTGCCCGTAGTCAGACGGTAAAGGCAATTTGTAGTTCCCTGAACCCCATAGAAGCCCCTGTGGAAGACAATGGGAGTCTGGTTCCCCAGCCTGTGTCTCCTGAAATGGAGAGTAGTGAAAGGAAGGTCGGACTTCCCCAAGTAGCAGTTCACAAAACAGCTACAAAAGGTTACTCCGAGGAGGGAGGGGTAACAAATGGAAAGAAGGTGGGATGGCAATGACCCTGAATGCCCTGACGCTAGAGTTATGAACCCCAGTTTAGGAACTGAAGGGGACCTATCACATACCTTCGGAAAATGTGAAGAATTTGCAGCTGCTCAGGGGACTGATCCTAGTTTGGAGAGGCTGGGGGGGTTTATGCAGAATCTGATGGGACACAGGGAGGTGACAGGAGACAGAGTATTTTGGGACAATGGACTGTTATATACAGAGGACATAAGGACAGAAGGAGGGGTGATGGGGCGGGCAGCTTGTCGTTTCCCAAGGGGTACTGTGAGCGGTTGCTCAAGATCACTCATGATATCCCCATGCCCAGACATCTGGGAATCGCGCGAACCACACAGTGATTGGCCCAGAATTTCTATTGTGTCAACTTCACCCAGCAGATGAAGGAATATTGCAGGTCTTGTCACTCGTGCCAACAAATGGGGAAAGTGGGTAGTAAAACCAAAACCACCCTAATTCCCTTGCCTATTGTGGAGGAGCCATTCCAAAGGGTAGGAATGGATATTGTGGGACCTTTGAGTACCCCAAGCTCCTCCAGGGAGAGGTTTATCCTGACAGTGGTAGATTATGCCACCCGATACCCAGAGGTGGTCACCCTCTCCTCACTTAGGACAGACAAAGTGACAAACGCCTTGCTAGGGATTTTCTCCTGTGTCGGATTTCCGAAGGTTATCACTAATTAAGGGGGTACCTTCATGTCAGACCTGATGTAGTATTTGTGGGAGAAGTGTGGGGAGATGCAGAGATGCACAACACCTTATCACCCACAAGCCAGTGAGATTGTGGAAGGGTTTAATGGTACTCTAAAATCGATGCTCCAAGTGTTTGTTGAACAGCATGGGAGGGACTGGGAAAATACCTTCCCCACCTGTTGTTCACATACAGGGAGGTGCCCCAAGAGTAGACAGGGTTTTCCCCCTTCGAACTCTTGTATGGACGTAGGGCGCTTTGGCCCCTAGACTTGATCCGGGAGGACTGGGAAGGCAAGCACATCGCCCAGGGAACTCCCATAATGGAGTATGTCCTAAAGCTTAGGGAAAAGCTGAAGGAGCTTATGGGAACATCCCAGAGCAACCTGTCAGCCGCCCAGCAGAAGCAACAGGTCTGGTACGACCTCCGAGCCAGAGCTTACTCATACAGAGTAGGTCAGGAAGTTATGGTCCAAATCCCAGTCCAGAAGGATAAGCTGCAGGTTCAGTGGGCATGACCATACAAAGTAGTCAGACAGGTAAATGACGTAAACTATATTGTAGAACTGCCTGACAGGAGACATACGCAGAAAATGTACCATGTCAACATGATGAAGCCATATGCAAATGGGGCAGACATGGTCTTTGCAGTATGTAGTCCTGGGAAGGGGACTGATGAATAAGAACCCCTACTGGACTTCCTGGAGGAAAGCAAGCAGGAGTCCTCTGTGGAGGCAATCAAACTGTTGACCCAGTTGACCCCAGAACAGACCCAGGAAGTGAGGGAGGTTTTAGCAGACTTTGCCCCTTTGTTTACGGCCAAGCCTGGACTAACTCCCTTAGCGATACACAATGTAGACACGGGGACATAAGTGCCCATATGGCGGACAGCCTACCGTGAGTCTGAGGCCGTCCTAAAGGACATTAGGAGGGAGGTGGAGGAAGTGCTGGATTTAGGAGTAATCCAGAAATTCCACAGCCCCTGGGACTCGCCCCTAGCCCTCATTCCCAAGTCAGATGACTTACTTGCTTTTGTGTGGACTATCTTGGACTCAACACAGTCACAAAATCTGACGCCCACCCAGTGCCATGGAAGGATGAACTACTGGACAAGTTGGGAGGGGCAACATACCTTACCACAGTTGACTTGACAAAAGGGTATTAGCAGGTGGAGTTAACTGCCAGAGCTAGGGAGAGGTCTACTTTCATCACTCCAGTAGGATTATTCGAGTTCAGGGTAATGCCTTTTGGAATGAAGAATGCCCCTCCTACCTTCCAAAGGTTGGTCAACCAGGTGTTACATTGTACTGAAGAATACGCAGTGGCGTACCTGGATGATACTGCCATCTTCAGTGCCAGTTGGAAGGAACACCTGTCCCACCTGAAGGAAGTGTTGGGCAGGATACAGAGGGCAGGGCTCACTGTCAAGGCTGAAAAGTGCCAGGTGGCCATGGTGGAGGTGGCATACCTAGGATATGTAGTTGGGTGGGGGCAGCTTCACCCTAATCAAGCCAAAACTGAAGCGATAGAGGTGTGGGCAGGCCTGAAACCCAGAAGCAAGTTTGGAGTTTCTGAGATACCACTGGGTACTGTCAAAGATTTGTACCAAATTACAGTACTCTGGCAGCTCCCCTCTCTGGCCTGCTAAAGAAAAGAATGCCCAAAAAGGTAAAATGGGAGCCAGCATATGAACGAGCCTTAGCACGGCTAAAGAAGGCACTGTGCTGTGCCCCTGTGTTGGCCAGTCCAGACTACAGTAAGCCATCTGTAGTCCAGACATGCCTCAGATGTAGAGATTGGAGCAGTTCTCCGTCAGACCTCTAACCAAGGAAAAGATCACCCAATAGTATACCTTAGCAAAATGTTACTTCCCTGGGAGCAAGCATATTCCATAGTTGAAAATGAGTGCCTTGTGCTGGTATGGCCCCTGAAGAAATTAGAACCATACCTCTATGGGAGGCACTTCGAGGTACAGACTGATCATAACCCCCTGGTGTGTCTGACACAGATGGGTAAAATGAGTGGTCATCTCTTAAGGTGGAGTATTGCCTTACAGGCCTACGATATGACCATTACCCAGAAGGCCAGAGCAGCCAGTGCCAACGCAGATGGGCTATTTCACCAGTTAGAGCAGCGAACAGAATTTGTGAAAATTGTACCCTATGCAATTTCAGTCTAGGAGGAAGGGATGTGGCGAGCTGCCTGGCTGCTAGCCCTTATTTGTAGATATATAGAGAATAATGGATGGGTAGGTGGTTATAGCGAGGATTTTACACCCCCCTGAGGGGTGGGATACCACATAAACCCCGAGAGCAAAGCTTGAGGGGTTTATTAAGGCATCCCACCCCGAAGGGGGGTGTAAGTTTTATACACCTAACCATCCTTTATTTTGCATAATTGTGGGGATTGTTTTTTCGCTACAGCAATAATGCAAAATAAGTGGATTTCTCTACGGAGTCGAGCCGTGAACCATTGGGGTTTTAGCGCAGTCCATAGCAGCTGGCTCCTAAGCTGAAGCAGTTTTTTTTTTTTGTTGTTTTTGTTGTTGAGTCCGAAAAGGTAATTTTATTTTTGTGTCCAGTCATTTTTGTTAAAAAAAAAAAAAAAAAAAAAAACACCGCCGACTTCTGTCAGGGAAGCTTGCAGCACTGAAGAGCAAGGAGGGATGGTGCAGACAACATGAAGTTTGCAGTAGGCACATGCGCCAAAGTAGGGAAACCAGGCGCGTGTTCATCATTATAATCAGCTGGTTATAACAGAATTATGACCCGGTTTCCCTATGGGGAAAAAACGGTCACCAGTTATTATTCTGTTGTGTGTGTGTGTGTGTGTGTGTGTGTGTGTGTGTGTGTGTGTGTGTGTGTATATATATATTTTTGTAATTATATGTACAGTACATGTACATGCCAATGTCGGCACAAAGGCACCTAGGGAAAAGATGAGATTTAAAAAAAAAAAAAGGACTTGACCTTCTTTTGACCTGAAGGCAGCTCTTTGCCAGGAACTGAAATTGCATTCGCAGTTTTTTTTTTTTTTTTTTTTTTTTTTTTTCACACAGATATGCCAAAATCCATTTGTATGTCATAAAACTCTGCACTTGGGAGCGGAATGCTTTGATCAAAGGAAGCTGTTATAATATGCTACATTTTATAAGGTAACAGAAGAGGAACATGCTTCCTAAAGAACCTGTGTGAATTTTATCTTACAAGTGCCAATGGTCTACAGGGGACTTCAACGGGCTTAACTCTGAAATGTCATATTCATGCTAATTATAGGTCTCCAAATCTGATTTTTAATATTCTTGGAAATGTGGGAAACAGCGGAACAGTGCCATCTCCTCGCCAAATGGAGTAGTTGCTGTGAACTGGCAAGTGATGACACTATTCCAAGAATTATAGAGGTATAAATAGCCCCTGATCAGGGCATTTTATTTTTTTTTTATTTATTTATTTATTTTTATTTAGTTAAATTCTCAGATTACAATACCTATGAGTCCGAGACTCTTTTACAGAGGTTCCACGTCGGACTGAACCGTACAATACAATACAAACAGTGAACTAATTAACATATCTACTACACTTACAAAGACTGTGAAGACACGACCCTCCGGTGCCACAGACGCACCCATATGTGTGATTCAACAGTCTAAAGGGCTAGAAGGAGCAGTCAATAGGATGACCTTGTCATGCAGAGGAGATTGGTAGCAGTCACAAGTATCGCATAACAAGCAATAAAAGATGAACATTCTAGGCAGTGGCGTTGCTGCAGTTGGTTCAGATCGGCGGGTACCTTGCAGACCAAGGGCCAGAGAGTGTGGACAATCAGATGCCCTTGTCAGAGCAGAGTAAAAGGAAACCTTCACAAATACCACAAAATAAATCAGATGGGGCAAGGTAGAAGTGACAACGGTGTCATCCTTGAGACTTTAAACTGATTGGAGAGTAAGTGGGAGGTGTCTGGTGGTACAGATGTCCTCAGAGGGACAATTGTATGGCACCAGCTAGGGAATGAAGAAGGAAGATGTGTGCAGGGGTGTTGAGGTGACAGGGAGAGGTCATAATAGGAGGAGAAGAAATAGGGAAGGAAAAACATGGTGGAGGTAGAGATGAGAGGTAGATGGTGGCAGGAGGGGAGCAGAATGGTATCAAGAGGGGGAAGTAAAGTGGGAGGGACAGACAGTTGAGAGCACGATAGTACTAGGTCATAGAGGTGAAGGGCAGTATTGGTAGGACACCTAAAATCTATTTGACAAGCTGTTAGCGTAGTGGAAGTAATGCTGGTCAAAATAAAGTACATTTATTAATGCTGGTCAAAATAAAGTACATTTATTAATGCTGGTCAAAATAAAGTACATTTATAAGTGCAAGTATCAGACCTAGACAGGCATAATTTTGAAATAGATAAGTAGCTGTATGAGCAACAAACGTACAGGGAACCAGCCTCTGGGAACCAGACTCCATTCTAAAATGCTTCAGTGCTTCAGTTCTCTCAACCTTTAATGGGGCATTTCAGAATGGAGGCTGGTTCCCAGAACGTTTGCTGCTCATACAGCTACTTATCTATTTCAAAATGATGTCAGTCTAGGTCTGATACTTGTACTTATAGCTGCACTTTATTTTGACCAGCATTACTTTCACTACACTAACAGCTTGTCAGTTAGATTTTGTGCACATCAAATGGCTTTTTGAACTGTCAGTAAGCTTGTGTAGGCCAGCCAAGTGGCACTGTCAATAAGCTTGTGTAGGCCGGCCCGGTGGCGCTGAGTGCTAAGGCACGGGATGCCTAACCTCACATCATGCCGGCGACCCGAGTTCAGGAACGAGCCCGGATTGGCAACGGAAGGGGAGGGTGGAACTGGATGGAGCTGCCGACAGGCAAGCTCTCCTCTCCGGGGAGGTGGGGTGGCACCTCTCGGCTAATGACTGCCACTTGGTGGAGGCTGGGGACAGCACAGGCCGAGAGGAGCCAGGCACTAGGCCAATGGGGTAGGAGGAATGGGGCTGATGCTGTGGCCGTGGGACTAGTGCGTGCCTCTACACGGATGCGTACCCACTTCCGGGGCCCTTGGGAGAAAAACTGGAGGAGAAAAACATCACTGGTGGCAGGATGGCGACAGACTCTTTGCAGGCACCACTCCCAGGCCGGACATAAGGTAAGCCTAGGTAATTCCGTGGGACGGGGCTGGGGGGATCGCTCAGATGGGGCCTAGTTGGTGAAAGGAGTAGAAAATACGACATGTTAATAAAAAAAAAAACAAAAAAAAAACCACCAACAACCTTGCGTATCACAGCTACCTCTGTGAAGTTTATTGGCTGCTGCAATATTTTGTGATGCTTATGTGAACTTCAATGTGGATGGAATAAAACTGCTGACATTTTTTTTGCAAATAGTTTTGGTGATGGTCACTGGTGTACTGTAGCAGGCAGAGAGCTGCATAGAGCTTTAGCAGTCACCAGGATATTGGCTAACTGCAGTGTGGGGAAGTTTTTCTTTTCCTTGTGGATTGACACAGTCCAGAAGGCATCCCTGTAAGCCTTATTAAAATGCAAATTATACAATGGGATCCGAGACTCTGATTGGCTGACTGGTGCCTTTCTGCTGTGGTAAATCCTGGCATAATCCACTCAAAGGTGCCAGTCATCTGCATCTGAATCCCCACCTTTCCGAAATCACTCCGACCCCCCAAACATCTAAGCAGAAAAGCCACCATATTTACTCCCCACTAAGCCACCATGGTAAACCGAGAATGTCACCCTTCCAAATAACTCACTAGCTTCCTAAAACAAACTAAGCTGGTAAGTTTTTCAACATGTTGATACAGATACTTGATAAAAATTAGACTCTGCCAAGTAAGTGTGAATCTAAGTTTAATTGTCACTGTAAGTCAGACTGCAGCTCTTTCTGCAGTCCATGCCCTGTATCACCAGCCCCCTGCCCACACTCCAGTTTTCTGCGCCCCCACACCACAACACTCACTCTGAGCACAAGTGGCTGTTCAAAACTTGTAGAGCTCACCTGCCACCTCCACCATGTATGCTCCTTCCCTGTGCCCACTGTGTTAAGTGCCACTCTCCGGACCACTTCAAAGAAGCAGAAGAAAAGCCAAGTAACACCGTTCAACTGACACTCTCCCGATTTGGTTTACAGCGTCACCTCCCCTGACCACAAAACCCCAACTCACTCCGGAAGCATGCCCTGAGCTTGTGCAGCCCCTCAGTGCTTGCTCTGAACTAGGAAAAATACAGTCAACTCCAGCTAGTCATGTAGTGACTTTCTTTTCTTCTTGTGTGATTCTCTTTTTGTACATTGAGCTGCTGTTCCAGGCTTTCACAACATGGGCAACAAGCTGTATTTCAAAACACCTTATTATATCTCTATTTCAGTGTGTGGGGGGGGGGTCTCAATGTTTATCTAGCAACCGGGAACTATTTTTTCTGGTGTAAGAATTAATTAAACAAGCATTTGCCAATGCCAAATATTTGTTTGCTGGCATTGGCATTGGTAGTGTAGGAATTACAGAGCTGTATAATAGGAATGGCAGTGAAGTATTGAACTGAAGCCAACCCCACCACCACCCTGCAGAGACTGACAGGCATTGGGGGTGTGCCTTTGGGTCATTGGGCATAAGTGCCACGCCATTTCACCATACCCTACCCTGCAGACACCGACAAGTGTCACGGTGTGCCTTGGGGTCTTTGGTCTTTATGCGCACTCCATTCCATCAGGAAATGCTGTGAGATGGGTGCGGTATAGGAGAATGGGGTGAACTTTGGGGCCGAAGAGTCCAACGCACACCTCGATGCTTCTCACTGGCTGCAGGGTGTGGAATGGTTTGAGCATTACAGGTGAGAATCACACCCCGATGCCTGTCATTCTCTACAGGGTGGGGCGTTATGGTCGGAAACCCTAACGCCTCAGGCATTCGTTGGTATTTTCACTCCAAATTTTCAGCATGGTTTTTTTGTGACCCCCACCTCATGTACAGTGGCAATATCAGTTTGTTCGCCGAAAGTTGCTTTTGCACAGCGACTACGGCATTTAGCTCCATGGGTGCAAAAACACATTCCGAACAGGATGTGAAAAATGACAGCTGTACTGTTCATGGGGAAGTGTAAAAAAATGGCAGTGTTGAAAATCTGCAGTGAAAATATTAAAAAAAACTGGTGGTCATGAGCGTGCGTAGAAACTGTGCAACACACACCCGTAATGTAATTAGTCTGGGGATTTTTTTTACAGCAGATTGTCAACACAGGCATTTTGGGACCTCCGATCATGAACAGTGTCACTGTGATTTTCTTTATCTGTCCCGAACAGTGATTTCCCACAGTGACCACGCATTTCTGCGCTGAAAGTGTGAAAACACATTTCGGCTATGTTGTGAAAAATGACAGCTGTACTGTTCATAAGGAAGTGTGGAAAAATGCAACTGGTGAAAATCTGGACTGAAAATATTACAAATTCGTGAACTTACGAGGGTGTGTGAAAACTGCACAATGCTCACTTATAACAGTCATTTTATGTACTTTTGTCACCAAATTTTCAACATAGCCGTTTTAAGACCTCTGCTCATGAACAGTGTCACTGTGATTTTCTTAATCTGTTCCAAACATTGCTTTCGCACACCGACTGCACCATTGTGCTCTACATGTGCAGAAACACATTTTGGGCGAGATGTGAAAATGGAAGCGTACTGCTCATAAGGAAGTATAATAAAATGGCAATGTTGAAAATCTGGTGTGCAAATATTAAAATTTGCAAACTTATGAAGCTGCTGAGGAATCATAACATGCGCCCTAAAACAGTCATTTTAGGAACTTTTTCACCAAATTTTCGACATAGCCATTTTAAGACCTCTGCTCATGAACAGTGTCACTGTGATTTTCTTAATGTGTCCCATACATTGATTGCAAACACCGACTGCACCATTGTGCGCTACATGCGCGGAAACACATTTTGGGCGAGATTTGAAAAACAACAGCTGTACTGCTCATAAGGAGGTGTGGTAAAAAGGCAATGTTGAAAATCCAGAGTGCAAATATTAAAATTTGTGAACTTACGAAATGACGAACTGCTGAAAGCACGCCGTAAAGTCATTTTAGATTTTTCACCAAATTTGTGATCATAGGCTTTTTGAGAGCCTACCTATGAATACTGGCACTGTCATTTCGTTAATCGGTCCTGAAAGTGATTTCACGCAGTGACTGCGAAATCACCCTTCGTGCCCAATTAATGCCATGACAGTTCAAGAATTCATGAGGAGGGGTCCCAAAAACCCCATGTTGAAAATTTGGTGCCAGAATTCCCCAAAAAAATGCCTGAGATATGCATTAAAGTTGAAAAAACCCTATTTTTGCATTATACAGCTTACCGGCATTTCCTCAGTTCACTGTCAGCTTTGAAGGGTGCAGGCGTGTTCGGTCCCACCAAAGATTATGCACCGAGCTCCGGTAAGTATGGGGTGGGGGGTGTGGAGGCAGGGTGCGCAATGGATGGGCATGGGTGGGCAGGGAGACCGCCGAGGAAACGTTTATTTTGTTTACAGGTTGTTACAGGGTTTTTTTTTGTTTTTGTTTTTTAGTAAGACGACGCTGGACGCTTGCCACGCTGGGGTGGGCTCCCAGCGTGGCACCTGGAAAGCTTTTGGGGTGTGTGGAGCAGATGGGGGACTGGGCACCCCGTCTGCCATAACAATTTTGCCACGCTGGGGTGGACTCCCAGCGTGGCACCTGGAAAGCTTTTGGGGTGTGGAGCAGATGGGTGGGGGACTGGGCACCCCGTCCGCCATAATAATTTTGCCACTGGGGTGGGCTCCCAGTGTGGCACCTGGAAAGCTTTTGGGGGTGTGGAGCTGACTGGGATTGGGCACCCTGTCGGCCATGCAGTATGTGTGTGGGGGTGCATGAGCACGCAGTTATGCGTGCTACAGGGAGGGGGAGCTGCTCACTGAAGTGGAGCTCTCCCTCAACTGTATGGCACTGCATTTTCAACTGCTGTCATAGACAGCTGCAGCGTTCATTGGAGAACTGCGGCCGCCCCTGCAAACACACTGACTGAATTGGAAGACGGCTGCCACACCTCCGAAAACTCAGATGGCACTATGTTTCTTGCACATACATGCATGCAAGCAAACATAATAAAAATTACTTAAACTGCAAGAAAAAAATGTTTCTTTCTTTCTTTCTTTTTCTTTTTAAAAAGAGAATGGGGGGACATCTTATAATCACAATAATTCACTCCAGGGTGTGGGTCATACCGGGATTTACGTGTTCTGGTGTGGTTTGGTCACTGCACCAAATGGTAAATCCCAGGATAACCCACACCCTGTCATGGAGTATTGCTTAATCAATTATTTATATGGCATGTAGATGGGAGAACTAAACACAGCTTAACGTTTTTGCACTTAGATGTAGTAAATGACCAATAAACAGATTTATGCACATATAGACACATAACAGAATACAGATGTCAGTGTGGGCACTTGATCTTCACACCTACTGTGCAGTAATATATATTGTAATAATGTGTTTTAATATTTGTAAAAGAGAAGGAGAGGCCTATTTAAAAGACATATTCAGTTATGTCTCAGTTGGATTATGGGGATTGTATCTATAGGAATACTTCTTCAACAATACGTGGTGTACTTGACCCATGATATAGAAACATAGACTTTAACAGCAGATAAGGACCACTTGGCCCACCCAGTCTGCCCATTTCCCTACCTACTGGATAAGCTGCAGATTCTAGTTAACCAACAGCCTGTTTCCTGCAACCCCCCACTATAATTGCTTTGTGTCTGTCCCATGCATGTTTGAATTCCCCAACTGTTTTAGACCCAACAACCTCCTCAGGAAGGCTGTTCCATGTATCCACCACTCTCTTTGTGAAAAATAATTTCCTCACATTACCCCTGAGCCGTCCCCCCTCTATCTTTAAACTGTGCCCCCTTGTTCTTACACATCTCTTTTTCTGAAAGATGCTACCCTCCTGGACTTTGTTGATTCCCTTGAGGTACTTGAACGTTTCAATCATGTCCCCTGTCCCTCCTTTCATCAAGGGCATACATATTAAGCTCTCTGTCTCTCCTCATATGGTTTCTGATGTAGACCCTGCACCATTTTAGTTGCCCTCCTCTGGACTGCTTCCATCCTGTCTATGTCCTTGCGTAGATGAGGTCTCCAAAACTGCACACAGTACTCCAGATGGGGTCTCACCAACTGTCTGTACAGAGGGATAACCACTTCCCTTTTTCTACTTGTGATGCCCCTTCCTATGCATCCCAGTATCCCCCTGGCTCTCCTTACTGACTTTTCACATTGCTTACCCACCCTTAGGTCATCTGATATGACTACCCCAGGTCCCTTTCCATTTTTGTTGTTGTTAGTACCTCCTCTGCTAATGTGTACTCTTCTCCTGGGTTTTTGTTTCCCAGGTGCATTACTTTGCACTTCTTTGCATTGAATCTAAGTTGCCATATGTCTGACCATTCCTCCAACCTTGCCAAGTCCCTTCTCATCTTTTCTACCCCTCTTGTGTATCAACTCTGTTACAGATCTTTGTGTCATCAGCAAAGAGGCATACCTTTCCCTCCAGACCCTCTGCAATGTCACTTATAAAGATGTTAAAGAGGATTGGACCCAGTACTGAGCCTTGAGGTACTCCACTAGTAACCCCCCTTTCTTGGAATGTGTTCCATTCACTATTACCTTCTGTGTCCTGTTGTGCAGCCAGTTTGCTACCCAGGCTACCACCCTGGGACCCACTCCCAGGCTGGCTAACTTGATTATTAATCTTTGTGTGGGACTGTGTCAAATGCCTTGCTAAAGTCTAGGTAGGCCATATCCACAGCCCTCCCTGGTCTATTACTTTGGTCACCCAGTCAAAGAAATCAATTAGATTAGTCTGACATGACCTTCCTGCTGTAAATCCATGCTGCTTTGGGTCCTGTGCCCCTTTAACCTCTAGGTACTCAACAATTCTCTTTCTTTCAAGTGATTCCATCATTTTCCCTACCACTGAGGTCAAACTTACAGGTCTGTAGTTTCCTGCTTCTGCCTTGCTTCCACTTTTGTAAAGGAATCACATCTGCCCTCCTCCAGTCCTCAGGTACCACCCATCCTGCCATGATTTGTTAAAAGTGTGGTCAGTGGTGTCACTAGGTCCCCTTAGTTCTTTTAGGTTCTGGGGTGAATCCCGTCAGGCCCCATTGCTTTGTCCACCTTGGAGTTTTAGGGTTCTTTCAGTACGCTTTCTTCTGTGAATGGACTGGTGTCAACACCCCTACCCAGAGTGCTTCTATTGTCTGGTTTAGGTAACTGCTCCTCATCTTCTTTGGTGAATACTGAGCAAAAGTATTCGTTCAGTATCTCTGCCTTTTCACTGTCTCCCTCTGCCGACCTCCCTCTCCTTTATTAATCTTCACTATCCTCCTTAACCTTTTCTATGCTCCCAATGTACCTATAACAGGTTTTATCCCCTTTTGACTGAGTTGGCTATTTTTCCTCGGTTTGTGCCTTTGCTATTCTGACTGCTTTTCCTACTTCTTTCTGCTTTAATTGATACAGTTCTCTGTCGTGCTCCTTCTGTGATTCCTTATACTTTTGAATGCAGCCTTTTCTCCTTAACTTCCCTGCCACCTCTTTTGAGAACCATAGTGGTTTTTTCCTCCGCTTTGTTTTCTTTATTTGTTTAACACAAAGACTTGTTGCCTCTATGATGGCAGTTTTGATTTTTCTCCATTGTTCTTCCACCCCTCCTATTTGGCCATTTGCTAGTGCATTCGTCAGGTGTTCACCCATTTTGCCAAAGTCAGCTCTTCTAAAGTCCAGTATCCTTGTTTTGGTATGGCTTATCTCCATGGTTGTGCTCATTGTGAAGCACACTGTGCAGTGGTCACTTGTTCCCAGATGTCTACCGACTTCTACATTTGTGATCCTCTCTCCATTTGAGAGTACCAGGTCTAGTATTGCTCCCTCCCGAGTGGGTTCCAGCACTAGCTGTCTAAGGTCTGCCCCCTGCAGGGCATCTAGAATGACCCTGCTCTTGGATGTGGCTGCAGTACATGTCCTCCAGTTAACATCTGGCATATTCAGGTCCCCCATCAACAGTATCTCCCCTTTTTCAGCCATTTTGAGAATGTCCTCTATCATTCTCTTGTCCATTTCTTCCCCTTGAGACGGGGGTCTGTATACAACCCCTGTGCGGATTGTGATGCCATTCCCCATCTCCAAGGTGACCCAAAGTGCCTCTTGTCCTCCCCCTTTACTTTTTAGTTCTGTAGCTTTGATCCTTCCTTCTTATGTATAGAGCTACTCCACCTCCTCTTTTGCCTTCCCTGTCCCTTCTGTAGATTGTGTACCCTGGTATGTTGACATCCCAGTCATGGTTCTCAGTGTACCATGTTTCTGTGACTGCCACAATAGCCAATTGTTCATCTTCCATCAAAGCTACTAGCTCAGAAAGCTTGTTTCCCAGACTACGGGCATTGGTAGTCATTGCCCTCCATTTAATGTTGGCTTTATACTTTTTTCCCCCATCCCTGCTCTTATTGCTCTTATCTATTTTACCATTTACCCCCGTCCTGCCCTGTGTTGAGCTCTGTACCTCAGTGTTTACCCTACTACCTGCCATGTTTTGTGGGGGGAGGCTTGACTTTTCCTGCCTTTTATCAGTACCTCCCCCCTTTTCTAGTTTAAAAGCTTGCCAAGGAAGCATTTAAACCTGTCACCTAGGAGCTTGGTCCCCTTTGTGGACAAATGCAGACCGTCATACCAGTGGACCTTTGTCTCCTGGACCCCAGTCCGTAGTGCCTGGGCTCAGTACCTCGGGTTTCTATCTTGAATACATCACTGTTGTTTGTACATGACACAGTTCAGTTTTGTATACTTTATTAACACTTCTGTTTTTTCTTCAATTTAATACACTATAAATCAACAAATACCCACATGCCCTTTTTATGCCTAGATTTCAAACCAGATTTGGAGAATATAAACTGGCAGTTTTTGTTCCATGCACCTGGGATGCAATCTGGAAAAAATATAAACTAAATGCCTTATTACCCATTTCCTGTTTTGGGGTTTTTATTGACAGGTTGTTGTACAATCAGACTGATTGTTATGGCCGAATCTTATATTTCTACTCTTTTTTTTTTTTACTCTGTATTTATCCATCTTACTGCCCCTTCCCACCACTCTTTCAGATTTCCTCTGCTGCATGGTCCCTCTTCTCGCCGGAGTCTGCCCCTAGAGTACCTGGTGCCACTTAACCCCTTGATGGCTGGATTACCCCCGGTGTAGGGTGGGGAGAGACCCAACTCCCCAACTATCGATCGTGGACCGGTACAGCAGAGTCTGCCCCGAAGATCAGAGGGCACGCAGTGAGAAGTCATCACCTAGGTGAGCCGGGGGTGTTTTTCCTGTATTCTTCCTCTGGCATCGGTGTGCAGTTGGGGCCAGTGAGCGAGGAGATGCAGTGAGCAGCCTCCTGCTCCACCCCTCTGCTAACGTCTGCCCGTTCCCATGCTGCTACCTCCCTCTACCGCACCTTCTACCCGAGCTCCCCCAGGTGGCGGTATCACAGCGGGAGCTTGCAGGTTACCCTCAGAGAAGGAGAGCGGCCGTTGAGCGCTCTATCCTTCTCTTCCCCAGCTGACCATGCTCGTTCCTGAACATGGGTCGCCGGCGTGGCGCAAGGTAAGGCATCCAGCGCCTCAGCCCTCAGCGCCACCATGCCGGCTTCTACTTATTTTAATTTACACAATTTTGGGGGGATTGTATGTGATGTTGTGTTTGTATTTTTATATTTCCTTGATTCATGTGCTTATGTATAACTGCAACTTAACTATTCTGTTTTTTTCTGCACTTGGACACAATTGTAAATGAGTTTCTCTCAATTTGCCTTCCAATAAATATTGGTTAATTGTGTTATGCAGTGACAAAAAATACCAGGTTTTTGTGGCAACACAATACTGGCATAATTACATGAGTTACGACATGAACTAATTACATGAGAACTAGAAAATTGCCATAGTAGTGTTGAAATAGGAGACAAATTGAATGCTGACAGATTCTGCTTTTAGCACTGTAGTCCAGAAATAGGCATCAAATAGATTGATGACAGTCAGTGCACTGCTGACATAGTCATGACTAATGTAAATATAAAACCAAATATATGGTAACGTGGAAGGATTCATTCAAAATACATAACTCGTGTAATCAGAAGTACAATGTATGTTATTACTGACTGCATTACCCTTGCTATAGCAACATGAACGGCATCAAGTTGCTTCAGTGTCCTGTCAGTGAAAAGACGCTAAGTGCGACTGGCATGTTTTAAACAATGTGTTCAAAATCAGTGAAAACCTGACACAATTAAAAATAAGAAATCCCTTCTTTGTTTATTATTTAGAAAAAAAAAACTAAATCAGAATTAATATATAATCGTGCACTGCTATTCTCAATGAAACAGGACTGACAGGACATCAACCAGCTATGTTTGCACAGTTTTAAGTCAGTGCCTCTGGCACCGTGCCCCCAAGATGTCACTTTCTGTCTGGGGATAGGTGGCTGACTAACCACAGCATTTTGCCGATGAATGAAAGCAAGAAATGGGAGGGTGGTTATTGTCTAGATATTAGTACTCCTGTTAGCATAGTATCTGGATAACAGCTCAGTCCGCTAGCTCTTTAAGTAAGTATGCTTGCTTTTAGTTTTGAAGCTGGGTGTGACAGTTTTTTGAGAAAACCATAGAAACATAGGGATATAGACAATGACAGCAGAAAAGGACAATTGATCCAACCAGTCCATGAATAGCGTGGCAAACGCTGGAGTAAGTGAACCTCTGGAGAGAGGTGATGAATATATGCAACATATGTGACAGTTATTAGTTTAGCTGCTGTTTTTAGTGAAATAAACTATTTGGTGCTGCAGTGTTACCCTCTTGTTAGGGACACAGTATCTTTAGCTGCACTGAGGACTGTGGGACATAGGAGGTCCTTCTCCTGGTTCTAATACACAGGACAAATTGCTAAGCCACAAGATCAACTGTGGGACATTTACACCATCTTGTATGCTTAATTCTAGGCAGACAGTGTCTAAACACAGGCCTAGGCGTGATCTAGCACAATAATTTTAATCTGTGTGTATAACGCAAAACCCGGAAGTAAATGGCGTTGACTTCCAGTTTTTTGGCTACTTCAGCAACCCCTTTAATGCGCCAGGGCAAGCGTCAGCTGGCCAGCAGAGACACACACATGCATCTGCGTTGTCTGTTGTGTCCTTGGACAAGCTGGGATAGCTGGCAATCAGAAATTATTCATCAAAAAATTCCAAGAACATCCAGTGAGTATATACCAAAGTGTGCTATGGAGGGGGATTATACTAAATGTATACATTGCCTAATGTACTGTGAAGGGGCCCTTGGGAATGAATTTGTATGCAGCAAATGTATTTTGATTTCTACATTGCAGGAGGAAATAGCACTCCTGTTAGGAGCTAAACACATATCCACAGACATTAGTGAACTGGAGAACTACATTGACCACATGGAAGAAAGGTTATATCCTCTTCATCATCCTACTCCCCCTCCTGTCTCTCCCACTATTCTTTCAGGAGAGGAGACACCACTGACCCTCACTAATAATGATGGTTTGTCATTAGATACTATTCACATTTTACTAGGTGACAATAAACCACACACCACCACTGATAATGATGGCTGGGCCTTTGTTACCAAAACAAGAAAAAAATAAAAGAGAAGGTCAGATTTTCAATAGTGCACCTATTGAAACATAATACATTCAGTCAAATTGAGGACATAGAGGTCAGTTCTGCCCAAATATCAATCCCCAACATACCATCAGCTAAACCAACTGCCCCAATAAAACTGAATAAATGTAGACCTATGTCTATCCATGTAAGATCATCCTCCAGCAAAGCATGTACGTTCTGTGATAAAATCACACCCAATCTCTCTGGGCCCCTTTCTTCATTAGTAGTAACTCCCAGCGCCCCTATACCCCCTAGACAGGTGTTGGTATTGGGGGATTCAATTATCAAACATATCGACAGAGCAGTTTGTAATGTCGATAAGGAGAATCATACTCGTTCCAGTTTCAGAGGTGCCAAGGTTTCAGACATCACATCAATGTTACCCATTATTTTATATTGAGTAGGAAACAATCCTCTTGTTATCATCCATGATGGAACCAACGACATCAGTTGTACTAACATGAAACTACAGCAGGATTATGTGTCATTAACCAATATGCTACTTGAAAAAGGATGTTCCATCTGTATCTCAGAAATCCTGCCAGTACCAAGAGCTACACCAACTATTACACAAAATATTAAAATCATTAATGAATGGCTTAGGAAGTGGTATCTTAGACAAGACATCGAATGCATTCCATACTGGGAAACATTTCAAGATAGGAATTCCTTATACTGCTGGGATGGTCTACACCTTAGTCGGAGGGGAAGTACATTACTGGGGAAGAGCATTGTTGCCACTATTAATCAGTGTTTAAACTAAAGGCTGAGGGGGAGACTGGGAATGCAACCAGGCCTCTAAAACGACTACAACACACTAACTATAATGCCTGTAGATTTCTGGCCCTTAACGCAAGATCACTAAACCAAGTAAAATTGGCAGAACTGGAGGTTAAATGCAGAACTTTAAATATCGGTGTCGTAGGAATCACTGAAACTTAGTGGGACTCGCCTTCAATGTGATCTAAGGTATTCCTAATTACAAACTTTATTATAAGAATAGAATAAATAAACATGGTGGTGGCGTGTGTGTGTGTGTGTATATATGTCAGAAATGATATTCCCTCTTTTGAGATGCATCATCCCTCCACATCTGAGCATATCTGGGTTAAAATACAACTAAAAGGCCAGTAATATATCACTGTCGGAAATCTCTACAGACCTCCATCAGCAGACTTGGACTATACATCCAATATAATTAAAGATATTTCCATCTTTTCTAACACCGAGGATGTTGTTATTATAGGGGATTTCAATTTGCCCCACATTGACTGGGATTCTTTGGCATGTCAATTTAGTGCAGGTAAACTTCTGGTGGATGCAGTTATTAATGCAGGATTACAACAATTAATTACAGAACCTACCAGGGGTACAAATATTTTAGATTTATTACTCACTAACATTGATACACGTATTAGAAATCTTCATATCTGGGATCCATTGGGTTCAAGTGATCATTCTTCAGTTTGCTTTGAAATACAGCAAGATATTACTAATCAAAGAAAATTTATGAATATAAAGAACCATAATAAAGCTGATTTTTTCCAATATCAATAAACAGCTAGCTGATATAAATTGGGATCTGCTTCTCTATAATTTATCAACCCAGCAATCATGGATCATCTTTAAAAACATAATTCAGAATTTATAAGATCTTTTTATTCCAATAAAAAAAAATAATAACAAGGGTAAAATACCCCCCTGGTTCAATAAAACTATTGCATCTCAGATAAAACGGAAAGTTAAAATATTTAAAAAAACTAAAAAAAAGTACACAATTACAGAAAAATACCCTTCTCTATAAATATAGGATAGCAGTTAAAACCTTAAAAAGATCTATTAAACTTGCAAAAACCAAATTGGAATTTAAACTAGCACATACCAAAGATTGTCATAAATCACTTTTCTCATATATAAATAAGAAAAAAAAATAATTAAAGGACTGTTGGACCCATAATTAATAACGGTATTGAATTATCAGATATTGACATTGATATTTTTTTTTTTTTGCCTCCCCTTCCCTGGCTGCCCACTCCTTCTGGTCCCCTAATGCCCTCCTGACTGTCCCGACTCCCATACCAGGTATCCCCTCATGTGGCAGCCGCCCCTCCCGGGTAACCTGGCATATCCGCCGCGGGCGGGTCCCCTCCCGAGGGGAAGGCACTGGTGGGATGCCAGCGACTCTTTCATTGGCCCGGGTACTGCTGCTGAGGCATGCCGGCCGCGGATCAGGCGCATCGTGTAGAGGGGGCCGCCATCCGCCAGCCAGGGAGTATTTTCCTGGTTTTCTTGTGGGGAATGACATCCTGACGTCAAGGCATACGCCAGACATCTGCCACTCCCCCCTTGAACTCCGCATCAGGCGTCACTGCTGTGCTCCCAGCCTCCGCCAGGAGTCAGCATGCGCCGATGCGCGTCCCCACCCTCCCCCCAGAGAAGGAGAGCTGTCCCCGGACGCTCCATCCTTCTCCTCCCGGCCGGCTCTCTGGTGACCCGAGTCTGTTCCCGAACCCGGGTCGCCATCATCGCAGACGGAAATCCAACCGCTGCACTGGCAGGCCGGCCGCTAATCATTTTAATAATAATTTTTGTTCAGTATTTTCTAAACAAACTACTCCAGTTTATCCATATACACTTGGTGCTCACAACATTACAATATCTTATATTTTACAGGCAATAAAAATACTAGCCCAGGACCTGATAATATTCGTCCTTGGTTCCTGATTGAGACCTCTCAGACTATCTCCAAACCTTTATCACTGCTATTTAGTAAATCCTTGTAGGAAAGCTCTATACCTGATGAATGGCGTACAGCAATTGTCACCCCAATATTCAATAAAGGTAACAGAGGTATTGTCCAGAATTATCATCCCATTAGTCTGACATCTGTAGTAGGAAAACTAATGGAAAGAATAATCAAGTCGAAAATTGATCAGGAATGTACAGTATTGGGTATTCAAGACTTCTTACAACACGGGTTTACATCAAAGCACTCATGTACAACTAACCTAATATCCTTTTATGATAACATTAGTACACTCATGGATATGGGTACCCCAACCGATGTAATATTACTCTACTTTAGCTGAGCATTCGACAAAGTCCCACATTACAAAACTTACAACTAGAATGTACAACATGGGTCTGTCTCCTGACATAGTAAACTGGACATCAGACTGGTTGACTAACAGAACTCGGAGTCAGAGTCAATGAAGTACTGTCTAACTATGGAATAGTGTCAAGTGGGATACCCCAGGGCTTGGTCTTGGGTCCCACATTATTCAGTCTTTTTGTACATGATCTACAGCCTGGGCCTAATACCTGTATGGCCAGATTTGCTGATTATATGAAATTAGAAGGAAAGGTCAACAATCACGACAATATAGCCTCCTTGGTAGCCAACCTGGAAAAAGCTGAACAGTGGGCAAAACAAAATGACATGTACTTTAATCAGGATAAGTGTGTGGTTATTCATTTTGGTAAAAATAATCCAAATAATATATGTCATCTTAACAACTTACCACTTAAAACGTCTAGCTGTGAGAAGGATCTGGGTATGTTTGTCAACAACAAGCTTACACCAAGTGACCACTGTACCATTACCTCCAATAAGGCAAATGGTCTCGTGAGGCAAACTAAGCGCACATTTATAAACCATTCTGAACAATGCCTCATTCCACTTTATAGGGCCTATATTAGACCGCTTTAAGATTATGGGTCCCCTTTTTGGAATCCGGGGTTTAGGAGTGATATAGCAAGGTTGGAACAGATTCAGAGGAGAGCCACCAAAATGGTGCCCAGAATGGCATCTCTTGATTATCCTTCAAGACTTAAAGCTACTGGACTTTTTTCACTTCAAAGCAGAAGAATAAGAGGTGATATGCTTTTGGTTTATAAATTACTTCATTCACCTGATATGATAAAACAGTGTGGACTGTCTTACTCAAACAGAAGACTAGTCCCAAGGTTACATAACAAACAACTCAAGGTGCAGTTTTATAAAACTAACAAGCGGTAATTTCTTCACCATTAGGGCCCTCAGAATATGGAATATGCTTCCTCAGGACTTGATCAACATGAAAAACATTACTAGATTCAAAAATAATTTGGATATCTGGATTGGGGAACATTATTAACTATGTCCCACATTGTGTGGGGAACAGTCATGATGGGCTTATGCCTTCTTCTTTTCAATCAAACCAAGTTAAACCAAGTCTGTCACAAACGCACTCCACAGGTCAGGCCCTCTGCTCCCACAGTGCCAACCTCAGAGTGCAATAGTGTGAACAGGTAACAGACAGGGTAACCCTCCTGTCTGCTTTGGGTCTGAATCACCTTTAGCCTCAAGTTCTGGAGGGATTCAAACTGTGAACCTTATGCTAGCATACCCCATGTACAGGCTCAGATATGTACCCTCTATTCGGGACTGCAGTACAGTATTTCGTCAGGGGCACCCAACCAGGTCTTCAAAATGGACCCTTAAAACTCTGTAAGAGACCTTAGGTATTTTCTTACCTTTTCCAAGCTTAGTAACACCATCAAACCTTTTTAACAGCTGTCAGACTTAACCCCATATACATCACATGCAAAACAAAACTGAGAAGACACCCAGGCAGTATTTTAAAGGAAAAGTTCGTTTACTAAAAATATGATAAAAACAAGTAAAATAAAATACAGAACAAATAGCATGACCTCATAGTCACAAAAGAAAATGGGAAAATTACAGCACAAAACTCCTACCACAGTACTCAAGATATTTGCTATCTAAGTATTACCTTTTTAAGTGTGTTTAAGTTAGAGAGAACTTTCTGTCTCAGAGCCCAAGATGAGATAACACATTCCCCCGATACAGTGTTACATTTCTAACTCTGTCTTCCCACCCCCTTTTGGTGAGTCAGCTAGCTCCTCCTTTCAGAATTAATTCTAACATAATTTCTACCAGGAGGTATTTTTAATTAATGGTAACATCAAAAAAAAAAAAAATTTCCTAAATATGACATCCTTTAATCAAACATTTCTCTTTGAACTTAATCCTACCATTTGTCACTATTTCTCGGCTGCATGTTAAAATTTGAGGGGAACCTGCCAAATTACTCTTCATCCTGTTACGTCATAAACTTTATGTTTGGTTTCAACTTCAAAAGCCTGGGCAGGTCATAAAAAGGTAATAAAATGCCCTTCTGTAAGGAAGTCAGTAAATTAACTGGCTTCCCCTGGTCAGTTTAATTATATCCTGCAGTTCCAGCTACTGACCTTTAAAGTTACAGGCCAAGTCTGCTAACTTGTGTGAGGCCATTTCATACACAGACCAGTTATTTATAATATAAATATCTTACAGATAACCAGAAGCAGGGGCAGCGCGTCACACCAGTCTGCCCATAAAATCCTAACAAACCCAGGAACTGTTGTCCATACAGAGTTCTAACCCACACTGTCCATCCCATCCTCCCTGCCCTACCGGTACAACCCTGAGCAACCACTAACCCCTTCACTCTGTCCCAGCCAGGTTTGAAACAATTGATAGTTTTGGCGCCCACCACCTCCGCTGGTAGATTGTTCCATGGCTCCATCACCCTTTCTGTAAAATAAAACTTTCTCACTTCCCTCTTGAACCCCCCCACCATCAGTTTCTACTCGTACTTGTGTTTCTGATCTACTACTGATGCCTGATACCCTAATCAAACAGTGTTTCCGGATTTTTACTACCGTCTTGAGTCAATGTACAGTACTCCTAATTTAACTATTAATGCTGACAACCTCAAATGATGCTTAACTCGGTCTGCATTTCGAAAGGGCATTCATGATCAAGGGTTACAGGCATGAATTCTACCCTATATACCAAAGCCTCCCTATGGCAAATGCTGGCCTATTATTAAAATTGCACACAGTAAACGCTGCACTAAACTGCTAAATCACCACAGTAGTAAAATCAGGAAATGCTGTTTCATTAGGGTATTCTGCTGTCAATAGGTAAACTGTACAGAGTTGGGAAAAGCCACCCTCTGCCTGATACCCAGTATCAGACTGTTAGTTTTTACTTGTATTATTTTAAATTGCTTACTAACTGCTTCACGGACATGAGTGGAAATATTAGGAAGTTTTTATCAAGGACAGCAAGAGGTTTATACTGTTAGAGAAGCAACAAGTTCTGCTCCTCAGCTGCTCTTCTTTCCTTCTAGTTCTGTGCTGCATAAAGCTGAGACTGTCTGCTCCTGCGTAGCAATTGAAAAATAAAATAAATAAAAAAATAAGGTGAGTAATAAAAGACCCTAAATGGGGTAACGGCACAACACAAACACGAACCTGCCGTCCGAATTTGTGGTATGACAAGGCCAGCGAACTAAAGGTCAGGAACATAAAAAAACATTAAAAGAAATACACTGCAAAAGTTACATATGTTTTAATATTAGCATTTTATTCTGGTTCCTTGCATTACAGTGTATTCGGTCGCATCCCCAAACAACATTTGCCAATGATCTTTTAGAATGGCTGCTTTCTTCCCATCCTCTTCAATTACCCCACACCCCTCTGTTAGCATAACAATTCCTCCGCCTTTCTTTCTTTCTTTCCCTAATATAGCTAAAGAAATGTTTTTCCCCTCCTTGACCCCCTCCACAGTATACAGCTATGTGTCTGCTTTGGCTTCTCAGGGTGCCTTCTTGGTTTCTCTTGTTCTCATTTGGTACTTTTCAGTTGTTTTTCCTTGCACCTGAGGAAGGCCCTCTTTTTGGCTCTTTGCTTCCCCTACCATTCCAGAGAACCATATTGTTCTCTTGTACCTGTTGACCATGACAGCTGTAATGGTGAACTGTGAGAGCTGCCTGCGATGTAAGATTATGAGCATGAGTATCAGCTTCTCACTTTGCTGCAATTGACAGGCAGGCTACTGACTGTAACGAGGAATACTGTATGTGCATTAATAAAGCTGTTATGTATGGTTGTGGTGTTAAGACCATACACAATAACTCGTACACAGCAGCTTTTGTGAGCTTTGACCTCATTCAGTAGTCACTTTTATGTCCTTCACAACAAACTTCTAGTCATGCACAGCAGAATTTTTGAAGGTATTGATCTCTATACAGTCATCATTACAATCCATATGCTATGTATAGGCAGTCATAGACAGTGAAGCTACTGTATGTTACCATCAAGGGGTGAGATAACATCATAGACTTCGACAGAAAAACTCGAGAGGTCTCTGTGATGTCGTCTCACCACAAGATGGAAACATCAGAGTTAGGGCTGTGAGAACTCGGAGAAGTTCTGAGCCTCATTAAATAAGAACCGAAACATGACAACTCTTTCTGTGTTACCTTCATAGACATTCTGGCTTCATTCCCTTACCAGATTATTCAACTCCCTTCTTTCTTCTGGATTGACGGATTGCTTGTTCTTTCAAGCCTAGATAACCGTTCTCCCCAAACCCGGTAAATCGCCTCTCCTCCCGGGAAGCTGTCTCCCTGTCTCTCTCCTGAATTCGGACCTGAAAATCCTAGCCAAGGTATTGGCAAACCGCTTCCTAAGGACATGGCAGGGCCTCATCAGCCCAACCCAGGTGGGGTTCATGGCTGGACGTTTGTCCTCTGACCATCTGTGCAAAGTTCTTCATCTCATCTCATCTCAGTGGCAGGGGAAAGGCGGATCCCAGCGGTATTGGTCTCCTTAAACGCAGAAAAGGCCTTTGACCATGTTTCTTGGCCTTTCTTGTCTGCCACACTCCAGAGATTCAGTATTCCCACCAATTTTTGTGATTGGCTTGAAGTCACCTATCACAGCCCCTCGGCCAGGATTCGTTGTAATGGCATATTCTCGTCATCTTTGCCTCTGATGCGGGGTATCAGACAAGGCTGCTGTCTTTCTCCCATTCCTTTTCAGTCTTTTGCTGGAGTCCCTCATTCGATCCCTCCAGAACAACCCTGAGTTCCGGGAAATCCAGGTGGGGAGCGACTGGTATAAGCTGTCCGCCTACATGGACAATTTACTGTTGCACTGGGAGAATCCCCAGACCTCTATACCAGCTGCTGTGGAGACAATCACCAGATTCTCTCGGGTGGCAGGATATAAACTGAACCTGGACAAATCAAAGGTCATGCCACTCAATGTGCATGTACCACGATGGTGGATTGACGACTTGGGTCTTCTTTCCTGGGAATCTAAGGTCCTCTCCTATCTGGGGATCAAGGTCGCCAACTCTGTCTCCGCATTGGTTAAGCTTATCCTCTCCTCTATCTGTCAAGATATCCAGGGGGATCTTAAGAGATGGAAATCTCTTCTGCTTTCATTGTAGGGACGAGTGAATGTCATAAAAATGAACATTTTACCCAGTATACTTTATCCAGTGAACACAATGAGCCCCTATCTCCCCAAACGCTGGTTTTCCCATCTTTAAACCTCCCTTTCAGATTTCCTCTGGAATGGTAAGGCCGCATGATCACCAAGCTGAACTTTCGGAAAGAGCTTGGAGGACTGCGAGTACCTAACTTCTTTCTCTAGTACTGTGCTATTCACTGCTGTAAAATATTTTGGTGGAGTTCTACTGCTACCAGCCTCCAGATGATCCCTATATCCCCGTGTGGCTTTCCTTGGACCTACACCTCCGTCACTCACAGGGCATCAACATTGGTAGCCTAATATACGCCAAACCTTCCGAAGTCCCCAAACCACTGCGTGCCTCTCTGGTGTTTTGGTCTCTTGAGGCCCTTCTTCAGATCTCCTCCTACCTTGGCCTTGCTCCCCATGAAGATCTGGCCCAACCCCAATTTGGTAACATATATTTCCGAATAGCGAACCACACTATTCCCTTGAGCTTTTGCCCACCTCTCTACAGGGCACTAGTTTCATCTCTGATTACTGAGAGAAGGCTCAGCCCTGCAGCAGAAGTTCAGAAAAGCTTTTGCATTCCTACTTACCATCCCTTTAAACACCTGTAAGCGAGTAGTGCAATTTCCTCATTTCTGGGTCCTCCCCCATGGCAGGACACTTCTAATCCTTTGGTGCAAATGCTCATTGATACCGCTTTTCTACTACACCTTATATCCAAATTTTATGACCTTCCTAAACACCACGATCTGAACAGCCCCTGGGGAATATGTTTCTGTTGGAAGCATGAATTAGGTCTTGATCTGACTGCGAGGGAATGGCAGCAAATCTGGCAGCGTTTATCCAAATACATCAAACAGGACCACCTTCGCTTTCTCCAATTCCGTATATTAAATAATCTCTATTACTGCCCGTCTAGATTATATAGGATGGGCAGATATACATCCCCAAACTGTATTTGATGCGGTAATTCAGAAGGGACCTTAAAACACATCCTTTGAGATTGTGCCCTGATGTCTCCTTTCTGGCTAGCAATCAGAGATGCCCTGAATCCAATGCTGGGTTTGAATTCTTATTTTACATCGCAGGTCTGTCTATTGGGCCACTTCCCCAAAGATATGCTTGATTGTCACAAGGCTTTCATGTCTCTGATCTCGATGGTGGCCAAACTCATTGTCGTCTAACACTGGTTAGACCAAACCACGCCCCCTCTGAGAATGGCACTCCAAGGTGCTCCAGGTCCTCCAAATAGAGAAACATATTGCCCATCGGCAGAACCGCCAAGATAGGTTCTTTAGGAAGTGGGCCCCACTAATGGCCTTTTTACCCCTGATGTGTTGCCCTTAAACTAGACTAAACATGCATGTGGGGTAGAGGCTCCCCCCATGTATCTTTGCGAAGGAAGAGAAATAGCACTGTAGCTTCCATCTGCCTGGTACCTTAACGGTAGCCTCATGGCTCTTTACAAGCACTTTTTACAGGATGAGCTCCTGATGCTCTTAACCCTGTAGGTGCACTGATGGGGAGGGGGGATGGTATGAGAGGGTTGGGGGGAGGATAAGATGTAGGTATTTTTATCCATATAGACCTCATTACTGTCAACTGTAGCTCATGTACTCTCCCTAGGACTTTCACAATTACCCTCACAGTTTTCCATGGTGATTTAAGGCTCTTTGTTTCTGTTTCAAGTCTGATGGAAACTGTTGGTTGAACATATGTATTCATGTTAATAAATGCCTAATAAAGTATATTGAATTGAAAAAAAAAAGAACCAAAACACAATCGGGTTCTGATTGGTTCTGATTTTTCATAAAAATTTCAATAGGTGTGTTAAAATGCATAATAGGGCATAAATTCTCTGTAGTATTCAACACAGTGGTGGGCCAAAGGGAATACTTTAAATAATTATTTGTATGAAAAATAAAGTAGATCTGCTAATGTGAAAGCAAGTTGGGGCAACAACAAAACATGCAGGACAGTCTGCAGCATACAGTATTTCTTTTGTGGCCTCCCTTGACACACCTGCCTCTGGGCCCAGCACAGCTGCACATGCAATACTATGAAATGGCAAGAGGAAATTAAGCCATTTCATTGGCTGATAGCCAGGTGTAAAATATGTTCCACACACTGTAAACAAAACAAGTCCTACCCCATCACTGCCCACTGAGCTGTATAACTGAATGTTGGCAAAGCGATTGTAACCCATTGTTTTGTCCCCGCTAAAGTGAATACCCACATTGCTTGCTATGTCTGACATCAGCAGTGTTAGTTGTGACCTAACTTTCACTAACGACGATCTTCAGTGATTCTTTTAATGATAACTCTGAGAATACAATAGAAAGCAACGCAGTGAGTACAGAAATACCGATTAATTCCATTGCTGGTGCTTCCGCCACTGCTATGTCATTCACATCAATCAAGCCCTTCCCTCTTTCCCTTTAAAGGTCCCATTTTTCCTCATGCGTAAGGATATCTAGTTAAATAAATGGTTTTAAACAATTTTAAAACATTTGTATGTGTATTTGTTTTATTTTACAACTTAAGTGAGTCATTTCATAAGTGCAATAAGACACTCCAGGGGTGTGCGTATAACATACTTCACGCACACCAAGGGGCTGGATGCACTCGGCCAAGGCCTTGGGCCTTATAACATTCCTAGATGTGTGTAAAATATGTTCTACACACACCCTGTCATGTCTTATTGCTTGGGGGCAAGTGACCATAACATGGTATGGTTCAATTTGGCCACAACTAAATCATCCCATTCCAAGGCAAAAATATGGGACTTCAGAGGAGCTGACTTTAATAAGATGGCCAACAGAGTTAAGCTAGCACTGGCAAAAAGAAATACAGGTGAGGGGTACAGGCAAAGTGGGCAAGCATAAAGGATGCAATACTTGAAGCAACATTCCATTGTGTTAGAGAGAAAAGGAAGTGCAAAAGAAGAAAGAAACCACTTGGGTTCTCAAAAACAGTAGCAGAAAAGGTCAGAGCCAAATGGCTGGCCTTTAGGAAATATAAGGGAACCCAGCAGGATGAAGATAGGGAGGCATACCAAACTTCCCTAAGGGAAACAAGTAAGGCAGGCAAAGGCCCAAACCGAGGAAACACTAGTACGAACAGTAACATAAGTTGACAAGACTTTCTGTAGATACATTAGTGAAAAGAGAAAGTCCAGAGGGAGTATTGCTAAGATCAAAGGAGATAAGGGGGCATGTGAGGAGGAGGACCTTGCAAAAGCATCTATCCTAAATAGATACTTCTGCTCAGTATTTACTGAAGAGAAGGTAGGGTAGGGCCCACAGCTCAGCACTGTGGACACAGAGGAGGGAGGTGAGCACTAGTCCCTTCACAAAAGAAAGGGTCCTACAAGAGCTAATAAGCTTAGGGTGGACAAAGCAATGGGACCTGATGGCATGCATCCCAGGGTACTAAAGGAGCTAAGGGTGGAACTAGCAGAACCATTATCAGAACTGTTTACTGAGTCTCTGAGCACAGGAGAGTTCCCAGAAGACTGGAGAAGGGCTCATGTGATCCCGCTCCACAAGAGTGGTGGCAGGGAACTACAGACCAGTCAGTCTTACCTCTGTACTGGGCAAGATTATGGAGGCACGCCTTTAAGGAAAAAAATAGTGCAACACCTGGAATCCATAGGAGCACAAGATCCAAGACAGCATGGGTTTACAAAAGGAAAGTCCTGTCAAACTAATCTCATAGATTTCTTTGACTGGGTAACCAGAGTGGTGGACCAAGGGGGGAGCAGTTGATGTTGCCTACCTTGCCTCCAGCAAAGCTTTCGATACTGTTCCACTTAGAAGATTGATTAATAAGCTGGGCAGGCTCGGGGTGGGTCAGAAGTTGGTCAACTGGGTGGCAAACTTGTTGGTGGGCAGAAAACAGAGAGTGGTGGTGAACGGTATACAGTCAGAAGAGATGCAAGTCACAAGTGGGGTACCTCAGGGATCAGTCCTGAGGCCAGTCCTCTTCAATATCTTCATCAGTGACATTGCAGATAGACTGGAGGGTAAGGTTT
The DNA here is from genome assembly GCA_016271365.2 of Neoceratodus forsteri. Classification (NCBI taxonomy): domain Eukaryota; kingdom Metazoa; phylum Chordata; order Ceratodontiformes; family Ceratodontidae; genus Neoceratodus; species Neoceratodus forsteri. The sequence goes on along the minus strand of CM028138.1, from coordinate 612,595,638 downwards.
GTCTGTTTGCAGATGACACCAAGATCTGCAACAGAGTAGATGATCCAGATGGGGTGGGCAGAATGAGAAGAGATCTGGATAAACTAGCAAAATGGTTGGAAGACTGGCAACTGGGGTTTAATGCAAAGAAGTGCAAGATCATGCACATAGGGAAGAGAAACCCTGAAGCCACCTAAAGGCTGGGAGGGGAGTTGCTGGCAGTCACAAGGGAAGAAAGAGACTTGAGCATCATCATCACCGATGACTGAAATCATCCAAGCGGACCACTAAAGCAGTAGGTAAGGCTAGGGGGATGTTGGGGTGTATTAGTAGGGGTATCACAAGTTGGAAGAGGGAGGTAATAATCCCTCTTTACAAAACACTGGTTAGGCCCCATCTGGAGTACTGCGTGCAGTACTGGAGGCCACACCTTCACAAGGACATTAACCAAATTGAGGCAGTCTAGAGAAGGGCAACCAAAATGGTGCAGGGACTGCATCAGAAAACATATGAGGACAGATTAACAGAGCTCAATATGTATACCCTAGAGCAAAGGAAGGAGAGGTGATGTGATTAGAACATTCAAACACCTTAAGGCGTTAACAAGGTGAAAAGTCTAATGTTTCAATATAAGAAAAATAGCAGGACAAGAGGACACAGCATGAGATTAAGGGAGGTCGATTAAGGGGTAATGTGAGGAAGTTCTTTTTCACAGAAAGAGTGGTGGATGCATGGAACGGCCTATCTCAGGAAGTGGTGGATATGAGTACACTGCAGGGCTTCAAAAAGGCATGATATAGGCATAAGGGAGCAATACAGATGAGTATGAATAGATAGGCCATTGACAGAGCAAAGGCCAATGGCACATTTATAATTTAGAAAAAGAAATGGGCAGACTGGATGGGCCTTGCGGTCCTTATCTGCTGTCAACTTCTATGTTTCTGTGTTTTTATGCTTACATGTACTCTTTTGATTTGTCCTACTGATCGATCTCTTTCTCTCTCTCTCTCACTTCTCTCAGTGTAACCCACCATCTCTCTCTCTCTTTCTCTCCATCTCTGTGCTGCTGCTGAGTGTTTTTTAGTATGTATATTTTGAGGAGACCCTTTCCCTCTTTACACTGTTCTCCATTTCTCTCTTTCAATCTTTCTCTCTCTGCAGCTTATTTTTTTTTCCTTGTGCTGGGCCATCATGTTTTTTGTGCATTAACTAAGTAGTGCTGATCACTCGTCGGAAACAGGCACTCAGGAGTCCAATACTGCCTTATAGTATCTCTCTCTCTTTCTATCCTGATCTATTTGTCTCTCTAGACTTGCATTGTCTGTCTGTCTATTTTTTTTTACATGCCTTTTGCTTCCCCTGCCTCCCTCTCTCTCTCTCTCCCTCTCTCTCTCACAGTCTGTCTTAGAATGTTTAAAATCCCACTTTCCCTTGATCTTGCTCACTCTCTCAGTTCCTCCGTTACTCTTGCTGCCTCTCTCTCAACTGATCTCCGCGAGGTATGCCAGCATGTTGAGCCAGATTACACAAAGATTCACCGAGAAATGCCAACAAAGAGGAATGGCTCACAAGACTTGCAGTACTGCAAACCTAGCTATATCCTCAACAACAAGATGCCCTTCATGCATGGCCAGATGCAACAGCAAAGAGTCATATCGGGTGACCTCCTCCAGTTCCTGCCTCCACCCTCCCAATCATGTAAATCATTCATGAGGAGTGTGAGAGGGAATGTGACAGCAAAGTGCATAAAAAGTACTGAAAGTGAAAAACGCAGCTCACTCATGGACTGGGAGCCGAACTCCGGCATCTGAGCCCCTTTTGATCCAAGTCCGTGAGTGAGTCCTGGATCCGAAGGGGGGGGTCAGTTTGTCGTGGAACAGTTCACCCACCCCTAACAAGTGTACTACCATCAATGTGATCTACACCAATTTGTCATCAAGCTTGACCTAAGAAGTCCGTTGTACCTGTCGCTCCACCGCTTGTTGTAGCCAATCACTGACACTATTTGAGTCACAAAGCAGTTCTAGCCATTGCCAGGGACCTCAGTGTTGACCTACTGGCAGTGTCCAAGTCACATATTTAAAGGTCCCTCTTCTCTTGGGGAAATATCAAAGGTTTGCCTGTTTAAGAAACCACTTCTTTTCAAATTGCGCTCAGCCCTGTACCATGGCTGTCAGACTGCCTCAGCTTCACATCTGTTCTACCACCGCAGCCTCAACTCCACCCATCCCAACCCCCAATCAATGTAGAAATGCCCAGGCTGCTTACGCAGCGGATTGCATTCCCAGATGGAAATGTGGAAATGCAGGACTGCTGCACCCTTGAATCACTCGTGACAACAATGGAAGCAGGAGGTGGAGAGAGTGAGAAGTTAAGCCTCCAGTCCCTGACTCCTTAATCCTGGCTGCAGTTGTTTATTTTCATTAAAGTATTCCTGGAGAAACACAGAGACATGGGTTTGAATCCCACAGCCACCATTGTATACTGTGTGAACCTGAGCAAGTCACTTAGCTTCCTAGTGCTCCCAGGATGCATCTGGAAATGAGTTATCAGCACAATGTGCCTTTCCTGACCTAAAATTGTAAAATAAAGGTAAAATAAACGAAGAAAGAATTAGAACCAGACTCCTGTGGCTGAGTCCTTATTCATCCGAGTTATGGAGTGGGGGGGGGGGTCTGCTTTAAATAAGAACTGTCTGCACACCCCTAATCAGAGTTGTTGAGTATGGTTGCCCACACACATTATTTTGTATAGTGTCTGTCTGTTTTCATTCATTTACTGCCTTTCTGACTCTGTCTTGAACTGTGGTCAGATAAACTGAGAACAGCAAACCGGGTAAGATTAAAAATATTCAGTGTGGTTTAGCAATAGCTACATGGGCTGCCAACATTTCTAGTAGTTTATATTCTAACAGACCATTCACTTGAGATGTTTTTTTGTCTTACCAATATATTTGTTGTGCAGAATATGCAGTGTAGATAATGGGGAATCTTAATAGGCAATAGACACAAGATACTATTTTGTTGTACCAGATTAGTGACATAGTTGCTGTAGAATATAAGGAAAAGTTTATGGGCGCCCATGCCTGTGCTTCCATCAAGGGGTTGAGATACCAGTGTGTGGACCTTGAGAGCAAAGCTGGAGAGATCCATGCTGGTATCTCAACCCTGAGATGGAAACACAAGGTGAGTTGTGTATGGGCCCCCACATTTTATTTGTTATAGTGTATGGTTAAACAAATAAACACAACTGGCATTTCTTGTGTTTTTTGTTTTTTTTTAACCGCACGATAACACTGAGGTACAGTGAGCAGAGAAAGTGAAACCAGGCAGCGGGAGTCGGCGTGAGGGAATCACAGCTGCATTTAATGCTAGAATGTGAACAATAAGGTTTTTAGAATGCACACATTTTTTTTTATATACAGGTTTTTATCCTCCATCTTCCTGACTACCCCCTTCTGATTGACCCCCCCCCCATCCCCGGCTCCTCTGGGACTTCCCTTGCACCAGCATCCTCTGCCACAGGACTGCGGTGTGTGCCTGGCCACCAGTGCAGGGCCTGCAAGAGGTCAGTCATCATTCTGTCTTCCGGGGGTTTTCCTTCTATTCTTTCCCTGTTGCTCCCCAAGGCCTTGGCAATGCATGGTCGCACTTGTACGTGTAGGGGCGCATGCGCGCCGGAACTGACAGTAGCCCCGCTCCACCCACATGGCCTAGCGCCAGCCCTCCATTGACCCGATGCTACCATCAAGCCTCCACTTAGTGGCAGCCAACAGCCGGGAAGGCCTACCTTCTCAGTCCGGGAGAGGAGAACTGCCTGACAGCCTCTCAATCCATTCCAAGCCCCCGCTAACCCCCAGCAACCCGTGCTCATTCCTGAACATGGGTCATGGGCATGATGAGAGGTAAGCAGTCCAGCACCTCAGCCCTCTACACACTGGCGTAATGCATGCATAGTAACTTTAGAGCATTCACAATAAGTTTGGAGCAGGTACAATGAGATTTATGCATTGCTTAAATTCTGTGCACAATATAGAGAATAAAGTATGGGTCGGGGTGTGTAATGAGAAGTTTACACACACCCAAGGAGTTAGATGCTAAATAAACCCCAAGAGCGAAGCTCGAGGGGTTCTTGCAAGCATCTAACCCCAAAGGTGTGTGTAAACTTTGAGATCTGTCTCCGAAGGTGGCGCCCTTGCAGCAAGTAATACCATTAGGACCGAAGCCGTCAGGCATCAGGACCCCACGGAAAACTTGTAGCTAGCAGTCTGAGGCAGGAAACCACCCGTGACGTTGGATCCTCCCAACGTCCAACGTGGTATAAAAGGGGCAGTCTCCTGGCGCCAACTCAGTTCTTTTCCCGCTGTCGACCCACGTAGTTCGACTCCTCGGACACCTCTCAACTGTCTACAGTCACCAAATGTTAAGATCAGGTTTTTAATTCTTCTAAATTCTTTTTATTATCGTCTCGTTTATGTTGTTGCCTTCACCACCGTGGCGAAAGTCTAAGTGTGCATGCGGGAAGCAGATCCCAGCCAAAGACTGCCACGTGGCCTGCCTCCTCTACCTAGGCCTGGAACACCAGCCCGACACCTGCACACGTTGTCAAAAATTCAACCAGAAGACGCACGCCAGGAGGGCCCACGCACTCAAGACCTTCTTTCTGGAGAAGAAACTTGTGGCCATGCAGTGAGGATCAGGAGCCAGATCATCCTCTCCCGCCAGGGAATCCCCACCCAAAGACAGGTCATCGGGGGGAGAAGCATCATCACAAGGATAAGGATCAGTCCAGGTCTGAATCCTGCTCCAGGTCGCCAGCCAAGCAGGCCTCGTCTTCATCTTTCTCCGGTAAGAGGTCCGGTTCGGTTCCGGCTCAGCTGTCCGAACCCTCCCGCACGTCTTGAGTCCACTCCAACCTCTTCCCAGGGAAAACATTGGGAGTTAGTCTCGTGGGGGCACCATCACACTTCCCTGGCTCATCGACCTCTAAAACCCTCAGGGTCAACCCAGGAAAGCCCATCCAAGGCTCAGGACAGGCCCAGTTCTTCTGAGAAACGTAAAGGGGCAGAAGAACCCTCAGGTAGGCAGGCAGGAGACCACCCGGGCTTGGACACCTCCCCCTTAGGCTAAGGTGTGCCCCCTCTAGACCAGCACCAGCCTAGCTGCTGGTCGCCTGCCCAATCGACCCTCTCCCTAATGCCAGACACGGGGCGGTCGCTGGATGAGGACCAGCCATCCGCCCCTTGTCCAAGGGACCAGACGCCTGAAAAGGCCACACCGGACACCAGACCTTCAGACGAAGGTGATACCGGTTGTCTGCCTACTGACGCCAGGGTCCCTGACCTGACACCTGCCAAGCCAGAACCCCAGACACTCATACCCAAAGACTCGACACTCGGACTCTCAGACCTGGCGCTGGCTCCTGCAGTCATCCCAGTAGCAGACATTGGGAGTCTGTTCACTACTTGGTGGAATACCGTGAAAGGGGACCTTCTGTACAGACCCCCAGACACAGTCCCTCCTCTACCACCCTTGGGTCCCCCACCCACAGCCTCGGGGGAACCAGGGTGAGTGCCTGAGTCCACATCCTAAGGGGAAGAGAAGGAAACGGCCTTCATCTCCATCGTCCCCTCCTGTCACGTCCTCCTCGGATGAGGGTGGCGTGAATTCAGATTTTTCAGACGGGGAATTCTGCCCTCAGTCCCCTCCGGATGATCCCTCATTTCTGCACAGTGAGGCACATCCAGGCCATATGTGAGTGGGATGCTGAGGATCTGGATCCAGAGCGTAAGCGTCTGGCCAGGTTCCTTGGTGAGAAGGAGCCCAAGCCTTTGGTGATTCCACAGTTTGTCGAACTGTTTCAGGATGTAACATGCCTTACTTGGCGTACACCATCCTTTATCCCAGCAGTCCCTAGGAAGGCAGACAGACTATGTAAGCCCCCAAAGTCTGAACCTTTCCTGGCCGAGCAGCCAAAGGCCAATTCGTTGGTCCTCATGGCTGTCCACGTCAGGAGGTCTCAACCAAAGCACTTGAGTTCCCAACCTCCAGATCCCGTCCCCAAAAAGTTTGATGGTTGGGGCCAGAAAGTCTTCTCCTCAGCCACTAGGGCCATCAGGTCGTTGAACTTCATGACCCACATGATCACCTATCAGGTCACTGTGGAGAAAGACAGTGGACCTCATGGAAGCTATGCCTGACTCCGACTCTAAGCAGGAAATTCTAACGTGTGCCCATTCGAGTTTGGAAGTGGACAAACATGCTCTCCGGTGTTAGTACGACACTGTAGATGTGGCCTCCAGAGCAGCCGCCTCGGGGGTCTGCATGAGACTGCAGTCCTGGCTCCGGCTCATGGGCTTCCAGCTGGACCTGTAAGAGTCCATCCTGGATTCCCCTTTCCAGGGTCCCATTTTGTTTGGCCCAGAAGTCAAACAAATGGTAAAACAACTTCAGGAATCGGGGAAAGCAGTGGCTGATGTGCACAGCATGTACAAATCCCAGCCTCAGGAGCCCGGCCGGCGCCCTTTTTGTAGAGGACAAGGGCAGAGACAGTGGAGTAAACAGTCCCACGGTAAGGGGTTTAAAAGACTAGGTCACCCAGCCCCTCAAGGTTCCCAGGGCCTTAAGCAGCCCAAAGCTCCTAGGGTCCAGGCCCCTCCCACTCCCTCTGCCGTCCCCACTCCCCTCGTGGACAGGCAGAGCGAGAAGGTAGGGCGGTTTGCGCTTTACCCGCTCAAATGGTCGGTATCACTGCAGAATAATTGGGTTCTGGATGCCATTCGGAGAAAGGGTATCTGATAGAGTTCATCTCTATCCTGAATAACCGCCCCCGCCCATTGTCAACAGAACACAGTCTTCTTGTAGAAGCGAAGATTCAACAGCTCATAGAGAAAAGAGCCATCCAAAAGGTTCCACAGGCCCGGAAGGGGAAAGATTATTATTCCCATTTCTTCCTGGTTCTGAAGAAAACAGGAGACCTTCATCCTATTCTGGACCTGAGCCAGCTCAACCTCTCAGTAAAGTACCAGAGGTTTCTGATGGTCACTCTGGCAGGTTTCTTTCCCCTGCTCCAGCAAGGGGACTGGCTGTGTTCCCCAGATATGCAGGATGTCTACATGCATATCAAGGTCCTGAAGTCTCACAGAATGTTTCTGCGATTCAGCTTCACAGATGAGCACTACCAATTCCGGGTACTCCCTTTTTGCCTTTTCTTAGCTCCCAGGGTCTCCACCTAGTGCCTGGTGGTGGTAGCTGTGGCCCTCCACAGGACAGGCCTCTTTGTCTACCCTTACCTGGATGATTGGCTCCTCTCCTCTTGGTCGGAGGAGGAACTTCTAATCACCCTGTGAGACACGCAGGCCCTGTTTTCCTCCCTAGGCATTACAGTAAATTGGCTGGAGTCACACCCCTGGCCAACGCAAAGGTTGCAGTTCATAGGGGCTATTCTGGACACCAGACAGGGAAGAGCTTTTCTGCCTCCAGATAGGGCAGACTGCCTTCAGTTTTTGGCCAGTGGACTCCAAAAAGCCCCGTCTTCCCCTGCCCGGGTGGTTCTACATCTTCTAGGCCATATGGCGGTGGCTATAGCCACAGTACCCTTAGCCAGACTCCATATAAAGACTCTACAAAGGCACCTCAAGGTCCAGTGGGACCAATTGGTGGATGATCTGGATATCCGAATCCGGGTCTCTCGAGCGGTACACCACTCTCTCAAATGGTGGCTCCATCACGACAGTCTAGCGGGAGGAGTTCCCTTTCAGAGACCGACTCCTCTCCAGACGTTAACCACGGATGCCTCTCTGTCCGGTTACGGGGCTCATTTAGGGGTTCACAGGACCTGGGAGTCTTGATCTGCCACAGAGAGCTCTCTACATATCAATGTTCTGGAAATGAGCAGTGTTGAATGCACTAACTGCATTCAGGGACCAACTCTCACCGGGTCCTCTCCTGGTGCAGACAGACCAGTGATTTTCTACATCAACAAATAAGGGGGAACTCATTCATACCCCCTTTGCAGGGAGGCCATGAAAGTGTGGGAATGGGCAATAGAACACCGACTGGACCTTATTGCAGTTCATCTGCCCAGGGTTCAGACCGTTCTCACCGACAATCTCAGCTGCTCTACCTCTCTGAACTACAAGTGGGAATTGCACTAGGATGTCGCAGATGACCTGTTCGGTCACTGGGGCCATCCAGAGTTGGACCTCTTTGCGTCCCCATGCAATGCCAAACTGCAAAATGTTTGCTCACTTGTTCCAGGGCCTGGTGTTTTCTGGCAGACACATTGTCCCTCTCTTGGACAGGGAAGTTCCTGTATGCCTTCCCTCCCTTTCCCCTCATTCAGAGGGTACTGCTCAAATTGCAGTAAGAGGGAGCCAGAATGATTCTGGTGGCCCCTCTATGGCCCCTTCAGATCTGGTATCCGCTGTTACAGCAACTGTCTCTGGAGTCTCCAGTTCAGTTGCCACTCTCCACCCACTTGCTCTCATAAGAGCAGGGGACTCTCATCCATCCTGCTGTTCAGTCTCTTCACCTGCACGTGTGGCTTCTGCAGTCCTAGCGAAGAGAGTATAGGAGTGTCAAGCAGGGTGGCTGAAATACTGGTTGCTGTGAGGAAGCCTTCCACCAGGGCCACTTGTGCTCTGAAATGGAAATGTTCTCTCTGTGGTCTATGGCCCATGCTCTAAATCCCCTGGGTTGTCCAGCTAGGCACGTGCTAGAATATCTCCATCACCTTCTGGACTTAGGACTGAGCTATTCATCCAATAAGGTGCACATGGGTGTGGTTTCCGCATATCATGATCCTATCTGAGATAAAACACTGGCACAGCTCAGTGCCTGTAAGACGTTTCTTCGAGGGGTCTTTCATATCAGACCTCGCAAGAAGGACATCATTCCTCCTTGGGACCTCTTTTTGTCTTGGAGAAGCTCACCCTTACTTCCTTCAAGCCAGCAGCCCCTTGCAGGCTGCGCTTCCTCTCATGGAAGACCCTCCTTTTGGTAGCCATCACCTCCGCTCGAAGGGGTTTCCGCGCTCCAGGCCCTGATGTGTAAGGAACTGTACATAGTCTTCCACAGGGACAGGGTGAACCTGTGCACGAACCCTAAATTCATGCCGGAGGTGGTGTCCATTCCGACTCTTAACCAGGACATCAACCTTCCATTTTATTATCCAGAGTTTGCTAACTAAGGTGAAGCACTGTTGCACACCTTGGATGTTCACCGCATTTTGAAGTATTACTTCCACAGGACTCACTCCTCCAGACAGTCGGACCAGTTGTTCGTCTCATTTGCCAAGCGAATGTTGGGAGCCCCTGTTTCCAAATAGTCACTAGCCCATTGGCTGGTGCAATGTATTTTGTTCTGTTATCAGCATCATAACAGACCACTTATGGGTGCAATTAGGATCCACTCTACCAGAGCAGTGGCCTCTTCCTTTGCAGCACTCAAAAATGTCTCTTTGGCTGACATTTGTGCTGCAGCTACGTGGAACTCATTCCACACTTTCATCAGGCACTACAACATGGATGTTGCGTCCAGAAAGAGAACAGGTTTCGGACTGCTAGTCCTGCAGGGTCTTCTCTCATAGGTGCTTTTCATCAGCTGTTTTTTTTCAGCATGTCTTCCACCACCCTCTCAGACCTGGGCCTATCTTTGGGTACTGCTTGGGACTCAGTCCTTATTACCTGCTGCAAGAGCTCCACCCTCGAAGACAGATAGTACAGCTATGCAAGATCTTACCGTAACAGTAGATCTTTGAGAGGAGCTCTTGCAGCAGGTGGCTTCCCCCCTCCATCCCCCAGGATAGTATTTTGGTTTTTATTTCACCAGATCATGGTGGGGACTTCCTGCTCAGTTCTCCAGTTTTGTTTTCTAGCCGGGTCTCCGGTGGGAGAACTGTGTTGGCGCCAGGGGACTGCCCCTTTATACCATGCCGATGTCGGGGGTGGTCCCCGCCTCAGACTGTTAGCTACAAGTTTTCCGTGGGGTTCTGATGCCTGACGGCTTCAGTCCTAATGGTATTACCTGCTGCAAGAGCGCATCTCGAAGATCTACTGTTACGGTAAGTTCTTACAACTGTACTTTTATATACACACACACACACACACACACACAACCCATATTTTATTTTATATAATTGCTGGGTAGTGTATTTTAGCCACAGCAATTATATAAAATGTGCATGTATCAGGCTTCATTAGACTTAGTAGAATAGAGAGGCTTACCTTTGAATGTGCTTGGAAGTTTTTATTTCGGAGCAAAGTTAAAATGGAAACAGCAGCATAACATACAAAGATGGATAACAACCGAATATTTGAACTATTAATTCATTAAAAAAAAAACATTTTAAAGTCCATAGCTAGGCAGAAAGGGATGCTAAGAGAGCCTTGTTAAAGGAGCAATGGTATCATGTGACCTGCAGAGGGAAGGGGAGAGGGGAGCAGACAGAAAAAGTGGTTAGGAAGTGTGTGAAAAATGCAGCGTTGTATTTTGCTTTTGGTAGGTGTATTTTAAACTGCTGAAGTCGATTTAAATTTCTGGTGAGCTGTTTTTCAGATGCTGGCTCTGAGGTGAGTGCTCAAGAGGTTTCACTTTCTAGTGAGGAAGAGGTGGACTGGTCGCGATGCAGCAGTTCTGTGAGAGGCTTTTGATTGTGGGACAAACAGAAAACAGCTGCCGCAGGTCGCGAGGGAAACTTGCTAGCTTTTTTTTTCTCATAGAGAAGGCACGCGTGTTTGCTGTTATAAACACTCCTTTATAACAGCAAATTATAAATGCCTTTCTCTATGGGGAAATAAACAATACCGGATTATTATAAGCCCTGTCCATACACTATAACAGTATTCTGACATCACCGATGTGGTACAATGGCATCTCGAAATGTATGGATTGCCATACACAACACCACCGAACCATATACTATAGATGTATCTGTCATGTTCTGTCATCGCCATACCTGGACCTGTGGGAAAACAAGGGTCTTCATTCTCTCTCACCCCAGGAGGGGATGGAGTCCCTCCAGGTCAGAGCTACAGTACATTGGTAAAGAACTGTGTGGAGAGGCCTGCACTGTATCTCTCTCTCTCTCTCTCCCCCTCTCCCTCTCTCTACAAAGGGAGGCCTTCAGGCCCTCTCATCTCAGGAGAGGATCCTCCTTCCAGGTCCGGGTTGGGATGCATTGATGGAGCAGTGTGTGAGGAAGCCTGCATTGTGCCTTCCCACACTGTACCTGTGGATAAACAAAGGGCTTCAGTCGCTCTAACCTCAGGAGAGCATGGTCGTTTCAGGAAGGCTTGAGCAGTCTGGTGGAGCAGTGTGTATGGGAGGAAGTCTGCTGTGTACCTGTCCCTTTGGACTAAAAGAGGACTTCAGTTGTTCTCACCACAGGAGAAGGGTGGTCCTTCCAGGTCAGAGATAAAGTACATTGGTAGAACAATTTGTAGGGAAACATGCACTGTACCTGCACATATATGTAGTCCTGTGGATAAGCAGATGACCAGTCCATCTTATCATCCGAAGAATGGTGATTTATTTTGGTCAAGGTGGAACTACAATAGTAGAGCAGGATGTGTGGAAGCCTGAACTGTACCTGCCTGCAGTGTCCCTGTCTCTGTGCATTGGTCCCTCTTTTCCCAGGAGAAAGATGTTTCCTCCAGGTTGGAAATGAGGCATGCTGTGGAATAGTAGTCTGGGAAAGCCTGCAGTACACCTGGCCCATTGAGTAAACAGTGAACTTCAGTGCCTTTCACTGCAGCACTAGGTTGATCCATTTAAGTTCATGTTGAGATTCATTGGAGAAACAGTGCGTGGGAAAGGATGCATTGTACCTGTCAGCTCACTACTTACTACACCTGTCTCTCTAGGCAAATGGATGAATTCATTTCCTTTTGCCCGAGAATTAGGATGGTCATTCCATGTTGATGTTGATTGGTGCAGCATGCAGGGAAGCCTTAGTCTTCCTGTTTTTTACTTGGCCCTGTGGATTCATGAAAGTCTCATATTATTTACTAGCAAGGTCCTTTCCTGTGATGACAGTGCTGTACTCTGTAAGTGTAGAACAGTCCAAACAATAGGAATATAGTCATTTAAAAAAGATACAAAACATTGTAAACCAGCCATGAACTTTGTGTTAAGTCTTATATTTCTTTCCCTTGACTTTGCTGATAGTGATATTTTTTTTTCTTCATTCTCCAGGGCGCCAGTTCTCCCTCCATCTATGAATCCTATTCACAGCCAGCCCACTTTTCTAAAAATGGCAGCCCAGTCTGGGATGCTTTCTAACACAATGAGCAGCACAGCGGTGTCCAGCAATCCTGCATCTCGCATGGTCTCCTCTGGTGAGTAGGTCCTGAGTCAGAGAATCTGTCAGATCTGTGAGTAGTCTGTTTCATTTAGAGTGTGTGAGGGCTGGACAGAAGAGCTTTTCACTTTTTCCATATACGTTTTTCTCCCTACCAGGGGGCATCTTCCCTCCTCGGGTCCTGTTGACCAACCAGCCTGGTCCACCAGAAGTGTGCCGCCATCTTCCTCCATGACTTAACCCCCACCTTTATTGCAAAGCCACAGGGGAGGTGCCTCCTGATTATTAGGATCTGGTGGGCTCCGTATCACGGGGCCCAAATTTACGCAGACTGACATTCAGATGATCACCAGCATTCTCTTCCTTGTTTGTTCTTCACTTCTCCCACAATCCACCCACATAGTGTTGCCACAAAGCCTAGCGTTGGCCTTGGTTGTTGCAGCTGTTTCCCTGGGGGGGAAGGGGCAAGCTCCTTGGTTGCCAAAGGTGTCACTGTCATGATGGAAAATGGTGCCATCCCCTCCTGTGCTGAGAAGCACAGTCGTTGTCAGCACTGACAGCCTGCCTGCACACCCAAGTCCATTTCTGAAACTGGATTGCTGACTCAGCAGTACTGTGCCAGCATGCAGCCCAGAACTGATTCTTAACAAAAAAAAAAAAAAAAAAAACTCTGGAGGGCATGCAGTCAAACTGAAAGGTTGGTCAGGGGAAACACCAGAAAATAGTACTTTACTTCACACAGAGGGTGATAAAAACATAGAAGTTGTCAGCAGAAAAGGACACTTTGGCCCACCTAGTCTGCCCTAAAGTTCCCTACCTACTGTGTTACTGCAGATCCTACTCGGTCTCCGGCCTTATCTCCCCATTATTAATGATCAATTGTGTCTATATCATGCAAGCTTGAATCCTGCTACCATTTTAATACCCACCACCTATGCTGGGAGTTTGTTCCAGATGTCCACCACCCTTTCCATGAAGAAGTACTTACTCACAGCCCCTCTGAGCCTCGCCCCTCTAGCTTTATATCATGTCCCCTTGTCTTTGCGCGTCTCTTCCTATGTAAAATGCTACCATCCTGTACCTTATTAATACCGTTGAGGTATTTGAATGTTTCTATCATGTCTCCGCTTTCCCTTCTATCTTACAAACATAGAATGGGATGACAGTTAAGGACTGCTTGGCCCACCTAGTCTGCCCATTTCCCTACCTAATGGATTGGCTGCAGATTTTAGTTAACCAACAGCCTATTTCTTCCTACCCCCACTAGAATTGCCTTATGTCTGTCCCATGCATTCTTGAATTCCCCCACTGTTTTTGACTCCATTACCTCCTCATAAAGGCTGTTCTATGTATCCACAACCCTCTCTGTGAAAAAATACTTCCTCACATTACCTTTGAGCCATTCCCCCTCTATTTTCAAATTGTGCCCCTTGTTCTTGCGCATCTCTTTGTCTGAAAGATGTTACCCTCTTGGACTTTGTTGATTCCCATTGAGGTACCTAAAAGTTTCTATCATGTCCTCCCTCTCCCTTCTTTCCTCAAGGGTGTACATACAGTATTAAGCTCCTTTACTCTCTTTTCATATGTAAATCCTTGAGTCTTTTTTAGTAGGGTTTCTGATGCTGGCCATGCACCATTTTGGTTGCCTTCCACTGCACCACCTCTATCCAATCTATGTTCTTCCTGAGATGGGGCCTTCAGAACTGGACACAGTACTCCAGGTGGGGCCTCACCATTGACCTATACAGGGGTGACACCACCTCCCTCTTTCTGCTGGTGATACCCCAGCATTCTGCTAGCCTTTCCTATTGCCTTATCACACTGCTTTGCTGTCTTCAGGTCATCAGGTATGATGACCCCCAGGATCCTTTCCTGCTTTGTTGTTTTAACCCCAAATTGGTACGCTTCCCCAGGGTTCCTGTTCCCCATGTGCATAATTTTGCACCTTTTGGCATTGAAGCCTAGTTGCCATACCCTTGACCATTCTTCCACCTTTTTCAGATCCTCCCTCATGTTATCCAACCCCCAGGTGTGTCCACTCTGTTGCAGATTTTTCTGTCATCTGTGAACAGGCATGCTTTCCCTTCCAGCCTAAAAGAGAAAAAAGCAAAGTTAGTGGGATAAGCACGTGGGGTAGCCTGCCTGTTGTGAAGTTAGCACTCTTCAGGCTTTCAAAGCAAGGCTATGCATATTCCTGAGACAGCTAGCATCGAGGATTACACAGCGTGAGTAGCAGTACTGTTCTGGTTAATAAGCTAGGACATGAATCCCTACTTAAATTTGATAATGTCACCGATCTGTGGCAGAATGGGTCGACGATATGGACCCATTTGTCACCACAGTACTAGTTACTGTGACCAACCTGGCCATTTTTTCAATTCAATTTATTGGAAAGCAAAATTGAGAGCAAGTTCTCTTTTACAGTTGCATCCATTAAACAATTAATGTATAAAATAGACATAATGATCAACATTTCAGAACCCACTCTTAGAAACACTTACAGTGGTCAAAATGCAAAATAGTCATTAGTCTGTATGTAACATATAAATACTAAGCATGTGCATACAAATTACTTGGTCAGAAAATAGTTTGGAAAACAAGAACTACTTAGAACTTTGTTTGAGATCCTGGTTGGAAGAATAATCATTTACATTTATATAGCACTTTTAACGCACTGTATCCCGAAATGCTTTACAAGCAATGAGAGACACTGCTAGTGTAGAGACAATACAATAGAACTAGAGAATAGAATAGCATAGCATTTAGTCTTATTAAACCTTTTTTTTGAGGGGGGACAATTCTTTGACTGGACCAGAGACAGTCATGTGACATACAAGGTTTGTGAAATACTGCCCAGTTCAGAACAAAGAACCAGGACATAGTTCATTAGAACTAGGCAATAGTTTTTTTTCAACTACTGCCCATTCTAATCCTCATAATTTGGCAAGGTTTAGTATAACAGATATCGATTAGAGTTTTGTCAGGATATAGTGGGAAAGAAAAAATTACTCACCTTAGTAATGTTGTTTCTTCTAATGGAGTCTTGCTATATTATGACATATGCAGTATAACCCCAGGTTAGAACTGCTGCGGAGGTGAAAGAGTTAACTTTCCATGCAGGGCATGGAACCTTGAGCACGAGCTCGGTTGAACACTCTGTCTGTTGTAGCTCAAACTTGAACCGTCAGATCTTTTCGAGCAAAAACTCACTAAGGTTCTGTGTGGAAGCCGTAAACCTACACTCGCCCACTGGCTACTATCTACAAAAACACATTTTTGTTCTTGATCCCAAAATAAATACTCAAGTCAGGGGTTTCAAGAAAGAAAAATAAAACATAACACCTATGAAGTGCCAACATTGCACTGCCCACCCACATCCCAAAAGTAGAGGTTCTGAGAGGGGCAGGCTGGGGGGGAGGTCATAATATAGCAAGACTCCATTAGAAGAAACAACATTACTAAGGTGAGTAATTTTTCTTCAAACAACATGAAGTCTTGCTATATTATGACTTATATCTAGAATACAGCAGTAGCCTCCATGGAGGAGGACAGAACCTACTTAGGAAATAGGCTCTGAAGCACAGCTGTGCCAAATCGAGCATCACTCCTAGCCTGGATATCCAGAGAGTAATGCTTAGTAAAAGTGTGAACTGTTTTCCAGGTAGCTGCTTGACATATCTCTAGGATAGGGATGTCCCTGGCAGCAGCCAGGGATGCAGCTGTACCTCTGGTAGAGTGAGCCCTCAGGCCTGAGGGAGGAATCTTACCCAGTTTTTCATAGCAAAATTGGATACAAGAGACAATCCACCTGGCAATGGATCTTTTAGTGGCAGGTTTACCTTTACCAATCTCACCATAAGTGAGGAACAATTGGAGGGATTCAAACCTATGACCCTTGGTACGTTCTATATAGTAACTAAGGGCTCTTTTGACATCTAAACTGTGTAATCTCCTCTCGCCAGAGGAGGAATGGTCAGTGAAGTACACAGGAAGAGACATGGATTGATTAAGGTGGAAGTCTGAAACCACCTTAGGCAAAAACTTTCTGTTAGTCCTGAGGACCACCTTATCTCTGTGAAAGGAGATAAAATCAGGCTCCACTGACAATGCTTGTAGCTCACTTATGCACCTAGCAGAGGTGATGGCTACCAAAAACACAGTTTTCCAAGTCAAGTACTTAAGCTCTGCTGAAGACAATGGCTCAAAAGGGGGTTGCATAAGCTGAGCAATGCAAATATTAAGATCCCAAGCAGGGGCAGGGTCCCTGAACGGGGTTGGTGAAGCAACCCTTTAAAAAACTTGGAGAACACAGGGTGAGCTGAAAAAGAAGAGGGCTTACCTGATGATAAAAAGACAGACACAGCTGCCAAGTGCACTTTTAGGGTAGCTGGTCTCCGCCCCAAAAAAATTCAAATGCACTAAATAATCCAGAATCGTAGACGCTAGCAGATTCTGGGGAAATATGCTTTCTAGCACACTATATGGAAAATCTTTTCCATTTTGAATTATAAGTAGCTCCCGGTGGAAGGCTTCCTAGAGGCCTTCAAGATTTAACTACGCTTGGGAAAGGTGTAGGTCAGCAAACTCTAACTCTTAAAGAGCCATGCCTTGAGATTGAGAGATCTGAGGTTCGGATACCAAACTCTCCCCTGGGCACAGGTTAACAGGTTGTGATTCCTGGGAAGACACAGGGGAAGGTGGACTGCTAAGGACGTGAGGAGTGGGTACCAGGGCTGCCTGGCCCAATCTGGAGCAATCAGGATCATCCTGCAGGGTTGAGATCTGATTTTTACTAGCACCTTGGAAAGAAGAGGGAACGGGGGAAAAGCATAGAGAAACTTCCCTTCCCAACTGAGTAGGAAGGCATCCAGAGGGACTGAGCCCAACACTGGGGGCCTGCAGCAAAAAAGGGGAAGTTGGTGATTGTCTGGGGCTGCAAAGAGGTCTATCTGAGGGGTGCCCCATCTAGCAAATACTACCTCCAGTACTAGGGGATCCAGTGCCCATTCGTGATGGCCCTGGGAAATCCTGCTGAGAGCATCCGCTAGGACATTGTCCTTGCCTGGGAGGTGAACTGCCGTAAGGGAGGCGTTCAGAGAATAAGCCAGAGACCACAACTTCATTGCTTCGGTGCACAAGGCCGTAGACCGAGTGCCCCTTGCTTGTTGATGTACCACATTGTAGTGGTATTGTCCGTTCTGACCTAAACAACCTTGTTCTGAACAGATGTGGAAAAAACCTGGAGTGCTAGAAAAACTGCTCTGAGTTCCAACAAATTGATGTGGAGCAGAGATTCCTGAGGGGACCACAGCCCCTGGGTGGTGAGGTCGCCCATGTGAGCTCCCAACCCCAAGAGGGATGCATCTGTAGTAAGGGTCAAGGAATGAGACTGGGGAATGAAGGGAACCCCCTGTCTCAAATTGCTCTGGTCCTGCCACCACTGGAGGGCCTGGATCAGGGTTCGAATCACTGGGATCAATTTGGTTAGAGGATCTGTCCTTTGAAACCAAAAGGCTCTCAAATGGAACTGAATGTCCCTCATCTGAAACCTTGCTCCCTGCACTACTGCTGTAGAAGCAGCCATGTGCCCCAGGAGCTGTAGAAAATGCCTTGCTGGTCGAGAGACCTGCAGGGTGAAAGAAGAGGCCTGAGAGACCAAACTCCTTGCTCTTTCCAGAGGGAGGAAGGCTCTGGCTTCTTTTGTGTTCAGTTCTGCGCCTATGAAGGTGAGAAGCTGGACAGGCTCCAGAACTGACTTTGGAAGATTGAGAAGGAAACCTAAAGATGTAAGAAGTTGCTGAGTTACTTGTAGGTGTAGTTTGACCTGGTCTGGAGACTGGCCTACAATGAGCCAGTCATCCAGATACGGAAAGATGGCAATCTTATGCCTTCTTAAGTGGGCAACTACTACTGCCAGGCATTTTGTGAACACCCTCGGGGCCGAGGTGAGGCTGAAGGGCGTTGCTCTGAACTGGTAATGGCCTGAGGGCAGTTCGAATCTGAGGTACTTTCGATGGGAGCTTCTGATGAGAACATGGAAGTAGGCATCCTTGAGGTCCAGGGAGGCTAACCAGTCCCCTGGCCTTAGAGAGGGTAAAATAATTCCCAGAGTCACCATTTTGAACTTTGGTTTTAAAAGGTGCTTGTTTAGATACCTGAGATCCAGGATGGGCCTCCATTCTCCTGTCTTTTTTGGGGTAAGGAAGTACCTGGAGTACAACCCTTTGCCCTGGTGTAGGGGTGGAACCCTTTCACAGCTCTGAGAGCCAGAACGGAAGAAACTTCTGTTTCTAGGGCAAGTGCCTCTGATGGATTTGCAGGTGGAAAGGACCTGGCTCTCATCTTCGGAAATTTTTTGAAGCTGAGAACCAGTCCCTGGCTTACTACTTCCAGGACCCACTTGTCTGATGTTACAGACTTCCAGTCCTGGACAAAGTAAGCCAGCCTGCCCCCTACCGGTAGTGGAGAATCGGCCCTGGCCACCCCATTAGGGAGCCTGTTTTGCAGGGGCTTTGGGTTGACGGGTAGAAGCAGGCTTACTAGACCCCCTTCTGCCTCTTTCTCTAAAGAACCCCCTCTGAGCATAAGCAGAAGAGGAGGCCTGGGCTTGGTAAAAAGGCCTATGAAAAGGCCTGCCTCACCCCCTGACGTGCTGCCTTTGAGGAGTGGCTTGTCTTTCTTTGGCCTGTGCACTCCCTATAGGTGGTCCTATACTCATCCATTTTCTTCATATAATTCTCTGTCTGCTCCCCAAACAGAGAATTGCCCGCACAGGAAAATCCATAGCCTTAGACTGGGTATCTTGTGACAGGGCAGCATCTGAGCCAGGCCATTCTGCGAGAAGAGACACAGATGTAGCCATGACTCTTGATGAAACATCATTAGAGTCTACTGCAGCATGGAATTGCACCTTGGATGCCTCAATACCATCGCAGCCACCTGCTCCAGCTCCCTGGCAAACTGGTCAGGGGCCTGTTTTGCTAGTGCCAGCACAGTATCCCATCTGGATTTCTGGTACCTAGCTGCATAAGCCATATAATTCACCTGTCTGAGTCCTAAAGATACTGCCATGTACTGTTTCTTTGCCATGGCATCCATCCTCCTGGAATCCTTTTCAGGAGGGTGAGAGGCTAGAGGGATATTAGCCTTGTCACAGGCTGCAGCCTGCACTACCCCCACATGGCTGCCTTGCTGAGAGAGGAACTCCGTATCAGAGCCTGATAATGTATACCTTTTGTCCATCCTTTTATCCACAGGAAGGATAGAATGAGGAGTTTTTAGAATTTTTACTGTCTGTTTCCTAAAGGATTTGTGCAAGGGAATAGACAGTCTCCTAGACTCTGGAATATCCATCATTTCTACATAATCAGGCTCTTCTTGATCATCAACAGCTTCCTCAACAGGGAGTTGGAGAGTTTCAGCAACTTTCTTATAGAACATAAAATGAGAAGGGGACTCAGATAGCCTGGGTGGAAACCCCTGAAGGTCTGTCTGGAGAGATGTCCGGTTCAATGGGCACATCCAGACTTTCAAAATCACACTCACTCTCCTCATACCCCTCTTCCCCTTCCTCCGGTTCATAAAAATCCTCAAAATCATAATCTTAAACCGGTGGAACCATCCGAACCGAGCGCTTCCCTGATGGTGTCGGTTCGGAGGGAACCGGGGAAAGAGACTGGACAATTTGAATAGCTTTAGCTATTTCCTCAGCGGTTGAAGAAAAACATTTGGCTCCACACTAGCTGACTTTCTAGCCCTTTTCGTTGGAACTGGCTCCTCAGAGCTGGCTCTTCGTTTGCCCGAGGAAGTATCGCCCTGGTCAGAGGGCACTCCCTCAGGTTCGGTTGGAACCGAACCGGGCTGGCCATCCGGGTCAGCGGACTTTTTGGCCTCCCTTTCCCTGAGCCTACCAACTCTCTTTTCCACGGTGGCAGCAGGAAAATTCTTACAAATCTGGCAGTCTGCATTGAGGTGGTCAAACCCCAGACAATATACACAAGTGGTGTGTGGGTCAGCCTTAGCAAAGGCTTCCCCACAGAGGCCACAGTGCTGAAACCCAGTGGGTCCGGTTTTTCTTTTGGGTTTCTCAGATATAGTGCCAGCCTAACCAAAACTTGCCTGTTAGTGGCAATCCGTCAAGCAAGACTCTCTTATCGGTTCCAATCGTGTCACGGGTCATGGAAAAAACCGTAATAAAATCCGTTTTTTTTTTTTTTGAACCGATAAGAACCGGGAACCGCACTCTAAAGGACTAGAAAGTAATTTTAAAACCCATCTGATCGGTTCAAACCGAACCGAAAAAGACGTTTACAAGTTCCACACAGAACAAAAAAAAAATAAGCCTATCTATTACTTACAATACCACAGACAAAGCTTGAACCGACCGATTGCAGTTAATTTCTGTAAAATAAACTGAGAATTACACTTTTTAACCGACAAACGAACCGAGCAGCAGGAGAAATCTCCGGAGCACTGTTTAGTGAGGCGGAGTAAAGAATCTGACAGTTTAAGTTTGAGCTACAACAGACAGTGTTCAACCGAGCTCGCGCTCAAGGTTCCATGCCCTGCATGGAAAGTTAACTTTTTCACCTCCGGAGCAGTTCTAACCTGGGGTTATACTGCATATGTCATAATATAGCAAGACTTCATGTTGTTTGAAACAAAGATCCCGTGGGATGCATTATTGCCTTCCAATAATCATATTTTCCTCAGCCTTCGGTTTTGGGCAGTATAACTATTGTCAGGAAATAGTTCATCCACAGGGGACAATACTTTCCCACTTATTTCCCTCACCGCTGGTCAATTTTTGTATACTATTTTGTGCCTTTCATATACATGATCCAAAAGTGCTTTAGCACAGAAACAGAAATGTTGTCAGCCGAAAAAAGCCCTGCAGACCATGAAGTCTGCCCAGCCCTGCCTAACTAATGTTGATTATGAGGGTCCTAGTGGCCTTTCACTCCTCCTTAACCCCCCCCTTCTGCAATCTTTACTAGCCTCATATGTGGGTTCCACCCATGTTTGAACCCCCTCTTCTGAGCTTGCTATCTCCCTTGGTAGTCTTATCCTCTCCTCTACCACTCTCTCCCTTAAGAAGAGCTTTACTGAGTTCAATACAGGCAGTGTAGGGACTGGAATATGGACTAGAATTGCCCTTTCTTACACACTGCATGCCATACCTCTACATTATGAGGTACATCACTTGTTTTACCTTTCAGAAATGCACTGTCCCACGCGGAGAAAGCAGTATTCCACACTGGCCACTGAAACTTTTTTAATCAGAAATTCATAATTCTCTATGCTACTCCGCTATCAGCAAACTTAAGTAGGAATGCTCAGGTTCTCTGGAATTCATTCTGTTTGTATTCCTTCGGTATTTTTGTTGTCTGCCTGAGGCAGTGGGGGCAGAATTGGAGTCTGAATTGGAATTCTGATTCTGCCTCTGAATACTGACCGGTATTCTTTCTAACCTGACCCAACCCAGCGCATAGTAGGTTAATGCAGAGATTAGGGTTATAAAAATGCAAAGCATACAAAGAAAAGAAATGAAGAAATTCAAGATTTGTATCTATGGAGTATTAGCACTGACAACCCCAAGTAAGACCCCACCACTGATTCGCCAGTACTCTGGAGACCCAAGTCCCTAATGTCTTCATTTTCTGTCTTTGTATGCTTTGCGTTTTTACAACCCTAATCTCTGCATTAATGTAGTTTTTCACCACTTATTTCCCTTCTTTTTGTGATAGTGGAACTGTATCCTGTATGGATAGGTATGGAGCAGTGTTTTGGTGCAGATGCCACATCCTGTGGTGGGCCAGGGAACCTCACCCACAGGGTATTGAGATGTCTGCCGGTCCTATGCTCTGCATCATGACTGTCTCCAATATTGTACCCAAATGAGATGAATACAGTATCCTGGAATTGTATCCAAAGGGACCTGTGCAAAATGAGCTAAATACAATATTGGAGACAGTCAGTATGCAGTAAAGTGCATAGGGCCAGCAGACCCAGGCACACATCTAAATACCCACCACAGGATGTGGCGTCTGCACCAAAACACTGCTGCGTCCCTACCCATGCCATGACTGATGCTACATACTGCAGCACCTTCCCCATCAGCCTTGTCCCAGTAAACCGGCTCACTGAATTCACACATGAACTTGGCTCACTGGCACATAGTAAGGCAGCGTGTTCCTCAGAGGTGCAACGGACATCCCTGCAATCGATATTACTTAATAAATTATTTGTTTTTTAATATTCTGACCCCGAACATTCAACATATTCTTCTTATGACCCCACCCCATAAACCCCATAGGTGAAAATTTTAACATCAGTGTTGAAACGCCATTGCACCCAACCGGTGCAAAAATACATTTCGGACAGAATGTGAGAACTGACAGCTGTACTGTTCATGAACCAAATCTGGAGTCAAAATATTGCAAATTACCAAAGTTATGCACCTGTGTAGAAACTGCATAACACACGCTGATAACGTGGCCACTTTTTAGAATTTTTTCACCAAATTTTCAACATGGTATTTTTGGGACCCCACCTCGTGAACACTGGCACTGTCATTTTGTTAGTCCCGAAAGGTGATTCCAAGCAGCGACTGCACCATTCCTCGCCACAGGTGTGAAAACATATTTTGGGCAGGATATGGGAAATGACAGCTGTACAGTTCATGAGGTGGTGTGAAAACAGAGCATGTTGAAAATCTGGAGTCAAAATATTATATATTACCAAAGTTATGCACCAGTGTTGAAACTGCGCAACACACTCTTGTGACGTGGTCATTTGTTGGAATTTTTTCACCAAATTTTCCACACAGGCTTTTTGGGATCCCACCTAATGAACATTGGCACTATCATTTCATTTATCAGTTCCGAAAGGTGATTCCGCGCAGCACCTGTGAAATCACCTTCAGGCCCGAGTAACAAAATGACAGTGACAGTTCATAAGGTGGGGTCCCTAAAGGCCCATGTTGAAATTTTGGTGAAAAAAATATAAAAAAAATGGCAAAGATATCAACATCAGCTCAAAACGCCATTGAAATACATTATACAGTATAGTGCTTACTTAATTCTTCAGTTTGCAGTTCGGCTTTGAAGAGTGCAGATGTATCCCGGTCCACAGAAGATGGCATCCGCCCGATCTCCGGAGAAGTATGGAGTAGGGGGTTTGGGGAGGTGGGTGCTCAGAGGGAGGAGGGTTGGGGTGGGGAGACTGCAGTGGCAATGAGGACCAGCAATGGGCTGTAAAAGTGCAAATGGAGGAAGCATCCGACACCAGGGGTGGGCATCCCAGTGTCGAAGAACAATAAAAACAATAATAAATAAATACACTGCCAACGGGGATTGAGGCCCCAGTGTGCAGCTAACAGTTTGATTTAGCCACAGTCTGGCGGGGCTACAATGACAGTAGCCTCGTCCCTGACCTACCGGCACAAACCACGACAGCAGCAGCCTGCACACTATACAACACAGCTGCCTTTAATAAGTGTCAGCTATGTTGTATAGTGCAAGTACTTGCACTATACGACACAGTTGTCATTTATTAAAGGCAGCTGTGTCATATAGTACTTAGCTGTTTAGGGCAAATACTTATGTGGCATTAAGGGATCCACTATATGACACAGCTGCCCTTTGTTAAATGACAGCTGTGTCGTATAGTGCAACAAGCTCCACAGCAGTCCACTTTATTTGTCAGTTTGTGGTTGGGCTTTAAAGAGTGCAGAGGTGTCCCGGTTCACAGACGATGTCCGTGTGCCATCTCCAGAGGCAAGTATAGGGTGGGGAGGGCGCTCTGTGGGAAGGTCGGGATGAAGGGAGAGGAAGGGTGGCAACAACGATGGACTGTTTTCTTTATTTCAGATTTAAAAAAAAATAAAATAAAATGAAGACATCGGGGGACAGTTTTCTTTTTTGCAGGTATGCAGATAATATTAATCTATTTTAGGACACTGGGTGTGGGCTCCCCAATGTCCCACTCGGCTAGAGGAGGTGAATTACGAAAAAAAAAAAAGGCAAGGCTAGATAGCTAAATAATAAATAAACAAACTTCCTCTGGGGATTGGGGCCCTTGGTGTGTAGATACCATTGAAGACACAGCATAGAATGGATGGGGCCACAATAAGAGCCCTGTTCCCTGACCTATGAGTGGTGACAGCAGCAGGGTTTGCACTATGTGACATAGCTGTCGTATAATAAAGACAGCTGTGCCGTATAGTGCAAACTGCTGCTTTCGCAAAAATTCAGTTATGACTAGAATGTTGATTCTTTTTATTTATTTATTAAATATGTCAGATAACACCTGTGAACTAAGAGCTCTTTAAATAGGTTTCACATCAGAGGAATACAGTACAGGAGAACAGACAAATAATGAATTAGGCTAGATACAAGACATAACAGTTACATAAGATAATTGACATTTGGAGCAAGGTAAATAAACAACACATGGCATTGTACAATGTATGTCACAAGCACAAAAGTTGGAAGACGGGGGAGGTGCAGCTCATAAGCCAAGTCAAGGGTGAATTATAGAGGATGAAGGGAGAATAGGACCATAGGGAGGAAAGGGATGGCCCATGGCCAAGTAGGATGGGAGGCTGGAAGAACAGGGACAGCAGAAGGGGGGGATGGAAGAAAAAAAAATCGGCCCAGCGGGCCTGGTCAAGGTGAGGAGGGGAGGAGAGATGCAGAGTGTGAATGCAAAGAAGACATGATAGGAGGGTGAGAAACAAGGAAGTGGCGGGAGGAGAGAGAGAGAGAGAGAGTGATGAAAAACAGTTAGGAAGGCGGGTCAGGTGTGAGGAGTAGGGGAGGATGCAAGGTGCCCAGGTGGAGGGTGTGGAGGGAGTGGGGAGGGGACAGGGAGAAAATTGAGGTGAGGAGCAGGAGGAATGAGGAGAATAAGGAGGAACGTGGAAGGGCCTGGGTGAAGTGCAAGATTACTAGTTGGAACTAGTTAGTGGAGGCAGTCGCAAACTGGCTATAGCAGTTAGATGTTGTCTGAGCATTCATTTAAATGAGCCTAGAGTGGGTACCAAGGAGATGTAGACATGTGGAGAGTTGAACTAGAGCAGGGTCCTGTGGGTGAAAGATCTTTACCCCTGGGAGGTGCAATAGCGAGGAATTTTGTAAAACTGGCTGTCCGAGCTTTTGGTCAGGCGAGGATTGGTGTATGGGATGAGGAGTCCCTGGACCCAAGGGGACATCATTCCAAGGCTAACTTTTTTTGCAAGCAGACACATTTGGTAGATTAGTCTGCCCTTGGATGGAGCCGATTAGCCATGAGAATACAGGTCGCAGGTATGGTTCATACGGGCAGAACCAGTTAGAAGCTGGCAGGCTTTGTTGAGAGCTACAGTGATATGGTGGAGAGACATTTCCGTGGCTGACCCATAGATGACAAGTCCATTGTCAATCAGCAAGACCACAGAGCTAAGAATAGCAAGTCTGAGGGCATTTGTAGTCGCAGTGTCTGTGTCTGAAAAGGATACCTAGTCGCGAGTTAACGGCCTTGGTAATATTGTCAGTATGCATAGTATAAGACAGGGAGCTGTTGACCGTTATCCCCAGATATTTGAAGTGCTGAACAAACTTCAGAGGTGAGCCCATTGTATTGGTGATGGAGAGGGGCTAGGTTTTATGCTTGTTTTGAGGACTGGAGAACAGCCTTCGTCTTTTTGTAGTTCAGTATATGTTTGTGCTCATTGAGCCACCTTTCGATGTCTGCAAAGTTGTCCTGGAGTTGCTGTTCCAGAGCTTTGGGATCAGGATCACTGGTGAACAGGACAGCATCATCTGCATACAACATCATATGGCCATGGCAGGTGAGGGGAAATGAGTTGAGGAAAACACTAAACAGGAGCGGTCCCGGAATGGAGCCTTGAGAAACTCCTTAGTATCAGAAATGGTGTTACCAATCTTCACCTGCTGTGAGTGGTCACACAAGTAACTGCGGAACCACTCGGCAGTGTCATTTGAAAGACCACTGGCAGAGAGTTAATCGGCTAAGAAGGCATGATTTCACTGTGTCGAAAGCTTTGGTCAAATCAATAAAGGCCACACTGACAAGGTAACCTTAGTCCAAGGAGCGATGGATTAAACCTGTAAATTCTGACTGGGCCATTGTGGTACTGTGCCCACTCCTAAAACGGCGCTGTTTTGGGCATTGCAGTGGATATTTTTCAAAGTAGTCGACCAGCTGGTCAGCCACTATTCTTTCTAAAGCTTTCAAGAGCAGAGGGAGGATGGAGATAAGATGATGGTTCCCGTGCAGCGCCTGGTCTCCATTCATGCACTGGGATCACTGTAGCAGCCTTCCACAATCTTGGGAATTGGGAGAATTTAAGTGATAGATTAATTATATGAGTGAGAGGTTGCCAGCATTTCATCAAGTGCATGCGTGACAAACTTGAGGGCTAAGGTATCTCCTCTATATCTGGACTTCCCCAGCACCCTGGAGAGAGATTTCCTGGCTTCGGGGGCCAAGATGAATCTAAAATAAACTGGTGGGTGAGAGGGAGGCAGGCCAGCATTCCCGGTGGAGTCAATTTTGCTAGTCAGGCAGAAGAAGTCTGGAGGAAGGATGCTACTCAGATCTGTAAACGCGTTGTTAAGAGTATTTGCTATGTCTGTTGGGTCAAGGGAGGGTTCACCATTTATGGTAAGTATGGCAAGGGCTGCTTTGGGGGCTTTACCGGTGATCTCTCTAAGGTTGCTCCAAAACTTACGACCATCATTCCAGGAGAGGGAGAGGGCATCCTTGAAGAAATTACTTTTTGCAGTACAGATGGCCTTGGTGCATCTGTTTCTAGCCTACTTATAGCTCTGAAAGTCGGCCCACCTCCCAGTTGCACGCGCCCTATGCCATAAGTGGTCCTTGGTTTTTAAGAACTCATTGAGATCTGGGAATATCCAGGGGTTCCGATGACCTTTAATTTTACGCATTTTAAACAGCACTTGCTTGTCACATACAGTGTTAAATTGGCAAATAAACTGCTCAAACACCGCATCGATGTCCCTAGTGGAGTAGACTGAGGACCAGTCAAGTTGCTGAAGATCGGACTTCAAGAGTTCAAGGTGACCTCGTAAGAAGACTCTAGTTGAGATTTTTCTAGCAGGGGGCTTGGAGAATTTATTAGTCCAGCAGAACAGGACTGGAGAGTGGTCGCTTATTCCATCCAGGAGTACTGAGGGGTTAGAAGTGTGGTCCGGGCGGTTTGAGAGTACCCAGTCCAAGACAGCACTTGTATCGGTCCTGTAATTTATTCTCGTGGGAGAACTGACAAGCTGGGTAAAGTGAACGGCAGATAGGTCATCTTTGAAGGAACAGGCATCCGGGGAAAGCCAATTGACATTGCAGTTACCAAGCAGTATGACTTGAGAGGTAAGACTTAAGCTAGCCAAACAGTGCAGGAGTGACTCCAGGCATGTGGACACCTGCTTGGGTGGGATACAGACTGACATAACAGTGATGGTTTTATTATTGGCACCTAGAGCACTCTAATAGCAAATGATTACATATTGTCGCCATAGTGAGCAATGGCAGCCAAAGGCTGTTTCGAAGATAGAATTGCACAACCGCCTTTTTTTTTTTTTTTTTTTTTTTAAGAATCCCTACCGATGGTCTCCCCCTGCCTTGGATGCCATCTAAGGCAGGGGGAGGTGGCTGTAGGCATCCAGTTGTAAGTTGGGCCATGTAGTGTGGGGGGAGAATTATTAGACCCACAGTTAGTAAGACAGCAGTATGGACCACCATTCTATAGTCCGATATGTCCGGGATGAGACTGTAGAGAGTATGCAAGTATGGAGGAGGGTGAGTCCTAAAATGGATAAATAGTTTGGTGAGGTACAGGAGCTGGAATGTCAGCTGGCTCAGGGGGTAGAAACGCTAGTGAGTGCACAAGCAGTAATTGGGTGCAGCTCCTGTAAGAGTAGAGGCTTAGTGTGGAAAATACAGGAGAAAGGGGTGGAAGAAGTGGGCCGGGGTCAACCTATGGAAAAGGCGCATTTAATAGAGGCCGGGATCGGAGTGGGTAGGCAGGGAAATAAAAAAAATTACTGTATACAGAGAATGCTCCATTTTAAAAATAAACCAAGCAGTAAGCACTCTGAGGGCAGGGAGCCAGCAGGAGATAGTGGAGGAGCAGAAGTCCAATGAAAGAAGAGCTGGGAGCTGTAGTTGTCAATAGCAGTCCAGCTACAGACCCTTGGAGCCAATCAGTTACACGGCTTTCAAGCCGGAGATAATGAAGTCTAAGTGCCTTAGATTCAAGCAGGTGGTAGGCGGCCTAGAGTAGATGTAGCCAGCCAGGGGCATTGCCTGGGCCGCTTGCAGGTCCCAAGACAGCCCGATCAGGGCTATACCTAGAAGCGGGGGGAGAGAGCAGGAAAGTTAAATAAAGGTAAACAACCAGTACTGAACTGCAAGGGGAGGGCCAAGGGAGGAACAGTACAGGAAGAAGTAGATGAGAATTGGTGGGTGTAGCAAGGGGGACAGAGAAAAGATTCCTGAAAAGGGGGAGCTGGACTGTGGCACCAAGAGGGCCAAGTTAAACAAAAGAGCTGAGTGAGAAGGGAAGAATGGGGTGGGGTAGTGTGGAGACGTGGGGATTGGTAGATACTGCAAGACAAAAGTGGTGCAAGGAAGGCTAAGATGGGTCAAGAGGCAGGCGCAGATGCGGCAGAGTGGAGGGTCAGAGATTAAGAGAAGCAGAGACCGGGAAGCTAGCATGGGACAGAGCAATCGGGAAGATTCGGTCGGATGAATGGAAGGCTAGTGGAATGGGGAAGAGGAAGGGGGAGAAGAAGCAGGGGATTGAGTAGGCAGAGGACAGAGGCCAAGTTGGGGATCAGCCGAGGTTTGGCAGACAGAAAGAGGCAGAAGTCTGTGTCCTAGGAGCAATGCTTAAAATTGCATAACAGACTAGGCAGACTGCAGAGTAAACAAACTGTGCTACCAGGAGTTTATCAATTGCAGACAGAGCAGGCAGTATAGTTATACAATGACTGGTTTCAGCTGTATAACAGTAAAAATTGCCGTACTGGCTAGTCGGAGACAATCGCTACACTAGAACAACTTGGGCTTCCAGAGCATGCACAGTAATAATCAGTCCTCGGTTAAAAAAAATCAGTTCAAATAAATTATTGTATACAAAGAATGCTCTGTTTTCAAAAATAAGCCAAGAGTAGTAAGCGCTCTAAGAACAGGCGGCCAGCAGGAGATAGTGGAGGAGCAGAAGTCCAATGAAAGAAGAGCAGGGGGCTGTAGTGGCCAATAGCGGTACAACTACAGACCACTGGAGCCAATCAGTTACATGGCTTTCAAGCCGGAGAGCTGAGGCTTTAGCATTACCTTACATTCAAGCAGAGTGGTGGTGGTCGCATAGATGTGGCCAGCCAGGGGCAGTGCCTGGGCCACTTGCAGGTCCCGAGGGAGCCTGATCAGGGCTATGACTAGAGGGGAGTTCTGTGAACTGCAGATGCTCAGAAATTGAACTTTTTTTTTAGTTGAATATACTTTGTTGAGTATCACATAGGTAAATGCTGAGTACATGCAGTTTATGAGAAAAACTTGAATACAGTTATAGTATTAGGAACAATGAACAAAGTAGTACTTTTAAAGAAACAGAACATTTTTATTAAATAATTTAAAAACTACTTAACAGCAGGACCTATAAACCACAAAAGCACATACCTTGGACCAGCCTCTGTCAAACCTAAAAGTTTTAGGCTTCAAAGGCTTCTGTTTTTTAAGTTATCTGGTAGCAAAAAAAGTATTAAAATAAAAAAAAATGGACACTTTGGTTTTTTTTCTTGCACCTCTGTAACTTTGCCTCCCCTGCACCGATCTACATGAAATGTATAGTATCAAGAGATCCTGGCACAGAGGCTGTGCTTTCCACATTTCATATAAATTGGTTGAAAGGGAGCAAAGTTATTAAGGTGCAAAAATTTGAGTTTAACATAAAAATGTCCGGGAATGTGCGGCCGTGGTCCCCCAATGTGCCTTTTGAAGATTTTGTGAAAAAATATTAAACGGTTCAAAAGTTATTCAAAAAACAATTTCCCATTATAAGTCAATGGGAAAAGTTATCAAAAAGTTCCAAAGTGTCGCAAATGCACTTTTTAGTGTCACAAATCCACCATTTTGTTTTCAGTTGCTGATCAGAAAAATGCTTGGCATTTAAAATTGGGACCATCTAGGGTCACAATTATTTTAGTGTTTACCTAGTCAGACCCTGAGGATGCTAGCCATCTCTTTATTTTGTGGTAAAACACCCCAGAAATATGTTTTTCAAATTTCTGGAAAACAGTAGTGTCGCAAAGTAGTGTTGTACTTGCAACACTTTCTCAAATATTTGCTAAAGCTTTGGCAAATTGCGACACTACTTTTCCAGGCTATGGCAAAATGACAGCAATTTTTTGCCACCCTGCTGCAAAAGAACAGTTTGGTCTTTTGGGTAGAAATTTGGAGAGAAGGCAGCCAACATCTCACAGATGTGCCGTTTGGTGAAAAAATATTGCACGGATGCAAATTTATGATACTCTGAAGTTGACATTTTTTCTCATAGACTAACATGGTGGCGTCCGCCGCGCCTTTCGGGGCTCGTATCTCGGAAACGGCAGCAAAAACCTAGCCAGGAAACTCATGAATCATGTGAAATTGACATTTTTTTTCCTACGTTGTACGGTTACTGAGATATTAGCATTTTAGTATTACAGCTGCTTGTTTTCTGCTCCGAGGCACATTATTATGCATAC
This sequence comes from Neoceratodus forsteri, assembly GCA_016271365.2. Classification (NCBI taxonomy): domain Eukaryota; kingdom Metazoa; phylum Chordata; order Ceratodontiformes; family Ceratodontidae; genus Neoceratodus; species Neoceratodus forsteri. The sequence goes on along the minus strand of CM028138.1, from coordinate 612,564,592 downwards.
ATTCCTTGTTTTCACTGTCTTTCTCAATGGAGCTTTTGAGGGAAAAATAGGGTGTGCGCTCCGCTTACTGTCACATGTAGGCTTTGCACTTGTGTTTCCATGCCAGTTTGCAATAGCGTTCCCGTGTGCAGTTACCCTATGCGTTTACGTTTGCGTTACTGTTTTCTTTGCCGTTATTGTTGCTGTTACCTTTATCATTTGCATTTACAATTGCAGTACCATCACCGTGCGCATTACGGTTTGCGTTTCCGCAGACGCTTATGTTTGCCTTTCCATTTCTGTTTTCTTTGGCGTTCTTTTTCCTGTTACTATTACCATTTGCATTTGTAATTGCGGTACTATGACTGTGTGCGTTACGCTTTGCATATCTGTATGCGCTTGCATTTGTGTTTCCATTTCTGTTCCCTTTGGTGTTATTGTTGCTGTAACAGTTAACATTTGTGTTTACAATAGCGGTACCGTGACTGTGCGCGTTACCAGTTGCATTTCCGTATGCACTTCCGTCTCCTTTTGCGTCATTGTTCGCTGTGGCGTCACTTTGCACTTGCGTTTCTTTTAACGTTTGCGTTACCAATTATGTTTGTGTCACCATGTGCGTAACCATTAGCACTTGCATTTGTGTTGCAGTTACCATTACTTGTCACAAGACATCGCGTAGTGGGGCCAGCGGGGCCCAAGAGCCACGCTCCCTGTAGCAATTCCTTTCACTATTTATAGTCCTCATTCTCAAAGAAAGATTCATGGCAAAAACTCTGTTTAATGCATCAGTTAGGGTTGTTCCACAGCGACAAAAGTGAGAGAATTCGATTATTAAGGGTTGAAAGCTCTCTCCTTACTCCCCAGCCCAACCGACAAACAGCATCGAGTGTGCATAGGGGTCATTGGTCCTAACTCTCACCCCATTCTCCTATACCTCAACTTTTTTACGTATGTGATGGGATGAGAGTTAGGGCAGACTATCCCAATGCACACCCCGATGCTGGTTGTCAGGTTGGGCTGGGGGGCTGCACGGGGGGCTTTCAACCCTAACACTGAATTTCTTCATTTTTGTCGCCGTGGAACAACCCTAACTGATGCATTAAATGGATTTTTTTGCCATAACTAATATATATATATATATATATATATATATATATATATATATATATATATATATTAGAGTCTGCAGACAGTGATATTGACGGTTATGCCCCACTGACTAAGGATTGAAACTAGACCTTCTACCCATTATGGGCAGGTGGCCGGAACTGTAGAACTGTAACCACACCAACAGGGTGTACTTTTGGCCAGTGGGCAGAGTCACCTCCGTATACCATACAGAAAATACAGATGCTGTGTTGTAGCCCCTGACCGATGTGTGGGTGGCCAACACAAGGTAATGAGCCACTGAGAAACTTGCCTGTGACCTGAGCAGTCAAGGAGAAGGCAGGACACCTGAAGAAAGGGCAGTGAAGATAGAAGTAGGACTCTGGAACTGAGGCAAGTAAAAGACCAGAGAATCATTAACATAATGAGAGGACTTTTTTTTTTAATTCTTTTTATTGAGAAGCAACATGAATACAGCCATACAGTGCTGCCTACTCGCTTTGTATGTCAGTTAGGGTTAGGAATGGATCACAAATACTCTTAAACCTATCTATGGTTCCCTTCGCCAGGTGTGTCAGTTGCCTGTATTCTGCCAGTGTTGAGAGTGCAGGTAACCAGTTCAAAAACTTTGGAGATCTGTCAACCACAATTTAAAAAGTATTAGAAGTCTAATTAATTATTCATGAGCTTAGCAAGGCTCTTGATTGGCTACTGGATCAGTCATTACTTTCTTGGAAATTAACGTTCCAGCTGCAAACTGACGCTGTATGGCATGCACGGCTCAAGCCACACGGCTGAAACCTAAACAAAACCTGCAAAACCAAAAGTCGTTATTTCTTATAATTGTAGTGACAACCTCGAAGCCAGTCACATCCTTGGATTAATGACTGGCTGGAGGGAGGTGGCAGCATCTCCCCAACTGGCCGTTAATCCTTTGGAAATTACCAGCTTCTCAGTCCTTATTGCTTAATTTGCCTTTGTGTCCCCAAGGCCACTGGCAAGAGCCACCAGTTGTTGCCCCTTGGCAAGGCCCCCAAAGCAGAACCCCCCAGAAACCAGAAAGTTGGATCTGGGCATCCATCCTCCTGTGACCCTGGCCCAGACAGCAAATACCTGCATCCAGAATTGTTGTAATGTGGGGCATGACCAGAGTACATGAGTAAGGGTGTCTGCTTCTGCATGACATCACCAACAGACATCAGTGGGGAGTATTCCAATTTTTTTTTTTTTTTTGAAAACTGCAGGCGTTCAGTACCATTTTTGTAGGGTCTGCGTCTGTATTCATTGGTACTGCATATCTCTGAAGTCTGAGTGGCAGTAGTAAGCATACTGGCCTTCTGAGTCTCCAATCTATCCACCTGCAGTTCATTTTCCCGGGCTTGTTTTTGCTTCCTGAGGGTAGGACAGTCGGGCTCAATGAGGAAGTACTAAATGTGTCCACTGAAGCGCGAGGGCTGGGCCACCCACCTGGAGATGCTCTTAATTAAAGCGTTCTCTGTAACTGGAAGCTGTTGGGGGGATTATCACCCACAGTGCATGTCGTGTTTGCAGGAGACACCAGAGGTCCAAGTGAGGGATACGCCACCTTTCATTCAGGTTTTGGAAGGAATCTAGTCATCTGGATGAAGGGTCAAGGAGGTAACACACTTACCTTATTGATCCCTTTGTTTGTCCAGAATGCCCAGTACAGGGGTTTGCCATCCACTGCCACCATTGGGTTGTGCATAGTGGTTCCCAAGTACCCAGTCTGAGACAGTCTGGGCCTTGGCATCTCTGTAGGGTGGACCAGGCTTGCCTTTACTGGGGAAGTTAGTAGAGCACCCCTAGAGACATGTCTGTGACACACCCAAGCCCATGGTGGGGCTCCACAAGGGTCTATTTCCAGAGGGAACCAGACCGGTACCTGAGTTGTGTGTGGGGATAACCACTGAATATTATGACAGATGCCAGAGGCTTGATGGTGTAGCCACCCAGTCCCCTGGGGTTGCTAGAATCCCATCAGTATTAGACCAGGTAGATCTATAGGCAGCCATAGAGGATTTTAAACTCTCTACAAAACATTACCTCATTGTTTACCTAGTTCGGCGGGGCAGAGAATGAGTGATGCCATTTGGAACTCTCGCAGATGCATAAGCCCTCCTGGCTCAGCTGCAGGGAAGAATTTTAGAATCTTGTGGAGTTCTGGCTTGGAGAGTGAAGGAGAAAGAGCTGTCTGTGACTGCAGAGGGCTAGGGGTGCCTGCTAGCCTCCCCTAGCTGGGAGAAGGACCTCTGTTCATCATTTCTTCTCTCACCCTAGTGTGGGGAACAACAGTGTTGCCTAAAGAAGTGGTGGAGACCTGTGCCAGTGAAGCCCCAGTGGGTTCATCTTCTTCTATAAGTGGAAAGGGACAGAGAAATCAGTGGTTCTAAGGGGGCAACCCACTGATGGCCTGAAGATTGTCACAGCTGCCCAGAGAAAAGGGACTGAGCATTTCTTTTAAAGCTATGGACTTTGAGGAAGAAATGTTTCCTACAGTGTTGTCAAATGCCTGTAATAAGGGAACACCAAACATGGAGTACATTGAGCATTTGACAGAGACTTTTTGGGTTGTCTGGTGATGTATGTGCCCTACACTGGCTAGATTACATTCACTCAGGACTCTGTTCACCATAAAATACGTGCTGTTAAAGTATACTAAGGGAAGGGAAGGATGCCTTTAGCAAACCAGTGGGGTTGAAGGATCCAGTTTGGCGTGTCCTAAAGTAATGTTCGAGTCTGACTGGGGCTAGGGTGAGCAGAACCTCACTTATAGTCAAAGTTCAGAGCTAACTAACTGGTTACGAGATAGACACAGTTGCCTGAAGATGCTAGCAATGATCCATCTCGTCAGGAGGTTCAACTGAAGTGTGTGGCAATTCCTCATATATACATACTTGGTCAGAAATCCAGAGATCCCCAAGCAAAGGGGTGGATAGTTCATGTTTTGGAAAAGGTTCATGTTGGATTGTACAGTACTGCTTGTGTTTCTGTGTGAAAAATATATTTCTCATTTGTCCTGGACAGTTTTCAACCTTGGGGGAACCACCCTAGTTCTGCTTAACATCTTGCCAGAAATAAACCAATAGAATACAATTCCAATTTTATAGTTGTGGACAGTCCATCTGTGAGTCCGAGTGAAATGTTATGGGGCCCCTTCAGACAGGAGACACAGCATAGCCCTGGCACCTCTCTCCCAGACTCTGAGTAAATATAAATGTTATTTCTAAATACGTGAATATGATGTTCTATCCACGTTTCTGGCAGTGCCCTTTCCATTTAAGGCTTACCCGGAAAGTCTTCAAGCTGGCTCCTCCCACCCACCCAGATGATAACTCCCTTGGTTCCACCCCTTGACGCCAGAACTTCCTTTCCACTGGAAGAATCTGGTTCCCTCCTTACTGCTCCAGCGTTGAGTAAGCCCTTACACTTTAAATCTTTGGACTTACTTCCTAAAAACCTTAAATTCTCCCAAGTTTCATCTTCAGCTCGATCTCCGACTGTGACCGTCATGGACGATAAGTCCACTCCCGTATTCCGCGGTGCCCTTGCGTACAGAAGATTTCCATAACTGACCTGCACACCGCATATGTCTACTGCCTGGGGCACAAGCATGGTCCCCAGGCTTGCAACTTTTGTTGTAGCATTCACCCGACCATTCTGGAAGACCGTCTTGCCTGACTTAAACTGGGCCACCCAGCACAACGGAACACGCCAGTTAAATCCAAGGATGCCTCTTGAGTGGTCTCTGTGGCCACAGTATCCGCTGAACAGCTTGTTGGCCTTTGAAGAGGAGGCAGCCCAGGCCTCGTCCCTCTCCTCTTTAGCGTCTGCCTTCGTGCCACTTCAGCTGGGCTCAACTTTTTTTTCTTTCTATATATGTTGCTTTTTTCCCCCTGTGTTTCCCGTCCTCTGCCTTCGCATCCTTGGCATGCGTGCACGTGTGTGGAGGAACGTGCACACTGCAGAAGACTCCACCATACTGGTTGCCTTCAGCCCACCTGTGCCACCACCGGGACGCCACCTGGTGATGGTGGGACTGCGGGAGGGCAATACCCCCCTCCCAGGAGAGGAAAGCCACCACTCGATCCTGCTCCCATCCTCCCCCCCCCATGCCGACACCCCAACAACCTGAGACCGTTCCTAAACCCGGGTCGCCAGCGTGACATGAGGTGTGGCATCCAGCACCTCGCCACCATTGGGCCAGCTACTAGGCTAAACTTTTATGGGTTCCTTCAAGGAATTGTGCCAGTCTCGGTTGACCCTCGGTTATGGACCCACTGGGCACAAATCCAGGAAAGAGTCCAAAAAGGAGAGGGATAGGACTCGTCATCGATCATGGGATTGGGAGTGCTCTTGGTAGAAAGTCTTTGATTCTTGCGCTTCTCCAGATTTGACTTCTGTTGAATCCTCTGCCATGGCTGCCTGCTCCATGATAATCCTGTCGGGCCTGTCTGCTGAGACGCTGGTTGAGATCCCGTCCACAAGTTTTCTCGATCCGAGTAACCAGTTATCAGCAGAAGAGGCCGACACTTCTTTGTCCAGGACTCTGGTCCTAACACAGACCATTGGAGGGATGGATCAGTCTGCTGACCTGCCGCCTCTGGTTCCAGACATGACCAAGAGGAGCCTCTGCAGTCACCGACTCTATCCGAGCCCCGCCAGCAGTTCCCCCTGGCAGTCGCGGTTGAGATCTTGGTCTTCCTCCCATGGGTCGAGTGGCTCCCACCAGCATCAGCACTCCTGCACCACATGAACCGCCGCTGCCGCTACTCTTCAACTTCATCCTCCTCAGATGAGGAAGCTTCAGCACAGATTGCATCGAGGATCTTATGTGGCAACTGTTGGTGCTTACCGGCATTAAGCCAACTCTAGCTTCTACACCAGCCATCACCTGGCTGTCACCCGAAAGGCTTCCATCTCCATTGACAGAGCCAACCAAAATGGTCCCAGCTCGGCCGATCCCGTCTCTGCCGATTAGTGGTGGAACCACTTCCTAAACAGCCACTGACCAGCACTCTGACTAAGGAGTCTCGGCCATCTGACAGGCTTCCCCATTGGCTGTTGGTCACCATCACCCCTGACCATCCACGAAGGGTCAGTGGGGACTCAGGCAGTCGACCACTCTTTAATGGCTCCTTGGAGTCTGAGGATCCTCCCTGCACTCCCATCTGGTTGACGTGAAGTCCGTGGGGGGATCTCTTGATGGACGAGGGCCCTTCTTTCTTCATGGGCCATCAATGCCTGATCTCTGAATTGACAGGTATGAAAATGGAGCTCATCCAGAAGCGGGCTCACTACCCCTTGACCAAGACCCTTGATCGGGGAGACACTCCTACAGAGGCTTTCTCGGTGGCAGAAGCCTTTCCTGGCCCTGCTCTGCAGCTTTGGCAGTGCCCTGCTTCATGCCCTGTGCCTTCTGCCCAGATGGCCCACAAATAGGTGGTACCCACTGGCTCCCTTTTGGGATTCATGGTGCATCCCTTGGCCAAGGGATTTGTGGTAGACTCTGAGTTTAGGTGCTCCTGCAACACCAGGGATATTGACTAGCCGCCTAAGAAGGAGTCCAAAAGGTTGGACCATGTGACTAAGAAAGTCTGTGCTGTCTCCTCACTCTGTCTCTGGCAGGCAAGTTCAGCCCTCCTCATGGCCCACTTCTCTCATGCCCTGCTGGGCACCCTGGATGAGGTGCTTTCTCATCTGCCAGCTGACCTTCAGACCATGGTCAAACAGGTCCAGGACCAGGGTTGGGCTGTAGCCAAACCACTCCAGACAGCCATGGACATTGGGGACTCCTGTGACTGCTCCATGGTGGCCTCAGTGGCAATGTGCTGCAGGGCTTGGCTGAGGATCGCAACCTTCATGGCAGACACTCACAACAAGCTGGCAGATGTCCCTTTCTTGGGCACTAGTCTGTTCGGGCCCGGGGTCGAAGGCCACCTCACCCATATCAAGAAGTCTAATGCCACCTTTGGATTCCATGGCATCTGCCCAGAAGGACCCTAAGGGCTCCAAGCAGCAGCAGAAAAGGAAGCCCTTTCAGTCCACCTCCACTCCTGTGGCCAAACCTGCCCAGCCCTAGGTTGGCCTGCAGACTCCAGCCTGGTGACCTTGGCCCAAGTCATTGGCCTCAGCCATCCACAAGCCTGGAGGGAGAGACTCCGGTGGTGCCTCAGCTGGGTCCTCTTCCTCCTCTAAGCCTGCCCAGTGACGGGATAAGGGGTGCCTCCCTCATACCCATCACACCTCCCCTGGAGGGGTGGCTCCGCCACTTCCTTTCTGTCTGGTCGCTGTCACCACGAACAGGTGGGTTCTCGAAGTGGTTGGTCAGGGTCTGCCTCTGGAATTCGAACAATACCCTCCTTGCCGAGCATGCGCCCAACGGTAGATTTGGTTTCGACAAACATGTTGTCAGCTGTCAGAGCCAACATAGCCCAGCTCTTTTGCAAGGAGATTGTGGTTCCTGTCACAGATCCTCCAGAACACCCAGGGTTTGTCTCCAGATACTTCCTGGTGCCAGAGCAGGATGGGGGCTGGTGCCTCATTCTAGTTCTGCATGACCTGAACAAATTTCTCCGGTCGTGCACCTTCAGGATGGTAACTCTGTCTCAGATCATGCCATCTCTAAAGCAAAACATGTGGTTTTGCTCCCTGGATTTTCAGGATCCATTCTTCCATGTCCCGATCCATTCATCTCATTGAATGTTCCTCCACGGATGAGCAGAGGGAACTCTCAACGAGTTACAAATCATACCATTGGCCTCTCCTCATCCCCAAGGGTCTTCACCAAGTGCATTGCAGTGGTGGCAGCTTACCTGACGTGCCGAGGGGTCTGTGTTTACCCCTACCTGGATAACTGGCTGATCACAGATCCCTCCAAGCAGGAGATGGAGTGGTCCAGGGACCTGGCCCTCCAAACCTGCATCTCCCTTGGCCTCCTGGTCAATGAGGCCAAGTCAGAATTCGTGCCTTCCCAGGTGATCAACTTCATTGGGGTGGACCTTGACTCTTGCAGAGCCAGAGCCCAGCTCCCGGAGAACAGGGTGGAGACTCTCTCCTCCTGTGCCTGATCATTTCGGGTTGGGCAACTGCATCCTGCCCGGGACTTCCTGCACTTGCTGAGCTACATGGCGGCCTGCACCACTGTGGTCCATTGGGCTGACTGGAGAATGCACTTCCTGCAGTGGGAGCTGACCAGTCAGTGGTCTCAGCGCAAACATCACTTCGACCAGCTGGTCACTGTGATCCAGCGGATGTGGGACACCATCCAGTGGTGGTTAGTCCCAGCGCATCTGCAGGAAAGGATCCAGTTTGTCCACCCAGAGTCAATGGTCATCCTGATGACAGATGCCTCTCTCATGGGCTGGAGTGCCCACCTGGGGGAATACAGAGTCCATGGGCCCTGGATCCCCGAGGAGTCCTGATGCCACATCAACCTGCTGGAGCTCCAGGCAGTTTGACTAGTGCTGACTGCATTCACTCCGCACGTCTGGGGTCAGGCAGTCGCGGTCCAGATGGAAAATACCACGACCATGTACTGCTTCAACAAACAGGGCAGGATTTACTCCCTACTCCTCTGCAGGGAAGCTCTCCACATTTGTAACCTTGTGCATAGCCTGGAGGTGGATCTCCTAGCCATCCATGTGGCATGGGCCTCCAATCAGCTGGTGGACGCTCTCAGCCAGATGGGCAAGGTGTCTTATGAATGATCTCACCTCCCAAAGGTAGTGCACAGGCTGTTCTTCTAGTGGGGCACCCTTCAGGTGGATCTGTTTACCTCCAGGGAGAATGCAAAGCTGAGGCTGTATTGTGCCTGTCCCCCTCAACAGAGTACGTTGCAGAGGAATGCCTTATTGAGGCTCTGGACCCCAGGGCTCTTCTGTGACTTCCTTCTGATTTCCTTGATCCATAAGGTGCCACTCAAGGCCAGGAGGGACAAGACACAGGTGTGATACTGGTAACTCCGAACTGGCCATGCCAGTTCTGGTACACTGATCTCCTCAGCCTCAGCAGCAGGCTTCTGAAGCGTCTTTCCCTATGCCCAGACCTGCTTTCCATCAATCGGAGGAAGGTACTTCACATACCTTCAGTTCCTGCACCTGACAGCCTGGTTCTTGAGCAGTTAAAGTTCCAGGCTTTCGATCTCTCCGAAGCTGCCTTCACAATTGTGGAGGCATCTCGGAAGGAGTCGACCAGGAAGTGCTATGCCTTCAAATGGAAAAGATTCTCCATTTGGTGTCAGGGCAAGGGGTTGGACCCTTTGTCCTGCCCAGCGGCTAGAATTCTTAATTATCTCTGGTCCTTCTCTGTCAGGCCTTCGGTTGGTGACCCTTAAGGTACAACTGGCAGCCATTTCTGCTAACCGGCACGAGTCGATCAGCAGTCAGTGGCGCAGGAGAAGGTGGTGTGGTACTTTTTCAAGGGCCTTGACCCCATTTGCCATCCGGTGCGAGACCACCACCACCAAGGGACTTGTTGCTGGTTTTGGCAAAGCTCATGGGCAAGCCATTTGAACTGATGCACAGGTGTGAGATGTCTTGCGTGTCGTGAGAGGCCGCCTTCCTGTTGGCTATCACATCAGCCAGAAGGATCCATGAGCTCCAGGCATTGTTGATGGAGTCTTCTTACCTGGTCTTCCATGGGGACAAGGTCGTCCTGTGCCCCAACCCAAAGATCCTTCCAAAGTTTGTGTCAGATTTTCACCTTAACCAGGTGATTAATCTCCCAGTGTACTTCACCAATCACACCTCTGAGGTTGAGCACAGGCTCCATACTCTGGTCCTGAGGTAAGCACTTGCTTACTATAAGGAGCGCACGGCTGGAGTTCGTGGAGAGGTTCACCAGCTGTTTGTCACCTATGCTGAAGCCGCACCTGGCTGCCAAGCAGATGATTGGCGGGTGGATAGTATCTTGCATTGATCTCTGTTATAGGTTGGTGAGTAGGGAGCCTGCCAGAGGGCTAAAGGTTCATTCCACCCGCCATACTGTTGCGTTGGTGACTGCTTCCAGGGATGTCCCTATCCAGGAAATCTGCAGAGCTGCTACGTGGAGGTCAGCACACACCATCATTTCCCTTTACCACACTGACCTAGATTCACATCAGGATGCTGGTTTTGAGGCCTCAGTTCTCCAATCTTTGTTCCCTAAATAGGGGGTGTATGCCTTGCCTCTCTCATGCCAGAGAACTCCTTGGAGTCTGCCAGAAGTGTGGATAGAACATCATATCCACGTCCTTAGAAAAACAGGTTACTTACCTGTAACAGTAGTTCTAGGAGTGGTATGTGATGTTCATCCACACGGACCAACCTGACCTCTCCTGGCTTTGACGCACACACTCTGCTTCCATTGGGCAAGATCTGGCATCAAGGGGTGGAGCTGAGGAGCTGAGGGAGTTACCACCCAGGTGGGTGGGAGGAGCCAGCTTGTATGCTTTCCGGCAAGCCTTAAAGGGAAACAACACTGCCAGAAGTGTGGATAAGCATCATATACCACTCCTAGAACTACTGTTACAGTTTAGTAACCTGTGTTTTTGTGCTTTAGCCCTTCCCCCTGACTTCTTAGATGCCCGAGCCGAGTATTTACCCTAATGCCAGGAGTAATACAGATTTCTGCCAACTTGTGGTTAGTTGCCTTATCTGAGTAACAAGTAGGGGGGATCCTGGTTGCAAGATGCCACTCTTGACCGGGGTAAGGGTTGCAAAGGTATGCCCAAAGCCACAGTAAGGCCCATCTGGCCTTTGTACCCAGGGGCCCACAATTTCTGCAAACTGAACCCAGGCCTGGTGCCCTCCCAGAGCAGTGAACTGAAGAGTTTTTCCAGTCTGTGAATCCTGGTCTTCGGAATGGGGACCAGTAGGCTGTTGAGGTGGAAGAAGATTCTTGGGAACACCATCAGGAAAAGGATTCTTGGGAATGCCCTCATTTTGTAGGTGGCAATTTTCTCTCCAAATGAGAGGCAACGCTTTCTCCAGCTACTATAGTCCACTTCCAGGGAAGCAATAAGTGGAATAAGGTTAAGGTCAACTATTTATTTGAGGTCTGCAGGGAAGATTATTCATAAGTGAGACTGGTGGGAGCCCATTGTAATCCAAAGTGCCGCATTGCATGCCCCTGAGTGTAACTATGAAGAGGCAAAACCTCCATCTAGCTGAAGTTCACTTGCAGCCCTGACAGCTGGATGAATCTGTCAGGTATTTGCAGTGGGGGGGGGTGCAGGGAAGTGCATGGGTTGGATAGAGCCACAAGCAGATAATTTGCATATGCCAGGGTCTTGACATGTTCACCCATAGGGGATACCTTGTACCTCGGGGGTCCTTGGCTATGAGGAATAGAAATGGGGGACAGCTGTCTCTCCTGCACGGTACCCCTATGGAGATGTACTGAAGGGGGTAAGAGAACCCTCATTTGAATGCATGCTGCCAGAGCAGCATAAAACGGGTGCACCCACTTGGTAAAGTTGGGCCAGATACCCATGTTTGCCATGGTTTGGTGAAAGTATTCTCACTCAGTTAAATCAAATGACTTCTCGGTGTCGACACTAACCAACAGCAATAGGGTGGTACTGTTGGCCACCTTCCAGATGACATCTGTTGCTGTTCCTGTGTTGTCTATAGCCAGTCTGTCTTTAACAAACCCAGTTTTCTTTCCCTGTTTAGGTAGCAGTGTGACTATAGCCTCTGTCATAGTGGGAGGGAGTGCACTTTTCATACAGGCATCTGTGAGGGTAGCACCCTATATGGGTGAGTATTATTGAGCAGCTCAATATGAGCAACTCAGTAATACCACGATTGTTTAGGGTGACCATCAGAAGAGAGCGAAGCATCCTATATAGTGAGTGCAGCAGTGAACTACACTCGCTATAACAGGATATGGACAGGTGTGTGGCCAAATCCCGCCGAGCTGGTGGTTTGGTGTAGTGGCTAGAGCTACTGCCTACAGAGCCAGCGGACCCGGGTTCAGGTCCTACAGCAGGATGCTGTATTTTTTTTTTTTTTATATAAGAGCTGAGGCCCATCGCTGTTTTGCAGTGGTCAGTGTTTTATTCGGGCGCCTTTTTGCTGCGGGCGATATTTGCATCGCGGTTTGTGTGGCACGCGTAAGGGAATCACCCTTATCACATAAAACCATCCGTGAGGACAGACATCAAGGGCAGCACCACTGTTTAGAGGCGTGCTTGGTAGAAAGCTACTGAAAACCCATCTGGTCCTGGCGGTTTACCTTTCCAAAAAGGATTTCATTGCTGTTTGGATCTCCTGCACTGTGATGTGTGCTTCCAGGTGCTCAAAATGTTCTGTTGAGATGGGAGAAATACTGGTGTCCTGTAGGAAGTCCTATAGGTTGGGTGCATCAGACCCCTTTTTGGACTGATGTAAGCCTGAGTGAAAATCATGAAAAGCATCATTATGTTTGGGTTATTAAGTCACCTTCCCAGAGGATAGTTTTATTATGGCGATGTGTTTCTCCGCTGTTTGCACCTTTGTGCGGCAAGATAGGCGACCAGCCTTTTCTCTGGATTCACAGTATCGATAGGAAGTCCACTGCAGTTGCTGTGCTGCTTTCACAAATGATGGAGTTGATGAGAAATTAAATCTGTAGCATGTCCCAGTGCAGTTGATGAGAATGAGATGTTAGGTTGTTGTAAGCATTCTCTTTTCTCCTTTAGCTGCAATTTTAGCTCATTTCCAGCTCCGTTATCTCGCTTAGTCATTGTGTCTTGGCGTGGGCCGCAAAACTGATAATCCTGCCTCTTACGTTTGTTTTCATTGTGGAAGAAGCCAAAAGGAGAAGAAAACAGATTAATTTCAGTGCTTTATAGTAACTGGTCATTGCTATTTTTGCTTTAAACTTAGATTGTGGGCTTTTAGTGGCACTGTAATTTCTTTGCTGTCTTTACTTAGAATTGTTTGTGGGCTGTTGAAAATTTTAAACCTAGTTTGGTGTGGTTGTAGTGGTGGTGTATTCCTTTACTGTCATTAATTGCTGCAAATTTTCGCACCCACTCCCCTCCCCTGACCCCCACTCTTAATTATATGCCCTGTTAAATCTGATTGACAGGAGCTAAGCACAGGGGATAGTAGGGATTGTGGAGTAGGAGGGGCATAAGGGGGAAGAAGCCTGCCCTCGGCACAAGTGTTTTGACTCATTATTTTTTTCTTGTTTAAAGAAGGATCAGTGGCAGGACTTTTAGGACAGTAAATTAATAAAAAGGGAACTAGGAGAGCATCAGTAACAGACAAGTACTGAAATAGCCATATAAGTGCAGTATAATGTGGGGAGCGGTGCAATGCAGTGGCTGCGGGGCAGCCATATTCAGACAGAACTTCTGGACGCTGAGGTGCTGCCTTATCTGCATGCATCTCTCTGGACTGCGGGATAAGGTAGCCAAACTCGGAGCGGAAGTTAACTGGGTCAGGAGTACCATCATCCCTATCCCAAGACCACCCAGTCCAATGCCGCTGCCTCAAAGGATGCCAAGAACGAGGAGCACTTGGATGACAGTGAGCTCAGGGAGGGTCAGGGCAGTCAGGCAGAGGCACATCCCAGATCTTATTCCACTCAAGAACTCTTATGCCACACTGGCAAACAGGGACAACCAAATAGAGGTACCCAGAGAAGTGGAAGGAAAGGATGTAGAGGTTAGCCAAGTAGGTGACCTCAGTGGGGAAAGCAGTGGACCCCAGAGGAGGAGGAAGCGAATCCTGGTGGGGGACGGGACTCCATCATAAGAGGGATCCAGCTAGGCACACAGGAGGGGGAGGACAGGGAGGTGAGGTACCTACCAGGTGCCACGGCATGGAGGGATGGGAGGAAGATCCTGGGGATCGCTGGGAAGGCAAGACGGGGAGTGCGAACTGGATGTCATTATCCACCTAGGTACTAATGACCTGGCGAATGGGGAGCCAAAGGAAGTTCAGGAAGAGTTTAGGAAATTGGGGAGGGGTCTCAAGCAAGTAGCTACTTCTATCACCTTCTCAGAAGTACTACCTGCGAGAGGCATGGGAGAGCATAGGGGTGCATGCACCACAAACTTTAACCAGGGCCCCGTGTTTACTACGGCAAAGTGGGCCAACATTCTGTGGCAGGACCTCATACTTTCTGCGGCAGAACAACTGCTGATTCTGTGGCCAGTCTGCGGTAGATAATCCCTTTGAAGGTATACTGTTTAGCCACAATGTGTCTTAGTTAACCCTTTGACTGCCTTCGTGCAACCACTATGCTACACTGAAAGTGGAACAGCAGGCCATTTAACAGTATGTAGTCTTCTTATCACAAATATTAAACTGCAATAACACAAACCTAGCACAGCCATGGGCATCAGTGTTCTCTTTTAATTAATTTTCCCTTCCACCTCGAATTTGAAGGCTCATCTGTTCTCCTTCTGGAAATTGGTGGCCTTTGCTGTTCTCCTAGGTTATAATCGGAGGAGGACATACACACTTAGCTACAACTACACAAAAGACAAAGCCTGCTTGGATTTCTTCTGGTTTATTTATTTTTCATTTATTTAAATCTTGGATTACAAATACCTTTGAGTTAAAGGCAGCTCATTTACAAAGGTTCCACGTCAAAGGAAAGGGTTACAGTAAGGTAGGGAGGTACAGACAGCATTCATGGTTTATATTTACAATTAGCAGATATAAAGAGAGACACCAACTTGAGACATTTGTTTTTCTGATTTTGATCAATGTACTTTTAGATTATTTTTTTTAACTAGGAATACCCCAACTGCCATGCAACAAATATGTTAAGTGCAGTCTGCAAATCTGTGTGTTGGGGTGGGGGTTGGGATTGTCTTCCATAGCAGTGAAGGAGGGTATAACTTACAGTGTCTGTAGGATTTGTTGACTCTGATTTTTCTTTTTGGGGACGCACCAAAAAATGCAAGCAAGTCATTCTTATTAAGCTGTAGTAACCTTGGTTAGCATGTTCTCGTCTCGCCACTCAGGGAGCTATGGTGTTTTTCAGGCAGTGACCCTCATTTACTTATGAATAGCAGCAATCAAACTCTCCATTCCAATTTTTTTCCATACCTGCTTGTTCCAGTTCTAGTATACCCCGGTCCCCAACTCTGCTGCTCCTTAGGAATTGAGCTTGATGCCACCACTTAGGCTTCAGGTTCAAATCTGCCAAGAAATTACTCATACTTGCAGTTACAGAACTGCAGCCCACAAATCAAAACTTTACTTGATGTCCACCAGTGTGGACCAAGTCCTCAGTCTGATGCCAACCCTGTGTTTCTGCAATAAGTTTCTCCTCCGATACGTGTCACCACACTGAGATAGACTGCACCTCCATGGGCACCACTGAATCTTCTCACTTCTTCTTCTTCTTTTTTTTTTTTATTTCAGTTTTTACACCACACATTCCAGAGAACAATATAAGTATATTTCTCCACAAGATCAGTTAGCAATCATCTATTTTGATCAGACAGGGTAAGTTTACAATTTATATAGGGTGGCTGCTCATAAACTTATATCTTATTGTGAAGAATTTTGCTTAATATATTATGCAGTCACCATATTCAATCCCCAGTCATGGCTCCATTCATAGTTTATTTTGCCTTCAAGTTGGCATGTCCCCCCCCCCCAATATCTCCACCCTAGACCTCCCCTTAAATGCCCCACCTGGAGAAGCCAGATGTCTTTATACCAATCTTTCTCAAGGACAGAAAGTGGGATCATAATTGGTATAGTAGTGAATCCAGTCCTGTCACCTCTGCACAGAAGATATGTCTTTAGCTATTGACTCAATGTTAAATCGTTCTGTAGCATATATCTCTGACATAATCTTTTTCCAGTCACGTATTGTTGGAATCTGGGTAGGCATCCAGCATCGAGTGATTGCCTTTTTGGCTGCTATAATGCAGACCGGCAGGACTGAATCCTTCCAAGGAGGAGCACGGTCCGGAAAGATCCCCAACAGAAATTGTTCTACAGTAAGCTCAATTGGTTCTTTGAAGATTATTGAAAGCTCTCCTTGAAGAGAAAGCATAAAGGGCATTAAATAGGGGCATAGCCAAAATATATGTCCCAAAGAGGCGGCTTTGCACCCACAAAGTCGCCAACAGTATCCATATTTTTGGGGGAGGTATTTGGCAAGAGCTGCTGGAGCCCTAAAAAATCTGAAACGGCACTTCCACGCAAATTCTCTCCAATGGGGAGACAGAGTTGACTTAATTTCAGTCAGAGCCGCGTTGATCCATGATTCCATGGGAATCTCGAGGCCTAGGTCTCTATTCCACTCGTTTAGAATGGATTTTGTTGATTCTGACCCTCCATTTCTAAGTTCTTTATATATTATACCTATAGTATGTTGTCCCATATTACCTTTAGTTGATTCAGTAAACAATTTTAATAGATCAGGATGGAGGTGGGAATCATGGATGAAATATTTTTGTTGCGGATGATATGATTGCGGACTTGGAAGTATCAGAATAGGTCGGAGGATCGGAGTGAAAATTGAGATTGCAAACTGTCAAAAGGAATAATGCCCTGGCGGGAGAGGAATTCAAAAACATGAGACAGTCCGAGGCCTCCCCACCATGCAAAAGCTTGGTCTTGGAAGTTGGGAACAAATGTTTTGTCTTGAGATATAAGCTTACAATATTCATAGACTTTTAAAAGTGGATCTTTCTTTCTCAACCTTCTCCAAAGTTTATAGGGTTGGGATGTTATATTTGTTAAGTCCGAACATGGAATAGACTCCTCGTCTGAGGAGAAGAGGATTCTTTTAATGTCATATAGGTCATTTAAATGGAACTCTATGGTCTTCCAGGAGGAGCCGTAAGTCTCGGTTAACCACAATATCAAAGTTCGCAGAAAGGCTGCCTGTGCATATAGAGATAAATCTGGGCGGGTGAGACCTCCCTGAGCTAGAGATAATTTTAGTATGGAAAGCCTGATTCTCGGACGGTTCATACCCCATAAAAAACCCGAGATCAGACTGTCCCAAGATTTTAAGTAAAATTTAGCAGGGTAGATAGGAATCGTCTGCAGCAAACATAATATTCGAGGGAGTATGTTACTTCTAATGATTTCTATCCTTCGATGGAAGGGAAGAAATCCTGATGCCCATCGTTCTAGGTCAGTCTGGATCTGTATTGTCAGGGGCTCATAGTTAACTATTTCCAGTAACCCCAGGTCTAGAGGAAGCCGAAGACCCAGATATGAGATTTTAATAGATAACCATTTAAAGGGATAGGCCTTTTTAAGTAACTGGGAGGGAGTAAAATTAAATGGGAGAATCTCTGTTTTGGCTAAGTTTAACTTGAAACCAGATACTTTTTTCAAATTGGGTCAAAATTTTCCATGCGGCTGGGATAGATTGGGAGGGGGTGGTCGGAGTTAGCAGCACATCATCTGCAAACATGTTGCCCTTATATTCCTGTCGGCCAATTAATATTCCCTCTACCTTGGGATTACTGCGAAGGGCGGTCGCCAAAGGCTCAATGAAAAGGGCAAAGAGGTATGGGGAGAGAGGACAGCCCTGACATGTTCCTCTGCCCAAAGAGATCGTGGAAAATATCGAACTATTCGTTCGAATGTATGCTCGGGGTGTTTTTGTATAAGTTAGTTAAAGTTTTAATAAATAATGTGGGAAATTGGAATGCTTTCAGGGTATCCCAGAGAAAGGGCATGCTACTCGATCAGAATCCTTCTCTGTGTCTAGGCTTATAAATACAGATGGAATTTGCCGAGCATTAACATATTCTTGTAGAATTAAGGTCCGTTGAATGTTATCAGATGTATTTCTGTTTTTTAATGAAGCCAGATTGATCAGGGTGGATGATCTGAGGCATAATAGTCTCTAGTCTGTATGCCAATACGTTCATATAAATGTTATAGTCAACGTTAAGAATCGAGATCGGTCGATATGAGCCCGGGTCTGAAAGGTCTTTGTGTGGTTTGGGAATGAGGGTATAGTAGCGTAGGCCCAGGATGGGGGAAGTTGTTCTCCCTGGAAAATGTGGTTAAATAGGGAACACATTTTAGGAACGAGGTTTTTAGGAGCAGCCCAATCTGTGGGTTCTTCGACAGCTTACTCTGCGCTTACTCTGGAGCGTAAGAGCGATTTTTAGGGCATCGTAATCTCTGTTGTATTTACATTTTGTGAAATCCAGTCTGATAGTGGAGCATGGAGAGGCGGTGATACGCATGTTGCTGAAATGGTGCGGCGACAAGACTGCCTCGCTTCAATACTTTTGTATTGAAGCGAGCGCGCGGCGCCAGCACCATTTCAGCAAATGGAACCCCCCGCCTCCTCCATACTTCCGGGTTCCCGAGTTTTAAAAATGTAAATACAGCAAGTTGCGGCTCACAAAAATCCTGCTCTTGTTGGTCAGAGCTAAACCGGAGGGTAAGCTGTCCGAGGAAGGGAGCCCACATTTTGGGCTGCTTTCCTTTAAGAACCTTTTATACCACTCTTGGGAGTAGCCGTCTGGACCCGGGCATTTACCCGATTTAAGATTTTTAATAATTTTCTTCTATTTCTAATTCTGAAATGGGGTCGGAAAGTGCTTTAGTTTAAAGGGGAGTTAAGGTTGGGAGATTAACACCTTCTAAAAAGGATTTGGTCAAAGCCTATGGGTAGTGGGGACCCAAGGAGTAGAGGTTGGAATAGTATTCTGAAAAGGCTCTTTTGATGTGTTTCTCAGAATAGCATGTTATGCCTGTCAAGGGGTTTTTAAGTTTTAGAATGGTGGCAGATCTCTTTCGCTCCCTCAGTCTATGGGCCAGGTTCTTAGTACCTCTAGGACCTCCCTCGTATGCAGACTGATAATCTTCTCACTTCTTGACTACAGCTCACCTTCCAGTTCTTCTTTCCAAATTCATCTTCCAAGGATTCAGCATGGGCCATGAGCAGCCTCACAATCAAAAATTAACATAGCTGAGCTACCTGCACCTACACAGCAGCAAATCATAACTGCCATGGACCAAATCAAGCTTTGCCACTCTTGCGTCAGTCCCCCCCCCCCACAATACTGGCTAGACAGAGTTGTGTAACAAGAGCCAGCATGAGTCAAGATGCCATGCGGCCACTAGCTTCTTGGCTTTGTAGCGGATGGCATCAGTTTGCTACCCCTTCTAATGAGCATCTCAATAGCTATGCCCTTGTCTTGTGTGAACGCTTGGCATAGCTAGCATTTCTGTGGCTGTGCGACTGGTTTTCCTGATTTCTGCGGTGAGCACTGATTTCTGCAGTCAGCCCTGATTTCTGCGGCCACTGCTGCAACCACAGAATTGCAGAAAACAGGGGGCCCTGACTTTAACTCATGGTTGAAAAACTGGTGCTGTGAGGAAGGGTTTGGATTCATTGGTGACTGGGGACTCACCTGAAGGGATAGAGGCTTGTTCAAGCCTGATGGCCTGCATCCATCCTGGTGGGGAATCCAAGCACTCAATGATAAGTTTAAATGCTACATGGACAAGCGTTTAAACTAGCTAGGGGTGGCAGGCCAGCAAGGAGGGTACCTAATTGCCCACCCCCCACAGCTAGCAGTGGAACCAGTGAACTGGAAGAGTGGATCTCTCTACAAAGCAGTGTGCAAAAGATGGAGATAAACACCCAAGAGGTGGATAGGCAGCAAAGGGGCAAAATTCAACAGAAGGGCAGGCAGCAGGGAGAACCAGGGATAAAGGACAACCAGGGAAGGAGTAGAATAGCTAAACAGTCTAGGGAGGAAAGCCATGTGTGCCAATACCAGGAGACTTAGCAACAATATGGAGGATCTGGACTCTGGAGGCCTTCATGGTGTAGTCGGACCTGGACATTGTGGCCATCACAGAAACCTGGTGTAATGATAACCACGACTGGGAGATGGCCATACCTGGCTACAACATATTCAGAAGAGACAGAGCAGGTAGGAAGGGAGGAGGAGTGGCACTTTATGTGAAAAATGACACAAGGGCCACAGAGATACAGGAGGAACAAAATGGGGGAGAGATAATGTGGGTTAAGCTGGAAAGGAAAATGGGGCCAGCCATCCACAGAGGTGTGGTATATAGACCACCAGCCCAGGAGGAAGAAACCAATAGGGAGCTGATGCTAGCCACCAAAGGATGACAAACAAGGGTGAGGTAGTGCTGGTTGAAGACCTCAATATTCCAGACATGGACTGGAGCATCCTAGCAGCAGCATCAACTAGGAGCAGATTTATCCTGGACTCCCTTCAAGGTGCCTTCCTCAAGCAACTGGTCATGGAACCAACTCGGCAGAAGGCCATACTGGACCTTGTGCTCACAAACGGGAACAGTGTGATGGGGGTAACAGTGGGAGAGCACCTGGGGAACAGTGACCAATCATTGTGGTTTGAAATCACAGAAGAAGCAGAACCAAACCACACAAAAACACATATCCTGGATTGTAGGGGGTCAGACTTTGGGGAAATTGGGGAGATGCTTGAAAGAGGCATTAAGGGGAATGGGGCAGGAATCAGGGGTTGAGGAACAGTGGGCAGTATTTAAAATGGGGATTACAAGAGCAACAGAATTATGCATTAAGCATTTTAGCAAGGGGATAAGGAAGAGGAGGCCATTAGGGTTTTCCAAGGAGGTTACGGAGAAAGTGAAAGCCAAAAAGATTGCATTCAGACAGTACAAAAGGACACAGGCAGAAGGGGATAGGGAGAAGTACCAGGAGAAGCAAAGGGAGGCAGGGAGGTCAGTAAGGGAAGCCAAAGTTCAGACAGAAGAGCACATTGCAAAGTCAGTGGGTAGAGGGGACAAAACCTTTCATAGGTACATAAGTGAAAAAAGAAAGGCATGGGGAGGGATAGTCAGACTGAAGGGGGAGGATGGGGGCCTCATAGAGGATGACAACAGTAAAGCTGGCATATTGAACAGGTATTTCTGCTCAGTCTTTACTGAGGAAGAGGAGGGTAATGGGTCTGAAGGGAGTACAAGGGGTGGGAATGGTGCAGAAATGGACACAAGTCCCTTTACACGAGAAAGGGTCCTGAAGGAACTGGAAGTAATAAGAGTTGATAAAGCAATGAGGCCAGATGGGGTGCACCCCAGGATCCTTAAAGAACTAAGAGAGGTGGTGGCTGAACCTCTGGCAATCCTGTTTAGCCAATCACTGGAAACGGGGGTACCCAAAGACTGGAGGACAGCAGATGTAGCCCCTTATACAAAAGTGGGAACAAAGAGGAAGCGGGAACTACAGACCAGTCAGTCTCACCTCAATAGTGGGGAAGATCATGGAAGCACTACTGAAGGAGAGATTGGTGGAACATCTGGTTGTCAATGGACTACAGGACCCAAGGCAGCGTGGTTTCACCAGGGGAAGGTCATGTCAGACCAACCTCATTGAATTTTTCGACTGGGTGACTAGGGAGGTGGATCAGGGGAGGGAAATGGACATGACCTATCTGGACTTCAGCAAGACCTTTGACACTGTGCCACATAGAAGACTATTACAGAGACTGGGGAATATGGGTGTGGGTAGAACAGTAGTGTGGTGGGTAAGTAACTGGCTGGGCGGCAGGACACAGAGGGTGGTGGTAAATGGCTGTCACTCCACAGAAGGAAGAGGGACCAGTGGGGTACCACAGGGATCAGTGCTGGGACCGGTCCTATTCAACATCTTCATCAGTGACATTGCGCAGGACCTAGAAGGCAGAATTTCTCTGTTCACTGATGACACAAAGCTCTGTAACAGAGTAGACACACCAGAGGGTGTAGACAGAATGAGAAGGGACCTGCAGAAACTTGAAGAATTGTCAGGGGTTTGGCAGCTGAAATTTAATGCAAAGAAGTGCAAGATAATCCATATGGGGCACAAAAACCCTGGCACAATATATCAGTTGGGGGGTGAGGATATAGCATGCACCAAACAGGAAAGGGGCCTTGGGGTTATCATCTCTGATGACCTCAAGGTAGGGAAACAGTGCGACAAGGCAGCAGGTAAAGCAAATAGGATGCTGGGATGCATAGGCAGGGCATCACCAGCAGGAAAAGGAGGTCATAATTCCACTATACAAGACACTAGTGAGGCCCCACCTAGAGTACAGTGTACAGTTCTGGAGACCTTACCTACGTAAGGACATAGGGTAGAGAAGGTTCAGAGGAGGGCAACAAAGATGGTACATGGATTGCATCACAGGTCCTATGAGGACAGGTTGAAGGACTTGAATTCATGTACTCCCTGGAGGAGAGGAGGGAGAGAGGAGATATGATGGACATTCAAGTATCCTACAGGGAGGAATAGGGTGCAGAAATACACTATTTTTAAGTGAAAAAGATGTTCTAGGACTAGAGGGCGTGGGATGAAGTTGGATGGAGGATGATTCGGAGGAAGCATGAGGAAGAATTTCTTCACAGAACAGGTGGTGGACAAGTGGAACACCATGCCAGAGGAAGTGGTGGGGGCTGAAACAATCACAGGATTTAAGAATGCATGGGATAGACATAAAGGAATTCTGGAGGTCAGGGGTAAGGGGCAACAGACTTCTAGGAAAACATAAAGTGAACTTACAAGCTGAAATAGGCAGACTGGGTGGGCCGTAGACCCTTATCTGCCAACACTGTCTATGTATCTATGTCCCACAGGATAGCCCAGGAAATATCAGGGGTGTCATTAGTTTCTAGGTAGTTTATCACTTTTGTTATCCATGGCAGGAAATCTGGAAAGAACAGCTTGAAGGGCCACTGTTTAGGGCCTTGTACCTGAGGACCAGTCGCAAAAGTCAAGTGGACATAGGCATGATCTGAAATTATTATTGGTCCTGTTGATGCTCTCTGTACTTCCAGCATTTGAGAAACTGGCAAGAGGAAATAGTCCTGCTGTTATTCTGATGGGGGGCCAAGTTATATTAGGATGTTATACTAGGAAGAGTTAGATGCACAGAAGGCGAGGTACCCATATAAGTGCATCGTCCAGCGTACTGTAATGAATTACCAAGCTTGTAGTAAATAGGTGTCCAAATTGTTTTTAAAACACTCAACGTTAGTTGAATTTACAAAATGTATTGGCAATGAATTCCAAATTGGAATGATTCTTTGTGTAAAAAAAGCATGTTCTATCGTTACATTTAGGATAAGTTAGCGGTAATTGATATTTATGATTTATAAGGTTACATAGTCTAGAAACAAATGTCATACCTAGTTCTGTCATTAATTCCTGATCTTTTGAGATTTTAAACATTAATAATAAATCACCCCTTATTCTGCGCTATTCCAGGGTGTACATATTCAGCTCACTCAAATGTTGGTCATAGTTTTTGTTTTGCATATTATAAATCATTTTGGTAATCCGTCTCTGAATCCCCTCAAGTCTAGACACATCCCTCCTGAGGTAAGAGCTCCACAACTGGGAGCAGTAATCCAGGTGGGACCTGATGTAAGCTCTGTAAAGAGGCAATATACAATCTCTGTTTCTAGATAAAAAAGATTTTCTAGTACAACCTATTATTTTTATTTACCAGGTAACCACAGTGTTTACCAAAACTTAAGTCGGAGGTTATGATTATACCAAGATCCTTTTCTTCAGTAACAGTACATAATGTTAAGCCATTTAATGTATATGGTTGAAAGTTTTTTAGTTCACCAAGGTGCATAACCACACATTTATCATTATTAAACAACATGCCATTATTGTGTGCCCAAACCTCTATTGTAATTAAATCTTATTTGTTTAATGTCCTCTTTTGTTTTAACTTTAGTTAGTATTTTGGTGTCATTTGCAAATTTTATGGCCAAATTATGTAAATTTAAGGTCATGTCAGAAATAAACACATTGAACAACACCGGCCCCAGGACAGTGCCCTGCGGCACACCACTGGACACTAGTCCAATAGATGACTGAAGTAAAATGAAGTGAAATGTGAAGTCACACCTTGAGAAGTAGAGTTTCCTCCACAGATCTGTTACCCCTGCCATTGCCTGAAGAGCCCTGAGTGCCACTGAGTGACTGCGCAGCTTGTCCAGCAGTGGATGCAAAACTTCACTGAAGTCCTCACCTAGGCAATATATCATCTGGTTGCAGCATGTTGGAGACTTATTGAGCCAGTTCAGGGAAAAACTTGCCAGAGTCCTGATTAGGCCCATAAGTGACACCAGTCATCAGGGTTTGGGAGTTCATTGATACTCTATCTAGAATTCACCTACCCTTGTGCTGGAATTAGAACTTGGATCTGAAGTGATTTGTGGAACACAATGACTACTCCTCTGGGCTTTACTGTCACACGGACCACCCACCACCTGTCCCACCCATTTCCTTGTGAGCGTCTGTGTTTCTGCTGGGAACAGGTGCATCTCCTGTAGCAATGCTATATCACAGTGCTACTCTTTAAGGTGTGAGAGCAATTGTTTGTTTTATAGGGGAGTTTAGTCCCTGGACCTTCCAGCTGATTGTGTGATATGGACTAAAAATGTAACCCATGGTTGAACCAGTGCAACAGGTGTTATAAGGCATAGCAAGAGTCTTTCAAAAGATGTACAGTGTATATTATGTCAGTTAGGCAGTGGCCTGTACTTTCCCTGGGGCATCCTGTCAGCTTCACAGTGCCTAAAGAAACCCCATGTCACAAGCATGATGCATCATTTATAGCCTCTGTTTCCCTATAAATTTAATAAGGTCTAATCCTCTTGTTGCCTTCTGCATCCCATGACGTAGAGTAGTGAGGCAGCTGTATATGACATACATATGGTAGAAATCTAGCCATGTGGCTGTTCAGATTAATAACAAGTACGGTAAACCCAAACCCTTCCTTAAAAAGTCAACTTTAGACCCTGACGTTTTCTTGAAATATAGGCCTATCTCTAATCTTCCCTTTCTGGGGAAGGTTATTGAGAAGGTAGTAGTTGAACAGCTGGCTGAGCCTTTTGGAGAGTATGTCCATCTATGTACCTCTCCAATTGGGTTTTTGACCCCGGCACAGCACTGAGATGGCCTTAGTCAGGGTGGCACATGATCTCATCATGGCAAGGGACCAAGGGCAATTTACCTCCTGGTTCTTTTGGACCTTGGACCTATCTTCAGCTTTTGACGTGGTTGATCACAGGGTGCTATTGGATTGTCTGCAGAACTATGTGGGCACTACTGGCACAGTTTTGTGCTGGTTTCACTCATATTTAACCAGAAGATCGTAGCATGTTATCTTTAGGGATTATTCCTTGGGATTTTTTATGTTGCCTTATGGTGTTCTGCAGGGCTCTATTTTGGCCCCCCTTTTGTTCTCCATGTACATGCTGCCGCTGGGAGACAGTACAATCTGGGGTTTCACTGCTATGCCGATGACGGCCAGTTGTACTTGTCTTGTCTTGTGCCCTAGGTGACCGCTTTGCCTCAGGTACGCTGAGTCAGTGTTTGGCTGAGATTAATGACTGGATGTCTGCAAACTGGCTGCGTCTCAACCCCAGCAAGACAGAGGTCATGATGATTGAGCCGGGTCATGGAGGTGTTTCCACTGAAGGCAGGTTGCTCGCCGCAGTAGTTGGTGGGCAGCCCCTGTCAGTGGTAAGTGCAGTTAAAGATCTTGGCCTTTTTCTAGATGACTAACTGACCCTTGAACAACAGGTGTCGTTTTTTTGATCCGGTTTCTTCCATCTCTGGAATATCACCAGGATCTGACCATTCTTGACACCTGATAATCTGTTTATGGTCATCCAAGCCTTTGTCACCAGCAGACTTGATTACTGCAACGCTCTATTCCTAGGGTTGTCTGGAGGATCGATGTGTCTACTGCAGCTAGTGCAGAATGCTGCAGCCAGGATGTTGATGGGTGCCTCAATGAGGGATCATGTCACTCCTGTTCTGCATGCTCTGCACTGGCTGCCTGTGAGTTCATGCATCACCTTCAAGATATGCTTGTTAACTTACAAGGCCCTATGAAGTTTGGGACCTGACTACCTTAAAGAGTTCCTGATACACTATCGACTTATCCGCCCTCTACGCTCCACCGAGGCTGGCTTGCTTGTTGTACCCTCCTCACGCCTTAAGAGATCAGGTGATAGAGCTTTTGGTACTGCTGCACCGTCTTTGTGGAACTCTTTTCCACCTTATAGATGTGCAGCCAGCTCAGTGGAGGCCTTTAAAGCCTCTTTAAAAACTTTTATTTTTGATAAAGCTTTTAGTTTTATTTAAATTTTTTTTTCATTATATTCTTGGTGGTGTTTTTACTCTAAAGTGCTCTAAGCCCTTGGATAAGGTGCTATGTAAATAAAATCTGCCTTGTCTGGCCAAACCTAATAAGCATATACAATATTAATAAGCTCTCCAGAGCTGATACGGCTGCGGAGAGTTTGCAAGAGGTTCATAAGAGGGGGTAGGCATTTGGGTTGGAATAAACAAAAAAGTGGAGGTATTTCTAGTCAAACATCAACAATTAACTAACAAGTGAAAGGCAATAGTATCTAATACTTGTAGTTGCACCATGACACCATACCATCCTAGCATAGATAATAATAAAGATTTCTTACCTGGGTCCTGGGGGTTCTGGGATGGGGTTTTGGCAGATCGATGGAACATCTACTTGTAGCTGTAAAATAAGAATAGCAATGGGGTCACAAAGGATCTGCAGCTCTTAACTAAGGGGGGACAAACAAAATAGTATATACATAAAACAGTACTTCTCTGATTCCTGTGATTGGTGTCTTCCCACAGTGGGGTTGGTGTACTGTTGCAGTGTGTTCATCATTCCATCAGACCTGTAGACATAAAGGTGAAAATGGGTTAGTATGAGTAATGAAAATACCGATATGCTAGGTCACATAGGAAGGGCTTCCAGAGTTTTTTGTTTGTTTAAAGTGGATTGATCAGCAAAATAGATAATGATGCCACAGAGTTATAATAAGGTTTATGATAACCCCAACCTGAGTCTGACATGCAAGACCTCAGCCAACATCATAGCTAGGATCCCTACAGCACCTTGGAATCCCAGTGTCCACAGGCCTGCCAGGACAACCACCCAGGATGCATCACACAAGGGAAATATTTTTGTGTTTGCCGTGCACGCAAGCAAACACATTGGTGTGAAAGTACCCTTTGAGGGATGTGACACTGTCTGCCCAATACAGAGCAGTGTTGCAGGGTTGGGACAGTGCCAGACCAATTGGCTCCCAGGCTGACTATGATGGAGTTTCTGGCTTGCTGGGTGGGGTCGGGCACCAACTTCAAAATAAGTTGCCGTCCCTTTGATCCACGCCACCCAGCAAGCCAGGCTGATCTGTCATGGTTAGCCTGGAATGTGTGCCTGCAACAAAGAAAACCGTCCATCAATGTCTGTTGTTGGCGGCCCTAATGTACCCCAATCTAACCCTCCCTGTCAGCACCCCAACACACACACACACACACACACAGTAGTGACACTAGGGGTGGCAGTCTCAGGAAACAAAGTAAACAATGGAACCAATGCTGGTTTCCCAGAGCTTGTAATATTAAACTTCTTTCATGTATAGCCTAATAGGTTTTAGCATGTGATTTTTTTTTTTGGGGGGGGGGGGTTGTGTGTTGAAGTGCTTCTCCCATTTAACCAGTGCACTCTGGTTACCAGTGTCCCTCATGATTTGCACCTGTACGACTCTCCCTATCCTTGCATGCTGCACTGTGAGGAATGGGAAATGGAGTTAGCAGAGTAGCTTGTTGCTCCCTGACACATTCAGAGAAAATAAGCAGCAGCGCTGCTGTGACTTGAGCATCCAACCCCCATTCCAGCACGTTGTTCTCCCAGCCTGGCGATGCTTCTACCAGCCTGGGGCCCACAGCTGTTACTGGTGGCAGTGGGGTTGGATCCCCAGTGATCTCTGGCAAGGAACACTGAGCCAAGAGAGGAGGAAGGGCTTAAGAGAGAGAAGAGCCTCAGAAAGTGAAAGAAGGTGCAGAAATTGAGGAATGGAGGGGTGTACTCAGCCTCAGGAACCGGAGAGAAGAAGCTCAAAGGGGGCTTCGTGGGGCTTCTGGAGTGCGGCAGCATGGGGGAGGCAAGTTCTAAGGATGCACCACTGCTGCTCGGCAGCCAGGGGCCCAGAGGGTGGATGAGGCAGGGAAGGGGGCAGCAAACGGAGCAGCATCCTGAGCAACAAGGGGCGTCATCCTCCAGAGCTATGGTGGACACTGGCTGGCCCCCCAAGCGGAATGTCCAGAGAAGGGCAACCAAAATGGTGCAGGGACTGCATTAGAAGACATATGAGGACAGATTAACAGAGCTCAATATGTATACCCTTGAGCAAAGGAGGGAGAGAGGTGATATGATCGAGGCATTCAAACACCTTAAGGGCATTAACAAGGTGAAAGAGTCTAACATGTTTAAATATAAGAAAAATAGTAGGACAAGAGGGCACAGCATGAGATTAGAGGGGGCGATTAAGGGGAATGTGAGGAAATTCTTTTCACAGAAAGGTGTTGGATGCATGGAATGGCCTACCTCAAGAAGTGGTAGCTATGAATACAGTGCAGGGCTTCAAACAGGCATGGGATAGGCATAAGGGAGCAATACAAATGAGTATGAATAGATAGGCCACTGACAGAGCAAAGGCCGATGGCACATTTATAAGGTAGAAAAAGAAATGGGCAGACTGGATGGGCCTTGTGGTCCTTATCTGCCGTCAACTTCTATGTTTCTATGTAATGCCCTGTACTGCAAGCTGCATAACTTCCTCTGCAGTGTGATGGAGAGACCCTGTGGCTAGACGTTCATCTACCATGCCTACATGAGTACTCACACTAACACCCTTTCCTGAAAAGAAAAAAAAAAAGAAAAATAATAATAAATCTTCCAATGCATGGGGCAGTTCAACTAGTTATATACTGTGCAACCTGGAAAACTGTCCAGGTCAAGTGTATATACCCCTGAGGGGAAAAAACTAATGGTGTATCTGGCAATTAAACTAGCTGTATACCCCACAGAAGACTGCCCATATGTGGGGGTAATGAAGTGAGCTATCTACACCTGCAAAAGTACTCATGCATTGGAGGAATTAAACTAGCTGTGTACCTTGCAAATTTTGCCCATTCGTAAGGAAATTAAACTATCCATATATCTCCCTGTAAACAGTACCCATGCAGGGGGGGGGTAATTCAGTGCTTCATAAATCCAATAATTACTGTCTGCATCTGTAAGTAATAAAAAAGCCAGACATGTTTTTTTTTTTTTTTTCTTTTCCGCTGAGTATAGTTATTTACAGCTGCAGATGGCAAAATTACAGCTAGGCAGCTTGGTGATTAGGTTCCTGTTTTGTTTCGGATTTGATGGATGGAGGTAAAGGTGAACTCCGTATGACACAAAATTGAGATAATTCAGCCGAGCATGTTAAAGGCGCCCCCTTCTGGTTTGGGTTTTCATGATTTGGTTTTATTTAGGAGCAAGAGAACATCGTCTTTGGTGAGATAAGACATGCTTAAATGCAGATTGCTTGTATGCTTTGTCAAGCATTAGTGCGGGCATTGTTTCATGTAGGTTGTATATACAGTTGTAGTACAGTAACATAACCTCACTCCCAGTGTGGGGAGGCTCACAATGTTTTGTGCTGTTCTACCTTACATGTGCAAAGAGACTGCTGAGAGACCAGCACTCCCTCAACCATCACTATAAAAATCATAAATAGCCCTAATTCTCAGTTAGCATGTGGAAGTATACTGTAGCAATGGATCTGACTGTTCTTACAAATTAGAAACAAAAGCCAAGCCGGCCTGGTGGCGCTGAGGGTTGAGGCGCTGGATGCCACACCTCGCACCACACTGGCGACCCAGGTTGGGAGTGAGCTCGGGCCACGGGGTTGGCCGGGAGAAAGGCTAGAGCGCACGCCAGCTCACCTTCTGGGAGGGGGGAGGGAGGCCTTCCAGGATTCTGGCAAGCGGTGACTCCTGGCGGTTGGGGGCACAACAGCAAGCTGGAGTCACTGGGGGCACCATTGGTCAGGGCACAGACCTGGGATCAGTCAGCTCTGGAGGCAGCTCCTTCATGGAAGGAGGGGGATGTTGCAGGTGTCTGGATGCTTTGACACTAGGGCATGCAACGTCCCATCAAAAAAGGGAAAATCACCCCTCCGGAGCCGGGTAGATGGAGTGCTGAGCCCAGTCCTGATGTGCCACTACCTGCCACTGGTTCGGGGGCCTGATGAGACACTAAGGTTTGGGGGTGTCCTGCCCCAACCCGACCCTGCCTGGGGGGCAATCCACGGCAGGATGGAGGGACCCCGAACAGCAGACTAGATGGTGGCAGGGAAGGGTTACATTGGAGTTTCCCCAAAAAGTGGCTCCGGTTGGACGTAGGTGGGAGAAAAAGAAATTTAAAAAAAATAAATAAATAAATACAAGCTTTTTTGTGGTCTAGAAAGTGGTGCTAGTGAGGATGGACGAGTATATTATGGGTGGAACTGGTAGATCACAAAAAGGAGCCTGTAAAGGCACTCAGAAGTACAGCTGTTGCCCGCCAGGCCTTCTCGGGGTGACAGATTTCACTCTCAGTGGCCAAATGACATCTCTTGGCAGGGAAGTGACAGAATGACTAATGGCTGCATTGGACTCCAGACTAAACAAGCTTGAGAGCACCCTCGACACAGGGCTGCAGTCTCTTGTGGAGTAGTCAGAGGCACAGGCTTCTAGAATTACCAAAACCGAGGAACGTAGTTCCCGTTTAGAGGATACGGTGGATCAGTTACGCGGGAGGGTTTAGGCGCTTGAAGAAATGAAAGAATTTATGGACTACCAGGAGAATTATCACAGGCAGTTAAATCTTAGAATCAGGGGATTGCCTGAAGGTAACGAGTGAGCCAGTGGCATGGAATTCTGTTCAGTGAGCCTCCCTAAATTATTGGGCTTGCAGCTGAAGGGTGGATGGCTAAAACTAGAGAGAACGCACAGAGCGGTTGCCCCTAATCCATTAGCGGGTCAACCACTAAGACAAATTATATTCCGCTTTCACAGTTTTCAAGATAGACAGAAAGTGCTTACTGCCTATCAGAATCTGCAGGAGTTAAAGGTGGGTGGTGTTCGCAAATTTCTTCTGCAAGACTACTCAAACTGCCTGCTACGAAAACTGAGGGCATTCAATCATGTCATAGCCCAGCTGAGAGAACTGAAAATTGAGAACTTCATGCTGTACCTGACCACACTGAAAATTAAGCACAAGGTGGCAACTTTCTCTTTTTGGGAAATGGAGAAGGCAGAAATATTCCTGGCAGACTTGAGAAAGAAAGTGGGCTGAGCGAGGAGGTGACAAAATTATGGCTAGAATATGCTCCACAAAGAAGCATCCAAACTGTATGTTAGTGTGTCTGGACTTAGTGTAAAGAGACGTATGGTTTGCAGCAAGTGTGGTTTTATGAGTTGGCCCGTTGGCCTTAAAGAGACTGTTTAAATATGGTTTGAGTTGAAAAATAACTTGTCTGATCCTTGGTGTACGCATCTGTCCTGCTGAGAAGGAGTTGGGAGGCAACATCGGTGGAAAACTGTGCGGTGGCTATATAAAGAGCGAGACGCAGATGTAAGACCCCGGAATCCAGAAGGTAGGCCGGGAAGGGGAGTGAGTGACCATGTGATGTTGTACGGCAGGGCTCGGTCCCATACCCTGTCTTCTGGGCCTGAAGCCCAAAGTAGCAGTTAAATTAAGGACCCTTCAATGGTTCTGAGCAAGTGGGGGGAATATAGAAGAGAATCGGACAGGAGTAAGACTATGTACAGAAACAGGGAGGAGACTAGAGGAAGGAGCGAGGCTGTGGAAGGAAGGAAAAGGTATGGAAAGCCCACACAGGGTGGGAGAGGAGGAGATCCATGCAGGGAGGCCGACGGCTATCGCAAGTACCTCTCAAGGAGAAGGAGGCAGAAGGGGCAGAGGTGTGGAGGGAGTTGCTGAATATCCAAGTCCCTGGGGAGACATGACTAGGCATGGAATGTCTGACACAGGGTAATGAGGGAAGATGGCAAATGCCAAACGATTACAGCTGTGTGAGCTAGGAGCTGGAAGGGAGGCATGTAGGGGTAAGGGGACTTTGGGAAGGAGAGGCCTGAGATTGGAAAGGGCAGGGGAAGATGGCGGCCTTTGAGAATTAGAGGGGAGGGGTAACCAGACAGAAGGAAATGGCTGAGCATAATGGGATGAGCCTCCCACCAGGGATTAGCACATATACTGTGGGAAAGGAAAAAGCAATAAGAGAGAGGGAGGGGGGAGAGCTCTGGAAGACAAACCCGGGGAATAGTCTGAGAACTAGATTACACTCCACCAGTGCAGAGAGAAGGAGAGGCGCAGGAAGGGGGGGGAGATGGGACAGGTTGAAAGGATTCAGGACCATTAATAAAGAAGAAAGATGGGCCTATAGAGCAGAGATGGGGAAAAACTAGGAATGGATTTCGTTTAACTCTTGAATATAGGAACACTGTGAGTTTAGGGGCATGGTCTCATGTTCACGATAACTGGGAGGAATGCTGTCTCAGGGGAGATGGCATGAGTACCAAGTGTGGTGGTACTGCAAATGGGAAGGGGGAGGGATGGGGATAGAATTGTTTTCAGTGGGGGGGAGGGG
This sequence comes from Neoceratodus forsteri, assembly GCA_016271365.2. NCBI lineage: Eukaryota > Metazoa > Chordata > Ceratodontiformes > Ceratodontidae > Neoceratodus > Neoceratodus forsteri. Next base: position 612,532,031 of record CM028138.1, on the reverse strand, counting down.
GAGTTATTAGTTTAAACTGTTTAGAACTGTTTAATATGTTCGATTGTGTATTATGGTTCAGTTGTGCACTGTTTGGTATGACATCCTGAAATGGCCAGAATATAAGAAGATTGGGTTTGTAGACTGCCGAGATATTGGGGACAAGCGGTAATAGAGCAAGATGGTAGCTGATAATGTGGTAAAAATTGTGACCTGGAATGTAAGAGGGTTTTCCTCACCTGTTAAGTGTAAAAGCATATTGACTACCTTGAGAAAGCAGGGAACTCAAATAGCCCTGCTGCAAGAGACGCACCTCACACAGGAAGAACATCGCAAACTGGTAGGAGAATGGGTGGGGGCTTGCCACGCAGCCTCTTACAATTCACATAAAAGAGGGGTAGCGAACCTAGTGAATAAATATCTTCCCCTAGAAGTAAAATGGGTGGTAGCAGACCCCAGGGAGGGGAGATATATTTTTGTAGAAGGGAACCTATATGGGGACAAAATCTATTGGAAGTGTATATGCGCCTGCGCAGTTCGACCCATCCTTCTATCAGCGGATCTTGGATGTTTTAATAAAAGAGTAGTTTGAGGGTCTGGTAATGGGGGTGGATTTCAATACAACTTTGAATCCGACACTTGACTATTCGCAAGGGAAGGGCAGAAAAGCAGGGGTAATTAGACGATGGCTGCTGGGCGTGAATGAATTAGACTTGGTAGACAGTTGGCAGGCTACCAATCCAGGTGCAAGAGAATACACATTCTACTCGAACCCTCATAAGACGTGGTCATGTCTGGATTACATTTATTACCCCAAGGGAATAGGCACATAGAATAGGCAGAGTTCATCATAGCCTGATTTATGTATCGGATCATGCTATGGTAGCCTTGGAGTGCCAGTTCAAAAAAGGAAGAGAGGACCCACCTCCATGGAAGTTTCAATGCTACCTACTAAATAACAAGGAGTTTAGTCAATACTTAAAGGACCAATGGAAGCTGTACAGAGAGACTAATGAGGGCTTGGTGGGCTCAGCAGGGGTGTACTGGGACGGCAGGGAAGGGCTTTCCTAAGAGGTGCTATTATAAGTTATGTCGCAAAATTTAAAAAGAAAAAGGAAGGAAAACTAAAAGAATTGGTTGAGCTGGTAAAAATGCTAGAAAATAGGTTAATATAAGACCCCAGGGAGGACAACTTAAAGCTGCTAACTGCTGTCTGGGACATGCTGAGTACCTACATTTTGAAAGTGGCACGAACTTCGTGGCTCTTTGTAAAGAGTAAATTTTTCGAGTGGGGCAATAAGCCGGGTCCTCTGCTGGTATGCTTGATAAAGGGGGGAGGGGGTGGGGTAATCAATCACATTGGAGGTATTAAAACAGGAGGGGAAATTAGTTCAAGATAAAAAAAAAAAGTGTATTGGTCAGACATGAGCAGTTTTGCAGGGAACTTTATAAGGCGGAGTGTGTTGGCACCCGGAGGGAGGCAGCTGCTTTCTTTGAGGGGGATTAAACTCCCACAGGTTAGCAAAGATCAAAGAGAGTAACTGGGTAAGGAAATTTCGAAGGATGAGATAAAGCAGGCTATTCAGAAAATGAAGAGTGAGAAGGCGAGTGGCCTGGGTGGGTTCCCTTTAGAATTTTATAAGGAAATGCAAAATATGGTGGTGGATCCTCTGTTCTAGGCCTTCCGAGAAGTAAGGGGGGGGGGAGTACCGGCATCTTGATGTGAGGAAGTGATGTCTCATTCCGAAGCCGGATAAAGACAATCTGGAATGTGCATCATACAGACCAACTTCCCTTCTGAACTGCGATGCAAAAATAATGGCTAAGGTCCTAGCAAGTCAGTTGGACTCGCTGTTACCAACTTTGGTTCACCCGGACCAGACTGATTTTGTTTGTGGCAGGCAGCCCTATCATAACATGAGGAAACTCGCGAATGTGGTTTGGTTGGCCTCAAGGGGAGGGAAAAGTTCTGCAGTGATGTTGATGGATGCAGAAAAGGCCTTCAACTGGATAGAGTGGGTAGTATCTGTTCATGACATTGGGAGGGTTTGGGTTGGATAAAGAGTTCATTGGTATGGTTCAGGTACTTTATGCATCCCTCAGAGCCAGGGTCTTTGTGAATGGAGCTCTAACAGAGAAAATAGCACTATGTAGAGCCATGAGGTAGGGATGTCCCTTGTCGCCCTTGCTTTTCGCACTGGCAATTGAGCCATTAGCAGTTAGTATCAGGAATAACCCAACAATTGAGGGGATAACAGGCACAGGAGGGACCCAGCGCAAAGTCTTGCTCTATGTAAGGGAGCCAAAAATTTGGTTGATAAATAGTAGGAGATAGAAGAGGTGGGAATATTTGGAATGAATGAGAATCACGTAACTCCACGACGCCAAGTGAAGTGAGCCAAAAGCTATGACTAACAGGCTATTCCAATACACCCACCCAGGTGGTAAGGCAGTTCTTTTCCTATTTGGCTACATGATGTAATTCTTCATCAAAATGGAGAGGCAGGAGACACGAGTGGAGAAAAGGAACTAGTTTACTGGCAACTGATTATCGGGTGGGATCACAAGAGAGAGACAATCACATAAATACCCAAGCTACTACTTTACTGTAAGCAAGAGGAATAATCAGCTGTAACAGCTACGCTGTAAGAGCATCTTATTTCTGTTTTTCTACCTCCTATAAGAGGGAGAACTCTGCAGCATAGAATACCAGAATGGATCAATCGACTGTAACAGCTACGCTGTAAGAGCGTCTTACTTATCTTCCGATATCTATTTCTAACCCCGAGGTGCACCTCTCCCTAAAACTTAGGTTTTTAGAATTACAGTCATTCCAATACTACAAGAAGAGTCTATGCAATAGATGATCATAAGTTGGTGCACGTCACTTTCTCTGTTGAAGAAAGAAATGTGGAAACACTCCACTGGTTTCCCCGTGAAATACAGTACCTTGGTGGGAAAGCTAAGGATGAAGAGAGGATTTAACAGACCATGGGTCCTCTGCTACACCCCACCTCTCTAGGGTTGCCGGAAAGGAATACAAGATCCGGCTGCAGTCTGCTTCTAGACTGCCCGGAAAGAATAGGCAATGCAAGCCACTTGGCCACAGTCCGCTTCTGGATTGCCAAGTGAAGAGATCAAGAAGAAGAAGAAGAACCAACCAACAGTCTGCTTCTGGACTGAAGATCTACTGTAAGCTGAAGAACACACTGGATCAGGAGAATCTGACCCTCTGGACCACTCTTGCACTCCAGGCAAGCACTCCCTCTGGACTGAAGACACACACTGGCTGATGCTCCCACTGGATTAGGACCTCTGGACCACTCTTGGACTCCAGGCAACCACTCTCTCCCTGGGCATTGACGTGCGTCGGTCTTCTGAGTTCCAAGGCCGGACGAGCCAAGGCATTCGCCAAAACAATAAACGGCAGATATTAAGAGGATGGAGAGGGCTTTCACCAGCTTCCTTTGGAGGCGTAAGAGGCCGAGAACCAGCCTGAAGAGGTTACAAGCAGATAAATCTAAAGGGGGGGGTCTCTACTTCCCCGACCTGGGAAACTATTTTTGGCAGCCCAGATTATGTACATTGGGGGACTGGGTGCATAGGCCATGGACAGCAGGATGGCTTGACCTCAAGGAGTTGTCCTGTCTGGGCAGGCTATCAGCATACCTATGTGTAGGGGGTATCAAGAGCTGTAGTCTGGGAGCAAATATAAACCCTGTAGCAGAGGCAGTATTGGAAGCTTGGGAGCGTGTTAGGAAAATGATTGGGGCCCTGAGGGATGAGACCTTACTTCTGCCTGTAACTGGAAACCCAGCATGTTTTGGCAGGGATGGAAGACAAGGGGTTCCTGAGTAGGGAGGAAAAGGGAGTTAAATGTATTAGACACCTCTACAAGAATGATCAGCTGGCATCGGTGGAGGAGATGGGAGGGGACACAGGTAATCCAAGGGGACAGTTATATCGGATATTGCAGGTAAGGGTGTACATAAGAAGCAAGGGGAGGGGAAAGGCCTCTGAATTGCCTTTATTCCAGGTGGAACATCTGGTGCTACTGGTGGGAAAGGACAATAAGGCCCTAACTGGTCGGGCAGCCCAACTGGGTAGTGGTACCTTCCCAGATTGCACACAGAAAGTAAGAGAACAATAGATACAGGATTTGGGTGAGACTATAACGGACGAGACCTAGCAAAAACTGATAGGGTCACACAGAGGACTTTTAATTTGTAATAAGTTTCAGGAGTCGGCGTATACATTTATACACAGGCTGTACTGTCCCCCTGTACTAGCACATAAATTTAACTCAGGTGTCTCCCTATATGTGGTAGATGTGGGGGTGCCCTCGGGACCTACATGCATTATTTCTGAGGTTGCCCCTCCCTACAACAGTTTTGGATGGAGGTGGCGGAGGAGCTGGGGATGTTGTTGGCTAGAAGGCTGGAAAGGGAACCTATGGGCCTGTTATTTGGTTTAGAAAAATAGAGGGATGGGGAGTGGGATCAGTTACCAAGGTGGGTAAGGGTTCTCTTGATCCTAGTCAGACATTGCATATTGAACACATGGGTGGCTGCTACCACCCCAACCCGGTCTCAGTGGAAGGCTGTAGTAACTCAGACACTGGCCCTTGAGAGATTGTCCTACGCCATTAAAGAGAAAAAGGATAGAGTTCTAAGGGACTGGGGCCCCTTTATAGACACCCTGACCCTGGGGAAGCACAGATATTAAGATCAAGAGAATGAGAGAGGAGGTTCACATGAGGGTTCCATCAAAGATGCTGGTTGCCAAGTGGGTTACAAAAGGGGGGTAGTATATTTGGCGTTAACAACTGAACAGTGATGCAGCTAGCCTCGATGAAATAATGCTACAGCAATAGATAAAGATAATGTGGATCCCAATATGAACAGGATATCTAGTTTGTGTGTACATGTAATATGTTGTTGTATGCATGTTTGTTTGATGCATGATTAAATGATGGAGAAGATTCTAATGCTTGTAACAATGCTGGATTGTAAGAATTCTCCAATAAAAATGTTTTTTATGCAAAAAAAATGTCCTTAGTCTGAGAGATATACTGTTGTTCTATTTTAACATATCAGTATGTTGTTAGAGTCCATATGTCTTTCCAAACTTCCTGCTGTTTATTGTGTATAATTTATTTTTTTCATTTTAAAGCAGCAGTGCAACGACAACCGTTTTTTCCAAAAAATCTAGCTACAGCTACAATTAGGAAAAATCTTAGCATACCTGTCAAAGTACTTGTATAAGCACCTCCTATTCTGTCTACAGAGAGTCGTCTTTTATTTTTTCAATCCTAACCCTTGCCACATCTACAGTGCTATCTCTATGCGAAATGTGGCAGCCTTCTTGTTTTCTTGAGAAACAACAATATCCTCAAATTATTGCAGAATTAGAAACTTGTACCACCAAATAAAACTGGAAGATGTCTTGAATCAAAAGTGAAAAAAGGTAGGGTCACATTTTTTTGCCCAATTTCGTTGCACTGCTGCTTTAACTAAATCAGTTATCAGATTTACTACTGGTTATAGGTTGATGGTATATTACTTTTCCAACTGAGTAAAAAGTAGACATAGTTGTAAAAGTTTTTTTTGTGCTGGTGTATAAGTGGATTAATTATAACCTAGTAATATATAATTATTTTTCTGATATTATAGTTTTTTCCAAGTGCATCTGTATGTAATTACATTGAAGATTCCCAATATGGTTTCAACTTAGAATATGTTGAAAACATATGAGTGATTTTCATAGGACAGCGGGGGAATTTATCCGACATACGATTAATTTTATTGAGTTTATTAGGCATATACAGTAATATGTGCTCTGAATTATACTGTATTTTATCTGCTGTTGTTTTGATTAAATTATTCCTGTATGTGGGGAACTTAATCTCTTTCCAGTCGGAGTCTGATAAAGTTATACCTAGGTCCAGTTCCCACTGCATTTTAAGAGGTGTTAAATTGCTGCCAATCTGGGCAAGGAGTGTGTAGTATATTCTAGAAATTAATTTCATGGAATGCAAATATGGTAACATCAGGTTATGTATTGTGAGAGGATTGTCCTGTTTAAATACTCGTATCTGCTACTTGTTGCTATAGTCTCTCAGTTTAAAAGTATCTAAAGCGATGCCATTTTGGCATCTGAAATTCTGTCTTTATTAAAAAAATGTTTTAGACAGTCCATTTTTATAACATATTATCAACTGAGTCAAACTGTGTAAATTCCATTGTTTGTATTCTGGCACCCAGAGAGAAGGTTTGAAATGATGATTCACTGTTAGAGGTGCATCTGGACATAGCTTATTGTGCCATTTTAATTTTATTGTGAATTTGTGACAATATTACTCATACGGTAACTGTAAAAGGTAAACCAGCAACCAAGACAGAGGTGAGAGTGTAAATAGTACTTGACATAAATTCCATAGTATAATTTGAAATAAGGGGATCCCTAAACCAGTTCTTGAATTTGGCTAAGATGACCAGAGTAATAATACAGCTGGAAGGTTGGTTGCCCTAGACCCCCCGCCCCCACACACACACAAACACACACACACACTTTTTACATTTAGGCAGCATAAGTTTAGGCGATTCAATTCAAGATCTTTTGTCTTTCCAAAGAAGTCTGGTGAAGCGTCTGTTAAAGAATGTTAACAAAAAAAAAGAACCACTATCCGGAACTGTTATTGCTAGAGGTTGGAAAAGAAATAAAACTTTAAGTAATATAACTATTTTGATAATATTGATCCTACAAGTTAGGGTCTAAGGTAATTCTTTCTAGCTCTTTTGAGCAACTTTCTTGTAGTGAGGTATAATTTTAACTTCTATAGATCTGAGTGTCAACTTGATAATTTAATACCTATTTAATTACAGAAGACTCACTGGGGTCAGGGCAGATACTGTTGGAGTGTAGCAACCTCAGATTTGCCCCCGTTTATTTTATACACTGAGGTGTCCAGATTTTTTCAACCAGTGAATACTAATGTGGTAATGATGATTCTGTGATCATGAGCATATTGTCTGTAAATAAAACATTTTTTAATTCATTTGTCATTAATGCATATGCCCTTTATATCCTGATGATTCCACACTGCAAATGCCCTAAAATGTACCCTGTTATAACCTTTGCTAATTAATTTTGATTGGCCCTAACCTTTGCACTGGGCTTAAAGATAAAGTACACCTCCTAATGTCCTTATTTTAAGAAAGGCATCACCTTGGGTAGCTTATCAGATGTATTTTATGAAGCTATCATCAGCTTGTTTCTAAAAAAAATGATAAATACCTCAAATACTGTACATCTTATTCTAGTTATAAAATAGCGTGATATTAAAAGTGTCTTGCTAACAAAATGCAGTAGTGTGCATTTGAGAGTACATTTAAAGAACTGTCAAAGTTCTGGGCAGCAACTCATACTAAGGAGTTGTCTGGCTGAGGAGCTAATTTAGCCCAAAACAGAATTTATTATGTTTTAATTAAAACAACACTTTCATCTGTATGCCTGACTCGTAACTTTCAACTGTGAGCTGAACAGCTGCTGAGTGCTGCAGCTTTGCTCCTAAAAATTGCACGTTGATAACATGAAGTAGGGGACAGGGCTGCAGGCACACTGCATATGGAATAATGAAATTGGGGAAGGGGACCGTCTAAACATATGTACCGCTTCTTTACTTCCATTTAAACATGTATGGGACTGTAATATATATCATATTAGCCCCATACGTTTATAAGTGGAAGCAGAGAACAGTATGCATGTTTAGAGGGCCCCTTCTCCCAATTTCAGTATTTTATATATAGCACACCTACAGCCCTGTCCCCTACTTCACATCAAAGTGCAATTTTTAGTGGCGGGTTGCAGTGCTTGGTGGCTGCTCAGCTCATAGTCTGAGGTTGCAAGCCAGGCATACAGATGTAAGTAGTTGTTTTATTTACTTCAGAAGAAAATTCTGTTTGGCCTAAATTAGCTCCTCAGGATGGCACCCCATTAGAATGAGTTGCCTGCTCAAGACTGAAAATTGTCAGTTGCTGTTTAAGCGTTGCAGGTGATCTGGTTCATCCAGTCAGAAAGCAATATTTGCAGTAGCCATCTTAACCCATTTTCTGTTTTGTATTCTGCATATTGACTTACTACTCTTTGACATCGATTCCCTGTGCATAGCAGTGTGTGTATGTGCCTGTTAACTCTGTTGCACAACTATAGTGTCAACAGTTTTTTTCTCATTGAAGTAATTTGGGCCAGCTGTGTCCCTCGTGCCAGCCCCATTCACTTTTCAAGGGTCATAAGATTTTTCAGTGCTGCAGACCCACACACACACACACACACACACACACGCTAACCAGCCTGAAAAATAGAAATCTGTTCCTTTTGTAATTGAGAAACTGGTCCATCGTTGATTACAAAGCATCACTACTTCCATATTTTTTATTCACATTGCCAGTTTTAAATATGGCACTGGCAATGCAAATTAATAGCAAGGCTTTGTGATCAGTGATAGACATGTTTATCGGATAATGATCCATTTATCTACCACTTTATCAGCTGGGTGCAAGGTGGGATTTTAAATTGTAAAAAAAAACTGTCAACTTTGTGTGGTGGGTTGCCAGAGAGACAAATAGAGGGGACAGTGTTTGTCTTAAAATCATACGCTATGTAAACTGTTGTATTGGCATCCATACACAGGAAAGGCTGCATTTTTATCTTGGGCTTGTTATGACATGGAAGGACCTCTGTAGGTTACTATGATGTCATGGCAGTCCCTCAGCGGAAACATGGCCTTGTTGCGTATATTTGTTCATACATCATTCTATATGTTGCATTGTATTATAGTGTAGTTTAAAGCTGTAAGCAGCATTCTACCAGAAAAGCAAACATGTCAAACTTTGGATGTTCAATTCTTATGGACTCCCACAAACATTTGGGGGACAAAGTGGAACTTTTTGGTTGTACTGATGTGAACCAGTCAAACTGGCTAATGTGTCAGCTTGTCATCCTACATCATCATGACACAGATTGCTGTGCCCCTCCTTCACAGGTGCACACCATCTATCAGTGACTATATATAATGGAACTAGCATGCCACGGGTTGGGGGGGCAGTTTTAAAGAGCATTATTTTGAGGACTGGGGCATGGGTTGGGAGGGGGGTGGCTGGTTAAAAAGACCGTGTCAGTTTCTGGCATAGTGCTAGGAGCCAAAAAGAGAGGGGATACTTGAGTAGCTAACCTAGTTTCTAATTACCAGTGTCTCCCACAAATCATGGAGTGGGGGGTGGGCAACTATTAAAGAATGATACAGTTCCAGGACCTAGAAATATTTGTAAATGTGTGTATGTGGGAAGATGGGAGGCAGCTGAAGGATGGCAAATAATTGAGGAAAGAGTGGCAAGGGACTAGCCCTTGCCACCTGGGGTGCGTTAAGAGGCTTTCTTTAAAAAAAAAAAAAAAAAGTTTAGTTTCTCTTGCTATCTGACCATTTATTCATTTATTTGTGTGGCCATTTTGGATCAGGTTAAGCAATGGATGGTTCCAACGCCATATGGTGCTACCAGTAAGAATGGGTTAAAGTTTGGTGACTGGGATAGGCATAATGAGCTCATTTTCAGGTGCAGCCCAGGGGGTGGGGTTGACAATAGGGAATGAATCGGCAAACTGTTCCGTGACAACCATATGTGCATCTACATTCACAGTAAAATGCAAGTGCAGTTAGTAACTTAAGGGGACAAAACAAGGCAAAATGTGCCAAATATTAAGCAAAGTATTTGTAAAATAATAATATAAAAATGTTGCTAGTGAGAACTGAATACACCATTGAGTCAAGGACTGATTTACAGTAGTTTCCAGTAGAATTAAATGCAGTGCAGGATATGGTTATGGTTGGAAGGTAAGGGCCATACAGAATAACTTAAGTATGTCATGCACAATGTCATCACAGTTACATACCACATGCACTTCACATGGGGAGATGGACTACAACATACAGTATGTAGTAGCCAAATAGTGTAGTCGGTACAATAGTCATGTGCTTCATAGGCACCAACCATGACCTTCATTATTTACAGAGAAACCATGGCCAGTACTACAGAGAATGCATCCATCAAATGAAACAAAACAGAATAAAGTTACATTAGAAGGCAAGATGCAGAGGTTCGGTGTTCTCAAGGTCAAACTTTGGGATTGTATCTGTGTTTTAGTCCATGATTAAATTGGAAATGTGTAAGAGGGGAACTATCATCCCTAGGAGGTGGAACTCTCCATAGTGTTCGATGGAGAAAGGAGTCGGAGGAGGTGGAACTGAGTTCCAGTGAGTTTTGGCCCAGTTTAACCCCTGATTTTAGCATGCATATGTATGTGTTTCTGTGCAAATCCCTCTGTGCTACAACTTGTATATGTCTGTACATGTTGCTTCTTGTTAAATCTCTGTATGCTGCAGCATATGTCTGTGTGTATGTGTTTGTGCCTGCTACTGTGTAGATGTAAATCCCAATGTGGGTTTCTTCATTTCAGTCTCTCATATAATGTAATTGGTCAGACTTCCTCGATGTGCACTTTGCTGATGTTTTTTTTTTTTTTTTTTTTCTGTTCTTCCTTCCTCCACAGCTCCCACAACCACCACCACAGTGCCAGGACACGTAGTCTGCACTGACAGCAACCCCACAACCATATCCCAGGGCTACACTCCAGATACACGGACTGACTACATGCTGACCATCTCCAGTCCACCCCCAATCCGCAGGGCCAGTCTTCCTCTTGCCATGACCTTCAACCAAAGCAACCACATCATTCCGCTGATGCTGGATACCCCCGAGAGCACCTACACACCGTCCCCTGCACTGGACAGCTCTGGCAGAGAAGCTTTTAGTTACACTATACCGAATGAGGGCACCGGGTAAGGACATGAAGAATGTGTGATAAGGTTGCTCGGAATCTACTAAATGGATTCAGATTTAATTGAATTTCAGTCCAATTTCAGATTTAGGATGTTCAGATTTGCAGTCCAAAAATCCTAAACTAAATCCTAAAATCTGTTTTTACATAGGGATCTAGGATTTCAAATCCGAATCCTAAATAAGATTTTTAGGTTCTTATAGTATTTGAAACCACATCAGATTAGAATTTGGAAGTTCCTAAAATCCTAAATCTGAAAAACCGATCAGAATCGTCCAATTCCAAGCAACCCTAATGTGTGATACTGGGGGGGTGGGAGGAGTGTATTTCTGTATGTACTGATCTTACTTCGAGTATGAGATGTTAAACCAAGGTCCCATCTGCCTGTTCTGGTGGTAGTTCAGGTGGATGTTAAAGATCCCATTGCACTTCTCGAAAAGAGTAGGGGTAATTTTCTTCTTTATTGAAATAAGGCATCAATCAAATAACAAAATACAATCATCAAAACAATTCACCATAATATTACAAAAACCAGAGGTAAACCATAACGTAATATGACAAAAGGCTAGAACAATGAAAAGAGATAATAAATCTATGTAAACAATTATAACTTTAAATCTTATGCAATCAAGATCCCCTTTTCATTTTGTGTTATTCTATTCATTTAAACTTAATCAAATGGGAAAACCCTTTCCACCATTTTTTAACTTTCTCAGTGTCATATATTTGAATATCTTTTTGATATACTTTATTTAACTCACAGATGACATATCGACTATATCTTACAAAATTAGGTTTTTTTTGATATAAGACCCACTGACATCTTTCTTGCCATAAACAAAATCTTAAGCAAGCTACAAATATACGTAAAGTATTAACATGAAATTTAGAAAGACTTAAAGGAAAAATACCCAAAATTAATAACTCATAACTTAAATGCTGCAACCAATTAAAGTTCCATAGATTGGCAAGATATTCCCATAACTTCGAGGAAAAGGAACAATGGAGAAAGAAGTGTTCTATTGTTTCTTCTTGAGCTATACAACCTAAATAAGGACAGAATCGTTCTTCTTTCATTTTGTACTTGGCTGTACCTCTAACCTGAAGACGGCCATACATAATCAACCATTGTATTTCCCACATATGGATAGGTAATCAGGGATTGTTTAACTGGTCTAGTACATAATGGTTTAAATTCACAGGGCAATTTTTAAAAATAGGAGAGGATGGATAAATCTGAGAAATAATAATATTATATAGAGTTTTAGAGGGATTATTAATATGGGTTTTAGTTAACTGCCAGCAATACAATTTTTAGCTATGGGTTTAAAGAAGGGTGGAATACTTAAGTTATTATGATTTCGGTGCTGTGTAAGTCCACTTTAATAAAAATTACTAAGTGGCGTTTCAGCCAACTGGATTCTATATTTTCAGAAGCAATAAGGCAATTGCACAAAGAAAAAGACATGAATAATGAATTACAAAAACAACTGGGTCTATCATACCACCACCTTTTACCTTGTCTAAGTAAGTGTAACACCTTTTGATTGGATTTAATCTGTTTCCCCAGAAAAACTGAAAACTAATACTATACATTTTGACTTCTAGAGTAGTTGGAACTGGATACAGAAATGCAATATATTGCATACAAGGCAATAGGAACTGCTTAAAATTTGAACTCTTTTTAATTTTGAAAATCTGTATTGCTTCCATCTTTGAACTTTATTCTCAACTTTCTGTAGGACTTTCAGCCAATTGTGATCTGGTAAATTTTGAGGTCCAAAAGTGACCCCTAAAATAGTTATAGGTTCTGGTGAAATTAAAATTGTTCTATGTACAAACGGGGCCAAATTGTCCACTCCAATCAACAGCCCTTTAGATTTATTAAAATTTATCTTAGCATTTGCCAAAATAGCATACTGATAGAATAATTGGAAAAAACTCTCTAACTGATTTTGCTGATGAAAAAAACAGACATATATCATCAGCATAAGCTTGGATCTTTAATGAGGTGTGTGAATTAGGTACTATGAAACCCTCCCAACTAGGGACAGAACTGATTTTCCTAATGAAAGGCTCTAAGGAGCAAATATATAATAATGGACTTAGAGGGCATCCTTGTCGCACTCCTGATTGTAGGGTCCATCCTTTTTCAATTTTTCCCTTAATTATAGGACATATTATAGAGTTAAGATATAACTTCTTTAGCACCTCTAAGATACAAGAGGGCATGCCTAAAAAAGCAAGTGTCTCAAATAAAAAAGGATGACTTACCCTATCAAATGCTTTTTCTAAATCTAAAGAGAGTAAAATCCCAGATTGTTTGTTTTTTATAATTTAAAAAATTCAATTAAGTCTCTAATATAACACAGAACAGTTTGAATTCTGCTATTTGGTACTCCACAGTTTTGAACTGGTGAAATCACTAGACTAGCCCATAATTTAAGCCTATTATTCAATAAAGTAGCAAAGATTTTATAATCTGAGTTAAGCAGAGTGATGGGTCTCCAATTTCGGATATCTCCTTTATCTCCTGTCTTTTTAAAGATGTAAATTTGTACCCCAGTTGAAAATGACTGATAAATCATCTCCCCATTAATAAATGTGTTGAAAACACTACATAAGCAAGTAGCTAATTCTAGGGAAAAAGTTTTATAAAAAGTATTCGATAGGCCACCAAGCCCAGGTGAAACATTACTTTTCAGATTAGAAATTACATCTGTAATTTCCTGAACTGTAAATGGTTTGATTATATTGTCAATAATAGAAGCCCCAATATTAGGACACTCTAAACCCTTGAAATACTCTTGAAAATGTGTCGACAGAAACCTATTATGTGGACTAAGTTTTTGAAAATGATGTAAAAGAAGAGTACAAATGTCTTTGGAATTGGTTATACGAGTTGAATTCGTGACTAAGTGGTCCAAATTAGTGTAATCTTTAATAGATTTACATAAAATGAAAGGATCTCCAATAACCGATTTCGAAGAATAGTTATTAATTAATGCCTGAAGGGTTTTAGCACGATCATATTGGAATTTCCTCATTTGAGTTTTAATATTAGCTATCTGTAAGATAAATCTTCAGAGGTAGTATTAACTGTTGAAAATAAGTTTTGAAGATGGGTTCAGAGTGTTAAGTAATTTAAAAATTGTTATTCTATGTTCTCTGACCATAGACTTTAAACCAATTTATACAATCTTGTTTTGTTTCTTTCCACCAAATACCTAAGTTGGGATATAAACACCTAACTGATAATCTAGCTGTTAAAATTTTCAAAATCGAATTCTTAACGAATCCTTCTTGTAAAGATGAGTTATTCAACTTCCATCTATGCTTTTTAGGTCTATGGTCTGATGCAATATCAACTGAGGTTTTAATAAGTAAATGATCTGAAAATTCGAAAGGATGTCTCTCAGAATTCGAAACGTGGACATTTTTAGAGGAAAAAAGATAATCTATACAGGATCCGTTATTTCCTTTATAAAAAGTATTTTGAGGGGGGTCTGATTCCATTTGATTACAGATTGTAAGATCTGCCCCTTTAATGATAGAGTTTAAACAGTTAGAATCACAGTAAATCTTTTTCCCAGATGGTCGTCCATTTTTTAGCACACAGTTAAAATCGCCTCCCCATAAAACCGGCCTAGTAGTAAATAGAAATGGTTGAATGGCCTTCATACAGGTAATTCTAGCTGTTTTAACTTGCGGATTATAAATATTAATTATTCTATAGATTTGTGAATCTAATTTACAATCAAAACTCTGCCTAGGATGCAGTCTATCAATTTTGCAGTCTAAATTGGAATGAATTAAACAAAATTCCAACTCCGTCAGCTCTATCTCGTCCAAAGGACCAGTAAGAAGGACCCATGACCAGTCCTTTTGAAAGCAGTTATGTGTTCTACAGAGAACATCCATGTCTCTTGCAAAAGACACATGGCTATTTGAGAGTCATGAATAATGTGAAAAATGGCTTTTCGCTTGGCTCCATGTAAAATACTATGAACATTCAATGAGGCCCATACAAAACCCATTTGACAAGCAGATTTAAGTTAACTTTCTCATTTTTTCCTTCTTTTCTTTCTTATCCTTATAATTACTTTGGAAAGTTCCATACTATCATGGGTAGATTTTGTGAATCTGAATCCCCAATATCCATTTCTGCTTCCCCAAGAAGAGGTCAAAATTTAAAGGGGTTGATAGTTGCAACTGGGTCTAGAGTTGGTTCTAAAATGATTTTTGAATTTCTAGTGGACCTCCTAGGTGGCAAGGGAGATGGAATGGGGTTAGGGGAGGAGGAGGGGGCCAGGGTCACTTACGGTAATTTTTCTCTGTATAGCATACAGGCTGTAAAATCTGGGTAGCCGGGGTTCCTGGGAATTTTAATAGAACCGTTCAGGCTTGGGGTGGGGGTGGGGGGCAGTGAAACAGGCCTAGTTCCAAAAGCGGAATTAGCTTTTCTGAATCGTTAATCTGTCAACAGGGTTTTCTGTACTTTAGCAGCTGATTTTGAGATTAACACTTCTTGGGCCAACTGAATAAATTTCTCAGTATTATTCCGTGCAGTTTATTCTTGGCTGCCCAGACAGTTCTTAAAGCGTGGGTAATACCTTCACATAAATCACATTTTGTAGGGTTTACACACTGCATTGTGACATGGCCTATTTCACTACAATTATCACATCTCGGGCTGTCGCAAACATTGGACAAATGGGTTCTCGAGCCACATTTATAACAGGCCCTTGGCTGACCACTGTAAAAACAAACACCCCTGTCCCGTCCCAACAAGAAGGAATTTGGGATATGCACAAATCCATTTTCATTCTGCCTTAACTTAACTTTATATTTCCACCCTCCTGTCCAGAATCCTTCTAAATCTAAAATAGGTTCTGGATCCCCCTGAATATCACATTTTTTAGATAGCCAATAGGTAATATCTTCAACCTGAACTCCCTCATTTCAAAACATAATTGTGACAAACTTAATGGAAGGCTGAGAAAGAGGGTAATAAGAAAGGGAGCCCAAACTGGGGAAAATTTAACTTGATTATAACGAATCCAAAACAAGTCTAGTAAGGCCGGAGACCGAAAGCTCACATCATAATTATCCTCTCCAGAGATATTAATTATTGCAAATATGTCTCTGGGAGAGAAATGCAGAGATTCTTTTATTAAAATTTACCTACATAGTTCCTATCAGCCTATCTACCATACCCTTTATACCTAATTAGTATGGCATTCATACAAAGTTGCAGCTTCCTTTGGCTTTAGCAAACAACTCAGATAAAAGAGGTTTTTGTTCACTAGAAGAATTACCATTTTCATTAAATGTATTATTATCATTGGGTTGCTTAACCACCCTCTCAGAAACACTGTTTTCTATAACCTTTTTATCTTTAGGATTTACTAGACCCTCTGGATTCCACCCAGGGAATGAACATTTAAATCAAAGAAGGGTCCACGATAAATCTGCTGCCCATTCTCCTGAAAGCCTGTTGCTTCACCCTGCTGCAATTAATGCCGATTGTGGAGTCCGTAGCATCATGTTGACTAGAGGATTAGACTCTGCAAGCCTTAATTTAGGGTCTTTAGCAAAAGTAGGTGGGACTTGAAAATTATACAGTTCTTCTTCTTTGTTTTGTACGTTGTTTAGTAAATTTAAATTCTGTAACCCCTCTTGATTATGAGACTTCGTTTGAAATATTATGGGCGAAAAAAGTTTTTCAGGCATAAGCACAAATCCTGTTTGTTTGTCAAGGGTTGCAACCCGCTTGTCAATTATTGCCTCCGTTTTAAGTTGCTCGGTTTCAAACTCCAATACCGCGGCAAACCCTGAGCCCTTTACCTTTCCCGACAAGTCCTGTTCAAGCGTAGCATTACTCGTTTTGGGGGAAACCTAAGACTGACCTGTACAATCTGGCGGCTGAATGTTCCGTTGTTTTTCCTGCAGTAGAGCTCTCTCGTCCTCTTCAGAAGCAAGCACCGAGCTGGGATTTCCTTCCGCATTCGTCTGCATGACGTCATGCAGATTCGGAGCTCCAGGGGTTGCGGTTGCCGATAACAGTTCTTCCGATGTTTCAGGCATCTTTGCAGACTGCAAACTGTGTAATTCAATTGTTTCGGTCTGCAAAAGGCATTTTTGTGAAATAGGTTCATCTGTATTCGTCAATGCATCCATAAAAAGATCCGTTTCTTCTACGTCTGCTGAAGGAAATTCAGCCAACGACTGGGCACATACTGAGGTCTCCTCCAGCTCTGCAGACTGTTCCTGCTGCCTAAGCTCTGCAGCGTCCATCTTAGAGAACTGACCAGCACTCCTGCCGGTGACCACGCACCAACAAAGCAGGGGAATTTCCCCGGTGCCCTGGCCAATTCCCCTCATTCACTAAAAATACCACCAAGAGCTTACTCTGGTTCAAGGTCAGTTGGCATTTCATCTGTATCCCCCTCTCCCGGGTCGTGCCTGAAAATAGGCAAAATCTGCCTAGTGCACTTACCCGGTCAACAAAATCTAAAATGAAATAAAAAATAAATGTGCTCCTGCAGCAGGCTACACCATAAGGACTATGCTGCCAGGCACTAGGACTCCACAGAAAACTTCTAGCCAGCAGTACATCGTTCCACCCACCAACATCACCAGCTATATAAAGGGGCAGTCCCCAGCCCCACCTCAGTTCTTTTTCCGCTGCCGACCCATGCACTTCGGCTCCTCAGAAGCCTTGTTGTATCTGTCGACCGCCATTTTTCTTCAGTCAGATGTACCCGTTTTTTCCTTTAAATTTTTCGTAAAAGTATTGAGTAAATTTTAGTTTATGTTGTCTCTGTCTTCAACATCATGACGGAAATCTAAGTGCCCGTGCAGGCGGCAGATTCCTGCCAAAGATGATCATTCACAGTGCCTCTTCTGTTTGGGGCCTACTCACAATGTCAAAGCCTTCCCGAACTGCAGCAGGTTCAACCAACAGACCCGGACCCACTGCCACAAGACTCTACAGGCCTACATTATGGAGCAGCAGCTCACCGCCCTTCAGCGCCTGTCGAAAGCCAGCTCCTCAACCTCCTGGTCACCGACTTCCCACAAAAAGAAATGCTCAGGAGGGAAGCACCAACAAGGAGCACAGTAGATCAGAGTCCAGATCCAGGTCTCCTCATAAGGAGAAGCACTCTCATTCGCACTCTGGAGAGAGAGCAGATTCGGCCCCTCCGTCAGGCCTAGCCACCAGCCTGCCATTGACGAAGACTCTCACCCTTACTGTTTCAATGGGTGGCAGCTCTTCGGCGCAAGGATCTTCAGGTCCATCCCTCAGCCTTAGGCCCGTCCAGCAATCCTTGGGGCCTAAGAGGGGAACTGCAACCAATAAGGTTGAAGCATTGTTACCCTCGGACAACAGACACGGATGGTGGGAGCATTCCCGCTGTAGGGAATGCTCTCCCAGGGACAAGTCGTCAGCAGCTAAGGCAAAGACCCCTGACACATACCCCAGATGAACAGTCTTCCGACAAATAGAAGGACCAGTGGCAGATGCCACAAGGTAAGGCATCAAGCACCAAGACATCCGCTACGACCACTACGAGTCGGGCGCCTCTGGAGCAGCTGCCTCAGAAGCCGATGTCAGCTTTGACCATACGGCAGCCTGATGACAGGCCACCTGTCGACAAGTCACCAGATAAACCACCCCCCCCATGGCACCCGATGACCTGATGTCAGGGGACCCGATGACAGGTGCCCAGACGACAGACTGTGCTACTCCACAGAGTCCTCACGTACCCAGTGAGGAGACTCCAGGGCAAAGCAACCCTATCACCACTCCTGCGGAGCCCAGTGGCATGCCACCCCAGGTGTCGATGATTCCCCTGGCAGACGTGGGAAAACTCTCTACTTCTTGGTGGAACATAGTAAAGGGAGCTTTATTAAAAAAGGACGACCTTCCTCCTCCACTGCCTCCACAACAGCTACACTGGTTCTGCACAAAGTACCAGTCCCAGACTCCGTGCCACAGTCTCCGCACACGCCCAGGAGCCCGACTCCAAAAAGATCAGACTCCAAGCATACCAGGCGTAAGGGCAGATGTCACTGCTCCTCCTCCAGGATGTCTTCCACAGACGACAGGATCAAACATTGGCATGGGCATAAATACTTACGGTCAGCATCTTCTGACTCTTCCAGAAGCCATCCTTACTCCTCACACTCCTCTCCTGAGCCAGAGGGCCCCCATAATTCACCCTGGTCCCCCTAGATGACCCAACGTTTATAGATGTGATGTGTCGTATCCAATTCCTAAATCAATGGGACACTGAGAAATTGGACCCAGAGAAGAAAAGGCTTCATACCTTTTTGGGAATGAGTGATCTGAGACCTTTGGTCATCCTCCTTCTGGTCCCTCCGTTTCAGGATTTAACCAGGCTGGCATGGGACCACCCTTCCTCTTTTTCAGCTGTTCCTAAGGAGGCAGTCAGACTATATAAACCTCCTAAAACAGAGACCTTTTTTGGAGATAATCCGAGAGCAGACTTCTATGGTCCTGACCGCAGCTCATGGCAGGACAAAACCACCTTAGCATATGAGCTCTCAGCCTCCCGACAAGGAATCTAAGAAATTAGACCAGTTCGGTAGGAGAGTCTAAGTGTCTTCCACCTGCTCCATTTGGTCCCTAAATGTTTTGGCCCATATGGTGCAGTATCAAAAATCATTATGGAAGAATGCCATCGAGTTGGCCCAAAAGCAGCCTGATAATCATTCACGCACTGAACATTTGGACATACTCTGGTCTGGCCTGGATGTAGGAAAACACATATTAAGGGCATCCTATGACTCGGCAGACACAGTAGCCAGAGCAGTGGCCTCCAGATTGTGTCTTCGTCACCACTCCTGGCTGAGAGTATCTGGTTTCCGGAAAGATCTCCAGGATTCTGTCCTAAATGCCTCATTCCACGGGTCTGTTCTCTTTGGAGAAGAGGTACAAAACATAATAACGGAACTGCAAGACTCTGGCAAAGTCAGTTCACCAGGCAGACCTTCAGCAACCTAGGCGCAAGCCATTTCGTTGCCAAGGTGCCAACTGGCAGAAAAACCAACAACCCCGAATTCCTTTCAAATGTAAGGCTCCCTCACAACCAGCAGGGAATGGTGAACCTAGGAATCCAAAATCCTCCCAGCCTTCCCTCTCCATCCCAGGTGCATACATATGACTTCCTGCCAGCCCCCCGTCTTTTGGCGGCCGCGATGGGGGGAAGCAGTAGGGTGTCGGTTCTCCCTCTACCTAGACTGGTGAACCAAAATCGCAACAGATTTATGGGTGAAGAAAATTATCGAGAAGGGTTATATGCTGGAATTTAACAAATTTCCTCCAGACAAACCTTCAGCCCCCTCTCTCAATACCCTCCAACCCACATAGCCCTCATCAGAGAAGAAATACAGACCTTGCTCTCAAAAAGAGCGATAGAGCCTGTTCTCCACTCCCAACTGGGAACTGGGTATTAATCCCATTTCTTCTTGGTCCCCAAGAAGAGTGGGGACTTAAGACGCATATTGAACCACAGTCACCTGAACCAGTATATCAAATACAAAAGGTTCAGAATGGTATCCTTACCAGGGCTGATACCTGTGCTGCGCCAGGGACTGGCTATGCTCTCTGGACATGCAGGACACATACTTGCACATACTGGTGTTTCCAGCTCACAAGCGGTATGTTTGGTTCACCTCTCAAGGGAACCATTACCAATTCCATGCTTTGCCATTCGGTCTCTCCTCAGTCCCGAGGGTGTCCACCAAATGCTTGGCAGTAGTGGCAGCTGCTTTTCGCAGATAGGGTAATTTCATCTACCCTTACCTAGACGATTGGCTCCTAACTGCCCCCACCAGGTCGCAGTTAATCCACACCTTCTGGGACACTTTTCAAATGTTCCAGCAGCTGGGGATAACAGTCAGTTTCCCAAAGTCCTGTCCTTGGCCCTACTACCATCTACATTGTATAGGGGCCATCCTGGATACCCAACAAGGAAAGGCCTTTCTCCCACCAGACCAGGCCACTCGACTGAGAGACCAGGCTTCCAGAGTAGCTGCAGCCAGTACAGTCACAGCAAGAACAATGTTACAGCTCCTATTACATATGGCAGTGGCCATATCCACAGTACCATTAGCATGCTTGCATATGAGGGTTCCTCAGTGGAACTTAAGGGTGCAATGGGACCAGCCCTCTGACAGTCTCGAACACCCAATATGGGTATCAAGGGCTGTCCAGCAAACGCTGTCATGATGGCTGACTCACCCAAGCTGGATTCAGGAGTTCCGTTCCGAACAGACTCACCGAGCCAGATCCTCACCATGGATGCATCGGATCTAGGATGGGGAGCTCATTTTCGGAATCACCATACTCTGGGCACATGGTCAGACATGGAAGTATTGCTGCACATCAACATCTTAGAGATAAGGGTGATTCTGTATGCCATGCAGGCCTTTCAGACTCACCTTTCCAAGGGTCACCTGCTTTTCCAGACTGAAAATATGTTGGTGGTCTTTTATATCAACAAGCAGGGAGGGATGTACTCCTCCCCTCTGGGCAGAGAAGCCATGAGAGTGTGGTACTGGGCCCTAGAACAAGGACTTGCACCAACAGCAGTTCATGTTCCAGGAGTCCAAAACATCCTAGCAGATGCCTTCAGATGCTTGCAATCCAGAAACCATGAGTGGGAGCTGCTTCAAGAAGTGGTGGACGACCTATTCGAAATATGGGGACATCCAGAGCTGGACCTCTTTGCATCCTTGTGCAATGCAAAACTGCCCAATTTCTGCTCACTAGATCCAGGGCATGGTGTTTTCTGGTGAGACACATTGTCCTTTTATTGGACAGAGAGGTTCCTGTACGCCTTCTCTTCCTTTCCCCTTCTACAGAGGGTGTTACTCAAACTACAGATGGATCATGCCACGATGATCCTGGTAGATCCTCTCTGGCTGCATCAGATATGGTTCCCTCTTTTGCAACAATTAGCAGTGGAGCCTCCTTTTCAGCTACCATTTTTACCCAGCTTGCTATCTCAAGACATGGGAACATTAGTCCACGCAGACCGTCGGTCTCTACACCTCCATGCATGGCTTCTACAGACTCGGCCATTTCCAGGCATGGGATTTCTCAAAGGGTAGCAGAAGTCCTAGCAGAAGTGAGAAAACCTTTTACAAGGGCAACATATGCCATGAAATGGAAACGTTTCTTGTATCTAGGCAACTGCATGTTCCCTGGACCTACTGTCTTACTTGGTGAAATCAGTCCTAGAATATCTCCTATCACTTTCAGATGTGGGCTGAGATACTCTTCCATAAAGGTACATCTCTGTGGCATTTCTGTTTATCACACACATGTGGAGGGTAGAAATATCTCCCAACTGGACCTTGCCCGTACATTCCTTTGGGGCATGCTTCTTATGAAGCCCTCCCATTAGGGATCCTGTTCCCCCATGGGACCTACTTTTTGTTGTAGAGAAATTGACATTGCCTCCCTTCGAAAAAGCTATGGATTGCGACCTACGTTTTCTCTCTTGGAAACTGTTGTTTTTAGTTGCCATCACTTTAGCTCAGAGGGTTTCCAAGCTGCAAGCCTTGATGTGTAAAGAACCTTATTTAATTTTTCACATAGACAGGGTGCCTCTGCGCACTTACCCTACATTTCTTCCAAAGGTAGTGCTTGAGTTAACCTTGAATCATCCCTCTTCCAATTTACTATCCCGAGTATTTGACTAAAGGGGGAGGCCCTTCTCCACACTCTGGCTATACACAGGATCTTTCGGTATTATTTGAACCGTACAAAACTGACCCAGCAATCGGATCAGCTGTTTGTGTCATTTGCCCCCAGGGTTCTGGGGAAACCAATTGCAAGGCAAACCATGTCCAAATGGTTAACCAATTGCATTACTTTCATCTACAGCAAGTACGAAAAACCCTTACTGGGACCAGTTAAATGACATTCGACAAGAGGAGGATGGCTGCATTCTTCGCAGCCATAAAAAATGTTTCAACGGCAAACATATGCACTGCCACAACATGGAATTCTGTGCATACTTTTGTAAAGCACTACACCCTGTATATTGCTTGGATTTGGCCTCGCTGTGCTCCAAGGTCTAATTTCATAAATAATTAAA
Organism: Neoceratodus forsteri; assembly: GCA_016271365.2. NCBI lineage: Eukaryota > Metazoa > Chordata > Ceratodontiformes > Ceratodontidae > Neoceratodus > Neoceratodus forsteri. Next base: position 612,509,025 of record CM028138.1, on the reverse strand, counting down.
ACCAATATTTCAGGAGTTTACATCCTTGCCTCCCTTTTTCCTTCCATTTGGGGACACTGCTTGGGACTCAGGCCTCATGGTGTAGCCTGCTGCAGGAGCTCGTACTCGAAGTAAGATAGTACAGTTACATAAGAACTTACTGTAACAGTAGATCGTCGAGAAGAGCTCTTGCAGTAAGTGATATTTTCCCTCCTTCCACCCCCCCATTATGTTTCTCCCTTTGGGTTTTGCATCGCCACCTGCCTTAGATCTTGGCTGCTAAGTAACCTTCAGGTCTCCGGTGGGTGAACTGAGGTGGGACTGGGGACCGCCCCCTTTATACCATTGGCGATGTCGGTGGGTGGACCTACGTAAGGGGTGGGCCCCAGCCGGGTACTGCTGGCTAGAGGTTTTCCATGGAGTCATAGTGGCTGGTGGCATAGTCCTTATGGTGCAGCCTGCTGCAGGAGCTCTTCTCAAAGATCTACTGTTACGGTAAGTTCTTACATAACTGTACTTTATCATGGCATCATTTTTCTTCCTTTTTTTAAGGGGGGGGTAAGTTTATTTAATAAGAAAAACCCAACTGAGGAGCAACATCTCCTTTTCAGTTTGGGTGGGAGGTATGTTTGCTCCCACTTTAACATCTGGGAGAGACAGAAGTTCAGTGAGGGTTAAGTCACTTGTTCAAGATCACAATGTTGAAGGCAGTGTGGTATAATGGATACAGCACAGACCTTTGAACAAGAAGACCTGGGTTCAAATCCCACCAGAGTCACTTACTCACAGTGGATTTGATCAGATCTTTTAACCTCTCAGTGCTTCAGTCATTCCAGCAGTGCAATGAGGTGAAAAGCAGGACCCCACAGAAAATGAGATGCATCTCTGCTAAGCTGTAAAATAAAAAGTTAGTGGCCATAATAGAATTCAAAGCTGGGAAGAAAAAAGTACTTTTTATTTATTAGCTTTTGTTGACCGGGTAAGTGCTTTAGGCAATATACCTGCCTATTTTCAAGCACGACCTAGGAGAGTACAAGATACAGTTATAGGAAACATACACTGGAACATACAGGCATTTCGAACAATTGCAACAGATCTTCTCACAGGGATAGACATAGGGATAGACATAGCATTTTACGACAACAGGTCCATCTACGCAGGGATGTTTTTTTTTTTTGTTTTTTTTTAATGTCAGGCACAATTGGAAGACATGCAGTGTAAGGCAAAAGTCAAATCAAGTTAGCTTGGATGAGGCAGAAAGGGGACAGACACAAGTATCAAGTGCTAGGAGGTGCAAGAATAGTGCTGATTTAAAGGAGGGGTGGGACAAGTTGTTCTTCAGGCAGTGAGGGAGAGTATTCCAGGATTTGGGAGCAAAGTGGGCGAATGCTTGTTTACCCATTTTAGTAGTACAGCGTGGGACTGAGAGCAAAGGCAGATGGGAGGACCTTACTTACCATAGTAACCTTGTTTCTTCCAAGGGATCCCTCAGTAAGTCAATATTCTTGACTAATGCAGTTAGCGAGCTGGGTTCAGCTGGCCCCGAAGGAGGCGTTTATGTAAATGATAAAACTAAACTACCAATCAGATTGTAGTAAGAGATTACTGCCTGTAGGTTGTGTTCTTTGCTAGTCAGATTCTTTTTGAAGCTGAAAGGGTGCAGAAGGCCCCACTCTAAACTCTATGCCTGGGGAAAAAAGAACAATCTACAAAAAGAGAACCCAAAAAATACCAAACCGCCCAAGGCGAACAATAAAACATTGCATAGACTGTGAAGCTTTGTGCCAAAAATGCTGCTCTACAAGAAAATATTTGGCCAGAATAAAGGACTGTAGAACCTCAAACAGAGGGGGTCTGTGAGGGGAGGATGGGTGGGAAGTCAAGAATACTGAGGGATCCCTTAGAAGAAACAAGTTTACTATGGTAAGTAATTTTTTCTTCTCACCCCAGGAATCCCTCCGTATTCTTGACTAGCACAGATTACAAAGCAGTGCAGCTGGGAGTAGAGAACAGAACCTACTTTGGAAACAGGGTCTGCAGAACTGCTGTGCCAAATTTGGTGCCTGACCTAGACTACATCTAAGCAGTAGTGTTTTGTGAAAGGGTGTACAGTTTTCCAAGTAGCTGCTGTGTAGATATCAAGCAAAGGAATGTCTCTTTGAGCAGCCACTGAGGCTGCAGTGCCCCTGGTAGAGTAGGCCCTGAGACCTTAGGGAGGCTGCTTGCCAGCATTTTTTGTAATAAAACTGAATGCAGGAAACTATCCAGCAAGAGATAGTTCCCTTAAAAGCTGGCCTGCCTTTGTCTACCTCACCATAGATGAGGAAAAGCTGGATATGAGAGACCCTGAGCTTCTTAGTGCGCTCCAGATAGTAGGTCAGTGCCCTCTTAACTTCCAGGCTATGAAGCCTGCATTCACCTGGGGTAGATTTGTCTGTAATGAAGACAGGTAGGAAGATAGGATTGGTAGAGGTGGAACTCCGAAACTACTTTAGGAAGGAATTTCCTATTGGTTCTGAGAACCAGTTTGTCTCTGTGGCAGACAGTGCAGTTGGGTTTATTACAAAGAGCCTGTAGCTCTGAAATTCTCCTGACAGACGTAATTGCTACAAGGAATATTGTTTTCCAGGTAATATACTTTGTCTGCTGTAGCCATAGGTTCGAATGGGGAATCCCATTAACATGGCTATACACAGGTTCAAATCCCAGGGAGGGACAAGTTCCCTAAGTGGAGGCTGAAGGTGCAGCAGAACTTTAAATATTTTTTTTTTTTTAAATGGGGTGAAAATAATGGATTTCTCTTTGCCCATGCAAAGGTAAACTGAAATTGCTGCCAGGTGAACTTTCAGAGAGGAGGCTCTCAGGCCCGAGGCCTGCAAGTGCACCAAGTAATCAAAAATAGAGGACAGGCTTGACTGCATGGGATCAATTTGTTTATCTTTGCACCAGAAAGAAAAACTTCTCTATTTGGAGGCATAAGTCATTTTGGCGCTAGACTTTTTGGCCAACATGAGGATTTTCAGGACCTGCTCTGAATACTGAGAGCCAGGGAACTCTAGCTCCTCAAGTGCTAGGTCATGAGGTGAAGAGACTGCATGTTGGCATATGGGACTGCCTTCTGAGGTGGAGTCAGGAGACTGTGACTGGGAGGCAGATGAATAGGCCGCTGGACTGATAGGTGGAGAAGCTGGAGGGTACCAAGGCTGTTGGTATTGTCTGCCCCGACCTGGACAGAGTGACCCTTGAGCTGGGGGGGGGCAAAGGCTTTTTTGGACAGGTACACAGCCTTGAAAGGGGAGGTGGTTTACATGACAGCTGGATTCTGTGGGGGACCATGCTCCACTTATGGCTTGATCCTCCAGATGGGTCCCCCAACCTAGGAGGAAGGTATCTGTTGTGAGGACCTTGGAGGGCTCCCTCTGCTGGAAGAGAACCCCCTTCCTTGAGATTTTGCCTGTCTTTCTACCAGTCCAGAGCTTGTGGAAGCGTCTTTGTGACTGGAATTGGCTTTGACAGGGAGTCTCTCTTTTGAGACCAGTGCACCCTGAGGTGGCATTGAATGTCCCTCATTTGGAACCTGGCACCTGGAACCCCTGCTGTGGTAGAGGCCATGTGGCCTAGTAACCTGAGGAAGTGTCTCGCTGGCCTAGCACAAACAAATCTGCCAGGGACTGGAGATTCTGAATCCTGTCCAGTGGAGCAGAGCCTTTCCCTGCCGGGTGTCCAGTTCCGCTCCAGTGAACTCCAGTATTTAGACTAGTTTAAACTAAAACTTCGGCAAGTTGATCAGGAACCCCATGGACTCCGGGTGAGCTGAGTAAGCTTCAGGGAGTCTTTGAACTGTTGAGAAGACTTGCCTACCATGAGCCAGTCATCCAGGTAAGGGAAAACTGACACATGCTGTCTCCTGAGGTAGGCTACCACCACAGTCAGGCCCTTTGTGAAAACCCTGAGTGTTGTAGAAAGGCCAAAAGGCAGGACTGTAAACTGGTAATGTCCAGAAGGCAGTCTGAATCTGAGTTACCTTCTATCCAGAACAGGTCACCAGTCCCCGTTTTTCTTCAGGGTGAGAGAGAATCTGGAGTGGAGGCCCTTTCCAGTTGGAAGGGGGATACTCTCTCTACTGCATTTTGTGACAGGAGGGACTTTACCTCCAACTCCAGCAGAATCTTTCCTGTTGGGGGTGATAGGTTTGAAATTTCTGTGTCCCTGGTGAGGAGTGGGGAATTTTTTGAACTGCAGGGTAAGACCTTGGCCCACTACCTCCAGCACCCACCTGTCTGTGGTGATGCTTTGCCAACTGTGGAGGTAGTGAATGAGCCATCCTCCTTCTGGGGAAGGGGAGGCAACCTGGACATTCCCGTCAGTTTTGTTTGGACTGGGTTTTTGTGGGAGGGGCAGGGTTAGCATGCTTCTGGGTTCTTCTACCTCTTCCCCTACAGAAATTTCTCATTTGAAAGTAGTCCATAGGCACGAACATTGGATAGAAAGCTCTGGGGTAGTAACTCCTGCCTTTGACTCCCCTTCCATGGGGCTTGTAGGAAGTGGAGGCTTTTTCCTTAGCTGCATTGCTCTTGTAGGTGATTTTGTATCTATCAGCCTTTTTCATAAAGGCTTCAGTGTTATCCCCAAAAAGTGAGTTGTTCTCTCTGGGGAAAATCCATGGCCTTATTCTGGGTATCCTGAGTAAGGTTAGTAATTCATAGCCAAGCAAATCTCCTAAGAGAGATAGCTTGCACCGCTGTCTTAGAAGTGTTATCTTTTGCATCCACAGTCTCGAAATTGATACCTGGTGGCATCCAGGGCAATCCATACTGTTTCAGACAGGTCCTGACCAATGTTGTCAGGGAGCTTCTGGCTAATAGCCAGAACAGTGTTCCACAGAGCTTTTTGGTACTGTGCTGAAAGGCTGTAGTATAAGATTTCTTGCCCATGGCGTCTAGTTTTCTGGACTCTTTATCTGGAGGCTGCGATGATAAGGGTACTTTAGCCTTGTTACAGGCTGCCGCTTGTACCATACCTTCATGATCAGGATGCATATAAAGGTAGTCAGCGTTATTCTTATGAAGTTGGTACTTTTTCTGTGTTTTCTTGTCCACTCCTGGGATGCACGTTGCACTTTGTAACAGTTTAAAAGTGCTTTGCGAAGGGACTTGTGGACTGGCTTGGAAGGAGCAATTTCTTGGGGGAAGGGAGACCCATCATCTCTAAAAGTGTGCCTCCTCATCCTGTTCAGAGGCTTCTTGAATACAGAGGTTAGGGGTGTCCACCGTCTGTTGGACAAAAGCATAGTGAGAGGTGAAATACTCCTAAACCTGGTAAGGGGGGGGGTCAAATTCCTGGTCCAGGGATTCACGTAGCTCTATCCTATCCTCCTGCTCCTCTTCATTTTCATTATAATAAAAACCCTGACCTAGATCAGGGTCAGATGGACCGGGGTAGACAGTCCAGAAGGGTCTATGAACCAGTTGCCCATAGTCTGGAACATCTTTTACATTTGTCAAGCCTTTGCCAGCTCCTCAGGAGAAGGCACATTTTGATTTGTCACTGGCGTTTCCCTTTGCCTTTCGGCAGGAGGGACAGTGATATGTGTTTTGGGGCTTTTTTGTCCTGTACATTTGCCAAGCCTTTGCCAACTCCTCAAGAGAAGGCGTATTTTGATTTGTCACTGACATCTTTTGGCGGGAGGGGCAGCAATATGTTTTTCTTTTTTTTTTTGGTTGGTCACTGAATTGGAAACCTGCTCAGGATTCTTCTGCTTGGCTTGGTCAAAATTATTATTATCAGATGACTTTTCACTGAGGTCCTGAAGTCCCCTCCTCAACGGGCTTAGTAGATAGGGAGGGAGGGAGACTGAGGAGCCATAATTCTGACCTGTGTTCAGCTTATTTTTATTTATTTATTTTTTTGTTATTGAGTACAAGGCGCAAACAGCAAAATATTGGACCCACAGGAAACAAAGCAAGGTCATGGTTGTCGGCAGTGACCATGATTAAAAATAAATCTAGCAGATTTTTATAAATAAATGCAGGTCCAGCTCAGTTTAAAAGTCTGTCTGACAGAAAATAAGTCAGGAGACTGAAAAAACGTTTAAAATGAGAAATAAATTAGGTTTTCACCTCAGAAAATGTAGTTTCCAGTCAGAGAATACATCGCGGAAAACCTGAAGTAACTCCTGTGAGGGAAAATTTAAACTGTTCCTGGAAAATGCTGGGAGCCCAGAAAAAACAGTAAAACCTGATAAACGGGTAAAAAAAAAAATTGGGAGGGGTGGTGGCCAGCAGCCGAGCTTTCTAGCACAGTTCTATCCACGGGCACAGTTTATTGATAAAAGTAACATTTTTCTTGACCCCATATAGTTTGTTCCTGGGACTGTTTGATAGAGGAACAGTAGAGCTACCGTTCGGTGCAAAAAAAGATTGCAGGTGCGAGTTACCTGGACGATGCAATGGTTCATGGAAACAAAGTAAGAGTGAACATGGAGGGAGCCCGATCAAAGGAGTCCAAAGTGGGCAGAAGTAAAGACTTCCTACTCTGTGCGGAAAACCAAGGTGGAGATCAACCGACTAATGTCATGTTGCTCTGTGCGATTCAAGGTCTGGACCGCAAAGTAGAGGGGTTCACCGCTGATTTAAAACTGCTCCACACGAAGGTCAGAGTATTGGAGGAGGAAATGAAAGGTGCAGCTAAGTTGGCAGACAAAGCTCTGATGGTCGCATTTGGCCTAATTAAAGAGAACAGTTTGCTCCAGAGGCGCCTAGAAAATCTTGCAAAACCTGTGCTCCACTCATATTCGGGTTCTGGGTCTCCCAGAGGAGACTAGAGAAGAGAATCCTAAGGCATTTTTAAGGGACTGGCTAAAGAGCTTACATCAGCTCAACCTGGAGTTTGAGCTGCTGAAGGCCTACCGAGTTGCGCCACGTGGAGGACAACCCAGGGCGGCCATGGGAGACATTACTCCTCGTACCCTAATGCTGAAATTTAAAACATCTATGAAGCGGGACATAATTTTACAACAGGCAAAACATCTCAGCCCTCTTAATTGGCAAGACACCCGGGTGCATTTATTTCCAGATCTCAGTTATGCTACAAGGATGCGGAGGAAAAGTTTTGATAGAGTTCAAGCACGTCTATGCTCCCTTGGAGTTCACCATGCCTTGCTTATGCTTGCCAGCCTGTGGATTTCTTATGGAGGTAAGGCATATCAATTTTTGGATGTATCAGAGGCCTCTAAGCTACTAGAAAAAATTAACAGTTTTTTGCACGAGGAGACTCTTCCGAGGAGACTCTTCTGACTCGGATGGTGACCAGGACACTTGAATTTTTTTGGATTCTTGTACTTTCATCTAACCGGGACGTATTCACAAGAGGACTAAATGTGGGACATTTATAGACTTTCCTGTTGTAACATATTTTATTTTCTTGCAGGTGTACAGAAATACAGAAAACAGCAGGGCCGAAGCCCATTGGCAAAACAGTGTTGTACGGTGATTAACCAGAAAAGGGGGGAGGGGGGACAGGTGAAGAGAAGTACAGGTAAGGAAGGGTGGGGAACATGGGGTAAGATGAGCAACAGTACCTGGACAATCCATGCACTGAAAACAAAATAGGTGTTGTGTTGGCAGAAGGATTATTATTACAGAGTTCACAACAAGCAAACTGCTAGTACGGGTTACACTTATCTGTCAAATTAAGGCAGAGGCATTACTTGATAATTATATACAGTAAGTAACTGTATATGTAACAGACTGTCATACTCACTAAGAGGGGTTGACACAGTAAAGTGCAACTCTGAGGTGGGAACAGTTTACCATGGTATGATAACCCGCCAGATCTCTCTTCAAGGCCTCAGGGAGATAGCGGAGTTAACTTAAACAGTTTACTGGCACAGTTGATGACCAGCCTGCAACCAAAGCAGAAATACCCCAAAGAATCCAGTGCAAGTTAGGCCCACTAGTTCACCTCAGGTCTTATAGTAGTGTCCAATACAAATAGTGACATGTACTTTTCCCAGAATGTTGAAGTAAGAGCACAAAACACGGGGGAGGGGGTGGTGAGACCCTGTGACAGTTGTGGAAATGGAAACCAGAGGCCAAAATATAGGACTAGAGACTGACCGGGGTTTCCAAAAGCTATATGAGCTGCCAAACCGTTCCTAAGGGGGGTCATGCCTACCCTTAAAAGCACCAGAGAACAGTTATACCTTTATCACCCGGGTGAAAGGAGGTTCATCCAATACCTGTCTTAGGGTTGCTCGGGTTCTGCAGATTCAGAAAGTTTAGGTAAGGAGTCCAGCAGAGGTTAAATTTGGTATTTCTGCAGGTGTGAAATCCTGTCCAGTTTGTCCAGGGAGAAGTGAGAGATACCAGCACCTCGGTCAATGTAGGCATCAGAGGGGACCTCCATTTACATAGCAAGGCTCTCTTGGTTTGGAGGGACAGCAGTGCCAGCCATCTGGTCTCAGAGGGGGTCATTTTTGGGAGCATGGCTCGAATGCCCAAAATGTAAAAAAGCGAACGGAAGGGGATCTGCTTCTCTAACACCTTACATGCGGTGTCTTGGATACCTTGCCACAGAGATTTTATATGGGGACAGGACCAGAGTATATGTAATATATCCGCTCCTGGTCCCTGACTTCTCCAATAAGAGTCTGAATTCAGGAGTTTAGCTGTACAAAGAACAGTTGGCGATTTATAACAGGAGTGGGCTTTTTTGTTTTGTATTAATCTGGATCTAGCATCACTCAACCAACAATGGGCATCTTTCCAGGACTGTTCACAAACTGTAGAGGAAATAGGAGTCTGAAGCATCTTTTCCCATTTATGCCTTGCCCTCTCAGAGTATTGGGGAAGAGTGTCTCTCAGTTTCGCATAGATACGCCCTGCTAGGCCTACCAGCTGTTGTATCCAGCTACGTAACTCTGAGGTACATACTTGGGGTACAGGTGGGTGCAGTCATGTCGTAGTGCCACCCTGAGCTGAAGGTATTTCCAGAACTCTGACTGAGGAAGATTCCAGATGTGTTGACGGGATTGAAATGTAAAGAGCCTTGAGAATAGGATCTAACAGGTCCTTTAGTATGAGAATACCCCTGTCTGCCCAGGATTTCCAATAGACCCATTGTGTATCAGTAGTAGTAATAGGATTGTGCCATAAAGGAATGTAAGGCAGAGGGAGAGGAATATGATTGTCTTTTGTGGGTGGCCAGCCAGTTGGACCTGGCTGCCTCAACTGTCGGAGAAGTAGGTGGGGGCTTGGAACTACCAGAGGGACAGGGTCAATGAGCCCTGTGGGGTATCAGAAGAGGGGAGAAGTGGGTTGTCTCAGTGATATCAAGTTCAGTGCGGATCCATTGTGGGGAAAGAGATGCAAGGTGGTGCAGCCCTTTAACCGACTGAGCCAAGAGGAATGTTTGACTGTACCCCTCTATCCATGGAAGGTTCCACCCCCCGTTCAATTGTGCTCTCAGCTGGGCATGGCTGAATCTTGGTTTAGTACGCTCCCACAAAAAATCTCCAATGAGCCTGTCCAGGGCCAAATACCAATGTTTAGGTAAGGGGATAGGGATGTGCATTAGCAAGTAAAAGATCTTGGGTGCAGAGATCATTTTAATTGCGGCTGTTTTGCCTGCAAGGGTTAGTTGGAGAGGTTTCCGCCTGTCAAACTCTGTTTTTAGAGACCAAGAAGTGGTTGGACATTTGTCTGCCGGAGTGTATCTAAAGAGGGTGTGAGGATAATACCCAGATATGTGATCCCTGCTGGAGCCCAAAGTAGGCCTGCGGACTGTGCGATCTCTTGGAAGCAAATCCCATTCAGGGGAAGTATCTCAGTCTTAGTTTGGTTCAGTTTCAGCCCTGAATATTTGGAAAATAAGTCCAGCAGCATGGGGGGGGGGATCTTTGTATGTCCACCAGGGGGAGAAGCAAGTCATCAGCATACATAGAAGATGTGTATTCTGTGTTCTCCACCTTAATACCAATAATGCCTGGGTGGCTACGGATTGCAAGAGCCAGCGGTTCCACTGCCAGGATGAAAAGGAGTGGGGAAAGTAGGCAGCCTTGTCTAGCCCCTTGCTCGAGTTGAAATGGGGCAGAGAGTATAGCATTCTTATTAACTCTAGCTGAGGGAGATGAGTAAATAGCTTGGATTCTAGATAGGAATTTTGTACTGAGTCCAAATTCCTCCAGAGCCAGGTACAAATAATCCCACTCAATGGAGTCAAAAGCTTTTTCTAAATCCACTGCAACTGCCACAGCCGGGGTAGGGAGAGCTCTTGCTATATGCATGAGACTCATTAGTGTCCGTAAATGGTCAGAGCTGTGTTGTCCGGGAATGAAACCCACTCGAGAAGGGTGCATGAGTCCTGCCAGCAGGGGGCTTAACCTGGATGCCAACGTTTTTTACATAAAGTTTACTGTCAATGTTAATCAGAGATATCGGGCGGTAGTTGCCAGGGTTGGTGGGATCCTTACTTTTTTAAGGGATAAGTACAATATTTGCCTCTCTTAAGGAGGGGGGAAGAACACCTTTGACCTCGACATTCTGAAATACTTCTGTTAGAAGAGGGGTGATAATGGGGGCAAGTGCATGGTAAAAATCTGCTGTATATCCGTCATTCCTGGGGGATTTCCCCAGTTTGAGATGCTTAATCACCGATCTCACCTCCTCTGAGGAGATGGGGAGCTGAAGAAGCTGAGCTTGCTGGTTAGTAATTTTGGGGAGCTGACAGGATTGAAGAAAGGGCTGTATCTCACTGTTCAGGTGAGAGTGAGTGAAGGTGTATAAAGTCTTATAAAAGGAGGCCATGATGTCGTTTATTGCCTTAGGGGCAGTGGCCAGAATCCCATGTGTATCCATAAGACTGGCAATAAATCTACTGGCTTGCTGTTTGCGAAGCTGATATGCAAGTATCTTGCCGGCTTTATCTCCACCTTCCCAAAATGAGTGTTGCAGGCATAGTATGGCTACTTCAGCTTTCCTGTTAAGGAGCTGACTAATTTCAAAGCTCAGACTTAAAATGATTTTACCTGTTGGAGAATGAGGGGAAGGGGAGGGTAAGGCCTTAAAAGGCTTTCAGCCTCTTTTAGTTTCTGTTCTAGTGATGCAAGATGTAATTTCTGTTCTCTCCTTTTTGCTGCAGCAAATCCCATTATGCTGCCCCGCATGGTGGCTTTAAAGGCTTCCCATGTATTACCCGCATACGTATTTATTACGGGATTGTGGGATAGGAAAAGAGAAGCTTCATTCCAGGCCCATGGAATAAAGTCGGGATCCCTCATTAAAAGAGGGTCTATCCTCTGGTTACGGGTTGGGGGGGGTTAGGGTCCCACTGGAGAAAAAGTTGGACTGGAGCATGATCTAAAATAACCCTAGGGAGAATGATGGCATCTAGAGATTTCACAGTGATTGCAGAGGACCCCAACCAGAAATACAATCTACTGTAGGAGGCGTTCAGCTCTGAGTGGAAGGTATAGTCTGTAGTTCTGGGGTGGAAAAGTTTCCAAATATCTGATAGACCTTGATCTAAGATCGTTTGTTGGAGAGCATTAATACATCTGGTGTGTGTCTCTGTACCCCCATCATTCCTATCCATAGATGGAATAAGGATGAGGTTAAAATCTCCCCCAGTAAGGAGAGGGCAGGCAGGGGGGGTAAATTCCAAAATAGTCTTTGCTAGACTGTGGAAGAACTGTGGTGTATCGTCGTTCGGGGCATAAAGGTTGCAGAGGGTGAGTGGCCCCGAGGGAGTGTCATATGTAACTAAAACCTATCTACCATCAGAGTTAGAGTCTTAGAAAGGGTCCAAGGTAAAGATTTATGAATTAGGATGATTACCCCACATTTCCTAGTGGTAGCAGGAGAACATACTTGTTATCCCACCCAATCTTTAGTCAGACGGGCATGGTCTTCCCCTGTGAGTTTTGTTTCTTGAAGAAATGACACCTTAGAATTGAGACATTTCAAATGGTCTAGAACTTTTTTTGCTTCACAAGGGAGTTTAACCCTGCAAATTCCAGGTGTGCATAAGCAGGTATGACATATTAATCCTACGAAGTGTGCAGGCAAGAGGATGGGTCTTGCTAGGGAGGAAGAAAAATACTGTAGGGGAAGGGTGCTGCTTCAAATGAGGTGACTGTAATGGGTGAGTCTCCTGGTCTGAAGCAGAGCCCTATGGGAAAGGGGGTAGGGGAATAAGGAGCCCAGAATACTGTAGGAGGTAACCCCCCCTTGTATCTGAGGCTATAATTTGTGATACACTGAATGCCCCAAATACAAATCTTTAAACCTCTCTTCACTTCAAAAAACAGCAGTATGTACATAAAATCAGAAACCAAATACTGTTTAGAATGATGAGGGGCTCATCCGGGTAAAACCAGCCAATGGTAAACCCTCTCACGTCTGTGGGGAACTGGGCGAAGAAAAACAACTGGCCGTTACCAGTAGACGCTAGATTAGCTAGCAGAAACATAGAATTTGACGGCAGATAAGGACAGCTTGGCTCACCTAGTCTGCCCATTTTCCTACCTAACAGATAAGCTACAGATCCTAGTTAACCAACAGCTTACTTCCTCCTACCCCCCACTAGGACTGCCTTATGTCTGTCCCATGCATTCTTGAATTCCCCCACTGTTCTTGACTCCACGACCTCCTCAGGGAGGCTGTTCCATGCATCCACAACCCTCTCCATGAAAAAATACTTCTTCACATTACCTCTGAGCCATCCCCCCTCCATCTTCAAATTGTGCCCCCTTGTTCTTGCATATCTCTTTTTCTGAAAGATGCTACCCTCTTGGACTTTGCTGATTCTCTTGAGGTACTTGAAAGTTTCTATCATGTCCCCTCTCTCCCTTCTTTACTCAAGGGTATATATATTAAGCTCCTTTAGTCTTTCTTCATATAAGTCTTACTCTGAGGTTAGAAAAGGGCTAAATGTACAAAAGCTAACAGCCATAGCCCAGAGCGAACACAAGTTACCCCAAGAGCCTCTGCCCTCCTTGTGGGGACCACAGCTGGGAAGGCAGCTGCCTTCAGAACAACAAAAAAAAGACAGATACATAGCTGGTGTAAGGCTCAAAGAAAGAGAGGGGAACCGTCGATAACTGAGTAAGGGGGCATTTAAACTAATAGGTTGTTCAGGAATTCAACCTCAGCTCTTTATATTCGTCGTGTACACCAGTGTCCACCCAAGAGGAGCAAGCACAAAATGAGGGGCCCATACCAGCCATACAGAGAGCAGCAAACCAGAAACCAAATATGGCTAGAGAGAAGCCAATACACGAACATATTCATAGAATTCGTAGTAACGTTAACACAAATGCCAAGTGGCAGTTACACACAAAAATGGTGTACCTCTGAGGTGGAGTGTCTGTCGGGGGGGTACTCTCAAGGCATCTCCAGTCTGACTAGGTCAGACTAAGCATGAGGGAAGAGAGCCCTGTTAGGGGCTAGCTACACAATGGCAGAAGCTCCATTTTAGCCCCATTCAATTTCCCCCCAGTGGACATCTATAATTTCCCCCACGCCCCCAGACACAAAACCTAGGGTACGTATCTGAACCACTCAGTTAATTAATCAGCCGGTCTTTTCAGGATGGACTTCAATCCTCCGGTATGTGAGATGCCGAGTTGAGGCCTGGTGGCATGGAGGAAGCTACAGATTGCAGTTCAGAGTCCTGCAAGGGTAGAGCAGCATCCATGCCCATGGCCCATGAAATCTCAGCCCCTTCCGAATCCGATCCTGGACGCTTAGTAGCGGAAAGCTCCATACTGTCCTGTGAATCGTCCTCCTGGTGAGGGTCAGGCGGAGCAAATCTGTTTTGGAAAAATAAGGGCTGGTGTACACGATCTCCTAATGATCAGCCGAATTAACATTCTGATCCTTGCCATCTTCTCCTCGTCTACGTTCCTGTGGATGGTCTTGCTTAGAGTGCAGGGATTGTGAAAGTCTCTTCCGAACTTTGGGGTTCCTGGGCCCCAGCTCAATTTTAGATGACTGATGGGTCCTAGGCCCTGGGGCACCCGGGGAATCGGGTTTGTGGGAATAGCTCCTCGGGGACTGGCCACTGGGGTAGACCAGCGCAGCGTCCTGGGTTTTTAAAGGACCAGAAGTAGGCCAAGTCGCCGAGATGTAGACAAGTGCTGCCTCAAGGGGTAGCAAACTGATGTGAGGCGCCATTCACAAAGATTTTTAACATAGCTGGATAACGGAGGGCAAAAGGTATCTGCAGTTCATGCAGCTTGTGATGTACCTCTGTATAGGCTCTTCTTTTATTTGCAAGATCTTTCGAATAATCTTGAAAGATCATAATTCTATGACCTTTCCATTGGAGAGAACCAAGCTCCCTTGCTCGCCCCTGTATTGCTTCTTTTTTAGTGAAATTTAAGAGCCTGGCAATGATAGGCCTTGGTTTGTCTCCCTGAGGGGGTTTAGGCTGAAGAGAACGATGCGCCCTCTCTATCGTTATTTTGGTTGCAGAAGGAAGTTCTAATAGTTCAGGCAGGGCTGTTTGTAAAAAATGGATGGTTTTGCCTTCTTCACAGCCCTCCGGGAAACCTAGGAAATGCAAGTTGTTGTGGTGGCCCCTATTTTTGAGGTCATCCAGCTTTTCTTGAAGGGCAATAATTTGTGCTGCTTGGCTTCTTAGAGTGGCGCAGTGACCCTGCATGATGTCTTCTTGTGCCATAGCCTTTTGTTCCAAACGGTCTCTTCTGGTGTCTGTCTGTTGGATAGAAACCACGTTAGAGCATCGATGCTGGTTATTATGGAGGCTAACATTTCTTTGACTGAAAGTTCCTCTCTCCCCTTCCCTGAGTGCACCATTCGGCCTTCGGAGCGAGTTGACCAGTAGGAGAAAGGGCAATATTTGTGAGAATTCTGTATCTGTTTCTGTTCAGCTTTGGTCTAGTAAGTGCTCTTGTATTCCGATTTGATATACCTCTGAATACCCAGGAGGGGATCGACTTATGGGAAGGTTTTTGCAGGTTCTTGGCTCAAGGAGTGTGGCAGTGAGAGATTGTCGGCATCTTGTCTTCAAGTTGGCCACGCCCCCTCCATTTATAGACTTTCTGGGGGATTTATGCCATGTTGAGGTTGCAAATGTTTAAAGTTTTTTATAGAAACATTTGTTGGGAAACATACAGCTAATTTGAGGTGCTTTAAAATGGCACCTCAGGCTGCATGTATGTTGCCTTGTTTCTCTCCCCCCATCTTGTTTTTTCCCCTTGTGATTCTTTCCCGCGTACTCCTTGTGGTGGTGGATTAGTACCTTCCGAAATTGAGATAATTACACCTGAAAATACATGTTTGACCTGGGGGTCCCAGCTCACTAATACAAGGGAAGACAACTTTCATGTTAATACATTATGACATTGAAGTTTGTTTTATACTGTGTGCTGCTTAAGCTGTGCTGGAGGGTTTGAGGAAATTGGTTAAACCCTATGTTTAAGATGATGGGATGCTCAACCCTTCGATAGGGTGCACGATTATAGTGGATTGTTTCTAACATCCTGGCTTATGGCAGCATAGGCTATATTTTGGACTATAATCATTGTTATGAACATTATTACAAATGTTGGTTGTGCCAACCAGTTTTATGTTAATCAAATGTTGACTTCTGTGCAATCCCCTCAAGTGATGTCACATGGTACAGGGGTGCTTATAACTTAGATACTGTAAAAATGTACTTTTCTGAATGGCAAATGTCTGTTGTGAAGCAACCTGCCTGCTGGTTATATGTAATGTGTTATTACATAAAGCCAATAAAATATAAGTTAAAAAAAAAAAAAGAAAAATCAACGTAAAGGCAGTAAAAGTGAAAAATAATACACTATAAACAGAAAAGAACTTTCTTCAAGCAGAGAGAGAGAGAGAGAGAGAGTCAGTCCATGAAGCAAACTGTCCACTGCTTCAGAGAAAAGAATCTGACTAGCAAACAGCACAACCTACAGGCAGTAATCTATTACTACAATCTGACTGGTAGTTCAGTTTTCTCATTTACATAAACTCCAACGGGCCCAGCAGAACCCAGCTGGCTAACTGCATTAGTCAAGAATACTGAGGGATTCATCGGGTAAGAATGTGAGTTTCACACTCTGACCACTGTACTACAACCTCTGGAAGAATAAAAAAAATTTGGGAACGTAGTAATCCTATTAATAATACGTACACACGAAAATGCCAGCAGATACAGGCCATATGGTCTGTTGAGTCTTCTCGAGTGTGCAGCTCCCAGTCTAATCTACTGCAGCTGCCCCCCCAACCCCTGCCCATCCATCTGATTTATTGTCCCCTTTTGCCAACTCCTCCCTCCCCAGCTTCCCCAGTTTTGACCTTACCTTTACCCTGCCCCACCCCTCTTAAAACTGCCCACAGATTTCAGTGATATCACCTCCTCTAGCAGTGCATTCCACCTCACTACCACCCTTTCCATGAAGTAGTGCCTCCTCATTTCCCTCCTGAATCTTCCACCCTCCAGTTTCAGACTGTGTCCCCTTCTGTACCCCCCCCTTTAATCTAAACATGCCCTCAGTACCAACCCTATTCATGCTGTTTAAGTATTTTAAGGTCTGAATCATATCCCCTCTCTCCCTTCTATCCTCTGGGGGATACATGTTGAGCTCCCCCAGTCTTTCCTCATATGGTTTGTCCCCCAGCCCAAGGATCATCTTTGGCCCCCTGTGCTGAACCCTCTCCAGTAATTTCACATCCTTCTTTAAATAGGGGCACCAGAACTCCACACAGTACTCAAAGTGAAGTCTCACCAGTGACTTGTACAGTGGTAGAATGACTTCTGTCTCCTAGAGTCTGTTACTCTGACAATGCACCCCAGTATCTTATTAATCTTGGCCACTGCCTTCCTACACTGCGCTGAGTGATTCACGTCCCCTGTGACTAGTACCCTAGATCTTCCCCTCCATTGAAGTGGATAACTGCACTTCCCCCAGCCAGTAGCAATTCCCAGGATTCCTGGCTCCTAAGTGCATGATTTTGCACTTCTTAATGTTGAATCCTAGCTGCCATGTGTCTCACTAGCGCTCATGTCATGCCACATCCTCTTGGAGTACCTGCCCCCCCCGCCACACAGTCCACCTCCGCACCAATCTTTGTGCCATCTGCAGAGCGGCTGATCTTGCTCCTAATCACATCCGATATGTCAGCAGTTAAGATGTTAAATAGCACCGGTCCTAATACCGACCCTTGTAGGATCACACTGGTTACAGCTCTCGGAGTCAAGAGTTCTCTCCCTACAACTACCCTCTGCTGTCTGTCTTGCAGCCAGCTCCTAACCAGTTTCTCCCCCTGCTCCCAGGTTTCCGAGCTTACTAGTCAGCCTTCCATTTGGCACCGAGTCGAAGGCCTTGCTGAAGTCCAGATACAGGACATCCACCGTATGGCCCCTATCGAGTGCCCTTGTCACCCATTCAAAAAAGTCAACCAGGTTTGTCTGGCAGGATCTGCCCGAAACAAACTCATGTTGCCTATCGTCATGGAAACCATTCTACTCCAGAAAGATCACTGGCCTCTTTTTAAAGATGGTCTCCATTAGCTTCCCCATGATGGAGGTAAGGCTGACCGGTCTGTAGTTACCTGTTTCATCCTTGGGCCCACTCTTATGGAGGGGCACCACATGTGCCACTCTCCAGTCCTGAGGCATGCACCCAGTCCACAGGGAGGTGTTGAACAAGTTTGCCAGAGGTCCCGACAGGACCTCTGCCAACTCCTTCAGGACCCTTATTGCACACCATCTGGCCCTGGTGCCTTATCCACCAGCAGGGACCTAAGGCCCTCCAGCACCCTGCTCACTGGGATCTCCCCATCCATTACCCCTGCTGTCCCCTGTGCCCACTCTGCCTTTCCCCTGGGGCATAGGCCCATCCCTCTCCCTGGTAAACACTGAATAAAGTACTCATTGAGTGCTTCTGCCTGCTCTTCCCCTTTTCTGCCCACCCTCCATGTTTCTTGATCCTGACAATCTGATTTTCACAGCTTCTCTTTTCCCTTATGTACCTGAAGACATCCTTTTCCCCTTCTCTGATCCCCTGTGCCAGCCTTTGAAGTCTTGGTTGCCCTGACTACTCTACTCATCTCTCTGGATTTCCTCACATACTCCCCCTGTCCTCCTGTCTTCTGGATCTCTTATAACTTCTGAAGGCAGCTCTTTTCTCCCTCACCCTTGCTACTACCTCCCTGCTCAACCAGCTCAGTTTTTTGGACTTGGCCTTTTTACTTTGGATCCTTGTACATGAGCTAGTGGCCTCTGCCAGACCGAGCTTGATGATGGTCCATTTCTGGTCAGTATCTTTGTTTGGGTAGATGTTGGCGAGTTGACTTCCAGTATGTCTCATATCCTGCCAGATTCTGCTCTTTTGAAGTCCACTAACTTTGTCTTGGTTCTGGGTGCCTCCTTACCTAGATTAAGTAAGAACCACACTGTGCGGTGGCAGCTTCCTGCCAGGGGGTCTTCCACCCCTATATCTTGTACATGCTCCCCGTCTGTCAGCACAAGGTCCAGTATGTTTCCCTCCCTGGTTGGCTCCATTGCCGTTTGCATCAGGAAGCCATCCTGGAAGGCCTCCAGGAGGACCTGTTCCCTGGCACTCGAGGTAGCTGAGGTGCTTCAGTCTACCCCTGGTAGGTTGAAATCCCCTACTATCACAGTATTGCCCTTACCTCTAAACCTCCTTATTTGCTCCCCCAACAACCTGTCAATTTGATCATTTTGAGAGGGTGGCCTGTACACTACCCCCAATCTAACCTTCCTGCCTTTTGAGTTCTGGAACTGTACCATAAAGCTTCAGCCCTGCCCTCCTCCCATCCCCTTCCTCCCTGTTGCACAGTATCCCTTCCCTTACACAAATAGCCACCCCTCCCCATTGCCTCACTTGATCCCTGCTTTACTCTTTCCTTCATCCCCTCCCTCACCCCCAACTACTCCTGCCTGGACTAACTGCTTCCCCCCATACCATCCCCCACCTGCTCCTCCTCATCGATATTTCAATCTGCTACCCCTTCTCCTGCCTTAACACCCCCCTTGCCAATGCTACCTTCCGGCACACTGACCTTTTTAATTTTTTTTTATTTAGTTGTTTAACCAGGTATAGCACACTAAGCTGAAAGCTTTTTTACAGGAGCGACCTGGGAGCACAAGGAGGTTAAGTGACTTGCCCAGGGTCACACAGTATGCAAGTGGAAGCTGTGGGATTCAAACCCAGGTCTGGTCTGCTGGATGTCACCAAATTTGCAGCTCAGAGCCTTAGACCACTGCACTATACTGCCTCCCTGCCACCCTGCTAGTCCCCCTGCCACTACTAGTATCCTTTTCCCTTACCCTCTCTGTGACTCCCCCCCCCTTCCCCAATCCTCCAGGCTAACCAGCACTGAGAACCTGTTCTAGACTGCCTCCCCTTGTCCCGAGCCTCCCCTGATGCCCGGCGACTTCATTCCATGCTCTGTCGCTGATCCCCTTCTCCCTCTTTTCTTAACCACCCTCCACTTATCTGACTCTGATCCCAGTGACTCCTGAGTAGATGCTGTTGCTATCCCCTTTAGTCTCTCTCCTTGTTTTACCCTCTGTTTGCCAGCTGCGACATCCAGGGAAGCCTCCCCTGGCCCCTGGCCCCAGATGCTCCACCCAGCCCTGCCCACCCCTGTACTCTGCTGCCTCCTCAGCCATACAGCCTTCTCCTCCCTAAGTTACCCAAGCTGCCTGCACGCCATACATCCCCCCTGCTCTCCAATAATAATAATTTCTTATCAGTGATCATCTCCTTGTGAAGCCGTTGTGCACTTCTGTGAGTGACTACCATGTGTAAGAGTCCTTAGAGACACAGGACAAGATGAAAGGTCAATCCAAGAAGGATGCATCCTTTACTGTTTAGTTTAAGTGGTCATGGGGGAGGGCACTTGTTCCACGTAAGGGATCAGCTGCAGAGCCAGGACTGGACCTGCAGTGGACCCTGCCAAACCCACTGCAACACTAATAATATTGTAGTGGGTTTGTTGCTAACTGCAGGGGGAAAGAGTGTGACAACTT
This sequence comes from Neoceratodus forsteri, assembly GCA_016271365.2. Classification (NCBI taxonomy): domain Eukaryota; kingdom Metazoa; phylum Chordata; order Ceratodontiformes; family Ceratodontidae; genus Neoceratodus; species Neoceratodus forsteri. The sequence continues at coordinate 612,489,015 of CM028138.1, read as the reverse complement.
CAACAGTACAATTTTGCCTACAGCATGTGGTCACTTTTCTAACAATTGCTTAATATGCAACAGTTTTCACCCTTCTGTGAGGCAGTTTCTTTTGGGTGGTGGCAGTAATTGTAAATCAAGAAAACATATTAAGTGCCACAAAAAAAACTGCTCCAGTATGTTTCAGGCTGTTCCAGTATTGGATTTCTGAATGTACATCACTAGATTCCTCTCTAGAAAGAGAAAATTCAGACCTCCTGAAGGGCAAATGTTCTGCATTCAGTGTGTGTGAGCTAGTGATACAAGGCTCCAAACTTAAAGGAGAGCTAAGGTGGTTGGGGCAGATTTAGCCAGACGGAATAAACGCTTCTAAGTTCACCCTTGCATAACTGGATCCCCTTTTCCACTCTTTTTGCCACTTTGCCCCCTTCCTTGTACACACCACAGCTCTCGCTACCCTCCCCTTTCCCTTTGTAACCCCCCTGCAAATGGGGGTTCCCAAAAGACTTCCAGGAGCTTGCTTGAATGCTCCAAGCCTGAATGGTGTTTGGCATTTAAGCCATTTATCAGTGAGTGTTTTAGAACCTCTGGTACTGTCTCTTTAAGAGCTGTCTGCTTGCAGACATAATTAGTTTGTATGGGGACTGTGTGTTTCTTTGATTGAGTACCACTCAAGCTGCTGCCATTCACTTCATTTTTTGCAGTCACTAGGAGTGCAAAGGAACCTATCTGAAAGATGTAACTGTTTGCCAGAAATTATTTAGAGTAATAATGAAATTACAGTTTGTCTAACCTTTCTTTGCGGTCGAACTGTGTCTGCTGGATTCCCATTCTGAATCTTGAACTGCTGAACTGGACCAATCAGTGTGGGGTTAAGCTAGCTCTAAAATGATGCCTTGGCCGAATCAGAACTTGGACTCATAATCTGAGCCAGCCACAAGAGGATTGTAAGGGCAGTGACTCTGGAGATGTAGTTTAGACTTCAGTGCCTTTTTGACCAACAGCAGCAGTCTATTGTGAGTGACAGCCAATCCAGTCAAGAACTGGGAGGAACTCAAAGGAAGTGCCCGGTTTCGCAGTTGGAGTTCTGCTGAGCTTTGGCAGTGAAGAAGGAAGGAGCCCTGTGCTTTTCAGTGTGCAGTTTTAGTCAAAAACGTGTAAGGCCCAGAGTTCGGGTCTGCAGCTTGTGTACAGCTTGTCAGGATTGAATCTGGCCCTGTGAAAAGAATCAAAGGATCTCTGAAGAGTAGAAACCAGCTCACCCTGTAGAAGACTGGAAGAATTGCTGAAAATTGCACTCGGTCTGTCAGGAACTGAATCTGCTGTGTTCTCCCGGTATTGTGCAGTAATTGCGAATCGGGACAGATGCAGCCTGCCTGGTATAGTGCTTTCTTTTATATGGATGTGTGAAGAGGTTTGTGTACCTCAAGTGAGCCCTGCTGACATTGAAGGACCCTATCTTATTTGGAGGTCGTGAGTACTAATTCAGGGTCCTGTTGAATTGCCACATTAAATCAAATGGAATTACTGTACTGCTGACTGTTTAATTCTCCTTTTCTCTGTGTGAAAGGGCCCTACCAGCTGCCCGCGGTTTGGACTAGCCACTAGGGCTTGGGTACCCAGGGACAGTAACTGATAGGGATAGGCCTGTGCACAGAGCCATAGGTAGATTATTAGAGTGATAAGCTAATTAACCTGATTTCCCTGTCCTTGTTATATCCCCCTAAATAAATCAGAGCTGCTTGTCTCAGCAAAGTTATACTGCCTGAGGTATTTGTCTGTTAAAGTACTGTACTGTGATTGTTGCACTGTATCTCATTTCACAGGAGGTCCCAGTGCGGAACCAGACCTGGGGTAAGTGTGTACTGTGAAGGTAATTCTGATATATCGTGTGGGCCACTAGTGGGAAGAAAGGGGTTTGCAGTGTCCAGAGGGCTGTGACTAAGATTAGTTTAACTATTGCAAACCCTGACCTCTGGGTGGAGGCACCCGCCATTGATCCAGGCCCTCAACCTGTTAGTGGCAAATCAGGCAGGGGTAGTAGCCCTGGGATAGCGCCATCTAGGGTTACATCTTGAGGCTCACCGCTGGGATTGTGTGTCCTCTAGTGGCCATTTCTGAGACCACTGTTAAGAAAAATGGGTACCCCGACAGAAGTGGCTGTGCACCGGCTGGTGGAGTGGTGTACTGGGAGGAGATCGACTTCAAAATGCTATGCTTATCCTGGACATCCCCTGGTATCAATACGGACACTGTGCAGGGAGTACTTTCCAAGGTGGAAGGTTTACAAAACCCTGTGGTGGTGGGTCGGCATGCTAATCTGCTCACCCACACTTCCTGGCCCTAGTAGAGTTTAAGGATCCCATAGATAGCTCCAAAGTGCCACAGACCATTACCCCAGAGGGAGCCCTCACTGCTTGGAGAGTGATAACTAAGGACAGTAAGACCTGGGGAATCAGCCCCCACCACTATCTGAAACTCTTTGAGGAGAAATTTGCTGAATGGTTGCTGGGAGAGGGAAAACTGTGGAGGACTTGAAGAAACTATTCTTGTCACCTGGGGTGTTCCTCCCCAACACCCCTCCTGCTCCAGTGCCCGTAGTGGTGGCTGAACCAATGCAGACTCCTATTTCTGCACCTGCCATTAGTCACGACTCTTACCGAAGGTTGAGGATCTTCTCTGGCACCTCCCCACCCCCAAGGGGAGGATGACTGGAGACCTGGATAGACTATGCTGTCCCCAATGCTAGAATGGCAATGCTCAGAAGGCGGCGAAGAGAGGGTTAGTGAGAGCCTCGAGGTCCTGCCTGGCTACCATCCCGTGCTAAGCAGGGCCGGTAACCCTGAGCGACTGCACAGGCCTATCTTGAGCCTTGGAGAATGTGTATGGAGCCCAGATTCTGATGAGGACCTATGGTGGAGAGTAAGAAATGCACAACAGTACCAAGGGAGTTGTTGTCTGTGTATGTCTCTGCTGGAAAATTGTTGCAAGAATGCCTCAGAAAGGTAGTTTGCCAGCGATTGAACTGGACGAACCAGACTGGACAGAATCATAGTCTGCCCCCTTCTCAGAACTGCTGTTGCTTCAGTTACACCATGGCAATCGACTGGAATCCCCACCCTCCTATGATGAGTTAATGAGAGAAATTCGAGGAGTTGAGAAAAGGCGACCTGGGAGGTACCTGCACCAACAGCTGTGGCTACGACCCGAGTGACTGAGGGTGACCCATCAAGTGAAGTTCAGGGGCAGAGGTTGACAGTCAATGAGTGCTCTGACAAGGAAAAGATATGCCACAATGGGGCGAACTGTTGAGAGAGATCCGAATTCAAAACAGTCCTTATGAAGGCCACGCCTGCAAGTACGGGCCCTGACCTATATCCGACTGCATCTGCTATGGGGTGGGGGTACCCACCCATGTATCTCCTGCTGGATAACAGCTCCAAACTCAGTTCCTTGACCATGGAAGTGGAGAAACTGACGAGATGTCTCCAAATGCTTATCACGCACGAGACAGAGATGGCACCTGCAGGTTTCCAGTTAGTAATACCCGCCCCTGGCTCCCAGTGTGCGCCTCGGCCAGCTCAAACTCCAGAAAGTATGTTTTGCTATAATTGTGGAAAGATGGGCACATGAAAGGGAATGCCAGTCCCCAAAAGACACTGACAAAGTTGCATATAGGCTACAAGGAGAGCTGGAGAAGAAATCAGTGGTTAAGAGGTGCACGACATGATCCCAGTGAGGGCACCAAAATGCTAATTCACGTCCTTGTGTGCAAGGTCAGTTGCCCAGGCCCCACTACCGCCTCCAGACTGGTCCAGAATAGTGGGTCCTCCATGGAGACCACTGTAAAGGTGAATGGAGGTCTACAAGAGCTGTATTAGACAGTGGCTCCCAAGTGACAATTATGTTCCAGGATTGGTATCAGAAGCATTTGTCAGACGTACCCTTACAACCATTAGAAGGACTGCATGTATGGGGTTAAGTGAGAAGGCCTACCCTATTCCGGTATATCCGATTTGGCTGTCTTTCCCACCTCCGTGGCTGGAGTGGCCGAACAAGTAGAGACCCTAGCCTTAGTGTGTCCCCCACTGGACTGTATGATGGTGTCCCTTTGTTGATTGGAACAAATGCTCATATGTTCGGAAGGCTGGCACAGTTGTTATGAAAAACAGGGTCAAAGACTAGTAGAGCTTTAAGAGTTCGGCTTTAATTAAGAAGGCCTATGAGGCACAGAGAGATGCTGAAAAACAGAACCAGAGGAACCGGTCGAATTGTATGGAAGAAGGATCCTGAGTCTCTGATCCTGGCGCCAAATGCCCAGTGTACCTTACAGGGAGAGGTCCGTATCAGAAAGGATGTTAAGAATAAAATATTAATGTTGGATGCACCAGGCGATGGAAAATTGCCAGAGGGACTGCTGGTCAAGCCTAGTATTTTGCCCGCTAGAGCCCATGCTATGCCAGAAGGGTAATGGTCCAAGTTCATAATGTGTCTGAAAAGACATTCGCGTAAACAGAGTTGCATCCTGGCTAATGTGCATTGTGCAGACACTGCAGTGCTACCCAGCAGCAAGAGTTCAAGGAAGAATGACAGAGTAGCGCCTGACTTGTTTGATTTCGCGACTCCGCTGCCAGCTGAATGGAAAGTGAGGATCAGTGAGAAGCTTGCCCAGAGAGACCAGGTGTTTTCTTTAAAGGAATGGGATGTAGGATGCGTAGAGGAGCTGAGCACAATATCCGGCTGCATGACGAAAGACCATTTCGTGAGAGGTCTCGACGCCTGGCACCTGCTGACATAGATGATGTGAGACGGCATCTGCAAGAGATGTTAGCTGCTGGTGTAATACAAGAATCCAGAAGCCTTCATGCTTCCCCATTGTGGTAGTGAGGAAAAAGAATGGAACAGTAAGGATGTGTGTGGATTATCGCACCTTAAACCCCGGCGGACTATCCTGATCAGTACACAAATGCCCGCATTCAGGATGCTTTGACTGCCTAAACGGGAGCAAGTGGTTCTCTGTGCTGGATCTCCGCAGTGGGTACTACCAGATCCCGATGGCCCCAGAGGACCGTGGAAGACGGCCTTTATCTGTCCGCTTGGCTTCTATGAATTCATGAGGATGCCTCAAGGGATTTCAGGTGCCCCAGCCACTTTTCAACGATTGATGGAGCGTGCAGTGGGGGACATGAACTTACTAGAGTGCCTGGTATACCTAGATGATGTTATTGTGTTTGGCAGCTCACTGGAGGAACATGAGAGCAGATTATTTAAGGTATTGGACCGACTGGAGGACTTTGGCCTTAAACTGTCCATTGATAAGTGTCAATTCTTTCAAACATCAGTAAAGTATGTGGGACACATAGTATCCACCGAGGAATAGACGACCCAAGTAAAGTTGAGGCCTTGACCACCTGGCCACAGCCCAAAAATCTAAAAGAACTGCAAAGATTCCTGGGATTCTGTGGTTATTATCGGCGCTTCATCAAGGACTATTCAAGAGTGATCCGCCCTTTACTTAACCTTACTCAAGGGTATCCCCCAACCCACAAAAAAATACCAAAAGTCAGCGTCCCTCAAGACTGAAAGAGTGTATTTTCATCCGAGTGAAGTATTTGGGCCCGCTGGACTCCTGATTGTGAGACTGCTTTTCATGAGATCATATATCAACTTACCCATGCTCCAGTGCTGGCCTATGCCGATCCAAGAAAACCTTACGCCCTGCACACTGATGCTAGCTTGCAAGGGTTGGGGCTGTGTTGTACCAAGAGCACGAGAATGGCCTGAGACCAGTGGCCTTTGCCAGTAGAAGCCTGACCCCATCCGAAAAGAACTATCCTGTACATAAGTTAGAGTTCCTAGCTTTGAAGTGGGCTATTGTTGACCAATTCCATGAGTACTTGTATGGGGCTAAAATACTAGTAAAACTGACAATAATCCTTTGACCTATGTGCAGACCTCAGCTAAGTTGGATGCCACTGGCCATAGGTGGCTTTCTGCATTATCTACATATGACTATGCTCTCGAATACCGAGGCAGGTCTGAACCACATAGATGCTGATGCTCTCCCGGAGGCCTGTTCCCAGAATGATTGGGTCCGATTAGCAGAACCTGACATTCGGGCACTCGCGGAAGTTTGACAGGGAGGAACAAATGTCCACGGACGCAGGGACTGCATGGTGGATTGCTTGGGACCCTCTGAGAATTGCATACCTGCTGCTTATTGCCACTTTTCTGCAATAGACATTGGTGCACTGCCTCAGCTGGACAATGACAGTATTCGAGGCTCAATCCTCCGATCCCATGATCAAAGCAGCTTTAGAAGCCCTCTATGCAGGAAAAGATGTGTCCAATTACGCCCCACTGATTTGAGAACTGCACTGTTATACAAAGAAGGTCCTAAGTTGAAACTGATCAAAAACTGTTATACAGAGAAACAGTAGACAGAGGGACAAGTAGACAAACAACAACTAGTGCTGCCACTGCCTTCGAGACTCAGTACTGAGGGTCCTTACACAACCACATGGGGCACCTTGGTATAGACAGAACACTTGACTTGAGTGAGATCCAGATTCTATTGGCCTAAGATGGGGGCTGATGTGGGCAACACATTCGAACTTGTAGTCGTGCTTACAGAGGAAAGCTTTGCCCCAGAGGGCTGCCCTTGTTAACATCACCACCAGTGCACCCATGGAGCTGGTCTGTATTGATTTTCTGAGTTTGGAGTCAGATCAAAGAAATATCAGTAATGTGCTGGTGGTCACTGACCATTTCACGAGATATGCCCAAGCTTTCCCCACCAAAGACCAGAAAGCATCCACTGTGGCCAAAGTACTTGTAGAAAACTTTTTTGTTCACTATGGGGCTCCACAAAGAATCCATTCTGATCAAGGAGAGACTTTGAGAGTCGTCCTGATCAAAGAGATGCTTTCTCTGTGGGGAGTCAGCGAAGTCCAGAACCACTCCTCACCACCCCAGGGGACCCACAGCCTGAACGTTTCAACCGCACTTTGCTAGATATGCTAGCACCCTGCACCCAAAGGACAAGCCTAGATGGAGCCAACAAATTAGCACCCTGGTACATGCTTATAACTGCACCAAAAGTGATGCCACTGGATTCTCCCCACCGCCTGATGTTTGGAAGAGAAGCTCGACTACCAGTAGATGTGTGTTTTGGGGTCTCCTGATGGGGTTCAAGCTGACAACTATTTACAGTATGTGCAAAGTTAAAGGCCCAGCTAACTCATGCGTACTCAACTGGCTCAAACCATGGCTGCCAAAGAAATCTAGCCAACAAGAAAGGTATGATAAAAAGGTGAAAGCACAGGAACTCAGGAGGGAGATCGGGTATTGCTAAGAAATCTGGGACTGCATGGCAAGCACAAGATTGCTGACAGATGGCACCATCTCCTCACATTGTAGTGGGCAAACTAGATGATCTGCCAGTGTACAAAGTAAGGCCTGAGAATAATTCAAAAGATGTAAAAACAATGCATAGAAATCATTTACTGCCCATTGGACAAATCTTAATTGAGTCTGAGCCCCTAGAAGATGCCCCTCTGACCAGTGACTAGAGCTGCTGCTAAGAAAAGATCAAGAAAGTCTGCACCTACAGAAGCAAAGTTAAAGTGTTCCTCCACAAGTCCCAGTTGAGCATGACTGTCAGTCCATATCGGAAGAAAGTGAGTGACTTTGAATACTATCCTTCTTCGAACTGAGTCAATTGTTTCGGGGCAATCCCTAGTCAATACTGGAGACAAAGCTGGGCCTTCTGGACTGTCTAAGCCCCAGCTTCATCCCTGGAGCCAATGCTCCCAGAAAGTGGCAAAGCATCAGATCAGATGAAATGGAATCATTGTGCATGGTTGAACTGTTTGAGCTTTCAGGGAGAAAATGATAGATTGGGGCAGACTGGTGATACACCCGAACAAGAAGAGTATTTTGAGTGCCCTGACAGTCCACTGCCAGTGTCCCAAGCTCTCCATGCGAGCCAAATGTTGTGGACTCAGAAACTGTAACTCCTGGAGCTGAAAGTGCCCCAAGTTCTAGCCTCTCTACCCCATGGAGACTCCCTGACAAGTGGGACAATGCTGAAAACGAGGCTCAGAGTGCAGAGACTATAACAGTTCCCCTAGAAAGACTGGTCGAGCTGTAAAGCCTGTGATGCACCTCAGTTATGATTCACTTGGGAGGCCTGTGGACTTGCCTCTCAATGTTGTCCATAAAGGTGTATGTGTCCCGAGCTCATTGCCCAAACTGAGCATCAGTGCTAACTCAAGTTACTTGTGCCCTCTAGTATGGTGCCCTTGCCCCCATCAGCCCCAAAGGTAACTGATAGGAAGGGCCCCCTCTCTTCAGGTTTCATGTACAGAGTAATAACTGAGTTATGGTACAATGTGTATGTAATACTGTAAAGAGGACGTACTGCAATGTTTCAGAAATGTGTTCTTGGTAAAATGATATATTGACTGATGATTACATGCTGAGCCTAATGCAAATGTATATGGTTGCAGTTGAAACTTGATGGTACTTGCTTGACGCTGGACGCAAGCTTTCCCAGGCTAGGAAGGGTGTAACCCCTGCAAATGGGGGTTCCAAGACTTCAGGAGCTTGCTTGAATGCTCAAGCCTGAATGGTGTTTGGCATTTAAGCCATTTATCAGTGAGTGTTTTAGAACCTCTGGTACTGTCTCTTTAAGAGCTGTCTGCTTGCAGACATAATTAGTTGTATGGGGGACTGTGTGTTTCTTTGATTGAGTACCACTCAAGCTGCTGCCAATTCACTTCATTTTGCAGTCACTAGGAGTGCAAAGGAACCTATCTGAAAGATGTAACTGTTTGCCAGAAATTATTTAGAGTAATAATGAAATTACAGTTTGTCTAACCTGCTTTCTTTGCAGTCAGAACTGTGTCTGCTAGTTCCCCATTCTAGTTTTGAACTGCTGAACTGGACCAATCAGTGTGGGGTAAGCTAGCTCTAAAATGATGCCTTGGACGAATCAGAACTTGGACTCATAATCTGAGCCAGCCACAAGAGGATTGTATGGGCAGTGACTCTGGGAGATGTAGTTTAGACTTCAGTGCCTTTTGGACCAACAGCAGCAGTCTATTGTGGTGACAGCCAATCCAGTCAAGAACTGGGAGGAACTCAAAGGAAGTGCCAGTTTAAGTCAGTTGGAGTTCTGCTGAGCTTTGGCAGTGAAGAAGGAAGGAGCCCTGTGCTTTTTCAGTGTGCAGTTTTAGTCAAAAAAGCGTGTGTAAGGCCCAGAGTTCGGTCTGCAGCTTGTGTAACAGCTTGTCCAGGACTGAATCAAGTCCTGTGAAAAGAATCAAAGGATCTCTGAAGAGTAGAAACCAGGCTCACCCTGTAGAAGACTGGAAGAATTGCTGAAAATTGCACTTCGGTCTGTCAGGAACTGAATCTGCTGTGTGTTCTCCCGGTATTGTGCAGTAATTGCGATGGGATACAGATGCAGCCTGCCTGGTATAGTGCTTTCTTTTATATGGATGGTGAAGAGGCTTGTGTACCTCAAGTGAGCCCTGCTGACATTGAAGGACCCTATCTTATTTGGAGGTCGTGAGTACTAATTCAGGGTCGCTCCCTGTTGAATTGCCACATTAAATCCAAATGGAATTACTGTACTGCTGACTGTTTAATTCTCCTTTTCTCTGTGAAAGGCCCTACCAGCTGCCACGGTTTGGACTAGCCACTAGGGCTTGGGTACCCAGGGACAGTAACTGATAGGGATAGGCCTGTGCACAGAGCCATAGGTAGATTATTAGAGTGATAAGCTAATTAACCTGATTTCCCTGTCCTTGTTATATCCCCTAAATAAATCAGAGCTGCTTGTTTCAGCAAAGTTATACTGCCTGAGGTATTTGTCTATGTTAAAGTACTGTACTGTGATTGTTGCACTGTATCTCATTTCACAGGAGGTCCCAGTGCGGAACCAGACCTGGGGTAAGTGTGTACTGTGAAGGTAATTCTGATATATCGTGTGGGCCACTAGTGGGAAGAAAGGGGGGTTGCAGTGTCCCAGAGGGCTGTGACCAAGTTAGTTTAACTATTGCAAACCCTGACCTCTGGGTGGAGGCACCCGCCATTGGATCCAGGCCCCTCAACCTGTTAGTGGCAAATCAGGCAGGGGTAGTAGCCCCTGGGATAGCGCCATCTAGGGGTTACACCTTGATGGCAGATGCTTCATAAACTGTGCCACCTTCATCTCCAAATTCTGTTTTGGCTCTCTTTCTCCCCCCACCTCTCTTTTATCCTCCCCGCTTTCCTCCTACTCCCTTCAGAACACAGCTTCACATTCCTCTCCCACTCTCCAGGAAAACTTCCATGTGCCAATTAGCCTTCTTGTATTATTTTCCTAAGATCTGGTCCTTCCTCCCCTGAATTTCCACTCAGCCTTATCGTTCTCTTTCCCTCAGATACCTTTTTTATGACTTTGCAACCCCTTCATGCAACTGCCCCGATTGCTGACCCTTGCCTTTCTTCCTCCTGTGTTGTTCATGTCCCCCTTACACCCCCCAGCTACTGCACCTAATATAATTTTGCATTATGCAGTTTCTGAGATAACATTGTGTACTTGGGTCATCACTATAAATCAACTTTGCTCAACAACTATTCCCAAATAAATCTGAACTACATCAGTTAATCTTATCTGGTAATAGTCTACTCCTGAGCCTACCTCCTGCACTGGCTTTCTCAGCTCACACTTAGTCTGTGTGGTGGTAATCTGCTACAGTCTGGCATTGCTCCCTCTACTGTATAGCTCTTACATCTTAATTAGCTTTATATTTCATCTTTTTTTTTGTGTAGCCCTGAATATTCTGTCTGTAAATTATGACTATGCAGTGTTATTTATTTTTACTTTATTTTATTGTGTGTATTGTTATAGTATTTTTTTACTTCTGCATTTTACAGTATGCATTTTCACTTGCATATAAAGTACTGCATACTCCCCTTCCCCCATCCCTCCAGGACACATGTGGAAATGAAACCTCAGCATATCTTTTCTGGTGAAACTTTAGTAAATAAATGTTTGTTTGCCAAGAGTAGATTTATTCATGCTCTTCAGTCTCAAATTGGGGAGGTCAGCTTTATCCACATTTTCAAAAATGGTTTGGGTAGTGAAGTTAGACTTATTTATGTTCTGCATAAAGTTTCAGACTGGAGGCCAGATTAATTTGACTCTCTGGATAATATCTTTGATGGGAAGGCACATGTAGCCATGATTTGGATCACGCAATAAAGTGTTATACTGTTTCCAAAAAGCAATTATCATTTTTATGTTTGCTTGCACGCATGTGCAAGAAACATAGCGCAGTCATCCGAGATTTCGGAGGTGTGTCACCTCCTCCTCCAATTCAGTCAGTGTGTTGGCAGGTGCGGCCCCTGTAAGCCAATGCATGCTGGAGCTGTCTATGACAAGCTCCAAAATGCAGTGGCATACAGTTGAAAGGGGGAGCTACGCTTCAGTGAGCAGCGATAAGATATCGCCTGCTCATGCGCAGCTCCCCTCACGCACACACAGAAAACACGCATACTGTGTGTGCCCCCCGCAACGACATCGTATAGCCGACGGGGTGCCTAGTCCCCCATCGGCTTGTGCTGCGCCCCCAAGCCTTCCACATGCCACACGGCAGCCCAATCCCATCGGCTCCACTGTCCTCACCCCAGTACTGGGTGCCACGCTGGGAGCTCACCCAGCGTGGCAACTGATCATATGGCCGGCAAGGGGTACCCAATTCCCACGTCGGCTCCACGGCCCCCAGTCGTCCTTGTGCCACTCTGGGAGCCCACCCCAGCATGGCAAATGTCCCACGCCGTCTTTTTTTTTTTTTTTTAACCTGCAAAATAAAAGCGGTCCCACGGCGCTCTCCCAGCCCCTCCCACAACCTGCACCCACCCACTGCGCACTCCTGCCTCCCCACCCCCACCCCATACTTACTCCGAGCTTGGCGCGACGATCTTGGTGGACCGGGAACACGTCTGCACTCTTCAAAGCCGACCGCAAACTGAGGAAATGCCGGTAAGCTGTATAATGGGCTAGATAGGGGTTTTTCAACTTTATTGCATATCTCGGGCATTTTTTGGAATTTTTGCACCAAATTTTCAACATGGGGTTTTTGGGACCACTTCTCATGATTGATGTCACTGTCTTGGTGTTATTCTGGCCCAAAGGGTGATTTCGCAGTCACTCGCGCCAATCACCCTTTGGGCCCGAATAACGCCATGACAGTGACATAATTCATGAGAAGTGGTCCCAAAAACCCCATGTTGAAAATTTGGTGCAAAAATTCCAAATGACTGTTTTATGAGCGTGCATTGCGCAGTTCCTACGCAGGCTCATAAGTTCGCTAATTTTAATATTTTCATCTAGATTTTAACATTGCCATTTTACCACACCTTCTTATGAGTAGTACAGCTGTCATTTGTCACATCTTGCCCAAAACATGTTTCTGCCCATGTAGCGCACAATGGCGCAGTCGGTGTGCGAGATCAATGTACAGGACAAATTAAGAAAATCACAGTTGCACTGTTCATGAGCAGAGGTCTTAAAATGGCTATGTTGAAAATTTGGTGACAAAAGTCCATAAAATGACTGTGTTACGAGTGAGCATTGCGCAGTTTCCACGCACCCTCGTAAGTTCATGACTTTGTAATATTTTTAGTCCAGATTTTCACCTGTGACATTTTTCCACACTTCCTTATGAACAGTACAGCTGTCATTTTTCACAACTTGGCTGAAGTGTGTTTTCACGCTTTCAGCGCAGAGATGCGTAGTCGCTGTGGGAAATCATTGTTCGGCACAGATAAAGAAAATCGCAGTGACACTGTTCATGATCGGAGGCACCAAAATGCCTGAGTTGACAATCTGCTGTAAAAAATCCCCAACCTAATTATATTACGGGTGTGTGTTGCAGTTTCTATGTACGCTCGTGACTTCACCATTTTTTTAAATATTTTTACTGCAGATTTGCAACATTGCCATTTTTTACACCTCCCCATGAACAGTACAGCTGTCATTTTTTACATCCTGTTCAGAATGTTTTTGCACTTGTGGTGCTAAATGCCGTAGTCTCTGTGCATAAGCAGCTTTCGGCTAACAAACTGATATTTCCCCTGTTCATGAGGTGGGGTCACAAAAAAAGCATGTTGAAAATTTGGAGTGAAAATACCAACGAATGCCTGAGGTATTAGGGTTTCCAACCATAACGCCCAACCCTGTAAAGAATGACATGCATCAGGGGTGTGACTTGGGATTCTTGCCTGTAATGCTCATACCATTCCACACCCTGCAGCCAGTGAGAGGCATTGAGGTATGCCTTGGACTCTTCCGCCCCAAAGTTCATCCCATTCTCCTATATCGCACCCATCTCACTGTATTTCCTAATGAAATGGGGTGCACATAAGGGCCAAAGACACCAAGAAACACCGTGACACTTGTCAGTGTCTGCAGGGTGGGGTGTGGTGAAATGGCGTGGTCGTTATGCCTGACGACCCAAACGCACACCCCAATGCCTGTCACTCTCTGCAGGGTGGTGGTGGGGTTGGCTTCAGTTCAGTACTTCACTGCCATTCCTATTACGCAGCTCTGTAACTTCTATACTACCACTCCCAATGCCAGAAAGCAAACATTCGGCATTGACAAATGCTTGTTATTTATAGTTCATCTAGATAAAATCCAACGATCTTACTTTGAGAGAGGCTCTTTCAGTAGATACTCACATATAGGACTAAGCCGCCAGGCGCTACAGCCTCACGGAAAACTTCAGTAGCAGGTGTCTGGCGGGGGCCGCTAGCGTCATGTGACCGATGTCATCGTGGTGCTATATGGGAGCAGTCCACACGCCCATCCTCCAGTTCTTTCCCGTCGTCAACCTACACACGTTGGACCTCGCGGAATATCTTTGCTACTATTGACACCATCTTTGGATGAGTATAGCTTTTGAATTAAACTGTTTCTCATTGTTTTTTCTTGTTAAAGTATATATTATCAGTTGTGCATGTCATCTCTGATGCCTTCAGAATCAGATAAGAACAAGCGCAACTCCTATGGAACTCGGCTCCCTCACAATTACGGCCTTTCCTTCTGTCTTTTTTGCCTGGGCCCAGGCAATAAAATCAAGGGGTGTGAGCATTGCCAGAAATTCAGTCAGGCCACACATAAACGCAGACAGCAGTCCCTGGAAACTCCTTTTGAAAGAAAAGATGGCCAACGTGGAAAAGGAGCTGAAGAAACTTGGGCACTCTTCTTCCTTTCTGGAGGGCCACCGTAAGAAAGAAAAGGACAAGGAGAGACATAGGGACCAGAAAAGGTCCCCATCAGACCCGCTGCCTCCTGCCAGAGTCACAGCCCTGAAGGTAAGTACCCCTCCGGGGGATCCATCTTCAACCGTTTTGGTGGCTACTAAATGGCCGTCAGCCCCCCCCATCTGGACCAGGCTGTGGCCCAGTGGGAGCCTCTGGGGATCAGGAGGCACCCACCTCCTCTAAGGGCTCAAAGATTCGGAGGCCTAGTTATACAAGTGGGACCGATATGTTGAGTTCCGGCTCCTCTGGGTCTCACACAGCTATGGCTGCTAAGTTGTCCACCGGCTCCTCAGACGGATGCATCACCTGGTTCCTCCACCAGGCCCTGATAACAGGCCTGACGATGGGGTGATGGACCTGCTGATGATAGATATGCAGCTGATGACAGAGATTACTCTGACTTCTCCTTTATCACCGATTGAGATGGTACCTCCAGCTTCTCCTGCAGGGGAACTGGAGGGCAGAGACCACCCACTGTCTGGGGCCTCGCCACCCCCTATGCCAGAGCCTCAAACACCTGAGCCAACGTCTGACCAGACCAAGGTTCCTCCGACTCCCTCAGGCCAGGCAGTTCTTCAAGAACCACCGTCGGGCCCGACGCCTGAACTGTCAGGACCCTCAGGGTTTCCTACCCCGCTCCTGGATTCCTGTTTGTTTGTTTATTTATTTATTTAATTAAGCATTTAACCAGGAAGGCATACTGAGCAGGCTGCTGCTCGATTACAGTTGCATCCTGGGGGGAGGGGGGTACACTGTTAAGCATTTGACAGGTAGGCAAATACAAGTATAATACAGATTACATAATACATGATGCATTCCAGGGTCATGAGGACCGAATACAGAGACAAAAATAGTATGAGCGAAACGGATGATACAGACTTGAAACAGGCTCAGTGAAATACAATTCAATTAAGTATATTAGGATAATAAGTATATTAGCAACAATATATGTTCATGGGATGCTCAGCTAAGGCAGCCTCAGGAGTGGTGTGTAATGGGGTCTAGACGCAAGAGCAGGTAGGGGAGAAGTGGGCAAGCAGCATGAAGTTAAGATGCGGGGAGGAAGAGACGTGACGAATGTTTGCGGGTAGGGAGTTCCACAACTTAGGTATGTGGTAGCTGAAGGCTGCCTGGCCCATGGCAGAGGATCTATGTGGGACAACTAAGGTCTCTGAGTCAGTATTTCTGAGTGTTTATGCTGGGGTTGGCTAGGGCACAGGTGAGGTGGGGGGGAGCAGCTGGGACCAGTATTTGGCCGAGATCTTGGCACAGTGGGACTGTTTGCGGTTATCTAGGGATGTAAGGTTTATAGATTGGTAGAGGGCACAGTAAAGGGTGGAGTAAGGACTGTCCAGGACAAAGCGACAGAACGAGTGGAAGAGGGGGTCCAGTCTGGCTAAGGTGGACTTAGAACCAGCACAGTAGACAGTGTCACCATAGTCGAAGACAGGGAGGATCATTTTCTGCATGATGACCCTCCGGGCAGGGACTGGGATACTGGCACAGTTGCGGTACAGTGTGCCAAGCCTGGGGTGCAGCTTCTTGAGTATAGAGTCAATATGTGTAGAAAAGTTTAGGTTCTGATCTAGCCAGACTCAGAGATACCTGAAGGAGGTGCAGGCCTCAAGGGGCGTCCCATCTAGTATGTGGAAAGTGATAGGTGAAAGGAGCCTCAAAAGTTTCTGCCTTGTCCCAGAGGTCACTGAAACGGTTTTCTTGCCATTGAGGGATAGGTGATTAGAGCGAAGCCAGAGCTGTACTTTAGCAAAATCCTTTTGCAAACTGGTCATTACTTCTGTGGCCGAAGGCCCAGATGTATACAGCACAGTATCATCCGCATACATGTGAATGGAGGTGAGTATGCAGGCAGATGGTAGATCATTTAGAAAGATGGAAAACGGGAGCGAACCAAGGATGAAACCTTGCGGCACCCCAGAGGTAACAGGGAAGGGGGCAGATGTGACAGAGCTGACTCTGACAGATTGGGACCTGCCTACAAGGTACGAGTGGAACCAACTGGAGGCCCAGCTAGTCAACCCAGCGCTGGCGAGTTTGGACAGAAGGAGTGGGTGGGAGACAGTGTCAAAGGCCTTGGCCAAGTTGATAAAAATGGCGGCTGTGTAGTGGCCAGCATCCATACCAGTGAGGATGGAGTCAGTGAGCCTGAGAAGGGAGGTGGTGGTGGTGGTGTGGGATTTCCTAAAGCCGGCCTGGAAGGGGTTAAAAAAGTAGGAAGAGTCAAGAAAGGGTGACAGATGAGAGAGAGGACTAGGCGCTCTTGGAGTTTAGCCAGGATGTGCAGAAGGGAAATGGGTCGGTAATTGCTTGGGTTGGAGGTATCCCCACCCTTATGAAGGGGGATGATGGAGGCATGTTTCCATTCAGAGTGGACTGTAGCAAGGTTGAAGGATAGGTTGAATAGGGCGGCCAGGGGGTTGGCTATGGCGGGTGCCGAGAGGTGAAGCATTTTGGAGTCCAACCCGGTTGGGCATTTACCCTTATTAGGATTAAGGGCGATCAATGCATTATATACCTCATCCTGAGTGACGTGCTGAAAAGAGAATGAGTGGTCTCTGGGCGTGGCTAGGAGTGGGAAGGTAGAGCTCAGCTGCTGCACAAGGTTAGGTGATGACAGGAGAGTAGCATGACAGTTAGTGAAGTGAGAATTGAACTGTGTGGCCACCAGTGGGCTGAGAAGCGATTTTACCACTTTCCAAAATTTGGCAGGCTGATGTAGGGTGGAGCTGAAGGAGACTTTGAAATAGTTAGCTTTTGCTAGGCGGATTTTCTTAGTGCATGTATTGCGTAATGCACGATAAATCTGAAGGTCAGCTGGAGATCTCGAAGTCTTAAAGGATTTCCAGGCTTTATCCCTACTCCTTATGAGGGCCAGGATTTGAGTTGAGATCCATGGGAGGTGTGCGCCTCTGACTCTGGTTTTCCTGAGTGGTGCATAGCTGTCCCAAACGGCAGAGAACTTGGACTTAAAAAAAACTCCAGGGCTGCATCAATGGATGTGGATTGGCTGATGAATGACCAATCAGAGTTGGCCAAATCGTCAAGTAAAAAGAGGTCCAGGGTCTTATAGGATCTAGTCATAAGGATTTGGGGAGGTGGAGGTTTAGGCCTGTGGATTTTTCTTACCAAATAGATGCCATGGTGGTCACTTAAGGCGTCTGGTAGGATGCCTGAAGTTAGAATCCTGTGAGAGTGTGATGTGATGGCCCAGTCCAGGACAGTGTGATTCAGTGTTTTGTAGTTTAACCTAGTGGGTTCAGAGATTAGCTAAGTTGGGTTTAGGGCAGTCACCTTGTCACGATGCTTGAAGTTTGCCCCGGCAAGCCAGTTTAGGTTAAAATCCCCAAGTATATGGAGCTTGCCTCCAGAAGCCAGTGAGTTTAGAATGTCTAGGTGATCCAATATGGCCGGAGAACTGGGGTCAGGTGTGCAGTAGGTACCTGCTATGAAAATGGGAATGGAGTGGGGGAGGGAGAGTTTTACCATAAGTGCATCGATGGACTCTGAGGACAGTGACAAGGTGACCTGGGAGAACTGGATTGACGAGGTAATGTACATGGCTAAGCCACCCCCCTTTTTTTGGCTCTTATGATCCTGTTGGATGAGTGAATAGCCAGGTATAGAAAATTCCGAGTCAGGGTTATAGGGCTTCAACCAGGTTTCGAAAACGATCAGTATGTCTGGATTGAGAGACAGGGTGAGTGGCTGAAGCAGGGATATTTTCTGTAGAATGCTGCATATATTTAGGTAGATAAGTTTTAGGCCTGAGGGGAGCTGGAGTGACAGAGGGGGGCTTGGGGTCTGGTGGTGAGTAAGTCCGGGGTTTTGCTCAGTGTCACCTGCTAGAAGCAGTGATAGGGTGATCAGGAGTTTGGTGTTGTGCACTGCCCAGTATAGCTTACGGGAGGTGGTATAAGGTTTACCTATAGCGGCTGGAGGTGTACGAAGATGGGGCAATAAGGCTAGGTGGCCAGTTTGGAAGGTGGGTGGCAATACTGTGGGGCCAACTAATAATTTGTGAAAGTGGCAACCAGGGAGTGCATCAGCCATGGTAATGGAGGTATAATTCTTAGGAGGTAGACTGAGGCAAGGAGCCTGCCTGTCTAATGACTCAGGGTAGGAAGTAGAAAGTCCGAGGGTGGGACACCAGAGGGACAAGGATAAGGAATGAAGTTATGAATAGAGGTAGCATTGTGGAGAGGTGAGAATGAGAGAGGATTGGGGGATTTATGTTTTCATATATTTATCTTTAATTATAGCGACCTCTAGAGGCTGAAGGGAATAATCTGCAAGTAGGAAATATGACTGATAGGTTTTGGACAGTCATGTGACTTCACCTTTATATAGGATAGTTTGTCAAGGGTGGTGGTGAGGACGGTGGGGCAGCTGACGCAAAGCGTCAGCGGGGGTAAGCTCTATGCTGACCTGAAGTGCCTCGGAGCAGGTGATCCGTACCTGCACAATTATGCTGTGTAGCGGGGGGCAGCTCTTCGCCTCGGGGGAGGGCTACACTCAAATGCCCTCATGACCTCCGTACAATGAACCGGAACAGCTGCAGAAGTAAGAGGGAACAGGAATTAAATAAGGTAAGGGTGAGGGAGGGGCTATGCTCAGCTGCATCAGTTTAGTTAATGTACAGCCTAAATTAGTCAGGGAATAAAATAATCAGAATACATTAAACTCTGGGATCAAATAACCAATTATACAGCAGAACAGACTGGTACACTCGAACAGACACAGTCCCAACCTAATTAGGGATTTTTGACAACTTACGAAGCATCCAGAATGTAGCTAACATTCTCCGTGTAATTGCAGGGAAGCACGAATGAGTAAAACAAACAGAATTTAACTGCCGACTTGGAGTGGGCAGATTAAAATTTGGCACCCAAAATCTTGCTCTATGGAGACCTGAAGTGCCTCGGAGTGGGTGATCTGTACCTGCACAATTATGCTGTGTAGCGGGAGGCAGCTCTTCACCTCGGGGGAGGGCTACACTCAAATGCCTTCGCGACCTCCATAAAACGAACCGGGAGAGCTGCACAATTATGCTGTAAAATGTGGAAAAAGACTGCACAAAGGAGCAAGCAGTGCCTGGTTTCAGAAATAGTTCTGAATGGAATTTCAAAAGCAATGTAAACCGGCACCTGCTTAAAGTATGTATAGCAGCAAACCACTCTATTACAGCTCGTAACATAAGAGAAGCCGAGAATGCTGATATAATTCAAAACCTTTTTAATGTTTAAAACTCACTGAAGATATGGCATCAGACAACCAGGATTTCATGTGGAAACAGCAATTCTATATTGCACAAGAGTCCAAAATGTTCTTCTTAAATCCACCAGACGCATACAAAAGTCAGTGCATAACGCTACAAAAGTCCCCACAGGTGTGAGCAAAGCAGAGGGTCGCTCCAACAGACGCCACCTGGACGTTGTGTTTTCTCGGCTGTTAGCTTTCCTCAAAGGTTAACATCCACAGGTATACACCTGTATTTAAACACAGCCCTTAAATGTAAACATACCCCTATTATAATACATATAAGCAAGTCAAGCAAAAAGTCATTATCAAAAGTTTAAATAACACCACTAAACAACACCAATGAATGATTACATAAGCAAACAACATATTCTTTTAACACTAAACATAATAATAAATTCACTGTTAAAAACAAAAAATAGAAACAGCAGTACCTAACTTTATTTTTTATATTTAAGAAATGGATGAATCTCAATTCTTTCATTTAAACCAGGTTCATACATAGCCCTCACTGCAAAAATCCAGGCAGCTTTTCCCGCTACACAGCATAATTGTGCAGCTCTCCTGGTTCATTTTACGGAGGTTGCGAGGGCATTTGTGTGTAGCCCTCCCCCGAGGCGAAGAGCTGCCCCACGCTACACAGCATAATTGTGCAGCTCTCCCGGTTCGTTTTACAGAGGTCGTGAGGGCATTTGAGTGTATCCCTCCTGGAGGCGAAGAGCTGCCCCCCGCTACACAGCATAATTGTGCAGCTCTCCCAGTTCATTTTACTGCATCCCATCAGGGAGTTTTCCAGAACCTACAATCCCACCATCAGACCCTCAGCCTGGACCATCTAGCAGCCCCTTTGGGCTCCAGACACTGGGTTATCTGCCATGCACTACACCATGCCGGGGTACCAGATGCCGCAATACCCAACACCGGGTTTTCAGACCCAGGGTTATCTTCCATCGACTTTAATTACCCTTATTATGGGTACCTGAGTTACGGATTCCGTAACCCACAACTGCAAGTGGATTTGCAGGCAGCCCTTAATTTATAGTGGGCAGAAGCAAGTCACAGCTCACGTCAAAGCTCAAGAAGCGCCAACCAACAGTGACCCCTTTGCCGGCCCCTAAGCCTCTTTCTCTGTCACCTCCTCTGACGTTGGAACCTCTGATTCGGAAGTTGGACAAACTAAAGGAGTCATTGCCGCCTAATCTACGTCCTACGGACATTTCCTGGCCATCTGAATTCTCAAGGCCGATGGACCCTGCACCACTGGTGATCAGCTCACCTGACAATGGCCGATCGTCAGACTCTGACAGTGATTCGGTTCCCTCAGACTCTGACTTTGAGTCCCCTACACCGAAGGACCATGGATCGAAAGAATCTCCCAAATCCCCACCTGAGGACCCTTCCTTTTTGGAGCTTCTCCAGAAGATCCAGGTGGCATACAACTGGCGTACGGTCGCTCAGGATCCACAGAGACAGAGATTGGCTGCTCAACTGGATTTGGCAGACACCTTACCAACCCTCATTCCACCCTGGATAGAGCCACATGAGGATCTGGTCACAACAATTTGGAAACAGCCTTCCTCCCTGGCTCCAGTGGAAAGGAAGGCAGACGGACTTTACCAGACCCCAGAAGGCAAGGACCACCTTAGCCTCCATCCCAAGGCTGACTCAGTGGTCGTCAGCATGACTCATGATAGGTCCACAAAACCTAAACACCTTAGTGCTTCTCCTCCTGACAAAGAATTTAAGGTTCTCGACCAGTATGGAAAAAAGATCTATTCTTCTTCCACACTGGGGAGTAGGGCGTTAAATTATGTCACTCACATGGGGATTACCAGAAATCAGTCTAAGGGCAGCTGGAGTCCAAAACAGACTCTCTTCAAGACTCTTTCTCGAAAGGAGAAATGGCAGATCTAGTCAGATCGGCTAGATCTGCATGTAGACATATGCTAAGAGCTACCTATGATGCGGTGGATGCTGCTGGCAGAAGTTCGGCATCTGCAGTCAGCCTCCAACACCATGTTTGGCTTAGGATCTCAGGCCTGGCAGCTGAAGAACAGTTAGCCATACAGGATGCCCCATTTTAGAGGCTCAGTTCTGTTCGGGGGAGATGTCAAGGACATCATAATTGATTTACAGGACAAGGGCAAAGCCTTGCGCTCTGTACAATTTATCTACAAGCCACCCTAGAAACAAAAGCAGCCATTTCAGAGACAACGCCATCAGCAAAGACTGCCACAA
Source organism: Neoceratodus forsteri (assembly GCA_016271365.2). Classification (NCBI taxonomy): domain Eukaryota; kingdom Metazoa; phylum Chordata; order Ceratodontiformes; family Ceratodontidae; genus Neoceratodus; species Neoceratodus forsteri. Next base: position 612,467,205 of record CM028138.1, on the reverse strand, counting down.
AACTGATGCCAAAACAAATGTCTGGTACCTTCAACTGGTAGAGCCCCCTAGCCAAATCCCAAAAGGCCTTGGGTGCTACAGCTCCCTGCCCACTGCCTCCTGACTCTCTAATCCTCTCACCTACACTGGATTGCTTTCCAGAGGAACTGGTAGAGGGAAGGTTCTCCCTCCACCTTCTGAAGTGGGAGAAAATCACAACAGATTCATGGGTGCTGCAACTGGTGGCAAAAAGCCACGCAATAGAATTCACAGAGAGACCACCAAAAAATCCCCCAGGTCACTCATTCTATCCACCTCAACACATACCCTTGGTAAGAGAGGAAATAAACTCCCTGCTGACCAAGGCAGTGGCAGAGGCAGGTCCAAAACAACATCAAGGGAACAGGTACTATTCACTTTTCTTCCTGATACCAGAGAAGATAGGCGATCTCTGACCCATTCTCAATCTGAGCTCCCTGAACCTCTTTGTGGAATGCAAAATCAATCAATCAATCAAATCTTATTTCACCAGGCGAAACACTATTGAGAAAAACTCATTTACAAGGTGGACCTGGAAGGGTGAAGAAAAATCACAAGGCAATACATAAAGAGTAAGCAGAAGAAAACATAAGGCATATAATTACATACAAGTAGCAACATACTAGCAAAGGTATAATTGCATATGAACAGAGTAGGGTACAGAACTCTCATAAAAAGACTTAAGAAACGATAATGATGTGAGCATAGGGAACCTTACACCTCGGCATTCCAGTAGCTATATATACAAATCAAAACATATATAAAATTGCATATGTATATACACACAAACATACTTGCATACAGATATACACACACACACACACATATGTATACATAACTAACACACTTGCACACATAAACACACACGTACATAGATAAGTGTGCATACACGCACATACAAACATATTCTCAACTGTTCAGCACCACACAAGTAAGATTAACAAGGTGTTTTTCTGCTAACAAGTAATACAGCGGGACAATACAACATAATCAGAGAAAGGTAGGGAGGAATAGTGAGGAGAAGGGTGTCAATAGTCACTCTGCTAACACATGGGGTGGTCACTAGTAAGGGCATTTGCATGTCTCTTTGACAGTACGGTTAAGCAGGGTTTTGAAGGGTAACTTCACAGGAAATTCAGGTTTAAGAGATTTTTGAATGGTGTTACAAAGGGTGGGGAGGAAGTAGCTTATAGATGCTTTGCCAAAACGAGATCTGACCCTAGGGACGACAAGAGAAATATAGGATAGGCTTACTGCGACACAGCAGGGTAAACAATTTGTGCTATATCAAGGAAGCATATTGCTAATGGCATTGTAGGTCCATAAGATAGAGTTCCTTTGTCATCTGAAGCTCAGCAAACACCAACCTACTGCTGCATAGAGGGAACAGTGATGAGTGGAACAAGGTGCACCCTTAATGAATCTAAGCGCTCTGTGGTAAAATGTGTCAAGTTTGGACAATGCAGTTTTCTGGCCTTGTCCATCCAGAAAATCAGTGTAATCCAACAGTGACATGAATGTTGATTGGACCAGCCTAGTTCTAGCTTCCAAGGTAAGCAGGTGCCTGACCTTAAAAAAAGAGACCCAGCCTTTGCCTAAGCTTCTTGGAGAGCTCCTCAGTGTGGTCACTGAATGAGAGTTTAGTGTCTATCCACACCCCTAAGTATTTAAACTTGCCGATGTGTTCAAGGGTCTCACCTAGAAATGTTATGTAAGGTGTAACACTGTTATGTTTGAGGATCAGAAGCCGACGGAGAAAAAAGCATGGTCTTAGTTATTCTGCGTTTAGAAGCAACTTTAAATGTAGTAGGTTTTTCTGCAATAGGTTAAATTCCATCTGGAGGTCGCTGAATGCTAGCTCCGGGAAGGGTCTGTCTTGCGCTTTGATACCTTGCGCCTCTACCTAGGGCTATCTGGAGTGGACATCCGCCGCCTGCAGCTAGTGCAGAATGCTGCAGCCCAGTTGCTGACTGGGACTTCCTGGTTCTGTCACATCTCTCCATGCTGCCCGAACTGCACTGGCTGCCAGTTCAGTAGTGGATCACCTTTAAAGTCTGAAATCTGACTTACAAAGTCCTACATGGACAGGGCCCAGACTACGTGAAAGAGCTCCTGGTGCCTTACTGCACCGGTCGATCACTCCATTAGGCTGACGAGGGGTTGCTAGAGATACCAAGGGTTTGCTTAAAATCTTCTGGGGCCTGGGCAATTATGTATGTGGCCCCTGCCCTTTGGAATTATGTATCCCATCTGTTATGGGAGTGCATGACCGTGGAGGGATTCAAACAGGCTCTCAAAACTCATTTATGGAATCAAGCCTGTCCTGAATGATTTTATTCTATCTTTCATCTGGATTTTATAAGTATTTATAATATGTTCATACTTATTGTGTCATGTGTTATTTTAATTCATTGTTGGGCACCTTGGTTTGTAGAAAGGCGCTCTGCAAATAAAGTATTATTATTATTATTAATATTATAATATAAAAAACAGTATCCTGTGCAAACAAGTAAATGTTTGCCGATTTAATACCTGCATTGATGTTGTTTATATAGATAGCAAATAGAAGAGGTCCTAAAATAAACCATTGTGGCACTCCTCTTTGCAGTACTTTTAGGGGTGAGAAGTCCCCTTCAGCCTTAACTTGCTGGTGATGCCCAGTGAGGTAATGAGAGAACCAGTTTAGCACTGAACAGTCCAATCCAGTGTTTCTTAGTATGGCTAGCAGCAGGTCATGGTCCACGGTATCGAATGCTTGCTCAAGTCAAGGAACAAAGCGCAAATATGGTTTTTGGAGTCCAAGGCATTTAGCCAGTGATTTGAGACCTTGGCAAGGGCAGATACCGTGCTATGCGGGGCTCTAAAACCATAGGATAGGTAGCAGAGATATTGAGCGGTAATTATTTAAATCACCTGGATCCCAGATTTAAATAAGGGAATTACGTAGGCAGTTTTCCAGATAATGGGGATGGTGCCTTGTACAAGTGACAAGTCAAAGAGGTGGGTAATTGGTGCTGTTATAACGTAATATCCATATTTTAAGAAGAGGGGCTCAGTGTGATCTGCGCCCCCACTTTTCTTCAAATCCAGTATCAAGAGGCGATCCTCTACCTGTTTGAACGTAATAGGGCTGAATGAAAAAACAGGAGTATGCCCAGGATTTAGTGAGACAATGGAATCAGAATCCTGGGTGCACAATTGGGCCTTAAGGTTACTAGCTGGTGAAGTGTCAAACGCCAAACCTGCAGTAGCAAAATGTTCATTTAGACGGTCATGGATCTTGGGCTTATCAGTAAACACAGACCACCGTGGAAGATTTTACAAGGAAGTGCACTAGCAGAGTTTTGGCCTTCAATATTTTTTAGCATTTTCCAGAATTTTTCCACATGATGTGTGGAGTCATTAAACTCGATGTGGAAATATGTCGTTCTCCGTCCTGACCAGCTGAGTGCACTGATTCCCTGTGGTTCCAAAGATAGCTAAGTTGGCCTGCAGTTTAGTTATTCTGGCTTTCTTCCACAGTGCATTTCTATGAAGAAGTGCAACTTTGAGACTAGCAGTGAACCAGAGGCAGGACCTCTTTTTCTTGCGCACTTTAACTAAAGGTGCATGTCTGTTGATGGCATCCAGGACTGAGTTTTGGAATAGGCTTTCCTACTGTGGAGGCAAGGTAAAAGTCCTGCCAATGAATGTTCTGAAGGTCAGTGAGAAATGCATTTAGATTGTAGAAGTACCGGAAGCATCTCTTGATAATGTGTCTAGAGGAAGAGGTAGCTTTTTTCACTGACCTCACACAGGCTGTAGCACAGTGATCGCTAATATCATTGAAGAAGGTGGCAGAATGCAAAAAAAGGTGGGGCCTGTTCACCAGAATTCTAGAATTCAGTCCAGAAGGGTACTATGAGATGGGTTTTATAAGTTAGGATGGGTAGCTTCTGGGACCAGTTAGCTGAGACCAAAGGAGTCACAAATATCTTTCAGGGGCTGAGAAGCAGGAGAAAACCAATCCATATTGAAGTCACCCAGGATCAGTGGTGGTGGCTCTACACCAGGGCCTGCCAGGGCACGTGCCCTGGTAAAAAAATGCTGTGCCCCAGTTGGTGCCCCATATGGTGCAGAGATTCCCCCATAGTAACAATATAGAAGTGCCCTGGCTACCATCAGTTGTGCCCCGGCTGTGCCCTGGTAACCATTTGTGGCTAGAGCCGCTGCTGCCCAGGATAATGACCTCTGATGTTGTGGAGTCTAGCACATTGCACAAGTGTACCAGCACTTTATGCCCTGCAGAAGGAGGTCTGTAGTACTCTAATATACAGAACGAAGTGTCTTGCGAAGTTTGGACCCTTAGAGTAATGTAATTAAATTCTCTAGCCACAGTAGTAGCTTCAGTTAGGGATGAGGAAAACTTATTTTGAATATAAATAGCTATCCCTCCACATCATGTGAGTCTGTCAGATCTGACTAGATTGTACGAGGAAATATTAACCTCGCTGTCCTTATTAGAAGGCTTTAACCAAGATTCAAGTGACAACAAGGATATCTGGGCAAGAGTGAAGAGTCCAGGCATGAATAGTCTAATTTCTTCAGCAGGCTACAGGCATCAATGTGAAGGAAACTCATCCCCTTCAAAAGAGGCATATCTGAAGGTGCAGTAATAGGCTGGAGAGGACATGGGTTAAGCTCAACATTGCCCGCACATACCAGCAGCAGTAGAAGTATCTTTTTTTAGTGCATTTAATAATAATCTGAGTAAGCGAGACTTTCCTCGCCTGTATGAGTGGGTGAGATACGGAGTGAAGTTGAGGAACAAGGTCTGAAGGTACCCAAGACTGCATATAGCAACAACCTAACTGAGATAACAAAGAGTTTGCTAGGAGGAGAGGGGGGGCAGGTCTGGGAGAGGGTAGCCCCCAGAGAATGTGAGGTGTGCAGTGTACAACAGAAGTTACTGATCGCTCTCCTGTGGCACATGCTGGGAGTATGGAGCAGTGGAAGGATGACTGTGCAGGACAGGAAGGTGCAACAGTTGCGGTTATAACAACAAGGTGAGAAGGGCATATCTTCACAGCTACGAGAAATCCAATTAATATTGGTAAAGGGAGCATGATGAATGCATGGAGCAAGGCAAGATAAAGGTGTAGGGCTAGACTAGAAGTTATCAAGCCTAGACATCAGTGCAAGAAGCCAGCAGTAGTGGCAGCCAATAGAAGGAAGGTAGGTAGGAAGGGTGGGGCAACTGCGAATATAATAGCGGCCAAGGTTGTGGCACGTGGGCATGAAAAAATATAGCCAGCAGCTATCGGGCACAGAACTACATGAGCTGAATCTATCCCTAGTCAGGGTTCCAAGCTAGGAGAAGCTGTGTGGTCCTCAGGCTGGTGCAAGGAGCAGCCAATAATTGCACAGTCACGGAGGCTGTCTGCCAATTATGGGCAAAGCCGTGCAGCCAGGGACCAGTCGCTTAGCTGGTGTTCATTAGCGGAGGAACGTACCTGCAAGCCGTGTCCAGGAAGTCGGGTGGCAGGTAGAGTCGAAGTGGCCACCCGTAGGGCTGAACACAAGCCACGGGATGGGCGGGACGGCTTGTGCTGCCTGATCAAGAGCGCAACCTGAGGGGAAGAAGAAAGGAAGATTCAGCAATTTAAGGGAAATGGCCCATGGCACAGCAGAGGGCTGAAGCAGTGGGAGGGGTCAGTGTAATAGAGACGAGAGAATACTAATTTACAGCTTTCCGTCTCTTAACGAAGGGGGTTGGGGAGAAGTAAATAGGACCACTTGTTAAAATGTAGGAGCTGTCTGGCTTTTGGCACCAGGCTGTTTTGAAAGAGGTGGGGTGGGGGGAGAGATAGAAGTTAAGGTCAGAATTCAGATTGAGAAAGTAAAATGAATAGGAATTAAGAGTCTGTAGTCAGGCTATTTGAAAGAGGTGGGGGAGGAGGTAGGAGTCAAGGTCAGAATTCAGGCTGAATAAGAGTAAAAAGAACAGAAAAGAAATTGAGTCTTCTGTCAGGCGGAGACAAATAAAAGTGCACAGGGAAAAATGAGTTATAGGACAGAGCAGGAAAATACTTTCAGTTCTACCTACCTCCTATTCACATTACACAAAAGGCTCCGAATGTTGTCTCTTCCCAGCCTACTTCCTTTGTTACAGAAGGGTCTTTGGCTCTGCACTTTGGACATGTAGGATGCCTTCCTGCATATCCTGATTTTTCAGCTGCACAGCAAATTCCTCCTGTTTTCCTTTCAGGGAGAGCATTTTAAGTTCAAAGCTCTTCCCTTTGGTCTTTTGTCTGCACCCAGAGTATTCACAAAGTGCCTTGCGGTGGTGGCAGCTTTTCTGCACAGACAGGGGGTACAAGTATTCCCATACCTCAACGATTGGCTGACTTCAACTCTGTCGAGAGATACTCTGGCCAACTCTTTGGCCCTTACCCTGGATGTTTATCAGTGGGTGGGCATTGCAGTCAACCATGCCAAATCCCACCTCTTTCCTACCCAACTGCTCCAATTTGTTGGAGCAGTATTGGACACATTCCAGGGCAAGGCTTTCCTGCCACAGGACAGGATGGCAACATTACAACAGGCGTGCCTGGTAGCATCGCAGAGGAGGATACCAGCCAGGTCAATCCTTCGACTGCTTGGGCTCATGGCTGCGGCTATCCCATCAGTCCCCTTAGCCAGATTACATATGAGTGTATCTCAGTGGACCCTCAGAGCACAGTGGGACCAGAGATCAGATGAGCTAAACTACGAGATCCTGGTTTAAGACCCAGTGGCTCGAGACCTCTCGTGATGGCAAAACCTGGACAACCTCTCCAAGGGTGTCCCATTCTGCTCAGACATTCCTCCCAAACCCTGATGACGGATGCCTCAGGCCTGGAATGGGGGAGCATACTTAGTAAACCACAGGACACAGGGTCCTTGGTCCCACAATGAACTGTCCCTTCATATCAATGTACTCAAGAGGAGGGCAGTGTTGAATACCCTAAAGGCTGTCCAACACCTCATCCAGCCGGGTTAACTCATAATTCAAACAGACGATATGTGCATAGTCTGGTACATGAACAAACAGGGCGGAACCCACTCTTATCCCCTCTGTTGGGAAGTGATGAGATTGTGGTACTGGGCAGCCAGCCACAACCTTCATTTGACAGCAGTCTACGTGCCAGGTGTTCAAAACGTCCTGGCAGATGCACTCAGCCGCACACAAGCCAATGCACACGATTGGGAGCTCAGATAGTCAGTGGTAGACAACATCTTCGGAAGGTGGGGAAGGCCACAAATAGACCTGCTCACCTCCCCACTCAATGCAAAACTACCAACCTTCTGCTCACTCGCTCGCTCCAGGGCGTGGTGTTTTCTGGTGGAGGGGGGAGGTTGTGTACGCCTTCCCTTCACTTCCATTGATTCAGAGTACTAATGAAACTCCAGGCAGAAGGAGCATGAATGATTCTCTTTGCCCCCTTCAAGCCGAGACAAATATGGTTCTCTGTTGCAACAACTGTCAGTGGAGCCTCCATTTCCACTACCAGTTTCTCAAGATCTCAACACAGGAACAGGGGATCCTAGTACATCCAGGTCTCAGGTCCCTTCATCTGCATGCACCTACTGACATAGCTGCTGCACGTTTCGGGGTCTCCTCGAGGGTAGCACAAATTCTGGTGGAGGCAAGAAAGCCTTCCACTAGAGCCACTTATGCCATGAAATGGAAAAGGTTTTCCATATGGGCAGACCCGACGGGGCTAGAACCTTTCTCCTGTTCAGTCACACAGATCTTTAATTACATGCTGCATCTCTATTATCTGGGTCTTGGTTACTCGACTTTGAAAGTCCATTATCTGCCATTTCTGCCTACCACATCCCTGTGGGAAGCAAGATTCTGGCCCAGCTGGAGGTATCCAAAACTTCTTAAAAGGGATCCTCCATTTAAAACTACAAGTACAGAGCCCTGCTCCACCCTGGGACTTGAATTTCATCGTAGAGAAACTCACACTGCCTCCTTTCAAGCCATCAGCAAGTTCTGACACATGCTGCCTTTCCTGGAAAACGCTCCTCCTAGTGGCCATCACTTCAGTTCAAAGGATTTCCAAGCTCGGGCCCTAGTTTGTAAGATACCTTACTTGATTTTCAGAGACCGGGAAGCTCTATGAACCAGTCCGAAGATCTTCCTGGACTAAGTCTCCATCACTCATTCACACTAGTGGGATAACGCCGGAGGCGCTAGGACCAAGTGGGAGTCTAAAATTTTCAGAAGGGTCGGCGCCGAGACAGGACCACGCATGCATGGCACCGCGAGACTAGCTTGCACCTGGGTAGGCTGTCTCGGTGTCCAACAGCCTCAGTTCCTTTTCTCCCGCCATCGAGTGCACTTGGATGTCGACATCGCTCTTCTGCCGGAGTCAAAGTTTTCATCTATACGACAGCAGCTTTTAGCATTTAATTTAATATTTTAGTAGTAATTTCTTATTTTCATGAACAAGAAAAGAAAAGAAGATTATGAAGAAGAAAAAGATATCCTTTCCTACCATCAGTGGAGTCGGCCTTAGATGGTAGCAGTGACGGTAGGAGGACTTCATTTAAAGTTTTTATGGCAGAGGGGTTGTGTCCGGTCCACCACCCTTAATAAGCGGGGGTCGACTATGGACAGTCCTCTGCTGAAACTGATATCTAGTTCAGGGATCGGCTCAAAGCAACCTCGAGCTCTTCTTCCTCGTTGGGGGAAGAAGAAGAATCTGTGCCACTCGAGGTTTCCCTTTAGTATGTCTGCACGAGGATTATTAGTTGGGAAGGGCGATAGGCCTGAACCAACTTTGGTGGGTTCCCCTTCGCCCTGCTCCTAATGGCTGGATTCTCAACTCTGAACTCCATCTCTGTCCTCTTTGAAGCTCCGGTGAGCAGTTTCACCTCTGGACCACTCCTGTGGAGCAGAGGGTTTGACTTCTCCAGTTTTCCTGGCTGTGTTCCTGATTTTGGGGCCTCCGGGCCTTGGAGCCATTGGACCGGAGCTGGGTCGATTGGATCAGGATGAGCGCGGTGCTCTCTTGGTGCCTTCACCATCATGTCAACCTCTCGTGCCTAACCCCCTCTCCCTTTTCCATGCAGGGGCCGGCATGGGCACCACCTTTTTCCTTCTCCCCTTCTTCTCAGGATTTCCATTGGCATTTTCCTTCGGTGCGACGCCGTGGCTTGGTGCCTTGGTTGGCGCCGTGCCTCGGAGCCTTAGTCTGCACCATGCCTCGGTGCCTGGGCTGGCACCATCATCGGTGCTGTGGGCCGGTGCCATTGCTCTGTGAGGTGCTGTGGGTGCTCTTGTTGCTGCAGTTGGTTGTCGGCGCCACTAGTGGTGCCGCAGGTGTCTAGGTGGCGCTGAGCACCCGGGGTTGGTGCCAGGTGGTGCCATGCACCCGTGGGTGCGGGGGGTGGTGCCAGGGGCATCCGCGGGTGCAGCGGGTGATGCTGGGGCACCCATGGGTGACACTGGTGCCCGCGGGTGCCATTCTTGCCATGGTACCATGGGTGTCAGGGGTGCCATTTCTGCATGGGTGCCTGCGGGTACCACCCAGGTTGGCATAGGCACTGCTTGGTGCCCTCCTGAGCCACGAGTGATGCTGGTAACGCGGGGGTGCTATCTGGCAGAATTGGTGACACATTTTTTTTTTTGGACTTCTCCACAGAACTTGTGGCAGGATGTTTTCTGCAGAATGACGTCCTGTTCTGCAGATTATTTTTTCCACACATCTTAGTGAGTGGCGGTCTACGTGGGATCTTGTGTCTTCCAGCAGTTTTCTGCTAATGGAACTCTACTGTTCTGTTCTGCCAGCAGGATCTCTCATTCTGCCCTGCACTTTCTCGATCCCTACATGTTACTAAACTCCTCGACATCCTTCCTGGTGGTGGAGTCTCTAGTGGCTCTGACCTAGACCTCCCTTAGAGGTCCTTCTGTGGTAGAAGTGCATCTAGATGGGGCTATCCTTGTCCTTCTGGTCAGTAATACAGCGGATGACTCATTTTATGTATTGAAGGGCACGTCCTCTCTATCATCAGAGTCTATGATAGAAGATCTTTTCAGTAGTTCCTCAGTAATGGGGTCCATTATAATATTTCTGACTGCGTCCGTGGACCATACACTTCTGCATCTAGACTTTTTCAGTTGTCAAGACAATTACACTCTGTGGAACATTCTAATTTAATGGTAGGGAGCCGCTAAGGCCCTTCCGCTCCTTTGATAGGGGTATATAGCCCCCTTGTGATATTGCCCCTTCAGTGGCTTCTTCAGCACAGGTGGTTAACATCTCTCCAGATGTGATTATTAGTCCAGTCATGATTTCAGTGTGGACGTTCAGGCTCTTCCTGCATTCAGATGGAGAACATCTTTGTCATTTTGTGTCGGACAATCCTTGCGAAATAGCAGCCTGAAAGCCTTGTTAGGCTTGGACTAAAAAAAAAAAAATTATCACAGCACACGGCCTAGCCAAAATTACCCGATACCCCCCTTTTTGGATCTGGTCAGGTTCTGCCTCAGCCCCTGAGACACCCGTCTACAGAGTACGGTAAAGAGTACCTGACTTTTTCTTCCCCTGGGGAGTCCGATCCAGTGACGGTATGGGTCATCTCTTTCTCCAAGACAGATTTCTCTCATTCAGAGACATTTCCTAGACCTAGGCGACTGCCCAGTCTGTTAATTCTCCTTTTTTTTTTTTTATCAGGCTTTCTTCTCTTGAGCAGAGCCTTGCAGCAACTGAAGCGACTCTCCAGTGAGTCAGAACTCAGGTTTCTGCTTCCTTGCTTGCTTTAACTTAACAGGTGATATACTCCTTCTTAACTGAAGGTCAAGTAGGTCTTTTTCCTGAGGTAGCTTCTCAAATATTCACACCTTCCATTCCTGCGCACTGGTTCCGTGCCAGTCGCTCACAGAGCTATCCTCTCCAAGTGCGTGACGGAGTTGTGATGTTTGTTTTTCAACAAACAAACTAGACTCCTTTCCTACTCCCTTCAGGGAGGCCAGAGTGAGTAGTGCCTCACCGCATTGAGTCACTGCCACTTTCAGTCACTTTCAACGTATGGGTTAGCCCTAACTTGGTTCTGCTGCATCCCTCCTCGACTCACATTTGCCTTAGAATTCCTACCCTGCTTTTTTTTTTTTTTTCTGTTAGAATGTTTTTCCACAGTGGAGACATCCTCCCATACATTTTTCTTCTCTTCCCTGAGTTCAGAAACTGCTGCTACAGTTCTACACACAGGGGCAGGATAATTCCTTTTGGAATATAAAGTGGGTAGGATCTGGTTCTACTAGACCACCACAAGAGGCTTCTAAGTCGTACTTTGGGCTTCCATCAGGAGGGTTTCAGTGACTGAGTGAAAACCCTCCTCCTTGATAGGCTGACCCCACCTGCATCTTCTTGCTTACCAAGTAAGGGGTTCAAGTGCATCTGGACCTGTTGCTTGTTTTCATCTGTGCTTTTCGGTCTTCCCTTAACCAGTAGACTTTACCTCTGTATTTTTTTTTTCAGCTCCTGACGTCGTTTACATCAGATTAGTACATGTCTTTGAGACTATTAATTTTGGTCCTATACCAAATTGTGAGGCCCGGTTCTCACCGCTCTCCCAGAGTGGTTGCGGCTTCCTGGCAGAGTTCATATTTGTGTCCATTACAGTTTTCTGTAAAGTGGTGATACATCTCAAGAACTTAGCTCTTTTTATTAGCAGGACAGTCCTTGTCCATCCTTTCTGAAGTGAACCCCTATCTCCTCCACCCTACTTAGGGTCGTTGGTTTTAGCTTGGTGTACTCTCCCACTAGTGTAAATAAGTGATGGAGATTTAGTCCAGGAAGAAATGGAAATTATGTACTTACCGTAATTATTGATCTTCTTGGACAGTCTCCATCACTCATTCACACGCCCACCCACCATCCCCTGGGTTCACTCATTCTCTTTCCTGATCTTCATGATCCTATGGCTCAGGCTGAGAAGACATTATTCTTTGACCCTTCTTGCAAGAGCCATCTGGGCCCTCTCAGGCCCAGAAACTCAGGATGAGTTATTTTCATTAGTTACGCTGCATCTTCCTGGTTGAAAAGGTACTGAGGCGGTTGGAGGGGTAGAAGCCGAGATAACCTACACAGGCACGAGCTAGTCTCACAGTGCTGCGCACGCGTGGTCCTGTCTTGGCACTGCCCCTTCTGAAAATTTTAGACTCCCGTTTGGTCCTAGCACCTCTGGCGCTATCCCAATAGTGTGAATGAGTGATGGAGACTGTCCAAGAAGATCAATAATTACGGTAAGTACGTAATTTCCATTTCTTACCTAAGGTGGTATCAGAATCCACCTTGAACCAGTCAGTTGACTTGCCAGTGTACTACCCGTAACACTCCAACCAGGATGAAGCACTTCTGCACACTCTGGATGTACACAGAATTCTTTGGTACTACATGAACAGGATGAAGCCTGTGTGTAAAACTGACCAATTGCTTGTTTTCTTTGCGCCCAAAAGAGTGCGCGCTGCTGTTTCAAAACAGTGGTTGTCCAAATGGTTGGCAAACTGCATTACCGTCTTTTACAAGAAGTACAACAAATCCCTTCAAGGGGAGGTCAAAGGTCATTCAACCAGAGGCATGGCTGCTTCTACTGCTTGCTTCAGGAATGTTTCAACCGCGACATTTGCATGGCTACAACTTGGAGTTCTGTCCATACCTTTGCCAGACATTACAGTTTGGACATTGCTTCAAGGCGGAGAGCAGGCTTTGGCCTTGCTGTTCTGCAGGTACTCTTTCATGAGTACCCTGTTTTTTTTCCTGCAAACCCGTTCCTACCTCCCACGTCTCAGACTTGTCTCGGGGTACTGCCTGGAACTCAGTCCTACATGTGAGTACCTACTGCAAGAGCCCTCTCAAAGTAAGATAGTACAGTTACTTAAGAACTTACCATAACAGTAGATCTTTGAGAGAGGCTCTTGCAGTAGGTGCTGCTTTCCCTCTCACCTACTCCCTGGGTTTCTTCTGCTCTTTCTCCTGTAATTGCTTTAAGCTCCAGGAGCCCACTCCTTCTCTCCTGTCACACCTTTCTAGGTCTCCAGCGGGAGCACTGGAGGACAGGTGTGGGGACTGCTCCCTATATAGTGCCACGCTGACGTTGGTCATGTGACATGGGGGCAGTCCTCTGCCAGACATTGCTAGCTAGAAGTTTTCTTGTGGTCCTAACACCTGGTGGCTTAGTCCTATATGTGAGTACCTACTACAAGAGCCTCTCCCAAAGATCTACTGTTACAGTAAGTTCTTATGTAACTGTACTTTCTGTAGCAAACCACCACTTTGTCAGAGCAGTGGTGGTCATGAGGTACTCGTTTCACTTTTTTCTAAAGTCTGAAGACCTCACAGAAGATTCCTACAGTCCCGGATAGTTATTTTATCTGTTGCGTCAGCTTACCAAGCTCACCCCAGCTTAGATATACTCATTCTGTTGCTACCAGATATACTGTGCTGAATAAGAGAATTAAAACAGCACTGGGAGCATCTTTCTCCTTTGCGGTCAGGAGCCCTGGCCGCTGCCATGGAGAAAATGTGTTTTGCCATGAAACATTAGATTTTGTCTAGGTAGGTTATAAATAAAAATACTTTGCTTTATAAAAATAAGAGTTGAGCCTTCATGTTCTGTTATTGCTTGCCATAGAAGACGAATTACCCTTAAAGCAGCAGTGCAACGAATTTGGGCAAAAAAATGGACCCTGCCTTTTTTTCTACCATAAAAAATTCCAGGCATTTTCCAACTTTATTGGGTGGTAAAACATTTCTTATTCTACCAAAATTTGAGTGTTTTACAAATGTTTTAGTTTAGTTTTTTTTTTTTTTTTAATCAAGAAAAAAAGATGGCTGCCACATTTTGGTTTAGAAGTAGCATTGTGGACCTGGCAAGGGTTAGGATAGAGAAAAGGGTTAGGATAGAGGAAAAAAAATACTGGTGCCCAGCACAAGAGGTACCATGAAAAGTAGAGTTGACTTGTATTAGTTTGTTAATTGTAGCTGAAATTGGCTGTTTGGAAAAACATTTTTAGTTGCACAGCTGCTTTACAATTTGGCCCATTCAATGACACTGAACCTCCTGTAAATGTCCCTGTTTTCTTCATGTTTAGGATCAGCAATCAGATTTACCTTACTTTTGGATTTTTTTTTTATTATTTGTTTTCATGCTGCATTCATCTCCGGCCTGACTCTTATGCTGGCTCCTCTCCAGCCTAATTACCCATCTTCCAATGGTACTTGACCTACATGCCCCCAAAAAAAAAAAAAAAACATGGCAGGCTCATCAGGGTCCCCCACTAGTGCCTCTTAGCTTCTTGTTTGGCAGAGTTGGGTACCACGGTTAGCAGTTTGGGGCCTGTGGGAGAAGCGCAGCTCCATTTTGCGATGGCAAGGGCTGGTTTCTCTTTTTCCTGTGCCTAAGCCTCTGGGATGCTACAGGAAAGGCACTGCTTGATCCATGTACAGTATGCTTGCACAAACATCGGGCAAAGGCCTTACACCGCCAGCTGTGATCCAGATTGGAGGGCAGGTTTACCTGAGTTCTGCATAATGTGCTGGATCGGGAGACCAGGCTTATCTGAGTTCTGGATAATGTGTTCGATGGAAAGGGCAGGTTTGTCTGAGTTGTAATTGTAGAAAAGTGTGCACAAGGAGTGTGGTGCTCACGAGTATATGTTCAAATAACAGACATCCAGAACTCATGCACTCACCACCACATTGATCAGCGACTCACTATTTGGGCAGCAAAGATTTATTCACATTTAAAAAAAAAATAAAATAAAAAGCACCTGCTTGATGTGTTTGATCTAGCCAAGAGATCCTTTTATTGAAGACTGGCATTAACAGAATCAGGCATGCATTTATAGGCCACAGTTAATTACATCTTTGTGACATCATTCACATTTAAGTTTTCTCATTGGTCAGAATGAATTCAGAGTTTATGTAGACATGTATAATCCTCAGGATCACGAGAACAGCTGCAAGGGATTCTGAGCTGGACGTAATTGTCCACCTAGGGACAAATGACTTAGCTCATCATGAGATTACAGCAGTGCAGGAGGACATTGCAGAGTTGGGGAGGGACCTAAGACAAGTAGCACACACAGTATCCTTCTCAGAGGTGCTGCCTGTCAAAGGCATGGGGGAGGCGAGGGTAATTGGCATCATGCAGTTTAATGAATGGTTGAAAAAATGGTGCGGAGCACAGGGGTTTGGCTTCATTGGGGACTGGGGTTCCACCTGGAGGGACACCAGCCTATACTGGCAGGATGGTCTGCATCTGTCCAGGAAGGGAACAAGTCTTTTGAGCAGTCAGTTTAAATGCTTCATTTGCAAGCTTTTAAACTAGTCAAAGGGGGAGGCACTGACAAGCAACAGGAAAATCCCAGCCTCCCTACAAAACAGGGTACTAAATGAGAAAAAGACCGAGGTAGAACGGTCATGGGGGATGCTGCAACAGAAGGTAAAGCCATCAAAAATGGAGACAATGAGTACCAATGCCCGTAGTCTGAGTAACAAGCTTCCTGAATTAGTGGCCTTGATGGAGGAGGAACATCTGGATATCGTGGCAGTCACAGAAACATGGTACACACAAAACCATGACTGGGACATAAACATACCAGGATACACTGTCTACAGGAGGGACAAGGGGTAAAAGAGGAGGAGGAGGAGGAGGAGGAGTTCTTTACATAAGAGAAGGAATAAAAGCAACAGAACAAAAGGGTAAACAGGGAGGAGAAGAAGCACTGTGGGTAATTTGGAGACAGGCAATTGCACCACAATGCGCACAGGAGTTGTATACAGACCCCCTTCTCAGGGGGAGGAAATGGACAGGAAATGATGGAAAGTATACTTAGAATGGCAGAAAAAGGGAGATATTGCTGATGGGTGATCTGAATATGCCAGATGTTAACTGGAGTGCAGTTGCAGCTGCCACTCAAGAGTGCAGTTATTCTAGATGCCCTACAGGGGCATGCCTTAGACAACTAGTACTGGAGCCCACTCGAGAGGGAGCAATATTAGACTTGATTCTCTCAAATGGAGATGGAGAGAGGATCACAGATGTAAGTGGGTAGCCATCTGGGAACTAGCGACCATCGAACAGTATGGTTCACAATAAACACAGCAATAGAGTCAAGCCATACAAAGACAAAAGTACTGGACTTTAGGAGGGCTGACTTTGCCAAAATGGGTGAGTGCCTAAGGAATGCACTAGCAAATGGGCTGGAAGGAGGGGTGGAATAACAATGAGGAATAATAAAAACTGCCATCACAGAGGTAACGAGCCTTTGTGTGAAGCAAATAAACAAAACAAGACGATGTAAGAAACCACTATGGTTCTCAAAGGAAGTGGCAGTGAAGGTTCAAGAGAAAAAGAAAGCATTCAGGAAGTACGAGGAATCGCAGAAGGAGCAGGACAGAGAATTGTATCAGTTAAAGCAAAAGGAGGCTGGGAAGGCAGTCAGAACAGCAAAGGCCCAAACCGAGGAAAAGATAGCCAACTCAGTTAAGAAGGGGGATAAAACCTTTTATAGGTACATCAGGGAGCAAAGGAAGACCAAGGGAGGGATAGTGAGGCTTAATAAAGGGAGGGAGGTGGGCAGAAGGAGACTGTGAAAAGGCAGAGATACTAAACAAATATTTTTGCTCAGTATTTACAAATGAAGAGGGGAGGTACATAAAACAAACAGTAGTAACACTCTGGATACAGAAGTTGATACCAGCCCATTTACAGAAGAAAGGGTTCTGAAAGAACTCTAAAACTGAAGGTGGACAAAGCAATGGGGCCTGATGGGATTCATCCCAGAATTCTAAAAGAGCTAAGGGTAGAACTAGTGACACCACTGACTACCCTTTTAACAAATCATGGGAGGATGGGGTGGTACCCGAGGACTGGAGGAGGGCAGATGTGATTCCCTTCACAAAAGTGGGAGCAAGGCAGAAGCAGGAAACTACAGACCTGTTAGTTTAACCTCAGTGATAGGGAAAATGATGGAATCACTCTGAAGGAAAGAATTGTCGAGTATCTAGAGGCCAGAGGGCACAGGACCCAGGCAGCATGGATTCACAGCGGAAGGTCATGCCAGACAAATCTGATAGATTTCTTGACTGGGTGACCAAAGTAGTAGATCAGGGAGGGCTGTGGACATGGCCTACCTAGACTTTAGCAAGGCATTTGACACAGTCCCACACAAAAGATTAATATACAAGTTAGCCAGCCTGGGAGTGGGTCCCAAGATGACAGCCTGGGTAAAGAATTGGCTGGAGAACAGGACACAGAGAGTAATAGTAAATGAGTCACTCAGAAGAAAGGAGGGTTACTAGTGGGGTACCGCAGAGTTCAGTATTAGGACCGGTCCTCTTCAATGTCTTTATAGCGACATTGAGGAAGGACTGGAAGGAAAGTATGTCTCTTTGCAGATGACACTAAGATCTGCAACAGAGTTGATGCACAGGGTGGGGTGGAAAGGATGAGAAGGGACTTGGCAAGGTTAGAGGAATGGTCAAATGTATGGCAGCTTAGATTCAATGCTAAGAAGTGCAGGTAATGCACCTGGGAAACAAAACCCAGGGAAGAGTACACAGGGGCGTGAGATACTAACAACAACAAAAATGGAAAGGGACCTGGGGGTAGTCATATCAGATGACCTAAAGGTGGGCAAGCAATGAGAGGGCAGCAAGGAGGGCTGGGGATACTGGGATGCACAGGAGAGGCATCACCAGTAGAAAACAGGAAGTTATTATCCTCTGTACAGACAGCTGGTGAGACCCACCTGGAGTACTGTGTGCAGTTCTGGAGACCCAATCTCCTAAAGATATAGACAGGATGGAAGCTGTCCAGAGGAGGGCATCTAAATGGTGCAGAGTCTGCACCGGAAGACATATGAAGAGAGACTTAAGAGCTTAATATGTATAGCCTCGAGGAAAGGAGGAGAGGGGGACATGATAGAAACTTTCAAGTACTCAAGGAATCAACAAAGTCCAAGAGGGTAGCATCTTTCAAAAAAGAGGTGTGCAAGAACAAGAGGCACAATTTGAAGATGGGGGGGCGCTAGAGGTAATTTAAGGAAGTATTTTTTCACAGAGAGGGTTGTGGATGCATGGAATGGCTTCCGGAGGAGGTTGTGAGTCAAAATCAGTGGTGGAATTCAAGCATGCATGGGACAGTCATAAGGCAATTCTGGGGTGGGGTAAGAAGAAGTAGGCTGCTGGTTAACTAGGATCTGCAGCTTATCAGTAGGTAGGGAAATGGGCAGACTGGGTGGGCCAAGCAGTCCTTATCTGCCGTCAAATTCTATGTTTCTATGTTATAACATCATTGATAACAATATTTAAATCATCTAAAACATTTGTCATCAAAACAAAGTCAATATAAAATAATTTTTATCAGCATGAAAAACTTCTGACCGTAGGAGATTCCATGATTCGGGGAGTTGATATGTATCTCCAGCGGGTAATGGTCAGATGTCTCCCAGGTACATCAGCGTGAGAGACACTGACCGCGATTACAAATTGTTCAGGAAGCAGAAGTGAAACATTGCTGTCCTGGTACGCATAGGGACTACGATCTAGCCAGCCGGTCAGTTGTGGAGACCAAGGAACACCTGACCAGGCTGGTGACAAACTATCATCCATTTCTGTCTGGCATTTCCTTTTCTGAGATCCTGCCAGTCTGGGTGAGGGGACAGATGGACGGAAGGTCAGAGAAGGGAGATAGGGAGCTAAACATGTGGCTCAAGGGCTGATGCCAGGAAAAGGACACAAATTTGTAGGAAACTGGCAACAGTTTTGGGAGCGAAAGTTCTTTAAATTTGATGGACTGCATCTGAATAAGGAGGGAGTCAGTGCATTAGGGCAGAAGTTTGATGTCTTTGCAGAATATTTAAACTAGCAAATGGGGAGAGGGGTGCAGCACCCGAAACGTCGAATGGGAAGAACACCCTTCCCCCCTCAGCTAGTGGTCAAACAGGAGTTCAGCATGTTTGTAGTTCATTTGCATCACCAGGTAAAGAAAAAGGTCCGGCTTCCCATACGATGTACAGGGGAAATGCTGGACCTCGCACAACAACTAACACACTGAAATCTGACCAATGGAAAATCATGTACATGAATGCTCACAGTCTGGGAAACAAGATCCCAGACCTGCAGGCAATGACAGAAGCCAAACTGGACATAGTAGCCATTAGCGAGATATGATTTACCAGTAACCACACTTGGGAGACTTCAGTACCTGGCTATGTACTGTTCAGAAGAGACTGAGGTGCAAAAAGGTGTGTGGGGGGTGGTGCCTTTATGTCAATGAAAATATCAAAGCTACTGAAATTCAAAATACACATAGGAGCCAGAAGAACTGTGGGTCACCCTGGAAATAGGAAATGGGACAGCCATACGAACTGGAGTTGTATACAGGCCTTCAGAACAGGGGAGGACATAGACATGTTACTGTTATAAGATATGCAAAACATGACAGCTAAAGGAGGTTCTGATAATGGGAGACTTCAACATGCCAGATACAGATTGGTCAATACCAGCAGGACATCTGGCAGAACTAGACACATGGTGAATTTCCTGCAGGGAGGGCCTCAAACAACTGGTACAACAAACCCACAAGAGACAGGGCTATCCTATATCTAGTACTGACTAACAGGAAAGGATCACAGATCTCCAGGTAGAAGGTCACCTGGGGGCCAGTGACCATCACATGGTATGGTTCAGTTTGGCCACTAGAACAAAATCATCCCATTCCAAAGCAAAAATATGAGACTTCAGAGTAGCTGACCTTGATAAGATGGCCAGCAGAGTTATGCTAGCCCTGACAAAAAGAAATACAGGTGAGGGGGTACAGGCAAAGTGGGCAAGCATTAAAGATGCAATACTTGAAGCAATATCCCATTGTGTTAGTGAGAAAAGGAAGTGCAAAAGAAGAAGGAAACCACTTTGGTTCTCAAACACAGTAGCAGAAAAGGTCAGAGCCAAAAGGATGACCTTCAGGAAATAAGGGAATGCAGCAGGATGAAGATAGGGAGGCATACCAAACTTCCCTAAGGGAAGCAGGGAAGGCAGTAAGGCAGGCAAAGGCCCAAACAGAGGAAACACTAGCACAACAGTAAAAGAAGGTGACAAAGACTTTCTATAGATACATTAGTGAAAGGAGAAAGTCCAGAGGGGGTATTGCTAAGATCAAAGGGGATAAGGGGGCGTGTGAAGAGGAAGACCATGTAAAAGCATCTATCCTAAATAGATACTTCTGCTCAGTATTTACTGAAGAGAAGGTAGGGCAGGGCCCAATTCTGCACCATGGACATGGGGGGGGAGGTATGCACTAGTCCCTTCACAAAAGAAAGTGTCCTGCAAGACCTTGATAAGCTCAGGGTGGACAAGACAATGGGACCTGATGGCATATATCCCAGGGTACTAAAGGAGCTAAGGGTGGAACTAGCAGAGCCATTATCAGAACTGTTTAGTGAGTGTCTGAGCGCAGGAAAGGTCCCAGAAGACTGGAGAAGGGCTTATGTGATCCCGCTACACAACAGTGGTAGCAGAGAGGAGGTAGGGAACTACAGACCAGGCAGTCTTACCTCAGTAGTGGGCAAGATTATGGAGACATTCCTTAAGGAAAGGGTAGTGCAACACGTGGAATCCATAGGAGCACAGGATCCAAGACAGCATGGGTTTACAAAAGGAAGGTCCTGTCAAACTAATCTCGTAGATTTCTTTGACTGGGTAACCAGAGTGTGGACCAAGGGGGAGCAGTTGATGTTGCCTACCTTGACTTCAGCAAAGCTTTCGATACTATTCCACATAGAAGATTGATTAATAAGCTGGGTATGGTTAGACGTT
Source organism: Neoceratodus forsteri (assembly GCA_016271365.2). Classification (NCBI taxonomy): domain Eukaryota; kingdom Metazoa; phylum Chordata; order Ceratodontiformes; family Ceratodontidae; genus Neoceratodus; species Neoceratodus forsteri. Next base: position 612,446,332 of record CM028138.1, on the reverse strand, counting down.
GGTGAACTGGGTGGCAAACTGGTTGATGGGCAGAAAACCGAGAGTGGTGGTAAATGGTATACAGTCAGAAGAGGTGAAAGTCACAAGTGGGGTACCTAAGGGATCAGTCCTGGGGCCACTCCTCTTCAGTATCTTAATCAGTGACATTGCAGATGGACTGGATGGTAAGGTTTGTCTGTTTGCAGATGACACCAAGATCTGCAATAGAGTAGATGATCCAGATGGTGTGGGCAGAATGAGAAGAGATCTGGATAAACTAGCAAAATGGTCGGAAGAGTGGCAGCTGGTGTTTAACGCAAAGAAGTGCAAGATCATGCACATAGGGAAGAAAACCCTGAAGCCACCTATAGGTTGGGAGGAAGTTGCTGGCAGTCACAAGGAAGAAAGAGACTTGGGCGTCCTTCGTCGATGACCTGAAATCATCAAGCAGACCTCTAAAGCAGTAGGTAAGGCTAGAGGATGTTGGGATGTATTAGTAGGGGTATCATAGTCGGAAGAGAGGGAGGTATAATCCCTCTTTACATGACACTGGTTAGGCCCCATCTGGAGTACTACATGCAGTACTGGAGGCCACACCTTCACAAGAACATTAACCAAATTGAGGCAGTCCAGAGAAGGGCATCCAAAATGGTGCAGGGTCTGCATGAGAAAACATATGAGGACAGATTAACTGAATTCAATATGTATACCGTAGAGAAAAGGAGGGAGAGAAGTGATATGATTGAAACATTCAAACACCTTAAGGCGAATTAACAAGGTGAAAGAGTTCACATGTTTCAATATAAGAAAATAGCAGGAAAAGAGGACACAGCATGAGATTAGAGGGAGACTGATTAAGGGGTAATGTGATGAAGTTCTTTTTCACAGAAAGGGTGGTGGATGCATGGAACGGCCTACCTCAGGATGTGGAGGATATGAATACAGTGCAGGGCTTCAAACAGGCATGGGATAGGCATAAGGGAGCAATACAGATGAGTATGAATAGATAGGCCATTGACAGAGCAAATGCCTATGGCACATTCATAAGGTAAAAAAAGAAATGGGCAGACTGGATGGGCCTTGCGGTCCTTATCTGCCGTCAACTTCTATGTTTCTATTTCTTATTTTACCTCCGCTAGGAGATGTTTTTCAGCAGTTCCACAGTGCTGGGAGCCTGCTGAATTTTCTGTTTGGGAATAAATATTTCTAGGTCTTCTGACAAATTGGCAGGTCAGATAGACCCAAAACAAGACTGGTCCCTTTGTTCTTTCAATCAATCAATCAATCAAGTCTTTATTTATTCAGGCGATCATCAAGTTGTTAAAGCTTTTTAATTGTGGTCAAGGCAGACTGCCATGATCCTCATTAAGTATTTGGGGCCAGTCAGTCCTTTTTTTCTGTCTGTGAGCTTTACATTTTAAATTGCTCAAAAACATTAAGAAATCAGCCATAAGGCTGAAAATTATGGTTTCTCAGTCTGCCTCCCCTCTTAAAAATTCAGAAGAGGGATCCTCCTCTCATTAAACGCTCTATAGACAGGTCCTCAAGGACCCCATAGAAAAGGAGTCTGATAAAATAATAATGACCAAGCCAAACAAGATATTCACAACAGGTTTCTGATTCAGGGCCTGCCAAAAGGAACAAAAGAAAAACATATCACTTCCTCCACTGAAAAGCAAAGGTAGACACCAGTGTTACAACAACATATACCCTCTGCAGAGGAAATGACAAAGGCTTGGCAACTATACCAAACTTTTCAGGCTGTGGGCTCTCTCTGGGTGCCCCAGCTGGTCTCTACACCTATCCTCTGACCCTGGTCTCTGCCAGGGCATTTTCTTTGAGGGGGTTGATGATGAAGAGGAGGGTGAACCTTTAGAACCTTATGAAACTCTTGACCAAGAATTTTGCTCTGTTTCCCATAGCCAGGAGGATTTTTCCTCTCATTTTACCTTTGTCCAGCACATGGTGGACACTCTTGACCTTTCTGTTCAAGAGTCCACTGAGGATGAGGAGGCAGACTTTTTGGATACGAGTCTCCCTCCTCCTAAAAAGCTGCTCCTTCCAGTTCATAAGTCCCTTCGCAGGACTACTTTCAAACTTTTCCAGAATCCCACCTCCATACCAGGGGTGGCTATGACAATAGAGAAAAAGTACCAGCTAGATAAAACTAATGCTGAGTACCTTTACATACATCCAGACCATGAAGGAGTAATGCAAGCTGCAGCTTGTGACAAGGCAAAGTTGCCTCTTTTTCCCCAGCTCCAGAAAAGAATCCAAAAATAGGATACTGTGGTAAGAAATCTTACACCACATCCTCACTGCTGCTTCACCTGGCATACACAGCTCTGTACCAGAAGGCTTCCTAGAGCTCTGTCCTGGCCATCGGCCACCAAGCCCTCAGATAAGGTGGCTCAGAACTGGCAGAAACTGTTAGAACTGCCTTAGTAGCCACAAAATATTAGTTCCATATGGCTGTAGATGCCAGTGACATGGCATCTAGGGCTGTGGGTCGCCATCTCCTCCAAAGGTTTGCTTTGAGAACTACCAATATCAGGACACCCAAACTAAAACTATGGACTTCCCTGTGAGAGTAATTCTCTTTTCGAGACATACATGAAAAGATGGAGGAATACCAAACCATCTATCAGAGCAATGCAGTTAAAGAGAAACCCTCACCTCCAACAAGCCCCAAAGAGGGGCAGAGGTAGGTTACTATCCAAGGGCCTATTACCCTGTGCCAATGCCCTTGGATTACTCCGGATGAGAGGATTCTTTAGGGAAAGAGATAGAAGGGCTCAGAAATGTACTGATCTCACACCCTCAACAAAAACTCGACAAAACAAAACTCCTGACTAGAAGGCCCAGGTTGCCTTCCTCTGCCAGTAAGAGGAAGGCTTGACCCACTACCTCCACCACTGGCACCACATCATCATAGACAAGTGGGTGCTGGAAGTGGTGGGGTGAGGACTTACCCTGCAGTTCAAAGAATTTCCCACTCAGCATCAGCAGGGCCACAGGAGTGTAAAACCCCTAATCCCTACAGAGGAAATTCTGCTATAGTCAGAGGTAAAGTCTTTCCTGGCAGCAAATGCAGTGGAAAGAGTCCCTCTACTCCAGATACTTTCTAACTCAAAGAAAAATGGGGACTGGCGACCCAGTCTAGATTTCAGATATCTAAACAAGCACCTATTTAATCCCAAATTCAAAATGTTCACCCTGTCAGTGGTGATTCCCTCTTTACAATAGGGAGACTGATTAGCCTCCCTAGACCTAAGAGGTGCTTTTTTTTCACATTTCAGTGAGGCCCTCTTACAGAAAGTATCTCATATTCAGACTGCCCTCTGGCCACTACCAGTTTGCAGCTCTGCCCTTCAGCCTTTCTTCAGTGCCTAGAGTTTTGACAAGGTGCCTGGCAGTGGTGGCAACCCATCTCAGAAGACAGGAGTTCTCTGTCTTCCTCTGCCAGGAGGACTGGCTGATAGTGGACTAGTCTTTCCAAGAAGTCAATGACTCTCTGTCTCATACAGCACACCCTGGAGTCCCTGGGTTTCCTGAGCAGCACAGAGAAGTCCCAGTTTGAGCCAGTTCAACTCCTGGAGTTTATTGGAGCAGAGTTGTACACATAGCAAGGCAAAGCCCTGCTCCCTCTGGACAGGGTGGAAAACCTCCAGATCCTGGCACACTCGTTTGTCTTGGGCCAACCAAGGCCAGCCAGGTACTTCCTCAGACTTCTAGGCCACATGGCATCTACTACAGTGGTAGTGCCATGGGCCAGGTATCCAGTACTATCTCAGAGCCCGTTGGTCTCAAAAGAAGGATGCCCTGTCAAAACTGGTTCCAGCCACAAGGACACTTTTACAAGCCCCGGACTGGTGGAAGGACAGGGACAACCTCGGGGAAGGAATTCCTTTCTAGCAGAGGGAACCATCAAGAGTGCTCCCTGGAGATGCTTCCCTCCTAGGGTGAGGTGTACACCTGGCAAACCAGTCCATAAGTTGGGTGTAGTATCTCAGAGAGTCCAGGTGTCACATAAATTTCCTCAAACTCAGAGCTGTGTACCTGGCTATCAAAGCCTTTGCTTCCCAGCTCAAGTGTTAATCTGTCCAATTCAAGATAGACAACACCACTGCTATGTTATACATCAGGAAGGTGGGGAGGCACAAGATCCACAAAGCTCTGTACAGAGGCCATGAAGATCTGGTCTCTGGCCTGCTCCTTAGACAAGCAGCTCACTGCCATACACCTGCCAGGCAAGGATAATGTGCTGGCAAACTCCCTGAGCTGCATCAGTCAGGGCCACCACAAGTGGACCCTAAACAAACAGGGGCTGGCCACAGTCTTCAAGTGGTGGGGCACTCCAGAGATAGATCTCTTTACCTCCAAACACAACTGCCAGATTCCCCAGTACTGTTGCAGGCCTCCGGCTCTGGGCTCAGTGCCAGTGGATGCCTTGTCTCTGGATTGGACGGGGAGTCCTGCACACTTTCCCTCCATTTCCCGTGATTCTCAGGGTCCTGCTAAAACTCAGAAGTCAGCCAGCAACTATGATTCTGGTGGCTCCAGACTGGGTGAGGCAGCCATGGGACGACCCTGCTTTTCACCCTCTCAGTCAAACGGCCCATTCGCCTGTCCTCCACTCAGTCTCCTGACCTTGCCTCAGATGAGGATAACATACCCCAGCATAGTCTGTTTGTCTCAAGGCTTGGTACTTGAAGAGCTACAATTCCTAGACTCTCAGTAGTCAGAACAAGTTTTTATGCAGGAATGTGTGCTGGCTCCTACTTTGTTTTGTATTTATATAAACAACTTGTTAATTTCTTTGGATAAATCTCTAACAGATGCACCTAAAATCATAGGAAAATTGTGCCCAGTGTTGGCATATGCTGATGATCTTGTTCTACTATCATTACCCCAAAAGGGGTTACAGGGAAACTTGATATTCTGAACAATTATGCAGACAGACGTAACCTGACTGTTAATGTGAACAAAAAGCCAGGTTATGATAATGGGCTCGAATAAAGCAACTAAATCATGGAGGCTTGGTGATAAGACATGGCACAGTAAATCTGTATGCTTACCTAGGTCTTCGTTTACAACTGATGGGAAATGGGCTAACACATTGATGCACGTCTTTTAAAATTAAAACAAACTGCCAATTCTTTTCAATCTTTTAATTACAAATATGGGGGAAATTCTATCAAACCACTGATCACAGCAGTTAAATCAAAGTATTATGCACAGGCTTTATACCATTCTGACATTTGGGGATTGGTAAATCATTGCACAGTGGAAGTCCCTCTTAATAAATTATTGAGTTCATCTCTTGGGCTAAACAGCTCTGTTCCTGCGGCACTAATAAGGGCAGAAGTAGGTTTAGTCAGCACAGTAGCATATACCCAATCTAGGATTGTGAGCTATTGGATGAGGCTACTAACATTAGATCAGAACAGACTGCAAGACCTCGACTAAAAGAAACGACGCTTGGGAGAAATTGGCTGCAAAAATGGAAATGTCTGACTGGGCTATATGCAATCTTAGAAAAATAGTTGATCTTTTGAAGAGTTACATGAATAAAAATCTAATTTAGTCTTAAATATAAACCATATATTACAAAAAGATCATGAATCACTTTAAAATGTTGGATTTGATACCATCTCAAATCTGAAAATAGCCCCATGGATTCGTCAAAATGACATTACATTTCAGCATAGAGAATACTTAGATGTTCTAATTAATTCAGAACAGAGGCAGCTCTTCACAAAGTTTAGACTACAACTGTTTCCTAGTAAAGTACTGTCTGCTAGGTATAGTAAGGAGACAGAGCACAACCCTGCCTTTTGTACCTGCACTAGTGAGAATGTAGAAGATTTATTCCATGTTATCTTTCCATGTCCGTGGTACAACAAACCAGGAAAGGCATGATTAAAACCATTATGGTTGGAAATTGCAGCAACAGATCGGATTGTTACTGAATATATATTTTACCTCAAGCAATGAATATATAATACAGGATCTGGCATGGTATCTTGAGACTATAACAAGAATTAGAATGAAACATGTGTTATCAGCTGTTTTAGGTTTCCTATATAGCTAAAACAGCTAGGATGCCATGCTTAGATTTTACTTGTAAAGTATAATCTCACTGTTAATTCTGCCAACTGTATTAATCTATTATGCTGTTTGCACTTTTTGTACAGATGATAGAAAATTATTTGATAGTAGATGTGATTGCATCAAGATGTCTTCATGCTGATCCATTTTATAATTGATTATTGTATTTTATACATATTAATATGTAACGTTTGTTATTAATTTAATTGTAATGGTCCACGACTGATCAAATAAAATTTACTACTACTACTACTGAGAACAAGTCCTGAGAATCCTTCGACTGGGAAAGAAACCAAGTACCAAAAAGGCTTGTGTTTCCAAATGGAAGAGATCTTCTCTCTGGTGTAAAGACAGGCAGATTAACCCTCTGCAGGCTAGCCTGTCCTCCATACTAGACTATTTGGTACACTTACAAGCATCAGGCCTTAGAGCCTCATCTCTGAAGGTTCACTTGGCAACCATTTGGGCCTAAATGTCTGTTGGTAGGAGAAATCTATAATTCTCATTCCTGCCTTTTAAAAAATTCTAAAGGCCTGCTGCACCTTTAACCCCACTTAGGGAATCTGTCTCTCTGAGATTTGAACCTGTGTATAGCCAAGCTGATGGAGTCTACATTTGAGCCATAGCTACTGCAAATTTAAAATGTCACCTGGAAAACCATCTTTCTAATGGCAATCACTTCAGTCAGAAGAATTTCAGAGCTGCAAGCTCTTGCACTGAATCTAACTACATTATTTCCTACAGGGATAAAGTAGTTCTCAGGACTAACAGGAAATTTCTTCCCAAGGTAGTGTCTGAATTTCACCCTAAAGAGATCTACCAGGCTAGCGGTATGACCACTTAGTTCGGTGCCTTACCTCTAAACTGCTGCTGCTGTTAATGTATTTAAATCTCCCAATCGTTATTCAAATATGCTTTTCGTAAAATTTAGTTATCAGGTCTCCTGTACTTCGGTTCGAAGATCGCCCCCACTCTGTCCCTGTGCGTCAAAGTTGTGACATGATGCCAGGGAGGGTGGGAACAAGCTCCATTATAGTCTATGGGGGGCTACTTAAACGTCAAGTTTTATATATTACAGTGATCAGTTGATTTTCTTCAAGGGCACCAGGTGACTAACATGAGGCTTGTTGGTCACCGGTGCCCTTAAAAATCACCAGATGGTTGCACTATATAAACTTGATGTTTCAGTAGCCCCAGAGACTATAATGAGCTTATCCCCGCACTCTCCCTGCCATCATGTCATAACTTTGCTGAGCACAGGGATAGTGTGGGGGCAACTCTTCGAACTGGGAAGTACAGGAGACCCGGTAAATTAAATTTTATGAGGGCTATATTTGAGTAACGATTGGGAGATTTGGGGCCACATTAACAGCAGCAGCAGTTTAGGAGGTTAGGCACTGAACTAAGTGTTGCAGATCTCCCAAGTTTTAATTTGGTGAGTCTCTTTAACCAGTCTATAATGCTCTCTGTCTTTCTGACAGACAAATCCACTCCTGGTGAGTGCAGTCTTCACTGCCTGAATGTCAAAAAGGGCACTGACCTACTACCTGGAGCACACCAAGCTGCTAATTTCCTCTCGGACTCAATTGTTTCTAATATTTGGAGACGTGGTGAAGGCAGGCCAACCTCTGAAAGGACTGTCTCTCATTGGATAGTCCCTGCATCCAGTTCTGTTACAGTAAGGCTGGCAAACAGCCACCTCAGGGACCTTCGTGCCCACTCCACCAGGGCACTGCAGCCATAGTGGCAGCAACAGAGAGGCATACCTTGCACGACATCTGTACAGCAGCTACCTGAAGACTGTATGCACCTTCACAAAGCACTAATGCTTGGATGTACAGTCCAGATCAGATGCTAGATTTAGTACTGCAGTCCTGCAGAACCTGTTTCAAAGTAGGTTCTGTTCCTCCTCCCAACTACACTGCTTGTAGTACTGCACTGGCAAGCACATACTGAGGGATTCCTGGGGTAAGAAGAAAATTACTTACCATAGCAATATTGTTTCTTCCAGGGATCCCCAGTATGCTTGACCTCCCACCCAGCCTTCCCTCAAATAACCTGGCTGAGAATAGTTCTGCAGTCCTTGCCTTAGGCCAGATTTCTTGCTGTAGAGCAATAGAATGTGTAACGTTCCACAGTGACGCATGATGTATATAGTTCACCTGGAGGCGCATTCTGTTTTTCCTTGTTTTTTCCTTTTTTCTTCTTCTGTAGTACTAGGATCAGTTTAGGGTTTGGGACCTTTTGCCCCTCAGGCTTCAAAATGAATCTGACTGAAAGTACAGCAGCACCTACAGGCAGCACTCTCTTACTACAACCTGATTGGCTAATTCCCTGGCATCGTTAGCATAACTCTACTTCTGGGGCAGCTGACCCCATCTGACATAACTGCACTAGTCAATCATACTAAGGGATCCCCTGAAAGAAACAATGTTACTGTGGTAAGTAATTTTTTCATGTGGGGGATTAAACTTTCAAGGCCGGAGGCTAAGATGTTTAAATGAACCACAGAAGCTGGTTATTCCAAGTATTTTTTAGTTAACAGAATGAGCCTTTCAGGGTCTCCATACCAACAACAAAAAATAAAAACCAGAAGGTAGCTCTGTCCTCCTTTTCTTGTCCTCCTTCTCCCTGCTCTGGGTATATCCCTATTAGTTGCTAAATGTAACCGGTGTCTCTGGGCACTATCCAACTCTAACTCCACTAGGAAGCAGCACTCTCTCTGTGAAGGGGGTGCTGAGCTCTACACTAGATTGGATCAAGTTATACTAGTCTTTACACAGGGTACATTCTTATTGTTGCAGGAGATGCAAGTCACTTTCTTCTGATGATTTTTTTTTCTGGCTGTGCCAGATTATTCCTCCACTGGTTGGTATGCATTTCTGTCTCTTCCTATGCCAGCTGGGCTATTAGCCACTACCTTCAGGGGTACCTGGGAAGGTGAACATATCTCTGCTGTCTTGGGCATTTAGCCTTGCAGCCCCACATGCACTAAAATCTATTCTCCTTTTCCTCTGGTGGGAGATAAAGGCCATAATTACCTGGTTTGCAGTCAGTTCTCTCCATCTGGTGGCATGAGGTTGCCTTTTTAGGAGACTGTGTGGTTCATATCCACCTTGGGCACATTAGTGCCATCTCAGTTTCAAGGGAGTCCTGACTTTTGGGCATACCCCTCTTCGTTTATGTGCCAGATCCATGTGCTTTAGGGCTGCTGCTTTAGTATCATTAACCATATGCTGTCTGGCAAGTGGTGTTCAGACTCTAGTTGCCTACCCCTCTACCTTTTTGTGTCATCTAGCGTGCCCCTATTACTGTCTAGAGGATGGCAGTCAGGTTTTATTTCATAGTTTATTGTCCCTTTATCATCTCCCTATCCCTTTGGACTAGGGAATCTCTCTTAGCCCTCTCTTTATTTTTTCTCCACTTTGTTTCTCTCCTGGTGAACAAAACTAAGGTCGGCTAGGGAACCGGCAGCAGTTATTGACTAGCATGCAACACCACATGGGGGATATGCAGGTGCCGTGCCCAGTAGCTGTTGCCAGCCCCCGACCAAAAGCTTTGCTCCTGTGGGGTCCTAGTGTCTCTGGGCCAAGCTCATAAGTGGTAATAAATGGTGATGTTATTCTGGAAGATCAACAGTTAAGGTAAGTACATAACTTTAATTTTTGGAACCAAGAATTTAAAAGCTGTGTGGTAGTTGAAGTGACCAGTGGCAGTAAATTCCTTTTTTCTGTAGAATAGATGTAGATAAACTATGCTGAAGGAGGGAAAGTCCCTCAACCTTTTAACTTTTGCTGGTGTAGTATGCAGTCATGAACAATTCTCTCTCATCCTGGTTTAAATTTAAATGAAGTTATTTCACTTTGTTCTGCCCTGGTGTGAAAATCTGTTCCATTCCATTGCAGAGGACATGACCCCCAAATAAAAGGAAACATGGGAGTTGATGACATGTGTTTGCGCATCAGAGGGACTGGGAGTAAGCAAAGCGCTCCTAGCACATAAGAATTAATCGGTTGAATAACAAAACTCCACAAGCAGCAGCATCCTTTCAACTGCATTTTTCCAACTTAGACACACTTTAAACAACAGAAGGCATTAGAGAACTTGCTCCAAAAGTTTGATCGCCAGCATAAGACAAGAGTACAGGGACTTCAGAAGACATACAGCAGAACTGACTGACAGTAGCACTTCTGCTGACTTGTGCATATATATGCATTATCAACTCCCATGTTGCCTTGCATGAGTGGGGTCATGATCTTTGCAATGATGTCAAACAGGTTTTCACACCAGGGCAGAACACAGTGAAGCAACTTCATTTAAATTCAAATGAGGATGAAATAAGGGGAGTGTAAGAGAGGGAATCATGTTCATGGCTACAAACTACACAGGTATACAGAAAATAGGATGAGGGAACTTTCCATTTAAATGTAAATAAACTATTGTGGGTGTGTCTAAAATGTGGATAAACTGTTGTGGGTGCATCTTGAATGTGGAAAAACTAGCGTGGGTATGTCGTAAGTGTGGATACGCTATCATGGACAAGCCTTAAATATGCATATTGACTAAGGGAGTGGCTGTAGTAGTTTATTTATACAGCATTAAATAAGAATTTTCCTCTGTTCTGATTGGCTTAAAATGGATACCTGCCATATAATTGTTTTTATTTGATAACCTGGCTGACTTTTAAGGAATTATACCTGTTTTTAATGTATGTTCAGGACAAGTAGCACAACAGTAATGCTTAAAATATAACAAAACACTCAGTAAAAACATTTACGTGAATTTAACTTTGCAGGTGTCTCAATAATATTTTAAAATTTAATAGAAAAGTGCAGTTTGTCAGTTGACTGGTAATGTATTGTAACAACTGGTGCTGTAGCTGATCCAGCAAAGTTTTCATGAATGGAACAGCAACTAGATCTCTGTCTCTAGAAAGCATCTTCACAGCAGGCTTGGCTTCGGCATGAATAATGCTGAACCCAATGAGATCTTCCTTAATAGACTGACACCTGAAACATACCATAAATCTATCCTGCAAGGAGTGCCATTTCAGGTTAGTCAGCTGCTCCCGCAATTGTGTGTCACTGCTGGGAGATGAAGAAGCAAATCTCATCATTTTATAATGAAGGACATTTACTGTCAATCATGCACTACCTGTGACTAAGTCCATAACCTATACATGGCAACAAAATCAAGTTCTGGAAAACCTTTTAAATGGGGAAGGCAGTGTTTTGTTTTGTTTTTTAACCAGGAGAGAGACACTAAGCTGAAGCTTGTTTACAAGTGTGACCTGGGAGCATTAGGAAATTAAGTGACTTGCTCAGAGTCACACAGTACTAAATGGGGATGTGGGATTCATCTGAGTTATGTAGAAAGTTTGTGAACAGAAGGGCAGATTTCTCAGTGTCAGTGATAAAGCTTTTTTTATCTGGGCTCAGATCTATCTATTTTCCTTCAGAATTTACTATTTGTGTGGCCTGTTCTTGTCAAGGGACCTGTGTGATACTATCCTGATGTGCTTGGCCCAGGTACAGCTTTTGTAAAATGTGTTTGGATCATCTTAAATAATCCCTCCTCTTTTTCTCTACTTTTATTTGCCCTCCCCACTTCAGATTGGACCAGCAGTCACCAAGCAACTACAGTGAGTCAGTGGGATCTTCCATGAAGCATGGGGCCCAGTTGTATCACCATGGCAACCAGTCCAGCTCGCAGCTCTCATCCTTCCCCCTCGGACACTTCACACAACAGCATGGGGCAGTCTTACCTTCACATGGCCTGAATCCCACCCAATATCAGCGCCTGCCCCTGCAGGTCAACACAAACTGCCCCTCTGGTGCCAGTCTCGCCCCAACGCCACCCATTGACAGCAGCACCTCTTTTTTGGCCTTTGGAGGCAACACTGGGACTCCGGGGATCGTGAGCTACAGCACTGGAGCTGGAAGGAGTTACTACCAGACTCAAGGAGGAGCTCCAATTCTGGTCCAGCAAAGTCTGCATGGTGAGTACAGCCCCTTGTTCCAGGCACAGTTCCTTCTTTTCTTTGTCATTCGGCTTTTACGCACATTCACAGCACACACACACACACACACATGCAAACAACATACCATGTACCACACATACACAGCACACAACACACACACACATCCAAACAACATACCATGTACCACACATACACACGCACATTATAAAATCACTAACATGATTTCAGCCAATGAGAACACAGAGTTACTGTACCTCTTACCTGGTTTATAATGTGCTCTTCTGCAAGAGCACTAGGAAGGAGCACTCCGCTTCAGCGCTAGTGGGAAGGGTGTCACAGTAAAATTAGAAAAAGGTGTTCTCAGAAATTCTTTTCAATAGCAGTGTCAATCCCAGTTTGCACGCCAGCTCATTGGCTCATACTCTGAGTGGTGTGGTGGGCCTGACACTTCAAAAACATGGCGGCTCAGTTTCTAACTACCAAGGAGCCGCAGTGATCGCTTGCCTCTTAGTCATAGGTAACTTCTTAAATGTTTTGACTATTTATCTGATTAATCCTGCCTTTATAACATAAAAATATATCCGGTTGATACTGTTGTTGTTATGGTTCGTCCGATTTCAGTCTGACCCAGCGCAATCTCCAGTGTGACTCTGCCTGACTTACTACACTTACTTCAATGGTAACATTTTTTAAAAGAAAACAAACAAAAAAAAAAAAGAAAACATGTCCTTACTGGACTGTGTGTTTGTTTGTGTGTGTGTGTGTGTGTGTGTGTGTGTGTGTGTGGCAGTATGACAGAACTGCTTAAATAATGTTGGCATTCACTCCCTGCACCAGTAATTATAATACAAATTATGAAATAAGGAGTGACAGGCAAGTGTGTTGTATGGATTTTTTACACACTCGTCTGTGATGATCTCATAAACCCCTCAAGCTTGGCTCGAGGGTTATGGGTCATCACACACCTAGGGTGTGTATAAAAAAAAAAATACTATAACACACACTAGCCTATCCATTATTCTCTCTATAATAGGGCCTTCGAGGGATGTCTCTTGTAGTATAAGAGACTCCACTCATAAGGTTTGGGCAGATGGAACCACTCTGCTTCACTGTATGGTCCTCTTGCCCCCATTTCACCCTCAGTCTGTTATATCATAAGAGACATCCCGTAGAGCAGGGGTCATCCTTAACCTTTTTTTTTTTTTTTTTCACAGCCAGCAGGGCTAGTGAGCCAGAGAGTGCACTAACCTGCAGTCATTATGCCTAACAGTGGTTTATAAAAGAAAAGGCAAATAAAGACGGAATGTATCAAGCATGTGTCTTAATTTATTGTAAATGTAAATTAGAAATAAGCTTTGTTTATGAAATAAAATTATTCAGTAAATAGCACTCAGTCTAGTCACAGTGTCTTAAGTCCAGAAATCCTTAAATATTGCTGGGCTGTGTGGTGTCAGTGGAGAATGTCTCACTCTCAACACTTATACGCTTTTCGCAGTCGCTGGGTCGGACCCTTCAGAACAGACTCTTCTGCATAAGGCCTTGACAAGATATGGCCAGTCTGTGGCCTCCTACGCCTCTCGGAACTGATATTCCATAAATTGATGGCATCCTGGGAGTGGAACTTATCGATATCTGGTGAGTTCATCTGAATCACCACCAGGTCTGTCAGTGTATCTGATTGCGGCTTGGTGTGTAGTTGGGATTTGGTGATCTTCATTTGACTGAATCCCTTCTCAGCCTCTGCAGAGCTTGCTGGTAATGCCAATAAGGGATCCATAAGGGTAAGGATGCTGGGGTATTTCTGCTGATATGCTGCATTCACCTTCTCCCATGTCAGTTCATGAATGTGCTCAAACCTAGAAGCAAAAGCAACAAAAGAAAGATCAATTTCTGAAACATAATGATTGGCATCATGACAACATAACATTTAGTGGAAGCAAGAACCCCCTTTTGCTGGAGTATCAGTTTATTAATGACAAAGGTTGGCAATCAAGGAATGCCATTTGGATTCAGAATGCATTGGCATACCTGTCATTCCACTCTGATTTGAGCATTCTCCATTCTCTTTCTACCTCATCCATGTTCACATGAGCAGCTTCCAGCACTGCTCCATAGTGTTGACTGAGCAAGTCACCTCCTTCTCACCAAATTCTGAAATGTAGACAGAAACAATATTTGCATTAATGAGTGCCTCAGACATGCTGTGTGCACAGCTCAGAGCAATACTCATTATTTCACAGTATAAAATTTGAGAATCTAGAACTATTTACCTATGTGGTTGCTCTTGTCTTGCTACAGTATACAACTGGCGACAGCAGTTGCTGTCAATAGCTGTGGGCTTGCATCCACAAAATGGTCCTGCAGGTTCTCCTATAGACATTTTAGGACTTTCACGTGGACAGCTGTGATGTCTGGTTTCCAGAAACCTGGTGGCCATGTAGTTCTTCTGTGTCCTCACGTGACGTTCCTTTGGACCTTTCTAAAGAAAAGACAGCGCAAAGAAACCCTCATTAAACATAAACAATCAGGCATATTTTTTACCATTAGCTATGCTGGTTAGGTATGGCAAAGAAAGTTTTATTTTTCCAGGTGCTCAATCCCGGATGCTCTGGGCACCGTACAATAAAAACACACTATCAATATAATAAATAAACCTCAAATAAATTCACAGTAATTGCAGCATAAAACAAGTATGGTCTATGACTACACAGAAGCCTATTAAAACAGATACTCAGGGGGAAATCACCCACCTTGTGTGACAGTTTATTGTGCCCTGGGTTGACTGCATGGTGACAACTACATCAGCAACAGCTGAAGTATGCTCCTGGGCAACACGGGACAGGATGACGAGGACATTGATAATATCCAGCAGGAAATGTGCAAACTTCATTACAGCTGCTTGCTTCAGGATCTTCAGAATTCCAATCACTTTATTTATCTGCTCTGGAGATGCACCGGTCTGGTGTTGCTGCATCTGTAACAAAAAAAAAATAATTTACAAAATACACTCCCCCACGCCACTTTAACATGTTTTCCTTCTTTGTACTGCGTTAAAATTACTGAAGTGCATTATTGTTATGTTTACCTGGGTCATATGCAGCACTATGGCAGGATACCCTTTCAGCAGTGTTTGCAGAGCAGTTTGCATATGCGGAACCCACCGTGTACCTCCAGATCTTGTGGGCATCAGAGGACGCATCCCTAGTGTTTCATAGGCATTTTTAAGTTAACTTTTGTTAAGAGGGGAGTTATGATAAAAACAGAAGAGTGTCGATAGCAGGCCAGCTAATCTGTTAAACTGTGGAATGCTTTTCAGTGCACTGTTGTATGCCAGTTCAAGCCAACGTGCAAAACACTGTACAGATTGCACACAAGGCTATATGATTTTTAGAAGGGAAGCTATGCCATTGTTTTTGCCAATCATCACAGCAGCTCCATCACTTCCAAAGCCTACCAGCTTCTTTGACCACTCGTCCATGGACATCTTCAGATTGGTTTTGATCACTTTCTGAATGGCGTTTTTTATCAATGGCACATCTGCCCTGCCAACAGTCTGACACCCACCAACTGATTTTGCACAGTTCCTTTAACTGCAAACCGTAAGAACAGTTTCTGCCTCTGTGATAGAAGTCAGTGGTTCTGTTGCTGACAATGGAAAGGAACTTTGTCCCCATTATTTTGTTTGGTAGCACCTCATGTTCAACTTTGGCTATGTAGTGAATAAGTTACAGGCAGACTTGTCATTGTGACAGGTTGAACCAGTATCTAGTCCTTCACGTCATCAAGGCTGCACATCCATACAGCGTCAGTAAAGGTGTCCATTCTTGGCTGTTGCATGGCATGTGCGAAACAGTTTATCGAGATGGTTTAATTTTGCTTCATTCATACTCGTCAGCATTAGCGCTGCATTGCTTGTCCCTGGAGTAGCAGTGCTGGCAGCCTCCTTTTCGTTTGCCCTGGCGTGAGCTTCACTTATGTTATGCAGAGAGACAGAGTCAAGTCGGACATTATCCGTGCCGAAACAAAATTTATTTTTATTGCCCACCTTACCCGACTGTATTTCGTGTTTACGGCACAAATGGCAGAACATCAGGTCTTTGTCACCATCGTACCGCAGCCAGTCATACTTTTCAAGCAAGCAGTGCTGGAACCAACGGCTTGGCTTTGTTTTCTCATACTCACGATTTCTTACTATTGTTTCTTCCTCCACATGCTTTCTTTTAATTTCAGCTGGATTACTGACTTCTTTCATGTATCTCCACATTTTAAAAGTTTTAATAGATGTGCGTGTTTATAGTTTAATAAATTTGCGTTGTCAAAACTGTGGGGTTTGTTTTTTCCTTCTTCCCTTGATTTTTTTCCCTTTTCACCCTGGCCAGAGCCCAAATGCTTGATTTTCCAAGTTCTAGTTAAAAACGTTGTACACAAAACTAAAAAGGTCATGAGGAATTTTTGGGATTCAACCCCCCCCCCCCCCGATTATGTAATTCATAAAATGTAGCAGGTAATGAAATCATCATGTACAGTACAGACAGAGATACTTTTAAACTAACAAATTAACTGCTGTACAAATAAATAGCACACAGCAGCCTTGCTTTGTTCTGAATACCTGGACACATTCCTAATCAGGAAAGGAGGAACCTACTTAAATATTTCAGCTTAAACTAATAAATGGCAAGCTAAGCAGCAGAAAATTATAAAGTAGTACACTGTCCATAAATATAACCCTGTCACTGTGTCACTTGATAACTAATTGGCAGCCAGTCATAGTTAGCCTTGCGGCCTTTCCAAAATGCAGCTGTTCTGACCTTGAACACATACAAGTTTGTGCAGCTAGCCATGGAATGTGGAAAACAGCTACATTAAGAAATAAATGATACTTATTTTTACTAGCAAAACATCATCCCCCCACCCCTTGGTTTCCTTATAGTGTGTTTGTATTCTGTGCACATCCATTTCATTTTCCACAGATGTCTTCACCTTCTCCTCTCCCAATATTTGTCACCTTTCAGCTTTCTTATTACTGTTAATTAGTCCCCACCTGAGGATTTCTCTTACTAATTCTGTGCCATTATGCCTTGTCATTCCCATCATTACCTCTGTTTTCCAGATTATCTTTTTAGCTTGCCATTTATCACCTTCTCTCAGATAACACATACAAGAATATACACCATAGACGAACGTGGGGACAAAGGCTAAATTAAGAAATAAACTTTAAAGCAAGCCATACATCTACTGACTCCACGCCTTTGGAAATGAGTCTATGACTCAAAGGTTGTAATTCCGATTACATAAATAAATAAAAACGTCTACGAAATACAGTTGCTTCACACTGTCAGCCAGAATATATTACTGTAGTCTTTCTTGCTTTTCCAAAATACAGCTTTGCACATACAAGAATGTACAACTCACAATGAAATGTGGAAAAAGGCAGTTAAGAAATAAGCATCTGTCAATGCCGAACATTTGCTTGCAGGTGTTGGCAGTGGTGTTTGGCACTTAGACACAACTTAAAAAAAATTGGTGACAAGGAAGTAAAGTGAGGGACAGAGTTTAACAATTGGTTGTATCCCCTGAAGCAGGCAGCATAAGAGTATTGGTGTAAAACACATGGTCTCTGGGTGTGTATTGGTATTTTCACTCCAGATTTTCAACATGGGCTTTTTGTGACCCCACCTCATGAACAGTGGCACTATGAGTTCTGGCTTGGCAGTAACACACCTCTCATTTCCCCTACTGTCCTAAGACGTTCCTTGCGCAAGCGAACGCAAAAAAGTACTAGAACTGCCGGCATGGAGGCTGCTAAGGGGAACTTACTGCCCTCAGCAATACAGTCCCTTCAGGCAGAACCAAGCTGGACTGGAAGGGGCAGCAGCTACACACTGTACTACAGTCCTGGATTCAGGGTATGCGTGTGGGTTGGGAGGAAAACAGAAAGCAAGTGTTTGCCTCTATTGGATTTGCAGGCAGATACTGGGTGCAATATTGTGCATTGCTGGTAAAGCAACAGACAGATATAGCGTTCCTTTCAGACATGTACTGGGGTACAGTGCTGCACCCATATGGCAGGGTAGTGAGCAAGTAGTACCTACCTATAGGCATGTATTAGAGTACTGTGGTATGGTAGCAGCAGAGAAAAGGTGCCCCCTGCAGAAGATGTTTTAGAGTGCTGTACTGCCCTGAACTGTCCAGGTAGTGGTTACTTAGGAATTGACCCCAGCTGCAGTGCAGATAATGCCTTGGACAGACGTTGGGTGAGGTAATGCCCCTACTGGGGCCAGGGCAGCAACACACAGATACTGCCAACTTCTACACTGTTCTCAGTAATGCCCCACTGGGACAGTATCAGGTAGGTGAGGTACTGCATTTTCAGCCATTCAACAGGTACTTCACAGTGCTCCCATTTGTCCCAGCTGGAGCAGTACTCAACACTGCACCAAGTAATGCCCTGCGGGACAATAACAGGCAAGTGCTTCAGGCGGACAAGTGGCACTTAGTTGGCAACTTGGTACTGTCCACAATAATGCTCATGTAGCATAGCATGCCAGTTACAACCTCCTTCTGTATAAACAGGTACACAGCACTGCCTCAAGTATTGCTGCTCCCCAACTGGGGCATTAACCAATATGTCCGCTAGCTCCCTGCTGTTTCTGAGCTGGTACTAGTTGATGTTTCCTCTATGGTAATACCATACAAGTACTGCCCTGTAGTTTGTAAGCAGGTACGCAGCACTACCTCAGATAATGTCTCAGATGGGGCAGGAACAGGCATGTACTGCCCCTTGCTGTCTGCTAGTTATTTATACTAATTCCGTAATAATAATAATTGCCTCAGTTGGTGCAGCAACAGTCATCTGCAGTGGGCATCATTCTGGAGAGAATGAGAAGAAACCCTTCCGCCTCCCTCACTGTTTGTCTCACTCCCCAAAATCCGCTCGTGCTGGCGCTCGCTGCTCACTGCCCTCCCTTGCCATGGCTGTTCCATGCTGCCTGCCTGCATCGCATTTCCAATACCTCTGCCACCGCGGGCGCTACGCCTCCCTCACGCATGCTCAGGCCGCCAATACCAACATACTCAGAAGCCAGCAACTCACTCTGCCTCCTTACACATGCACTCATCGTGGGAGCCAGAAACTGTATAATGGAAATAACGTCATGGGGTTACCCAGCGGGAGGTGTGTGATTATTACACTACTCGCCTCCCGAGTGGTGATGGTAGTAGTCTTGCTGAAAGGGCAGTTCTGAGGGACACAGGCTGAGCAGCAGCTGGTTAGCGGTGATGGATTTGAGCTGTGAGTTGGTGTAACTGCCAGCAGGAGCCAGTATGTGGTGGCAGGTATGCAGGATCAGGAGACAGATCTGGAGCAGCTGGGAGAATTAAACAACTATGTAGGAAAGGGAGCAGAAGGGAATGAGAGGGGTCTGCAGCTGGGACAAGACAGCTGAGTCAAGTAGTAATTCTGTGTAACTCTGCAGAGGCTGTGAGCTTGCTTGGAAAGATTGGGTTGTCTGCATTTGGGAAGAGGAGCAGGCTGGAAGTTGGTGCAGGAGATGGAGCTGGGAGGTTGTGTTCTGCAGTAGATGCACAAGGGCAGGGGTTGGAAAAAGGGCTACAGGAGCTGAGAGAACAGTTGGCAGCAGCTTTGTAGTAGAGTGAAGAGAATGGTGTAGGTCGGAAGATGAGTTGGGTGGGACAGCTAAGCAGCAGCAGCTTTGCATGAGAGGAGCAGTGTCAACTGTCGGAGCTGGTGCAGGGATGTCTGTAACAGTATGTGTGTACTCTGCAGCAGAAACCTGTCTTCCTCCCCCTCTTGCAGGTTACATGACAGTTGCTGCTCATTTGATTTCCTTGTTATCTCAGACACCAGGGATCTGTTTCCCCTTGTAATGACTGGTCCCCTTTATGACACGGCTACAGAAAGAAATGAAGCACTCCTATTGGAGTGGTTCATTTCTTTCAAGTCGAGGATGCGCCACGTCAGCAGATCTAAAAATGATTCATGACCACAGAGGATGGTCATTGGTGTGCACCACCAAAACCATTGCAGTTTCAGCTATAATTGGCTTGGCAGTGACACACCTCTCATTTCCCCTACTGTCCCAAGACGTTCCTTGTGGTAGCTTACGTAAATGCAAAAATGAACAAGCAAACCATACATCCACTA
The DNA here is from genome assembly GCA_016271365.2 of Neoceratodus forsteri. Lineage (NCBI taxonomy): Eukaryota > Metazoa > Chordata > Ceratodontiformes > Ceratodontidae > Neoceratodus > Neoceratodus forsteri. Next base: position 612,426,098 of record CM028138.1, on the reverse strand, counting down.
AATACATTTGCTTCACACTGTCAGCAAGAATAAATCTATTACTACTGTATATTCTTGCTTTTCCAAAATGCAGCTGGGCTTCCCCTGAGACTAGAGTACATACAATAATGAATATTGTGTAGCTAACCATCAAGGGAATATAGAAAAAAGCAAAATGAAGAAATAAAAATAAATAAAGCAAACCATATGTCCACTAAACACAATTGCATCACACTGCCAGCCAGGAGAATAAATCTGTTACTGTATTATTAATAAGTTGTGCCTTTCAAAAATGCAGTTGTGCTGCTCTGCCCTGAGAGGACATACAAGAATTGGCACAAACTAGCGAGCTCTGGAGCAAATTAATACATAAAAGCCACACATCTGCTAAATATAGTTCCTTTCTCTCCACTCGCTGTCAGGCTGAAGAAATAAAATGTAAGTTTTTCAGCTTACCACACGGGCTCAGGTTAGGAGACACGATACAGCAGGCTCTTCCTATGTTGTAGCAGGGTAGTAACACTGGTCTCTTGCAGCAGATTTTGACAGAGGCTGTGTTTCTCTGTCTGGGCTGGAGGGTCCTGTAGCAGCCGTCCCCTGGTAGTAGGATATCCAGATGTCAAGTTCAAGTTCACGTTCAGGTCTGGAATCTCTTGATTGCAGATGCAGTTTCTCTCTCTCTCTCTCTCACTCCGCCAAGCAGTAGAGGGCAGAAATATAGGCAGGAGGGCTCCCCCTTTATAGGGCACAAACTTAAGGGAGCCTTCTTTGTTTAACTGTCCTGCCGATCGTTGATCACTAGATGAAAGATGTGATTGGTCCAAAATTAGTGGCCAATCACAATCCTTACAGCAACCACCTTTACCATTGGTCATTATTTTGTTTATGGTCTTCTACTGGCTGGTTTTCTGAGCCATCTTGTTGAATGAAGTCAGAAGGGAAGGGGGAGGGTGTAGCTTTTCGTGGGCAGAGCAGTCAGTTTTTGGGGAGCTTTCTACAATGGAATAAAAGCAGGGGCTATTTAATATGGAATGCATTGCAATGCCTGGCCTGATTTCAGTAAGTTTCATTTCTCATTCACAGGGTGCTGCTGTTGGTTCTTGCATAAGTATAGTGCAGCAGGCTAGCTAAGTATACTCTCTCTGATTTTGGCTATACAGTATTTAATATCATTCTGAGAGTCGACTGATGGCGACTGACTGGACTTAGTAGTTGTGGGGTCATTTGGTTTAGTACCCTCTGGTTCAGAGTTTGAGAGAGCTGAGCAGGTTCCTTTTGTGCCTTTGAATTTGTTTGGTATTTTGCAAAGAAACTGCTGAAAAACCATACCATGCAGGTCTGTATTTCAGCAGCTTCATAACTAAAGTTATTCATTAGGCCTCAGACTTGTCCGTAGTAACTCCGATTTGCTTGCACGTGCACTGGAGGTTGACAAAAAAGTAAAAGTGCAGCACTCCTCCAGTGCATTTCCTACATTCCTCAGGCACCTCCCCCAAAAAAAAGCCTGTGGCAAATCATGATCGTGTCCAGAAACAGAATCCAGACTCACTTTTCTTTAGTATCGGTGCAGACTCGGAGAGATGTGAGAGAGAGATCCCCCGCACACACATATATATATATATATACTGAAGGCTGAGCAAGTACTTTTTCTGCCAGACTCCTAAAACTAGCATACAACACAAAATAAAATATGTGCCACCAGCTGAGGAACATCAATGGAAAAGTAGAAAATCAAGTGGCAGGTGAGCGGGAATGACCGCAGCGTACAGACACAGTACTGCAGACTGTGAGTCTGACATTGCTGTCAGTCCGAGCCATGGCCCCTTGGTGCCTGCACACAGTCTCTTTTTAGCTAAAATCCAGATCCTCTGTTATTTAGTAATCTGTGCTAGCATTTTGCTATTGTGTTCCCTGGTCAGTGGGGAGGTGGGGGAACCGGCATTGCACTGTGAAAACTGAAAAGACTCCGGCTCCCATCTCGGACCTAGCCCGAATTTCTAAAGAATAGCAGTACTGTGTCTGTAAGCCGTGGTCATTCCCACGCACCTCCCACATTAATTTCTTCGATTCCATTGATGTCCCTCAGCTGGTGGTGCATTTTATTTTCTGTTACAGTAAAGTTGTATGCTAGTTTTATGTTACAAGTCTGACAGAAAGAAAGTACGTACTCAGCCATCAGTATGGGGGGCAGTCTCTCTCTCACATCTCTCTGAGCCTGCCTCGATACTAAAGAAAAGTTTCAGTGTCCGGACATGGAGAGTAAACTGAGGTGATCATCAAGGAAATGTATGTAGGCAGCTGCTGAGGCATCAGGTTTGGGACCGGGAGCAGTTTAAAAGGAGACCAGAAAGAGGAGAGAGAGGCGCACCATGTTTAGTAGTGCACTGCTCAGCACTGGAGTCCCAGTGGACATCAGAAAATAACGCCCTCCTCCGCACTGAAACACTGCAGCTGCAGAGTATTGCTGTATATTTTTTAAGTAATGGTGCCATGACTTACTTGTCCAGTATACTGCAATGAAGGAGCAACTTTTTTCCCGGCCAAGCTTGCAGTCAGGTGCCACACAGCAGGCACAGGCAGGGTGGAGTGCAGCAGCACCACAAGAAAACGCACTGGCCCAGACGGACAAGTAAGTCTGCTCCTGCACTAGCCCTTGGCAATCTGCACTAGTACCCAGGCTAGTAAGCATGTTAAGATTGACCCCTGCCTTAGAGGCCCTATTAACGCATACACACACACACACACACACACACACCGTGGCTTGAAGGTATTTTCACAGTAAGTTTCTCTGCCTTGCCACCCTGTTCTATCATGAGGGTGTTGGATACCCACATGGTGACCTAAGCATAGAAAGGTGTAGGCAGAAAAACTTGTAGTCCATTTGTCTGCCCACATTCCTACCTGAACGGTACCAACCTACCATTGACGTGCCGAGGCTGAACACGCCACTGGCAGTTCACCATTTAGAGATACTTACTGTTTATCATTAAAGTAATTTACCTTTGCTCTGAATCTAAAGGAACAGGTGGTCTAGGTGGGGATTACAGAGTACAGAGAAAGCCAGATTTCCTGTCATAACAAACTAAAAAAAACTAGATTACAAATATTGGCTACCCATCAGCTGAACTATGGCCTGTTAAAGAGCAAGATACAGCCTTAAAACTCTTTGCCAAGAAATGCCAATATCCCTGTGGAACCAGATCTGTTCGAAGTTTGTTAGTGATACAGTATAGTTTGTGTCCTACAAGTTGTACTTTTTGTAGACTACACAGCACGATACACAAAGTTATTGTTTATTTATTTATGACAATTTTGATAATACTTTGAGCAAACAGTGCTCTTTCACAAAGGTTCACATCTTGGACAATGGACAAGAATAGACAAGAACAGACAGGTAGATAAGTCAATACAATTACACTACATGAGTTGCCAGTGGCTTTGTCAAGATAAGACAAAGAGTTAGTAGCAGGTAAAACATTACAGAATGCTTGAGCTGCCAAAGGCTTTTGTCAGGTGATCTAACAAGAGCATGAGAGGGCCAGAGGTAGTTGGTGAGAGGATAAGGTAGTAGGGGACAGGCAAGAACCAAGGGGATGGGGGATTGGAGGGATAAGGTAGGTGGTGAAGGAGAGGAGTAGGTGGTGATGGAGGGGATGGGAGATGTAAGTGAAGGTAGCAGGATGGGTGGGGGGAAGGACAGAAGTTAGTATGGCCAAGCAGGACAAAGGAGAGAGAGAGAGAGAGAGAGAGAGAGAGAAAGCTAGGAGGTAATAGGTGAGGGACAAGGATGTGAGAGGGAGGAGGAAATATGGGGGCAAGGGAGAAGGCAGAGGTGGTTACATGAGATATTGGAAGGAGTTATTAAGGAGGGAGTGGGTTATGGTGAGAGTGCATAAGTAGTAGAGAGGCCAGGAGGATGAGCAGGAATTTAAGTGTAGCAGTCACAGTAGGCAGTGGCCACCAAGTGCTGTCGTGAGTTTGTGCTAAAGGAGCTGAAATTTGGTACATTGGTGATATCACTGGGAGTGTGTTGAACCAGTTAGAGGCCCTAACTTTGTAGGAGTGCTGCCCTTCAGTGGTCTGGTAGTGGGAACTGCAAAGATTAGTGTTCCAGAACTCCTGGTAAGGCGGGTACAGTGAGGGAAAGTATAGACAGAACCCCTGGTGGAAGGAGGCTTAGCACTGTCTTCTTAGCAAGTAAGCAGGTCTGATACTTAATTCTGCCTTGAAGTTGTAGCCAGTTAAAGAGGGACTTGGTCAAAAGTGCTACATTGCAGAATTAGAATAAGCATACCCCCAATAAATCTCATACCAAATGTAAGGTTTCTTTGTTACTTCATTTTAAAGTTTTGGGTTATTTTGTAACCCTAATTTCACTATCTGTTCAAAAAAGCCAGTTTCAGTGAAGAGGTGCTGATGATGTCATCTCCCGAACTCAGTCTCGCCCTCCCTGTCTGCAAGCTTATAGGACCTGTTTCTCCAAAGTTAAAAGATCATTCTGCAATGGTTTTCACCAGTAAAACAGGCAGCACCATTCTAAAAACAGTGCTACAGAATCTATGTGTTTCAGGTTTTGTAACAAAGTTGATAAATTTGTATTTTGATGCCTTTTGGTGTGGTTCATTTCTCCAGAGTTGCAGGATGCTGAGTCAGCATGCCTCCAGGCTGCTGATACCACGTGATGTTACTCTGAAGTGCTTGTTTGGAAGTCGTTTGCTACAAGTGTTGCAATGCTGGTAACAACATTGCTGTTTGTCAGATGTCTGCTTTACAATAAGTTTTAATAGGGACCTTATACAGTGTGTGTTACAGTAGTGCCACTTTAAGCGGACCCGTTTAAAGGAATGACCGCCCTAAAGGGGATTTATCTTAGGGCACCGATTCAGAGCTCATGATATCCTATGTATGCTCATTCCCTTTAATCGGGACCCTTGAGTCACTTAATTGGGACGATTTTCTTCTGCAGTGCCTGATACTCTCATCATTAACTGCCATTAGCACTCGTTAACACCTCATTACATAAACAGTGTGATAACTGACCATTGTTCCCAGTTTTGAAAAACTGTTGTTGTTGTACAAGCTCCACAATGGCATCCACTAAAGGAGTAGACCTCCCTCTGTCGGAAAAGATTAAGGTGCTGGAATGCCTTCAGCAACCAAACCCTTCCCTTGCAAAGACTGCTAAGCTGTTTGGCATTTCCAAGAGCCAGGCTGGGAGGATTAGCCAAAACAGAGATTCTTTAATGGCTGAATGGCAACAAAACAGTAACCCCACACGTAAACGAAAAAGAGAAGGCAAGGACAGTGAGGTTGAGGATGGCTTACTGACATGGTTTAATCATGCCGTTAGTAGAGGTGCTCGACTCACTGGTCCTGTGCTAAAGCAGAAGGCTGAGATAGCCAGACAGCTTGGTCATGACAGCTTTGAAGCGACCGATGGCTGGCTTACGCGCTGGAAGAACCAGAACAGCATTGTGTGGAAGCGTGAGCAGGGTGAACGGCTTGATGCTGATGCTCCCTCTGCTTCTTTGTGGGTAAAAAATGTGCTTCGTGGTCTGCTTGCCGAGTACCCACCAGTTGACATCTTTAACGCTGATGAAACCGGGGTGTTTTACTGTGGGTACCCGGACCATAGGCATACACACAAGGCCACTGAGCTCATTGGAGGAAAGAAGGCAAAAGACTGTGTCTCCCTCCTGTGCTGTGCAAATTTAGCTGGGAATGAAAAACTGCTTCTTTTAGTGATCGGGAAGAGCAAGCGCCCCAGATGTCTACCAAAGGATCTTGCTTCTCTCCCGGTCACGTACCGCAACTCAGCAAATGCCTGGATGACTTCAAGTTTGTTCCACAAGTGGCTTTCTGCATGGAGCAACAAGCTGCGAAGGCGCTGTAGGAGAGTGCTGCTTTTTCTTGACAACTGCAGCGCCCACCCTACCTCTTTTGTTGACAAGTTCAGCCAGATAAGATTACATTTTCTATCACCTAACACCACTAGTCTTATCCAACCACTAGACATGGGCGTGATTAGGAATTTCAAAGGTCATTACCACTTCCTTCTCACTGCTCGCATAGTCGGTGTAATTGACAGTGGCTCCTCTGCTTTGGCCACCGAGATTGCAAAAGCAGTAAATTTATTGGATGCAATCCACATGATGGCCAAGGCATGGGCCACTGTCAAGGAATAGACACTAGCAAACTGCTTCAGAAAAGCAGGGTTTTCCATGGACATACCATCTGACAGTCATAGTACGCTCGAGACAGGAGAAGACCCAGAAGTGGACGACCCACTAGCTGATGTGCCAATCCCTGATGGGATGTTACATGACGAGTTTCTGGCATTTGTGGTGGTAGATGATGATAAAGTCACAGAAGGTGAGCTTTCTTTTGATGACCTGTGCTACTCGCTAGTGATGACAGCGCTGGCCGGTATCTACTGATGACGGCGAAGATGTCTACCAGTCAGTGTCACCAGTGAGGAAGCTTTTACATGCCAGCTCTCTTAGAGACTGGTGCTCACAGAACAACAAAATGGATTATTGGGAGCACATCTTCGAGCTTGAAGCGATTATTCACTGCCAGCTAGCATCAGACAAGAAGCAAAGCAAATTGATGGATTACTGCCTCACTGAGTAAAGCAAGTGAAGAGCTTGGAGACAAACAGGCAGATAAGATTTTAAGATTTTAAGTTGTTATAATGATACTGCAATGTATGGCGCTATAAATAAAGATGCCTTTTTAAAAAAGAAAAAGCACAACAAACACAAATTCAAAAAAGAGCTGTAAATCACTGATTTGTTGTTGTCTGTTGCTACATTGTGTTTTGTATTTGTAATAGCATTTTTAGCGGTAGTGCGGTAGTCAGGAAGGCAGGTACATTTTTAACAAGTATTTGTCAATGCCGAACGTTCGCTTGCAGGTATTTGTAGTGGTGTTTGGCACGTATGGTGCTTTACCCTAATGCCCTGTGCGATTGCTGGTATTTGCACAATAAATTTTCAGCATGACCTTTTTGTTACCCCCATTGTGCGCTACATAGGCGGAAACACGCTTTTGGGCAGGATGTGAAAATGACAGCTGTACTGCTCATAAGGAAGTGTGGTAAAATGGCAATGTTGAAAATCTGGAGTGGAAATATTGAAAATTCGCAAACCCACGAAAGCGCAGTGTGGGGAACTGTGCAATGCACACTCATAAAACAGTCATTGTTAGGAATTTTTCACCAAATTTTCAACATTGGTATTTTAAACCTCTGCTAATGAACAGTGTCACTGTGATTGTCTTACTGTGTCCCATACATTGATTTTGCACACCGACGCGCCATTGTGCACTACATGGGCGGAAACACGCTTTGGGCAGGATGTAGAAATGACAGCTGTACTGCTCATAAGGAGGTGTGGTAAAATGGCAATGTTGAAAATCTGGAGTGAAAATATTGAAATTACAAACTTTACGAGCGCGATATAGGAACTGCACAATGCACGGTCAGAAACAGTTATTTTAGGAATTTTTCACTAAATTTTCAACACAGTCATTTTAAGACCTCTGCTCATGATCAGTGTCACTGTGATTTTCTTAATGTGTCCCATACATTGATTTCGCGACAACGACTGTGCCATTGTGCGCTACATGGGCGGAAACACGCTTTGAGCAGGATGTGAAAATGACAGCCATACTGCTCATGAGGAGGTGTGGTAAAATGGCAATGTTGAAAATCTGGCAAAACGCATTTGAACGCAGCGAGGAACTGCGCAACGACGCCAGAACAGTCATTTTGATTTTATCATTCAACATGGGTTTTACCTTTCATGATAAACAGTCATGAAAGACTTGCCCGGCAGATTTCACAGTGATCATGCAAATCACCCTTCGGGCCCGAATAACACCATGACAGTGACATCATTCATGAGAAGGGTCCCAAAACCCCATGTTGAAAATTTGGGCAAAATTCCAAAAATGCCTGAGATATGCAATAAAGTTGAAACCCCTATCTAGCCCATTATACAGCTTACCGGCATTTCCTCAGTTCGGGTCGGCTTTGAAGAGTGCAGACGTGTTCCGGTCCACTGAAGATCGTTCGCCGAGCTCGGAGGTAAGTATGGGGTGGGGGTGGGAGGCGTGAGTGCGGGTTGTGGGAGGGACTGGGAGAAGCGCCGTGGGACCGCTTTTGATTTACAGGTTTAAAAACAAAAAAAGACTACGTGGGACGTTTGCCGCTGGGTGGGCTTGGCATGGCAGAAGGATTGGCTGGGGACCGAGGAGCCGACGGGATTGGGCACCCCCGCCGGCAAACAACGCTGGTACGCTTGCCACGCTTGGGTGGCCTCAGAGTGGCAGAAGGATGGCTTTGGGCTTGCGGAGCCGACGGGGATTGGGCACCCCGCCGGCAAACAACCTGGGACGCTTGCCACGCTGGGGTGGGCCCAGCGTGGCACCAAAGCTTTGGGGGCGGCGTGATCGTGCTCAAGTGACAGCGTGGTTTTCTTCGCTTAAGACCACCGCTGTTCACACACAGCCCCGCACTCATTGGTGCAGGATCGCCACGCCTGCTCAACTGAGCAGTGGATTGCAAGGAGAGGCACACCTCCAAAATGTGCTACTCTCCCAAAACGTTCCTTGTGCAAACGATCGTAAAAATACGTGCTTCCTTTATTCGGGACGGCCGCTTAAAGGGGATGTTTTGCGGGCAACGGAGGCGTCCCAATTAAGCGGCTTCAACTGTAATTCCTACTAGGGGTGGAAGTGTTAGCCCTGACAAAACAACCATTGTAATGTGGAGTACAACACAGATGAGCCTGAATATAGCTCAAGTAAGAGCCTGTCAATGAGAAAACAGAAAATGAGCTCTGCTCAACTGAGCATTCCATTCATTCATATTTTGATGATGAATAAAACATTGATTGATTGATTGAATTATTAATCATTGAGCTGGCTACTGCATAGAAACTCTTAGCAGGGTTTCAAAATAGCACTACCTCTCCCACATATTTACAGGGCGATGGAATAATTGATTTAAAGTGCCATCCTGAGAAATCGCCTCAATTAAATGGTAGGTGTGCATGATCACAGCCTTTCACCACATCAGAACTATCCAGTCTGCAAATCTCACATTAGTGTGCTGTGACTTAACATCCAGCAACCCAGGAGAAAAGGTCCAGAAAAAAAGGGACCAAAAACAAAACTATGAATTTGTCAATTTTGTTACAAAACCTGAAACACACACAGGTTTTAAAGCGATGTTTATTGAATGGTGCTGCCTATTTTATTGGAGAAAACCATTTGCACATAGTTTTTAAACTTTGGAGAAGCAGGACCTGAATGCTTGCTGAAAGGAGGGCTAGACTGTGAGTTCAGAGGATGACATCATCAGCATCGCTTCACTGAAACTGACTTTTTTGAACAGGCAGTGAATTTAGGGTTGTAAAATGATTTGTAACTTTTAAACAAAATAACTTGGGGATCCCAGGTTTGGCATGAGGGTGATTGGGGCTATGTTGATCCATATTCTGGATTTATTGATGCCAGTAACTTGTGAGCATAGTCCCTCTTTAACCTGTTCATAGAGATCACGTGTGTGTGTGTGTCTAGAGGCTGCAGTGAGGAGCTGGCAGGCCTTGTTTAAGGCTATGGCTATACGCCAGAGGGCAGTGTCAGTAGCTGATCCATAAACTACGAGGCCATAGTCAATTAAAGAGGTGGTTGAGCTCTGGGTGGCAAGTTTTAATGTCTCATCTGTCAGACAGTGCCTGTGCCTATACTCGGACCTATGCGTGTATTCACAGCTTTAGCTGGTTGTTTATATGCGTGGAGTATGAAAGAGTGGGTCGAGGGTCACTCCCAGGTATCTGAAGTGGTCTACCTGTCCCAGCATAGTGCCACCACTATTGTAGATTAGCAGTTGTTGGCAGGTGTATCAGTCAACTGATGCATGATAAGATGAATTGTGCAATTGTTTTCTGAAATGTACAGTGAAGAAGTATTAACAAAAAAGTCTCTGTGCCCACCTGTAGGGATGACCCGGATGACTTCCCAGTCAGAGTGTTGGATTGCACAGGCCTGGGGCAGGGAGTTAGATATAGTGTGCTGCCACCCTGTAGGAACACTGCCATCTAGTAAACTAAGAGGTTGCATACAGGGCAAACAGTTTGCAAGAGGAACAGCTTGATTATGTTTATATGTACAGTTCCTGTGTCTCAGATTATTATAAGGGATCCTTTGTTGGAGATTAGCCCTGTGTATAATTAGATCTTTAGTGCATCACAGTTCGAATCGGCGGCAGATATCTATGACAACGACGAGCTGGAGCACTACAGCAGAGCAGTAACAGTAACACAGTGCCTTCAAATGACTGTCTGAATTGGGCACCATTCATCAGCTGTGTCACAATCATGTGCTATATCAGCATGTCCAATAAAGGATTTTTTTTTTTTAATAGATTAGACCGATCTCTTATGTTTTAATATGTCGTTCAGACACTCTTGCAAAATGGGAGTTGTTTAACTTGCATTCTTAGAGTCACAGAATGGCTCAGCTTTATTTCTCTAGTCTCTCTTTCTAAGAAAGCATTGAAACCAATCTAATTTCACTAAGTGTCTCTGGATACCGATTAACACATACATAAGAATACATTATCAGGTTCCTTAGGTGAGAGAATATAGAAAAGCTAAGCAGTTCTGGCACACAAAGGCCCTGTCCACCTCGCTCTCTATAGCGTGCAGAGTGCCCAAACCGTTACCATAGCGGTTTTGCGTTTACTCTCGCGTTACAGGAGGACGTTATAACTGCTGTTGAAACATACACGAGGTGGTTTCCCAACAGTTATGAAACCGGGTCCCGCCGCTTGTAACGTTATCGGGCGGCAGTGTGGATCAGGGTAACGGGTCCCCTGTAGGACCGGAGCGCAGCGGAGCTGCATTGTGGGATCGGCACTGCCGTGAACGGTCGCCTGCCCCGATGTGTGGACCGCAGTGCCGGTCCAGTAATGGACACCACCGAGGTGTGGCCACACTGCATCGCCTCTCGCTGTAACGGACGGCATCCGCATCAAGCGAAGCGGTGTAGTGGACGGGGCCTAAAGGACTTGACAAGACACATAAACAAACGTGAAAAACAAGAACTGTACGTATAAGCATATTATAAATTAGGATTGCCCAGAATCTATACAAAAGAATTGGAATTATCAGATTCTGGGTGATTTTTCAGAGTTCAGAATTTCTGCATTGAGAGCCAAAAATTTGAATTCTGAAAAAGAGGGCCAGATGTGTAATCGGAATCCCATTCTGATTCCACATTCAACTGCATTACAGTCAAGTAGAACCTCCTCTCCCCACATCCTGAGGAAACAAGGGGTATCCTAACCTCACCCACCCTAGCAATAAATGTAAAAGTCCTCCCTCCCCCATCCTTACATTTAGTTATAAAACGGGGAAAGGATTTCAGTGATTCTGATTGGTCATCATTAGCCATGCACTAGAAATGCCTAGCGCACAGCTAAAAAGAAGTCCTGACATGCTGAATGTGGGCATCATAGAAAACCTTGAGCCCTCAGAATTTTTAAAAAGTAAAGCCACCTTTTTCTTCCACACTTAAAGTGACTGCACAAGTTATAAACACACAGCAGCTGCCTATTTTCCTGGCTGTTTCCTCAACCTTAACAAAACACATCACCTGAACTAAAATTCATTCTTTTAACTTTTTTTTTTTTAAATCTATTTCCCTTTGTTCATGCTTGCAATGCCTCCCCCAACTGTCAGCTGGATGGTTACAGGCATCCACTCGATCCCTCATTTAAGTGAACAAATCTGTCTCCCCAACAGCAGTCCTGATAAAGCATTGCTCACAGTGCATGTGCCGTACTGAAAGTGACCACAGTAAGAACTGAACAGTTTGTTAAATCACTCACATTTCAAAAATTGTAAAATAAAATTACTGACGCTGCCAACATCATGTTACCAGTTCAGTGTGAGCATCTTTCCTTCTAGCTGGCTTGACTTTACCACTGCACGGCCACTCTGTAGTGCATGCTCTAGATTAGTTGCCAGTTGCACACTCCCTGTCTGCCAGACACAAACTGCACTCAACCACTCTGTTCGGTCAGTTAAACTTCTGAAAATGAGACAATTAAAAAATAAAAATACCAGCCTCTGCTGTGCAGTACTTCCTGGTTCCATGGCACTCGCTCATTTGCTCGTTCCATGACGGGTGATACAATGCCAATCCAGTTAATTAAATGTATGAAAAAAACCCCTAAAAATAAACTAATATACAGATGGGTATTTAAAGATAGCGGTGTGTGTTGGGGAGGAGACGGGTGATGGGGAAGTTGAGCTAAGCTCAGCCTGCAGTAATAACAAACTACAACTACGGTGTACAAAGTAGGATAAATGTCTTAAGGCAAAATATAAAAAATAAAAGCAACTGCACATAGGCAGAGGGACTATTTTATCTCAATTTAAGCTAAACTGTTTAATGTAACCACCCCAGGTGGCCATTTTGAATAAGGTCAAGCATAGAACATTTCGACTCACATGAGTTCTGGGGCTGAGTGAGACTTTTGAAATGTAAGCATATTATGTTTAATATCTGCTGACATGTAAAAAAAAACAATTTATAAGCACAATAAGACACTCTGGGTTGTGCACTAGACACTTCTCACATATGGCCAGGAACTGAAGGCATGAAATCACCTACTACACCCCTGCTGTGCTAGAATTGTCTATACACACCCTGTCATGTCTTATTGCTTACTTGTGCAGCTGAGCATACAGTCTTTTGAGGACACCCAACATCTTGAACCTCTGGTAGCCCCTCATGCATAGTGGCCACTGTTGACTGACCTGGCTGGGACTATTGGACACTGTGACAGTGGGATATTAGCCCTGATAAGCTCCCCCCCACCTGCTCACTCATTACTGCCACCACAGAACGGTCCTTTCTGGGCAGCCTATTGGGGGGGAGAAGAATCTGAGTCCAACCATTGTGTAGTAGTGTATGCTGCTGAGTCTCCTGGGAAAATTGGGGATGACGGACCTTCCACTAGTACCAAATACTGATGCCTAGACACCTCCTGTACTAGACAGCATCTGAAGGGATGGCTTAAACCTCACAGTTTAGAGATGGTGGACCAGGCCACCTCCAATTCACAGTAGACTTGGTGGATGACATTGAAGGACAGTTTGTCAGTATCAGAGGAATGGTGATCGGAGGTCAAATTTTAGGGACACCTTGCCTCCCTTGAATGTCCTGTAGGATTACTTCTGAGTCTGACTGGGTCCTAGATGGACCGAGAATCATGGTGGAGGCAGTGGTGGTGGTGATTTGGCTAATGGGCCAGGGCAAGTATGCCTAGTAGCCACTCCATGCCAGTCACAGGGGGAAATGTGGTGGGAGTTGGGGAGGTCAAGAAAAGGAACTATGCCAGTGCGGTGAGTTGACCAGAGCAGAGACCACTGACTATCAAAGCAAGCCAGAAGATGCAGGTAGACATAACCCTCCCAGCTGAATTAAAGTAGGGAGAGTGGGACACAGGGGTGGGGGAATGTCACAGGCAGGGTGACGGGCAAGTCTGACTGCATGTAGTACTTTCTAGTACTAATTTGTGTACTGGCATGGGAGAGGTTGTTTTGGCAGGTTCTTAGAGTGCGTATTCAAAAATTCTGCTTCCGTTTCCAGTTCTATTCCATTTCTACAGTTGGACTTGCATTGGAGTGAAACTCGGGAGAGGAATTTCTGAAAATTTGCTGGAGCCTAAGAATGCATGTGAGACCACTTTTAAAACTGTAGAAGTGGTCTCAGTGGTGGTATTTACACATATAAGAGTACCTGGAATGCTTAAACGGTAATGACTAAGAACCGGTCATTTCTGTGGGATTAACGACCAGTTGGAGGGATGGGTGACTTGAGGCTCAATCTCAAGCCACTGCCCTCCAAGTGGTCATTAATCCAAGGAAATGACTGGCTTAGAGGCTGCTGTTGTGATTATAAATCTACTCGCAGTAACAACTTTCATTTTTCTGTTTTATTTTTTTACTTCATTTAGGTTTTGAGAGGAATGGCGCCGTAAATGCCACACAGTGTCAGTTGGCAGCTGGATCAGTCGTGTGTCTTCCCTCAGACATATTTTATTCCCCTAGGAGCTCTGTTGGGACCTTCCTCTACCACCTAGCCAAGCCCTGATGCTGCTCACCTGAAATTTCTCTACACATACCTGCCAGGCCTCCAAGGTCCTCACATCTCACTGCTGTGCTGCTCATCTGGCTTACCCCCTAGGGCCGGGTATGCATACAGCCACTTTAGCATGACTTCCCTGCAGTCCATCTAGCCGCACACAGTAGAGGTGAAGATCCTGGAGCATCCACCTGACAGGCTGTGGGAGGAGTCTGGCACTGAGTGTGGTGGCGGCAGCGTGGCTTTGTCTGCCCAATTCATTCCCTATGTTTCCCTTTTTTTTTTTGTTGCTTATATTTTTGGCCCTCGAGTACCCCTCCCAGGAGCATGCCATGTCACTGGGTGAGCATCTATTGGTATGCTCAGTGCCCCCCCACTACCATCCACATTGGCCCTGGCTCATTCCCAAACCTGGGTCATCTGCATCGCGAGTGGTAGTGCTGCCCCTGCACCGGTGGGCCGACTTGTCATGCCTAGGAATGACCGATCCAGTAGCCAATCAGGAACCTCACTAGGCTCATGAATATTTAATTAGACTTATACTTAGAAATAACCAATCCTGTTTGGCTAAGAATGATGTCATGACTTATAATACTACGTATGATCGTGAAACAGGGAAAAAACTCAAATGATCATATTTATTTGCTTTTTTATGTCTCTCTCTCCTAACCATGCACATGCACATGCACATCTCATTACAGGTAGAGTAAAGGGGGAAGCAGCAATGGATTGTGATGTCACAAGGTGAAGTCACTCATTGTGATGGACCGAGCTCCCTGTTGGCCAATTCAGGAGCATTTTGTGGCATTATCTTAATTTAAAAACCCTGTTGGGAGGTTTATTACAGCCTTAAGGGACTACCTATTGGTCCATTTATTTTATTTTATTGGACTGTTCAGAGTACACCTTTGAGCAGAGCTAGTTTACAAAGATTCCACATCAGAATACAGTTAGGGTACAAACACAGTTACAACAGTGATACACGTGGAAGGACCATGCAAGGTGCCAGGTATATTTACAGTATTCAGATATCAATCATAAAGCTTTGTGGGAACAAGTTTCTATGTACAAGTACGATACAAAGGAAACAGTAGCGGCAGGCATTGTATTGTCCATGATTAGAGCTTAGGGCAGTTGCAGAATGCAGCTTTATCCGCAGTATCCCAGATTATGCCAAAGTATGAGGTACGGCAGTGGAGACGTTATCAGTAAAGATCATACTACTGACTGCACAAGTATACGAAATGTTGAGTAAGGTATTTTTTGAGGGACAATTTAAAATGGTTCAGTTTAGGCAATTCCAACAGTGTGGAGGGGAGTTCATTTAGTCAGGTTGGTATTCGGTAAGGGAAGGCTCTCATGGCTTGACTGACTGGTCCTACAGCATGGGATGTACAGGGTATTCCTTGCAATGACCTAGTAGAGTGGTGATTATAAGAGCTATGTAGCTTGGATTGGAGATGGGGGGGCAGGGTCCTAGTAGGGCCTTCTTCCCAGTTAGACAGGTTTGGAATTTTATCCTGAGGTCTTACTGAAGCCATTTTATATCCAGATAGAGGTTACGTGTGTGTGAGCCTATCCGCATCAAGGATGAGGTGACAGGCCTTATTTATAATGGTTCTGATTCTGTCGAGGTTGGCGTCTGTTGCAGTACTGTAAGTTTCCAGTTCATAGTCCACAGTGGAGAGGACCGAGGAGTCTATAGCAAGTTTTCTAGTCTCTGGTGTCATAAAGTGCTTATGTCCAGGGCCCCTGTGTTCACTACGACAAACTGGACCTAAATTCTGTGGCAGGACCTCTTGCTTGCTTCGGTCAGGCTATGAGCAATTCTGTGGTGTTTCTGTGGCAATTCTGTGATGGGCTTTACATTCTCTGGCAACTCAAGTGAGCCCCAAAATAAAATCTCGTTACCCAGAAAGAATGATCAGGAAAAGGCAGCCTGGGGCAGTTTCGCAGATGCACAGGCAAGGCAACGCAAAGCAATTCTGGCATCATGATTTGGAGTGGATGTAGCGCATGGGGGGATTGAAGGGTTATTTATTGATTTTTACTACAGTCTTTTGTCCCATGGCTCCCTCCCACCTGCCCAGTGCTGGTTACCACAGCTATGCCAAGAATTTCTCCCCCTGCCTGCCCAGTTGCTTGAAGACCAGTATTGCCCAGTTGCAAACCAGTGCTGCTCCAATGGCTCCCACCCACCCACTTGCTTGAAGCCTGGTGGTGGTGGTGGTGGTTTGTGCAGTAACGCTGCTCTAGTTGCTTCTTCCTGCTCGCATATTTCAACACCTGTGGTGGTGTTTGTGTCAATGTCACTTGGCTTCCATGTCTTCTTCTCTCCTTCTCTGTAAGGATTTACTGTGAGGCTAGAGAGTAGCTGGACCATGTTACATTAGAAAAAAAGTCCAGAAAGCCTCCAATTTTTAGTCTGCAATAATTACTAATAGTTTTTTCATTCCACAGTTCTGCAATTGGCAAATAGAACCACCATTCTTTTTCATGAAATAGACTTTCTGAAGTTCCCTCAGTGTTTGTAGAAGGCCATAATGTTCAAGTGTCAGGGCTGAGTGCCAATGGATTGGAAAGTGGTGGCCCCACTGACTACTGCAACCCAGGGGGGTGGATGTATAATGGAGCTGCCAACAACTCGCACGAATGCCATTTTAAGCTTGCCATTTAGCTGGGGTTTTCAGTGGTGACGGCCATTTTTACTGCAACAAAAAAATCTGCAGTAGAGGCTTGTTTCTGTGGCAGGACCATGTTTCTTCGGCAGCTGCTGCAACCACAGAATTGTAGAAAACACAGGGCCCTGCTTATGTCTGTAGAGGACCCCCAGTTTTTTATGTTTGCTTGCACGCATGTGCAAGCAAACATAGTGCCATCATCCGAGTTTTCGGAGGTGTGTCAGCCCTCTTCCAATTCAGTCAGTGTGTTTGCAGGCGTGGCCGCAGTTCTCCAATGCCTACTGGAGCTGTCTATGACTGCTCCAAAATGCAGTGGTGTACAGTTGAAAGGGGGAGCTACGCTTCAGTGAGCAGCGATAAGATATCGCCTGCTCATGCGCGCTCCACCTACACACACACACACAGACACACACACACACACGTGCCCCCGCACACACTGTATAGCTGACGGGTTGCCCAATCAGCGTCGGCTGTGCTGCCCCCAAACACAGGTCCATAGCCACGCTGGGTGCCCACCCCAGCGTGGCTACGTCAGAGCAGTCGACAGGGGTACCAATCCCGCCTGCTCCACTGTCTCCCCCAGTACAGGGTGCCACGCTGGTAGCCCACCCAGCGTGGCAACAAATGCTATGGCCGACGGGTGCCCAATCCCCTGTCGGCTCCATGCCCCCAACCAGCCGTTCTTCTGCCACGCCTGGGAGCCCACCCCAGCGTGGCAAACGTCCCCGCCGTCATAAAAAAAACACAAACCTGAAAATCAGAAACGGTCCCTCACTGTGTCTGCACCCTCCGCGCCCACCCACTGCGCACCCTGCCTCTCCACACCTCATCCCATACTTGCCTCCGGACTCGGCGCGACCATCTTCGTGGATTGAGAACACGTCTGCACTCTTCAAAGCCGACTGCAAACTGAGGAAATGCCGGTAAGCTGTATAATGATAGGGTTTTTTCAACTTTTTGCATATCTCAGGAATTTTGGGAATTTTGGGCCCAAAGCAACATAGGGTTTTTGGATCCTCCTCGTGAATTATTTCACTGTCATGGCATTATTCGGCCGAAGAGTGATTTCGCAGTCACTGCGCGAAATCACCTTTCGGACTGAGTAATGTAAATGACACTGCCACTGTTCATAAGGTGGGCTCTCAAAAGCCTATGTTGAAATTTTGTGAAAATTCCTAAAATGATCATGTTTTAGAGCGCGGGTTAGTGCAGTTCCACGACGCTCGTTTGCGAATTTTCAATATTTTCACTCCAGATTTTCAACATTGCCATTTTATTACACTTCCTTATGAACAGTAGAGCTGCCATTTTTCACATCTTGCCCAAAATGTGTTTCCGACATGTAGTGCACAATGGTGCAGTCGGTGTGCAAAAGCAATGTTTGGGACACATTAAGAAAATCACAGTGACACTGTTCATGAGCAGAGGTCTTAAAATGGCTATGTTGAAAATTTGGTGAAAAATTTCCTAAAAATGACTGTTTTACGAGCGTGCGTTGCACAGTTCCTACGCATGCTTATAAGTTTGCGAATTTTCTGTATTTTCACTCCAGATTTTCCACATTGCCATTTTATTACACTTCCTTATGAACAATACAGCTGCCATTTTTCACATGTCGCCCAAAATGTGTTTCCGCATATGTAGCACACAATGGTGCAGTCTGTGTGCGAAAGCAATGTTTGGGACAGATTAAGAAAATCACAGTTACACTGTTCATGAGCAGAGGTCTTAAAATGGCTATGTTGAAAATCTGGTGACAAAAGTCCATAAAGTGACTGTGTTACGAGTCAGCATTGCGCAGTTTCCACGCACCTGAAGTTCATGACTTTGTAATATTTTCAGTCCAGATTTTCACCAGTTGCATTTTTCCACACTTCCTTATGAACAGTACAGCAGTCATTTTTCACAACATGGCCGAAATGTGGTTACACTTTAGAGATGTGGGTCGCTGTGGGAAATCATTGTCGACAGATAAAGAAAATCACAGTGACACTGTTCATGATCGGAGGTCCCAAAATGCCTGAGTTGACAATCTGCTGTAAAATGCCCACACTAATTACATTACGGGTGTGCGTGGCACAGTTTGTATGCACGCTCGTGACTTCACCAGTTTTTTTAATATTTTTACTGCAGATTTGCAACATTGCCATTTTTTCCACCTCCCCATGAACAGTACAGCTGTCATTTTTCATATCCTGTTCGGGAATGTGTTTTTGCACCTGTGGTGCTAAATGCCGTAGTCGCTGTGCATAGGCAGCTTTCGGCTAACAAACGGATATTGCCACTGTTCATGATGTGGGGGTCTCAAAAAAAAAAACATGTTGAAAATTTGGAGTGAAAATACTAACGAATGCCTGAGCTGTTAGGGTTTCCAACCATAACACCCGACCCTGTAGAGAATGACAGGCATCAGGGGTGTGACTTGGGATTCTTTCCTGTAATGCTCATACCATTCCATACCCTGACGTGGTGGGGTGCATCTCTCATCACAGCTGTCATTGCTCGGTGCACCATGGGATGTGCTCTGCTATTATGGAGTGGGACCACACTCACTATCTCACACAATGTGGCAAGGCTGTAACGTTTTTGAACCATTATCTACACTATTCACTGGCGGTTTGGAACCGTTACAGCTTTTTTAGTGTAGGGTGGACAGGGCTTTAGAGTCTGAAAAGACTCCATTGACTTTCACCTTTTGGGTGTGGCCTGTTAGGTAGTTCTCAAACCAACCCACAGTGTCCCTAGATAGGTCAATCGCCGCAAGTTTTTCTAGAAGCAGTATGTGGTTCACGAGGTTGAATGCTTTGGTTAGGTCAATGAAGACTGACCTAAGCATCTCACCTTTGTCGAGTGACTCATGTAGTGAGTTGGTGAATTCACGGAGGGCAGAGATGGTGTTGTCCAGCCATCTAAACCCATGCTACTGGGGGCATAGTAGGTTGTAGTGATTCAAGTAGTGCACCAGCTGGTCCATGACTATTTGTTCCAGTGCCTTGGAGAAAGTATGGAGATTGATCTATAGCTTGTGATGCATGCTTTATCACCACCCTTGTGTGCTGGTGTGACTTTCGCAGATTGCCAGAAGGCTGGAAATTTGAAGTGGCGGAGAGAGTGAATGAACAGTTTGGTAATTGGGGTTGCCAGGATGTCCAGTGCTGATGCTAGGAGCCTCATGTCTATTGTGTTACTGCCTGCCCTGGTTTTGTTAAGGACACATTTTACATATTTAGAGGTTTCTGACACCATTAAAGCTCTAAAGTAGAACTTGAGGTGATCAGCCTGTGTAGACTTGGTAGGTGGGGTGTTATGGGATGGTGTTATTATCTTTAGAATAAGGAGTGGTAGGGCATTAGTAGATGAGGCTACTGCGATGTCCGTCCGTATTGCTTAAAGTGCTTTTCCAAGATGCAAGAAGACGTTTTGATTTTGACACACATCTTTCTCATTATTTTCTGTATGTATGTTCCTTCATTTCTTACTGAGTACATTTGAATTGACATGTTTTTATCCCCCTCTAACTTCATCTCTGCCTGCTGAAATCATAGTCCTCTGTTTGTGACATCACAGTTTGTTGCCATGGAAATGACTAGTCTCACAATGTAGGGCTGTGACAGCAGGGGGAAGAGCAGAGGATGAGATGAAGTCTTGGACCCAAAGATCTTGCTTTCATGTAATGATGCCCAATAATAAAGAACAAAGGGTAGCAGCAAAAACAGAAAATAAATTAAACAGGTTGAATTGTGATCAAATATATTTTAAAAAGTTCCCCAGGTTACGTGAAGAATGCTTTAAATAATGTCTAGAAATGGAGAATTTTGATTGGCTTACTCACACTGTAAAGGTTTATATTAACATTTGGAAACCCTAAGGTACAATAAAACAATTGGCATTCATTTTGAAGGGACACTGTCAACCTTTTTTGTATCACATTATTTTTAGGTAAAAACCAACATTTTATGATTACTTACTTTCTCTAAAATTAATTGATGTTGCTAGTTGTTTTATCTGCCTCCTTGCTTATTGGAACTGAAATGCATGGTAATGTATAGCTAGTCCCAGCTTTGTTTTGCTTCAAATCATTGAACTACTCCTATTGCATACTTTCTGAACATTAGAAGTACCCACAAACAGTGCAGACACTCATGATGCTATAGTCTCCTCTACTCCCACTGCATAATGAGTGGCTAGATTGTGTTGGGGGTGGTCCTGGGTCCAGGAAAGATGCAGTGGTAGTTCCTCAATAAATATAAACAAACATGTTTTGGTGTGGTAACACCAGTATGGTGGGCAGTCAGTTTTTTTACTTTTTAAAAGGAAAAAGGAATCTGAATCAAACACCAGCTACATTAAGGCCCCGTTCGCACTACAGCACGTTTCAGCAATCCGTTTTTGAAAATGGATTACAGCTTTCCGTGTTGCAGGGTTCACACTGTAGTCCACTTCATTGACCTGTTTCAGCTGATGCATGCTAGAGCGTTCTCACTAACTGTTAATCCATTTCCCCCTTCTATTCGGATTCAGAAGCACTTGCACAGCTGCTTACCATGATGCTTCGCTCGATCGAGAGGTGGGAGGACAAACATGCACGAATGGATGTGACACTGTCTGTTCACATTGTGAGTAGCTCACTTCACTTTTGAAACGGATTTCTGGAAGCATGCTCAAGCCCTGGTCTCATCAGGGTTTGAGCACGCTTCCAAAATTGCGAGCTACAACAGAGTTATGTGCGAACGCGATCCAAGCCAGCACGCATTTGAAACGGTTCAAGCGCTCAGAACTGTTTCAAATGCCCTAGTGCGAACGGGGCCTAATAGTCTGTACAGAATGGGAACAATCAACAATGTGTTTTTTAAACTAGGGACACTTTGAGGCATAAGGGGGTTGACAGTGTCCCTTTAAACACAGTCAAAACATTTTAGCTTAACATCATTAAGGCACTGCAGGGGGTTGGGTTACCCTATATTAATCTCTCTGTAGGGCTCAAAGGCATGCAGCTTTGCCTCGTACCTCATGACTCCCCTAGGTTCAGTTAACTGATGGTAGCCCAACCACTGGTTATGATTCAGTGTATAGAAAACACGCCTTCTCATTTCCATGCCGACAGCACTTACTGTGAAATTTTTTTGTTTCTCCTTGCCCAAAGCTCATTTTCTAGCTTTGACCTACATGGGCAGGTGCACATGGACATCATATGCTCTCTAGTGCATATACCCCGCTTCTGTCTTGCTAGTGACTGTGTGTGCTTCATCCAGTGGCCTAGCATTTATGTGAAACACTTAGTAAGAGACCCGAGATTTTGTACCAAGTGTGACTCTCCTACCTGGGTTGGTGGGGTCCAGGACGCAATCTGTAGGTGTCGTACATTGACACCAGGGGTAGGCCCGCCTGCCTCTACAGAGATTCCTACACTGGGATCGGGGTGGCATTGATTTTATTGGTGACTGTATGTCAGGCATAGCCCCCCACCGACAGGAAGAATGATGTTGGTAGGATATCACTTAGAGCTCCCCACCAATTCTGGATTCCACTACTAAGGCACATTAAAGAATTCACCTAAGCTGAGCAGGTACTTTGAGGAAATAAATGTAGGTGGATAGATGGCTACTAGAACAGCAGGGTAGAGAGAAAAGTTAAATAAGGCCTGTGGCCAGCTTCGACCCTTCAAAATACTGTGTTGTTATGTTCAGGATGGTCTGTCCATACTGCAGATGTTACCGAAATAATCTATCTTTGTTGAAGGAACTGTGTGCAAAAGTTATTCAGTGTACAAGTCCGCTTTTCTTATCTTTTCACACTGAGTTCGACCCAGATGCTCCCAATCCTTCTGACCAACTTTCACTCCCCATCCACTCCCTTTCCATCTCTCTCTCCCTCCTCCTCACCTATATCACTATCTCACCCTCCCTTTCACTCTCTGTCTCCTCCCTCCATCTATTTTTCCCCTCTATATCAGACTTGGGTTAAAATAACTGGTTGGCAAGCTGCCACCTCCTACTGTACATCAGGTCAACCATTTTGCCACACTAAATGGGATCGCGGGTGGGGGGACTGCTGAAGCCTATTGCAGTTCAAACTGAAAGGGACTTGGCAGTCGAGACCAATGACCGCACACTGTGTTTGTGGCACCACTTGCTGCTTGCTGGACAGAAAACTTCATATAGTTGAAAGGACTGAAGCCACGCCAATCAGAGAGGGCTTTGGTCCTTTCATTTGCATGAAGCCGGTCAGCAAGCAGCTGATCGGCTCCCAACATCAGGAGTCTGTCTCTCTCTCTCTCTCTCTCTCTCTTGCTCTCTGTCTGCTGCTTCACTGCTTATAGGTAAGCAATAATATCGAAATCATAATAACCAGATTAGGACTGTGACACACAGGGTTGCTGCCATGTCGCGTCCCATTTTGTAAGTGGATAATACATTCCTGCGCTGACAGGTTAGAATGCATTTTGCATTGGTACAGATGCTCTGCTACTCTCAAGACACATGACAAAGCCCTCTGGGCTGAACTCCCCTCCCCCACACTCCCTCATGGCCTCCTTCCTCTGTCGGTACCTGCAGGTACTAAATCTGTCACTCTGAACTGTTTCTAATTATTCATTGTGTTAGAGCAGCTATGTAAAACTATATTCTGTGTGACTGTATTCTATAAATATGTGGCACGTATGTCCTCTCTTGACGAGGTACCTTTGAAAACGAGTCCCTAGCTCAAAGGTTGTAAATCCAATTGTACAATAAAATAAATAAATAGTTGCTAGCAATACGCCAAGTTTGATCTTGAAAGTTTATATGCCTGCAGCAGCCATTGTCCTAGCCCTCAGCCCCTTGCCTCATCCTTGCCCCAGCTCCAGGGAATTATTACACCAACTAGCTCCATGCTTCAGTCCTGTTTACTACAGCCTCCTGCCCCTCCTTTGACCCAACTACCTTTTCCCCAGTCGCTGCCCTCCCCCGCTCCAGCCCTGTACCCCTGGCATGCAACAGCCCCCCCCCTTACATTTCCTGCAGTCTCTGTGTTGCTGCTACAGTAGATACGTGTATTAAAGCCAGCTTTGCCCCCCACCCTCACACACCAAAACCTCGGTAGTGACTGGCACCACCCAGACTCACATTGTAGCACTGCAAAGGCTCGCCTGTGCATGGCACTACTCATCGCAGAGCTGCTGGGCTTGATCCTGCTGCTGCCACCGATTGCTGCTCTGTTGCTGGTTGCTGCCATCGCTTGATCCATAATGCAAGCTCATTATTCATATTCTGTGGCCTCCGTGTGAAGCCGGTAGGCCTGGAGTTGGGAGAAGCCATGAGTCACCCTTCTTGGTCCCTCTACTGTCTTTTGAGGTGAGAGGGGCGCAAAGCTGACAGACCGACAAATGTGGGGAAACTGACAGGCATGTGAATACTGGTCCTGTTACCACATCATGGAGCTCAGAGTTGCTTTGAATCCCACAGGAATTTGTGCTTCTGAGTTTGGTGTATTAGCGGATGGCCTTGGTGCCAGCGTAGAGTGTGAGACAGGATATGAGAGGGATAAATGATAGAGGGTTAAATTAGGGATGCTCCCAGTCTGAGACAAAAGGGCAAAAGAATTGATCCTCCCAGTCTAGTATGGGTAAATTAGTGGACCCTCCCAGCCTGGGATGGGCTAATGAGGGGACCCTCCCAGTCTGGGACGGGGGTTAATGGGGGAACCCTCCCAGTCTAGGATGAGGACAAATGAGGGGACCCTCTCAGTTTGGGACAGAGACGATGAGGGGACCCTTAATTTGTGATGGGTAAATAATGGGACACTCCCCCAGTTCGGCACAGGGTCTAATGAGGGGAACCCTCTCAGTCTTGGACAGAGTGGTAAATGAGTAGACCACCTCTCCAGTCTGGAACAGGTTTAGATAAGGGGACCCCATGTGGGGAAGAAGGGTGATAGAAGGGATCCTCCCATTGTGTGGCAGAGGGTTGTAAAAGGAAAGCAGAGTGGGGTACCCACCCCCACTACCGCTTCTTTCTCCCCATTCCCTCCAAGTCGCTCGCTCGCCCACCCTTTCTGTCTTTATAAATGTATATTTTTCATGTAAAAAGTCCAGGTGCCCACCTCTAGTACTGCTTCTCTTGACCCCCCCACCTCCGTTTCCCAACAAGTCTGACACTGGGGTGACTAATCCCAGTGTCAGAATGTATCTAAAATAAAGAAAACCATCCCTCAATGTGTTTTTTTATTTTTGCAGTCTGTAAAAAAGACCATCCCTTGCTGATCTGCCCCCTCACACACAAACAAAACACCCATCCCACACAGCAGTCACCACCCCACACACCCTCACTCCCCTGAACTGGTCCCAGGGTGAAAATCCGCTATCCGATCAAAGACACGTCTTGCTGCTGAAACTGCCGACTGCAATATGAAAAACTAAGGTAAGTGCAGTTCAGTGTATTTCCGTGGGTTTTAAACTTTGATGCATAACTTTGTCATTTTTTGGCCCCAAATTTTCAACATGACCTTTTTGGGACCCCACCTCATGACCAGTGGTGATGGAATTAGGGAAATCGGGCCTGAAAGGTGATTTCATGGTCGCATTGTAGATTTGCATTTCAAGCGGGATTTGAACATTTTCACTGCCCGTGTTCATGAGGTGAGGTCATAAGAAGGCTGTGTTGAAAATTTGCAAACAGAATATATAACAAGCATTTGTCAGTGCCGAATGTTTGCTTGCTGGCATTGGCAGTGGTAATGTAGAAGTTACAGAGCTGCGTAATAGGAATGGTAGTGAAGTATTGAACTGAAGCCAACCCCACCACCACCCAGCAGAGAGTGACAGGCATTGGGGTGTGCCTTTGGGTCGACAGGCATAATGGCCACACCATTTCACCACACCCCACCCTGCAGACACTGGCAAGTGTCACGGTGTTCCTTGGGGTCTTTGGCCCTTATGCGCACCCCATTCCATTAGGAAATACAGTGAGATGGGTGCGATATAGGAGAATGGGGTGAACTTCGGAACCGAAGAGTCCAAGGCATACCTCGATGCCTGTCACTGGCTGCAGGGTGTGGAATGGTATGAGCATTACAGGCAAGAATCCCAAGTCACACTCCTGATGCCTGTCATTCTCTACAGGGTTGGGTGTTACGGTTGGAAACCCTAATACCTCAGGCATTTGTTGGTATTTTCACTCCAAATGTTCAACATGGTTTTTTTGTGACCCCACCTCATGAACAGGGGGAATATCAGTTTCTTAGCCGAAAGCTGCTTATGCACAGCGACTACGGCATTTAGCACCACAGGTGCAAAAACATTCCAAACAGGATGTAAAAAATTACAGCTGTACTCTTTCATGGGGAGGTGTAAAAAATGGCTATGTTGCAAATCTGTAGTAAAAATATTTAAAAAAATGGTGAAGTCACGAGCGTACATAGAAACTGTGCAACACACACCTTTAATATAATTAGGTTGGGGATTTTTTACAGCAGATTGTCAACTCAGGCATTTTGGTGCCTCCGATCATGAACAGTGTCACTGTGATTTTCTTTATCTGTCCTGAACAATGATTTCCCACAGCGACCACGCATCTCTGCGCTGAAAGTGTGAAAACACACTTCGGCCATGTTGTGAAAAATGACAGCTGTACTGTAAATAAGGAAGTGTGGAAAAATGCCACTGGTGAAAATCTGGACTTAAAATATTACAAAGTCATGAACTTACGAGGGTGCGTGGAAACTGCGCAATGCTGACTCGTAACACAGTCATTTTATGGACTTTTGTCACCAAATTTTCAACATAGCCATTTTAAGACCTCTGCTTTTGAACAGTGTAACTGTGATTTTCTTAATCTGTCCCAAACATTGCTTTCGCACACCAACAGCACCATTGTGCGCTACATGTGCGAAAACACATTTTGGGCAGCATATGAAAAATGGCAGCTGTGCTGTTCATAAGGAAGTGTAATAAAATGGCAATGTTGAAAATCTGGAGTGAAAATATTAATTCGCAAACTTATGAGCATGCATAGGAACTGCGCAACGCACGCTCGTAAAACAGTCATTTTTAGGAATTTTTTCACCAAATTTTCAACGTAGCCATTTTAAGTCCTCTGCTCATGAACAGTGTCACTGTGATTTTCTTAATGTGTCCCGTATATTGATTTCGCACACCGACTGCGCCATTGTGCGCTACATGGGCGGAAACACATTTTGGGTGAGATGTGAAAAATGACAGCTGTACTGCTCATAAGAAGGTGTGGTAAAATGGCAATGTTGAAAATCTGGAGTGAAAATATTGAAAATTCACGAACTTACGAGCGTGCGGAGGAACTATGCAACGCATGTTACAAACAAGTCGTTGAATGCCCACCAAATTTTCGGAAAATAGGCTTCTTGAGAGCTTCCACCTTATGAACACTGGCAGTGTTGTTTCGTTAATCGGTCCCGAAAGGTGATTTCATACAGTGATCGAAATCACCCTTTGGGCCTGAATAACGCCATGACAGTGACATCATTTATGAGAAGGAGTCCCAAAACCCCAAGTTGAAAATTTGGCAAAAATTCCAAAAATGCCTGAGATATGCAACAAAGTTGAAAAAACCCTATCTATTCCATTATTCAGCTTACCAGCATTTCCTCAGTTCAGGGTCGGCTTTGAAGAGTGCAGACGGTTCCGTACACGGAAGATCGTCCGCGCCGAGGTCCGGAGGAGGGGGTGAGGGGGGTGGGGAGGCAGGGTGCGAGTGGGTGGGTGCGGGTTGTGGGAGGGGCCAGGAGACTACGTGGGACCTTTTTTTACAGGATTTAAAAAAAAAAAGATGCGGAGCGTTTGCCACGCTGGGGTGGGCCCCAGCGTGGCACAAGGACGGGGTTAGCGCTTCAGCCGACGGGGATTGGGCACCTCGTCGGCCTAAAGATTCATTGCCACGCTTGGGTGGGCTCCAGCGCGGCACCCAGTACTCGAGGGAGGTGAGGACAGTGGAGCTGATCGGGATTGGGCACCCCCGCCGGCTATATCGAGTGACTTGCTACTGGGGTGGCACCCAGCGTGGCATTTGGAAGGCTTTGGGGGAGTGGGGGAGCAGCACAGCCGACGGGGATTGGGCGCCCGCTGGCTATACATTGTGTGCGCGGCGGGGGGCAAGCCTGCATATATGTGTGTGTGTGTGTGTGTGTGTGTGTAGGGGATGTGCATGAGCAGGCGATATCTTATCGCTGCTCATTGAAGCGTAGCTCCCTTTCAACTGTACGCCACTGCATTTTGGACTTGTCATAGACAGCTCCAGCACGCATTACGGACAGGGCCGCAACTCCAACACACCGATTGAACTGGAAGGGGTGACACACCTCGAAATCTCTGATGATGGCACTATGTTTCTTGCACATGCGCGCAAGCAAACATAAAATGGCAAAGTTATGCACGCTAACATTTTCTACACTCTTGTAACTTTGCTAATTTTAAGTATTTGACCCCAAATTTTCAACATAGCCATTTTTCACACCACCTTATGAATGTGATAGCTGTCATTTTCAGATCCTGTCCAGAATGAATTTTCATACCTGTGATACGGAATGATGTTTCAATGGTGTGGAATGACGCTTTGGCTGGAATTTGAAAATGTTCGCCTACTAGGTTCATTAATGGGAAGGCTGTGCTGAAAATTTGATGTATAAATACAGTAAATGCCCAGGTTATGACTGAACATTACACTATTTCAGCGTTAACTCATAACTTCACTAATTTTCAACATTTCGACTCCAAACTTTCAGCTTTGCCATTTTCTACAGATCTCATTAACATGACACGTCATTTTTAAAATCCTGGATGAGATTTGTTTTCACACCTCTGGTGCAAAATAACATTTTGGCCAATATATACTATAAATAGTACATGTCATGTCTATAAGGTGAATCCTAAAACAAGTACATGTATCTTCAAAAGTTGGGGTCAAAATGAAAAAAATATATATATTTGTGTGTTGTGCCTGCACAGCATGTATCTGCAAGCAAATGTTCGGCATTGACAAATGCTTCTTCCTGTTGGAACACTTTTGACAGGTTGCCCTCCTCAGTGTTTGGTGAGGGGTCTCTACTCCCCCAGAAGAATGGAGTTTGCTGCAGTCCACCAGCTGGGGGCAGGGAGGGGCATACAATGCATTTGCTGAAGATACCCAGTTAGTTGTGCATTGTGCTACTATACCTCTCCGACCTTGTCCTGGCAGAGTTTAAACTGCATCAGTTTGGGACAAAGCTTGAGTTCGGGGGTGGAGGGGCCAAGTCCTCCTGCTGAAGTCCTCATCCACTTCCTCAACCAGCACATATTCCTGCCATCTCAAACAGGGGTCAAAAGTAAGGATGGGCAGAACAGATGCATAAAATAACCCACTAGAACTAAACCACTTCAAAAATTTACAACCAAAAAGGACCTCCCATTAAAATTCACTTATGTTGTTTCAAAATGCAAATTAGTCAATAGAGGGCAAGGGGATCCGGGTTCTCCAACCCGGGCAATGATACAGAGTGCTTTTGCCAGGTGCCAGTGGGTGGTTTAGCCACTGGGTCACAGCAGCAAGTCCTTTGACTGACATTTGGTTAATGGAGCTGCTAAATGTTACTGTCCTAGAAATGATACAGGAAAAATTCACATCTGAGCCACCTGATCACTGGCCAGCATTGTGCCTGCCAACACCATACCTATCCCTGTGGATAAACCGGCATATGAGTCCCTCTCACCTTAGGAGAAGGTTGGTCCCTCCAGGTCATGGTTGAGGTACATTGTTGAAGCAGTGTGTGTGTGTGTGTGCATGTGTTTTGCAGGGGGAGGGGATGCCTACACTGTGCCTGCCTACAGTGTAGCTGTCCATGTGAATAAACTGAGCACTTGAGTCCCTCTCACACCAGGAGAAGGGAGGTTCCTCCAGCTCATGGTTTATGGTGTGTGTGTGTGTGTGTGTGTGTGTGTGTGTGTTTGAAGCCTGCATTGTGCCTGCTCACACTGCACCTGTCTGAGTCTCTCTGGATAAACTGGGGAATTCATACCCTTATACCTTAGGACAGTGTTTGGTGGAGCAGCATGGTGATATGTGTGTGTGTGTGTGTGTCTGGTGGAAGCTTGCATTCAAACCGCAGGAATCCCTCAGTATGCTTAAACTAATGCAGTCAGCCTCCTGTGTTGAACTGCCCTGGAGAGAATGGAACTCTCATTGACTCATGCCAGTTTCAAACTGTTTCCCCTAGTAATTGCTGCATTCTGATAAACGCTCAGATTCATTTCTCCGCTTGCCTAGTACAGATGCTTTGGAGAGCTTTCCTCAACTTCCATTAACCGTTATTGTTTGTGTGGTAAACTTTTTATTACTTTATTTTTGATTGCTGCCCCATTCCTTCCTTTTTTCAAGTTAGCGTGGTTTAGTTTGTTTTTTGTTTACTTTAGCAGTTCTTCAGCAGTTCCTGGGACGGAGGGAACCGCTGTTTTCAGTGCTTTTTATACAACTTCATTAATTTTAAAATGCTAGCATTCCGGTTGCTTCCCAGGCACTGTGACACTATATTTCTCACCCAGGGGTCCTTTAGTATGCTTGACTATAGAAGAATGCCAGCTGGGTTCAGCTGCAGTGGAGATGGAGTCAATGGTAATGAGCTTTAGGAAGGTATACTGTCGCTATAGCGACAACTTTACAGTGACATGGTCGATACCGACAACATCACCATGTTGCTATAAAGTCCGCCTGGGACCCCAGTACCCTTTCCTAAGGTCCTGCACCCATCCTCGAATCAGCTCCGTCTTGGGTTGATAATCATAAGTGTGGGGGGGCGAGGGCACACCCTCGCACGGCGTCAGTGGGTGCAGCCCCCGCAAAACAGCAATATTTAACTTAGCAGCACCATGCGACTACAATTGCGGTTGACCTAGTGGTATCAGGGAAATGTCGCGTCGACAAGAAATTGTTGATGCGGCGTCGTAGATACCTTCAGGAATCGACCCGTGAGGAGAGAACAAGAGGGTGTGCTGCCAGCAGTCAGCCTAGAGGGTACCAGAATTATTTCTCCGCTGACTGAGCAACACTGCCTGAGTGCTTGCTCTTCACTTCGCTTGAAGAAGGTTTCTTTCTTTGAAAGTGATTATTTTCGTACTTTTGTGCTGTCTTTAGTTGTTTTTGGAGGTATTATTATATATTTTACTAGTTTTTTCCACAGTTCCTTTCGGTTCCTAGAAAACGTGGATTTACTGTGGTATAGCAGTTCCTGCTCTTTTTCTGAGGTAAACGTTTACCGCGTCTGAGAGGAAAAATCCATGGTTTTATTTTTAAATACTTTTAAACATTAGTGGTTCCTTTTTCTTTTAGAAGAACTGCGTTTTTACTTTGAAAAACTGCATTTTCTTTCTGGGGGAACCGTTTTAATCACGGTTCCATTCCTTCAGGGAACCAACTAAATTTGCTTCATTTTCCTTCAGAAAACAACATTTTAGAGAGTTTTCTGAAAAATTGGCATGTCAGAAAGACCCAAGAAAAGAAATGGACCTACAGGTTTTAAAAATTGTTTAAGGTGCTATAAGACAGTGGCTAAGGCAGACAGCCACAACCTTTGTTTCACTTGTTTATGTCCAGACTATACCTGTGAGATTTGCTCTAAAGTTTGTGCAAAAACTATAAAAAAAAAAAAAAGAGGGCAAAAAGATTGGAAATACTGGCATCTCAGTCTGCCTTCCCCTCTGACAAAGGTGCTAAAGAGGGGTCTTCCTCTCAACATAAGTCTAAAGATAGGTCCTCTAAGGACCCCCTTGAGAATAAGTCTGACAAAAATAATAATAATGACCAAGCCAAAAAAAGACAAAATTAGAGGTTCCTGATTCAGTGCCTGCTAAAAAGAAGCAGAAAGAAAAACATATCACTACCCCTTCCGCTAAAAGGCAAAGTGAGATGCCAGCGATACAAAAGAGACACCCTCTGCTGAAGAAATGGCTAAGGCTTGGCAAATTTATCAGACTTGCAGAATATGGGCAGCCTATTTAATGCCCTGGCTGACCCTAATGTTACTCATTTCTCTGACCCTGGTTTATCCCAGGGCTTTTATTATGGTGATGGTGATGATGGTGAACCTATTGAACAGACATATCCCTGACCAAGAGTTTGGCAGTTCCTCTAATGGCCAGGAGGATTTGTCTTCTCTTTCACTTTGGTACAGTATATGGTGGACACCATGGACGTTACTATCCAGGAGATGCACTGAACAAGAGGAGGATGCAGACTATCTGGGTATGACAGGTCTCCTCCTGCTAGAAAGCTGCTTCTGCCCATCCATAAATCCCTTCACAGGGCAGCTTTTAAGCTACTCCAGAACCCTACTTCTGTGCCTGGAGTAGATAAAAAAAATTGAAAAGAAATACCAGTTAAAGAAATCTAATGCAGAATTCCTTACGTGCACCCAGACCATGAAAGGGTGGTACAGGCTGCAGCTTGTGACAAAGCTAAAGTGTCACTTTCCTTTGAACCTTCTGAAAAGAAGTCAAGAAAACTGGACTCTATGGGCAAGAAAGAAGTTTAACACCACAGCCTCTTTGCTACTTAGCCTTTCTACCTACAGTATATGGCCTATGCAGCTCAATGTCAAAAGGCCCTCTGGAACTCTGCACTTACATAAGCCAGCAGGCCCCTGACAGAATGGCCAAAGATTGGGCAGAATCTGTAAAGACAGCCTTAGAGACTACCAAATATCCGTGCCCATGTGGCTGTGGACACTAATACCACTGTCTCCAGGGCCATGGCACAGGTCATTTCCCTGAGCCACTATGCTTGGTAGAGGTCTACTAATCTGTCACAGGACACTCAGACCAAGGCTTGAGAACAATTATCTTTTAGGGGACAAAACTGAGGCATACATGAAAAGATGGAGGATTATAAAACTACCTATCAAAGCAATGCTAAAGAAAAGGCCTCTACTTCTCAGAGGTCCCAGAGTAGAGGAAACAGAGGCAGGAGCTATTACCCTAAGGCTTTCTACCCTATGCCTATGCCTCTGGATTATTCTCAGATGAGAGGCTATTTCACAGGGAGAGGTAGGAGGGCTCAGAGAAGGTCTAACTCCTCCCCTTCTCCCAGCACTCAGTCCAAGCAAATCCACTGCAATGTTCAGGTCACCTCCCCTCTCCCTGTAGGAGGCAGGCTGGCCCTCTACCTCCACCAATGGCACCTCATAACCACAGACAAATGGGTGCTAGATGTGGTGGTCAGAGCTCACCCTGCAGTTCAGAAAGTCTCCCTCTCTGCAGGGCACCAAACTTTCCAAACCCCTAACTCGAACAGAAAAACTGTTGTTGGAGCTAGAGATGAAAGCGCTTCTGTCCAAAAGCAGTGTAAAGAGTCCCCTTCCCCCAGTGGGGAAAAGTCTTTATTCCAGATACTTTCTTACACAAAAAAGAAATGGGGAATGGTGACCATTCTGGTCTTAAGGTACCTGAACAAGCATTTTCTGAAACCCAAATTCAAAATGGTCATCCTGACTCTGGTGATCCATTCCTTATAGTAGGAAGACTGGCTAGCCTCCCTGGACCTCAAGGATGCCTGTTTTCATATCCCCATAAGGCGCAGAAAGCGTCTCAGATTCAGGCTGTCACCAGGACATTACCAGTTTGCAACCCTACCATTTGGTCTCACTTTAGCTCCCAGGGTTTTAACAAAGTGCCTGACAGTAGGGGCAGCTCACTTAATGAGACAAGAAGTGTCAATCTTCCCATACTTGGACAACTGACAGCGGACAAGTCTCCAGACAAAGGTCAGGAAACTCTCAGACTGACAATAAGTACTCTGGAGTCCCTGGGATTTATCATAAACAAAAGAAAAGTCCCACTTGGAACCAGTTCAGGTACTGGACTTTATTGCAGCAGAACTGGATACCATCCAGGGGAAGGCTATGCTGCCTGTGGCTAGGGTATAGAACTTCCTCAAATTGGCAAATTCCTTTCTCTTGGGTCAGCCCAGATCAGACAGACATTTCTTCAGACTACTAAGTCACATGGCTTCCTTGACGGCTGTGGCCCCAGGTGCCAGATTTCAGATGAGAGACATTCAGTATCACCTGAGGGCTCACTGGTCCCAAAAGAAGGATTCCCACTCAAAGCTAGTTCCAGTCTCAAGAACCTTACTTTAGGCTCTAGACTGGTGAAATGAAAGGGAAAAACTTAAGGGAAAGGGTCTCCTTTCAGCAGAGACAGCCCTGCAGGATTCTTACCATAGATGCCTCCCTCCTGGGATAGGGAGCTCATCTAGCGGACCACTCCATAAGTAGGATTTGGTCTCCTATAGAACCAAGCCTCCACATCAACCTTCTGGAATTCAGGGCTGTGTACTTGGCTATCCAGGCCTTCAGCCCACAGCTAAGAGGTCACTCTGTCCAGATCAGAACAGACACTACTGCCATGTTCTACATCAACAAGCAGGGTGGCACAAGGTCCACCAAACTCTGTACGGAGGCCATGAAAATTTGGTCCCTGGCCTACTCCATGGACATGCACCTATCCACCATTCACCTCCTAGGCAAGGACAATGTATTGGCAGACTCCTGAGTCATATCGGCCAGGGGCCACCACGAGTGGACCCTAAACACACAAGTTCTGCACACAGTGTTCAGGAGGGTGGGGAACCCCAGAGGTAGACCTTCGCCTCCAACCTCAACCATTGGTTGTTTCTTTACTGCTGCAGACCTCCAGCTCAGGGTACACTGCCAGTGGATGCTCTGACTTTGGACTGGGAGGAGAAGTTCCTTTATGCCTTCCCTCCTTCCTCTGATACTCAGAACTCTCCTAAAGCTCACAGATCAGCTAGCCACCATGGTACTGGTGGCTCCAGACTGGGCAAAGGCAGCTGTGGTACTCCCTACTTTTTGCCCTCTTGATCAGGAAGCCAATCCACCTGCCCCCCGAGCCACAGTCTCCTGACTCTGCCTCAGATGGGGGTAGCTTATCCTATCATAGTCTCTTCACCACAAGGCCTGGTTCTTGAGGAGTTAAGTTTCCTGATTCTCAATACTCTGAGCAGGTGCTGAAATCCTCCGCATGGCTAAAAAAAAACAGCACTAAGATGTATGCTTGAAGTGGAAAAGGTTTTCTTTGTGATGTAGAGATAAGCATATAGACTCTCCAGTGCCTCCCCACCTGTTCTACTGGACTACTTGGTTTCACCTGCAGTCGGATCTATGATGCGGTGTGACATCCCCACAGCGATGTCCTTGACGGCGTGAAACCTGTCGACACCCCCAACACTGGCGCATCCCGCTTGTTGACCGGCAACACTGTGACACCCAATGCAGCCCCCTCCACACACCTTCTTTAGATATCTACTCCACTTTGCACGGACAGTGGAGTTATATATATGCCCCCCATCGCTGCAGTGTCCATCGAAGTGAAATCCCTGTCACCGCCAGTATAGGCACGGTCGGGGTTTTGCTGTGGGTGGGTTCGCTGTGCCAGTGTCGCCATAGAGATGGCATACCCCTGCGGTCTTCAGGCCTTAAGGCCTCATCCCTCAAGGTGCATCTAGCAGCCATTTCAGCCTATCTGCTGGGAAAGAGAAGTCTGTTATTTCCCATTCCATCTTCAAAAAACCTTTTTCAGAGGTCTTCTGCACCTTCAATTCCCACTAAGGGAGTCTGTCCCTCCCTGGGACTTGAACCTTTGCATAGTCAAGCTCATGAAACCCCCTTTCCAGCCCATGGCTACTGCTGACCTGAAGTATGTCACCTGGAAAACTGTATTCCTAGTTGCCATTACCTCTGCCAGAAGGATTTCAGAGCTGCAGGCTTTGTGTACTGAACCTAACTACATCATTGCTCACGAGGACAAAGTGGTACTTAGAACAAATAGGAAATTCTTGCCTAAGCCGGTCTCCAATTTCCACCTGAACCAATCCATCACTTTCCTGGTCTTTTTCACAGAAAAATCCACACCAGGTGAACATAAGCTCCACAGCTTGGATGTAAAAAGAGCCCTCACCTACTATGTGGAGCATACAAAGCGGCTCAGAAACTCTCATACTCAACTCTTTCTCACCTATGGTGAAGTGGGCAGGGGAAAACCAGCCAGCAATGGGACTAATTTGCATTGGATAGTCTGTCGCATTCAGTTCTGTTACAGCAAAGCTGGTAAACAGCCCCCTCAGGGCCCATTCCACCAGCGGCATAGCTGCAGCCTCAAGGGATTTTCCCTTGCTTGGTATCTGCGAAGCAGCCACATGGAAGACTGTACACACCTTCACCAAGCATTACTGTCTAGATGTACAGTCCAGATCTGATGCCAGATTTGGCACAGCGGTCCTGCAGAACCTCTTTCCTAAGTAGGTTCTGTACCCGCCTCCCAACTGCACTGCTTTGCAGTCTGCTATAGTCAAGCATACTAAAGGACCCCTGGGGTCAGAAGAGCAAATGACTCACTGTAGTAATATTGCTTCTTCCAAGGTGTCCTTTTGTATGCTTGATCTCCAACCCATCCTCCCCGACATAACCTGACTGAGGATGGCTCTGCATCCCTTTTACCTTTGACAAATTTTTCTAGTTTTTTACTTTCAAAGCAAGGTTTTCACAGTTCATATTTTTCTGTCTTTGTGTATTTTTGAATGATTTTTATTCCTGTTGTTACAGTTCATATTTAAGGGCCATGCTTTGTCCTTCCAGCTTCAAAATAATTCTGGTGCTCTCTAGGCTGACTGCGGGTAGCACATCCCCCTGCTCTCTCCTCATTGGAAAGCGATATTATTCTGGTGAGTAATTTTTCATATTTTTTATTTTATTTTATTTTTGTGGTTCCTTTCATGTCAGGAACCAAGCATTTTCATTTCTGCATTTAAATCCAGTCAGGGAATGGACTACTTTGTTATACTTAGGAGTATTTTTACTACATTTTCCGTCTAGGAACTGACAGTTTACTTTTCTGATTTGTTGTTTTCCTTGAATTTCTGACACTCGTGTCAGAGACACCAAAAATGAAAGAGGACAGGGACCTACTGGGTTTAAGAATTTTATAAAGTGTGGACAGATCATTGCCAAAGCTGACTAGCCCGATTTGTGTCTTGTGTGTCTGGTTACTAGTCACATTTTCGCTAATTGTGATATCGTAAGACTTTTTGTCCCAAAACTCTTATATATATATATATATATATATATATATATATATATATATAAAAAGGAATAAATTAAGCGGGTTCACATGTGAATTTGTGACCCAAAAATTGGGAAATCAGAGTCAATTGCCAGCATGATTAGCAGTGATTGCTATTCATATAAGCTGGCTGTCCACTAACTATTTTAATTTTCCCTGGTGTCTAGTGGCACCCCCACCCTCCGATTGCCATGCCTGTTATTTTTCTTTCCTGGTGTCTAGTGGCACCCCCCACCACCATCAGTTGTGGGCCATTCCTTATTGTTTCATTCCCTGAATTGTCTAGTAGTAACCCCCACACACACACCTGATCACTCTCCCCTTATTGTTTCATTCCTGGTGTCTAGTGGCACCCCCCACCACCATCACCACCACCATCCGATCGCTGTTCCCTTCTTTCCCTGTATGTCTTACAAAATGTTTTTTTAAACCTGCAGAAAAGAAAATGATCCCTCGCTGATCTGACCCCCACCTCCCACTCAGCACCCACCACCCCGCACACCCCAGTACACTCCCACACACTCTCACTCACCTGAACAGGTCGCAGGTTCGCGATCCACTCTCCGATCAAAGACACTTCTTGCTGCGGGAACCTTGGACTGCAACATGAGAAACTAAGGTAAATGCTGTTCAATGTATTTCAGTGGGTGGGGGTGGGAGGTCAACTTGTATAACTCAACTATTGTGGGACATTTTGACACAAACTTTTCAACATAGCCTTTTGGGGGACCCCACCTCATGAACAATATGACTGTCATTACGCAACTCCCACCTGAACGGTGACACGAACATACAAAATTTACCAGCAGATAAAGGCCTAAAGGTCTATCAAGTGTGCTGAAATGTGCAGCTAGCACCCCTTATTCTGCAGCTGCCTCCCTTCCACCCTTCTCCTCCATTGAACCTCTCCTTGTCCTGTCCCATCTCCTTTTGAAGCAGTCCACTGTTCTGCTGGATACCACTTCTGCAGGTAACGATTCCACCCAGCTACCACCTTCTCTGGAAAAAGTGTCTCCTCATCTCCCTCCTGAACCTTCCTTCCTCCAGTCTCATATCATGGCCCTGGTGTCCCTCCTCTCCCTCCTTACTATGAACCTGTCTTGTTTATTCCTTTCATGTACTTAAAAGCTTTCAGTCATTTCCCCGTCCCTCCTGTCCTCCAGCGAGTACATGTTCAACTCCTCAGCCTCCTCTCGTGTGATAAGTCCCCAGCCCCTAGATCATCTTTGTCACCCTCGCTGCACCCTCTCCAGTAACTTAATGTCCCTCTTCAGATCACGGCGCCAGTGCACGCAGTACTCCAGGTGCGGTCCTAACTAATGACCTATACAGGTGGCAGAATCACCCTCCTCCTCGAGGATATACACCTTGCAGTGCAACACAGCATTTTGTTGGCCTTTGCAGCTGCTTCCTACATTGTGCCGAGTTGTTCATTGACCCTGTAATGAGCACCCCCAGATCCTTCTCCTCCTCCTCTGTCTGGGCTAGCTGCACTCCTCCCAGCTGGTAACTCCTCCTTGGGTTCTTCTCCCCAAAATGCAGCACCTTGCACTTTTTGGCATTAAACCCCAGTTGCCAAGTGTCTGATCAGGTTTCAAGCTTTGAAAGATCATCCTGCAACCCCTGCCATCCCCCTAGGTCGTCCACCACCGCTCCCATCTTGGTATCATCAGCAAACAGACTGATCTTGCACTTGATGTCTAATGATATGTCTGCAATGAATATCCCAAACAACACTGGTCCCAACACCGAGCCCTGTGGAACACCGCTCGTCATTACCCTTGCGTGTGAGAGCTCCCTACCCACCACCACCCTCTGTTGCCTTCCCAGAAGCCGGTTCCCTACCCATCTCGCCAGCTTTGCACCCCCCACCCCCGTGCCTTGTAACTTACTTCCCAGCCTCCAATGCAGCACCAAGTCGAATGCCTTACTGAAGTCCAGACACAGGACATCCACTGCATGGCCCCTGTCCAGTTGCCTAGTTACCCAGTCATAGAACTCCACCAGGTTGGTTTGGCAGGATCTGCCACATATGAAGCCATGCCGTCTGCTGTCCTGTAGTCCTTTGGCATCTAGGAGAGCCACCAGCCTCTTCTTCAGGATAGTCTCCATCAGCTTACCCACGGTGGATGTGAGGCTCACCGGTCTGTAGTTCCCTGGTTCATCCTTGGGGCCACTCTTGTGGAGGGGAACCACATGAGCCATCCTCCAGTCCTGAGGTACACACCTTGAGTGTAGTGAGGCATTACATAGGTCTGCCAAAGGTTCCACAAGGACCTCTGTCAGCTCCTTCAGTACCCTGGGGTGGATGCCATCTGGGCCTGGTGCCTTGTCCACCCTCAGTGCCTTCAGACCCTCCCGAACTCTGCCTTCCATGATTTCCCCATCTTTCACCCTTCCCCAGGTCTCTGCTGCTTATTCCCCCGGTATCACCCCCTCTTCTCCTTAGTAAATACTGAGCAGAAGTAATCATTTGGCGCTTCTACCTTATCACACCCTGCTTCCAGGCCCAACCCCCCCTCCTTCCTAATCCTTACTATGTGGTCCTTACAGCTCCTTTTCTCCCTAATGTACCTAAAGAAGTCCTTCTCCGCCTTCTTGATGCCTTGTACCAGCCTGAGCTCCGCAGATGCCTTGGCTCCCCTTACTGCCTGTGTCACCTCCTTCAGTTCCGTCAGGTACACTTCCCTGTCCTCCCCCCCTCCCTGTTTTCTTGTATCTCCTAAAGGCAGCTCTTTTCCTCCTTACCTTTTCCATGACCTCCTTGCTCCACCAGCTCGGTTTCTTAGCCCTAGCCTTCTTGCTCTGAGCCTTGCAGCAGGTTTTAATTGCCTCCACTATCCCCAGCTTTATGAGCTCCCACTTCTGGTTAGTGCCCATACTAGGTTGAATTCTGGTCAGGTACCCTTTTACCACTTCCCCCATCCTCCCAAAGTCAGCCCTCCTGAAGTCCAGCACTCTTGTGCTGGATTCCACTCCTTCCTTGCCCATATCCAATATGAGCCCTACTGAGTGGTGGTCACTCCCTGACAGCGGGGATTTTGCGGTCACTTGGCAAATTCATCTTTCAGGTAGGATTTGAAAGTGTTTCCTGCCCTTGTTCATCAGAAGAAAGCTATGCTGAAACTTTGGGGTTAAAATATGTAAAAATGGCAATGGTATGACCATTTGTTGCAGTTTCGCTATGCACACTCGTAACTTTGGACATTTTTAATATTTTGACACCAAATTTGTAAGATAGCCATTTTTTACACCACTTCAAAAACATGACAGCTGTCATTTTTTTCAAATCCTGGCCAAACTATATTTTCGCACCTGTGGCGTGGAATGACGTTGCGGTGGTGCAGAATCGAATTTTGGTGGAGAATTTTCAGTACCGGGTACATGAGGTGGAGTAATCCTATCATAGAAGCATGACTGCAGAAAAGGACCATACCGGCCCATCTAGTCTGCCCTTTATTTTCCCCCCTACACTTTCCCCCTCCCTGCCAGCCTCCACCCGATACTCAGCCCCATATGCTTGTCCCATGCTAAGGAAGGCCATGTTGACAATTTGATCAAAATGGCAAATACAGTCTCAAAACTATGTATACAGTGTCTATTTTATCAATTTATACAATTATAAGTAATAATTATATGGTTTAAAGTAAAATAACCTATTTTAGAAAACTGCTACTCAAAATCGGCTGATTGCTAAGCATTTTTCATTTTGATTAGCAAAGGCCACTAATCAACTCTCCAACACTAATTTATGCCTTGAAAAAAGAGGGCAAAAAAGCTTGAGGAACTGGCCACTCCTTCCTTTACTACTCGTTAGTCCACTGAAGAGGCTTCCTCCTCACGTGCAAAAAAAAAAAAAAAAAAAAAGATAAAACGAAAGAACCAGTGGACCCTAAATCCATTGAGAAGGCTGAGACTTCAAAATCTAAGAGACTGGTAGAACCGATTACAGAACCCATTCCTGCTAAGAGGAAACATAGAAAAACAAGTCGCTGCACCTCCTGCCGAAAAGGCAAAGGAGCTCTCAGCTGACAGACTGATGCCCTCAGCTGAGGACATTGCCAAGGCCTTACAAATTTTACAGGCCCTCGTGGCTGTTGGTCTCCTGGTTCCTTCCTCGGTTCCCCCACTCCAGAACTGGTGGACCCATATGAGGGAACCAGAGGAGAGGAGGAGATGAGGGGAACCCATCGAGCCTGAAGTTTCCAGAACAAGACTTTGTCTCCCCCGGACCGTGGATTACTCTTCTCTTTGTGAGACAGATGGTTGACACCCTCAATCTCTCCATTCAAGAAACCATGGAGGATGAGGAAGAAGCAGACTTTCTGGATATGATGGGTCTCACCCCCACTAAGAGACTTCTGCTTCCAATCCATAAGTCCCTGAAGAAAGCAGTTTTACAATTTCTGTAGAACCCCACTACTATGCCAGGGGTAGACAGAAAAGTTTATAAGAAATATCAGCTTGATAGAACCAATACTGATTTTCTGTTTACACGCCCCGATCTTGAGGGGGTGGTACAGGCTGCTGCCTGTGATAAAACCAGGGTGCCTTTAACTTCCCATCCACCAGATAAGAGTTCCAGAAAGATTGATGCTATGGGGAAGAACGGGTACCTAGCAGCCTCTCTTCTTGTTAGATAGGCTGACGACGAGTATAGGGCCTCATGAGTCCAATACCAGAAGGCCCTTTGGTCCACCATCCTGGCCATGACAGACAAGATCTCTGGGGATGTGGCAGTGGACCTGGTTGAGACAGCCAGAATGGCTCTGGATGCCACAAAATACCAGTTTTATATGGCTGTGGATATTGCTGCTAGGCTTATGGCCCTCACTATATCCCTGAGGCAGTTTGCATGGTTCAGGCCTACAAATCTGTCCCAGGATATCCAGACTAAGACCATGGATTTTCCCTGTGAGAACAGTTCTGTTTTGGGGGATAAAACAGAAGCCTACATGAAAAAAGTGGAAGACTATGAAACTGCTTATAGAAATAATTCTGCCCAGGACCGATCCTTCTTACAGATCCCAAACTAGGGGAGGAAGGGGTAGGGGCTCCTACTCCAGGCCTTTTTTCCAGGCCAAAGCATTGCCAGACTACCAGCAGCCCAGAGGGTACTTTAGAGGTAGAGGCAGAAGGACTATAAGAAGGTCCGAGCCAGCACCTCAGGCCAAATCCCAGCCAAAGCAGAACCCCTGAAGTGCTTGCCCAGGCCACCCCCCTCTTCCCTGTAGGCAGCATACTGGCTCATTTCCTCCAAGCATGGTGTACCTTCACCACAGACAAGTGAGTCTTGGAGGTAGTGAGCCAGGGTCTGTTCTCGTTTCAAAATGCTCCCCAGGCTGAGAAGTGGAATTATCAGCTCAGCAACCCAAGCAGAAAGAATTTTGCTAGAATCAGAAGTTGCCTACCTACTGCTGATCAGAGCAGTGGAGCCTGTTCCCCTAACTCAATGCGGCAAAGGCTTCTATTCCAGATATTTCCTTACCCAAAAGAAAATGGGACTGGTGACCCATCCAGGATCTCAGACTCCTGAACAAGCACATAACAAAACCGAAGTTCAAGATGGTCACTTTGGTCATGATCATTCCAACCATTCAGCTGGGGACTGGTTGTTTGGCTTTCAAGGATGCCCTAGTTTCACATTCCAATCAGACCAGACCACAGAAAGTACCTGAGGTTCAGACTTCCGTCAGGTCACTACCAGTTTGCAGCGATGCCGTTTGACCCAACCTCAGCCCCCAGGGCATTCACCAAGGTGCCTAGCCTTAGTGGTGGTTCATGTAGGGTGGCAAGGGGTCACAGTGTTCCCTTACCTAGATGACTAGCTAGTCATAGAGCAGTCCCCCAGCACACCAGAGACTCTCTTGCTCTCACTCCGAACACCTTGGAATCTCTGGGATTCCTGATAAATGCCCAAAAGTCCCAAGTGGAGCCTGTGCATGCCCTGGACTTCATAGGGGCAGAGCTGAACACCCTGCAAAGAAGGGCCTTCCTTCCTCAAAACAGG
The DNA here is from genome assembly GCA_016271365.2 of Neoceratodus forsteri. Classification (NCBI taxonomy): domain Eukaryota; kingdom Metazoa; phylum Chordata; order Ceratodontiformes; family Ceratodontidae; genus Neoceratodus; species Neoceratodus forsteri. The sequence continues at coordinate 612,383,155 of CM028138.1, read as the reverse complement.
GTAAACGGTATCCTGGATTGGCAGGCACTTTCACAAACTTAACAGACCCAGGCCAGCAGGGCACTTCCTGCAGCTCCTGGGCCACATGGCAGTATAGCCCAGAGGTTAGAGTAATGAGCTGTGAATGGGCTTGGTACATCCAGCAGACAGGTTTGATTCCCACAACCTCCACTTGCATACAGTGTGACTCTGAGCAAGTCACTTAACCTCCCCAGTGCTCCCAGGTTGCCCCTGGAAACAGGCACTTATGCCTAGTGGGCCTTACCCGATTACCAAAGACAAAATAACAAAAACAAAACATGGCAGCAGCCACAGCTGTGGTACCAGGATAAGGGTTCCAAATGAGACATCCAGTTCCACCTAAGAACTCACTGGTCTCAAAGGAGGGATCCTCTTGCTAAACTGGTGCCTGTCATAAAGACCCTATTACAGACCTTGTAGTGTTGGCAAGACAAAACCTCAGGAAGGGATCTGCTTTTCGGCAGGAAGTTCCATCGGTAATGCTTACCACAGATGCCTCCCTCTTAGGTTGGGGGAACACATGCATGACCTCTCGAGCAGCGGTACATGGTCCCCTCAGGAATCACTTCTGCATATCAACATCTTAGAGATCAGAGCAGTTTACCTGGCTCTGCAGTCATTTCCACCTCAGCTCAGGGGCAAGGTGGAACAGATAACACTACCACCATGTATTACATCAACAAACAGGGAGGTACCAGATTGACCTTACTGTGCACAGAGGCCATGAAGGTCTGGAACCTGGCCTTCTCCCTGCAGCCTGTCTGCCATCAACTTACCAGGAAAGGACAACATTCTCATGGACTCTCCAGCAGAATCAGTCAGAACCACCACGGTGCCTTTGAACACACAAGTGCTGACATCATAGAAACATAGAATTTGACGGCAGATAAAGACCACTTGGCCCACCTAGTTTGCCCATTTCCTACCTGATGGATAAGCTGCAGATTCTAGTTAATCAACAGCTTACTTCCTCGCACTTCCACTGGAATTGCTTTTGTCTGTCCCATGTATTCTTTATTCTCCCACTGTTCCTGACTCCACAACCTCCTCAGGAAGGCTATTCCATGCATCCACAACCCTCTCTCTGAAAAATACTTCTAACATTACCTCTGAGCCATCCCCTTTATCTTCAAATTGTGCCCTTTGTTGTTGCACATCTATTATTCTGAAAGATGCTACCCTCTTGTACTTTAATTCCTTTGAGATACTTGAAAGTTTCTATCATGTCCCCGTCTCCTGTTTTCCTCAAGGGTATACATATTGAGCTGCTTTAGTCTCTCCTCGTATGTCTTCTGGTGCAGACCCTGCACAATTTAGGTTGCCCTCCTCTGAACAGCCTCCACTCTGTCTATGTCTTTGTGGAGATGGGGTCTCCAGAATTGCACGCAGTACTCCAGATGGGGTCTCACCAACTGTCTGTACAGAGGGATAACAACTTCCTGTTTTCTACTGTTGATGCCTCTCCCAATGCATCCCAGTATCCCCCCAGCCCTGCTTACTGCCTTCTCACTGATTCTCCCGATCAGTTCACTTTTTATAGCGTACCCGGAGAGGTACCCCACCTGAACCCGAACCGTAAAAGCCTAGAAATCCAGTTGTTTTTTACAGGTGTGTCTCCTTTTAACTCCCAGCTCTGGTGAACTCCTTCCTAAAGAATATAGGGACCTTCTGTGTACTTCTCAGCTCCTTAGTGTTCCTGGAACCCTGCCGCCACCCCTACTCAGCAGATTCCCGATGCACTTCCAGCTGTCAAGGAACATTAAAACAGTGGTAAACACCAATATTTAAATGCCTATTTAACAATCTTAATTTAGTTTCTAATCCCAGCTCGCCTCTCCGCAGCAGCGCCCTACGAGATCCATAAACAAAAAAGGGTTAAAATCAATCAATAAAAAAACCTGTAAAACACTAAAAAAACAAGTGCTTTAACAATTTTAAGCCGTGTGTGTGTGTGTATACCTCTGACAAGCAGCTGAAAACTCATAAGTACAGTAAAAAAATAACAGCATTTCAGTATAGGCGTAGGAACTATTTTATTACAAAATTAGTGAAACAACTTAGAGGTTCAGCATTTAAACATGCCATTTTTTTGCCAAGCATATAGAATACAGTAGCCCATTTTCTAAGCACAATAATACCCTCCAGGGTGGGCGGTATTGGGCAATGTCAGACCACCCAGGGCCTATAAGACCCACCACCCGCGCGTCACCGGGCCTCATTTGCCCTGGGCGGTCCGGTATTGCCCAATACCGCCCACCCTGTCAGGTATTATTGCTTGCTCCACTGCTTGTTACTAACTGTTCTGTACTTTCTCTGGTCACTTGTTGAGTTTTTAACCAGTTGGTACTGTCTTCTTTGTCACTTCTTACAGGGACCATGATTTTAGGGGTCTTATTGTGGTACTAGTTTTTATTTAGATAAGCTAGTTCAGAGGGTCTTCACCCTGTTAGGCTTCATAATGAATCTGAGCGTTTATCAGAATTTAGAAAATTGGCTTTTTATTTCCTGGCATCTGATTGGCTGGTACCCTTGCCAGAGTGTACATTAACTTACAATAGATGCCCAGGAAATAAAAAATGACAGCCCAACTGCCCCTTCACCTACTCAAGTATCCTTGTGCCCACTCTGCTTCCTCATTGGCTGAAGCATTGGGCATGGAATTTCAAATTACCTCCATTTTTTAATCTCACTTACTGAGTGAGAAGCCCCCACTTACCATGACATAGCAGTCACCTAATTTAACCAATGGAAGAAAACATTCTTTCTGTAACAAAAAAATAATCAGTTCTAGGGACATGGATATGTTGTTCATCCACACTTATTGGCAGGTTCCTTGCCGCTTTAAATCTTGCTGGAAGGTCTTCAAGCTGGCTCCTCCCACTCACCCGGGTGGTAAAACTCTCCGCTCCGCCCCATGACGCCAGATCTTCCTTACCGCTTGGAAGCTCAGGTTCCCTCCTTAGCGCTCTGCGTTTTCGACTGGTTCCAGATTTTTTCGGTCTCTCAATTTAGTTAGAAGTTTTCTATTATTAGACCTTCTCCCTCGCGGCGGCGATGGATAGTTCATTTTCCGGCTCGCGGAGGCGCCCGGTTAATTCCTCCAGGAAAGACCCGCACTCCATGTGCGTTTACTGCCTCGACTTGGACCATGATCCGCAAGTTTGCTATTTTTGCTGTGCCCTTTCGACCAGCACCCTGGAGGATCGTACGGCCCGTTTTGGGCTCGGGTGACCTGAACCTTTTTCCGCGCCAGAAAAAATTCCTGGAGACTCGTTGGGCAGCGTCGGCGTCGGCTGTCTCAGCTGAGCAGCTCGATCTTCTTTCCTCACGGAGGGGCGGTGTCAAGTCTGGCCCCCATCCTCTCGGTCGTGGCGCTTATCCCGCTCTCTTTGAGTTCTCCTCATTCAGCTTGCTCAAGGAGCTCGCCTTTCCTCAAAGGGAGAGGGACCCTCGGGACCTGCCTCTCAGCCCAGGTCAAAGGAGTTGCAGGCTAAGTCCCATCGTCGGCGCTGGCGGGAGTGGGAGAGTTCCCCCTCCCCTGTCGGCCGACTTTCGACTTCGGTCGAGGGTGCGGCTCAGGCCGCTGGCTTCACGGTGTCCCCATCAGGTCAGCTGGCCAGGACTGCCGTCGACGTTGTCGAGTCTCTCGACCCGTCATCTGGGCTGTCCTCTGCTGGAGCCGCCATCCCTTCACCGGTTCTCCCGGCGGAGGCCGAGGTTCTGCCTGTTCCTTCGGGGCATCAGGCCTCAGTCCCTTTGTCTGAACCGAGGGAAGAGCGGGTGCCCCCCGCTCCTTCCCAGGCCCACCCTCGGTTTCCCCGAGGATTGGGGTCTCGGTCTCGGTCCTCTTCTCGGTCAAGCCGCTCCCTCTGATTTCGGCGATCTCGGTCAGGGCACCAAGTTAAGTGGCATTACCGATCTTCTCGTCTCCTCTCCAGATGAGGGTGGCTTGAGTGCAGATCGGCCCGACGTTACGAGGAGTTCATGTGGCAGCAGTTGTTATTGTCTGGGAATCAATCGACTCAGATTCATTCCCATCCAGCAAGCAGCTGCCGCCTGATCGGCCGACACAACCGCGCTGTAGTCGAGGTGCCCACCCAGGGCGGTTGTTCGTCCGAATCTTGCTGCCCACCGTCTTCGTGGAACCTCGGTCGGGTCACGACCTGTCCTGCAGGTTGTCTGTTCCCCTCGCTCCTGCCCGCCCTCGGCAGACGAAGAGTGACTCAGGCCTGAGGCAGCTCTTTGCAGACCCCTCGGAGTCCGACTTCGACCCCTCCATGTTCCCCAGTCGGGAGGACCTGGGGTCGTCTCCGGAACGCTCTGTGGACGACAGCCCATCATCCTTTATGGGTCTGCTTCAGCTCATCTTGGAATTCACCGGGATGCAGCTTGAACCCGTGTCCAAACGGGCCTCTTATCCCCTGATGGAGATTCTAGACCGAGGGGGTTCACCCTCGGAGGCCTTCCCGGTGGCCGAGGCTATTGTCGGCCCGGCCTTGGAGCTTTGGCAGCGGCCTACTTCCTGTCCTGCGCCCTCGCCAAGATGGCCAGGAAGTACTCTGTCCCTGTCAGTTCTTTGCCCGTTTTCGGAGCACCCTCGGCTGAGGGCTAGTTACCGATAATGTTTTCCAGTGTTCTGGGAACGCTCGGGATGTGGATAGGCCCCCCGACAAAGAGTCCAAAAGGTTGGACTACGTTGGGGGTAAGGTTTACGCTCATTCCTCCCTAGGCCTCCGACAGGCCAGCTCGGCTGCACTGATGGCACATTTCTCCCACGCCCTTTTGGGCTCCCTGGACGAGGTGCTCCCTCATCTCCCGGCCGACCTGGGACCACGGTCCGGCGGGTGCGGGACCAGGGTAGGGCGGTGGCGAGGCAGCAGCTTCAGACTGCTCTGGACTTATGTGATTCCTGTGCCAGGTCGGTGGCAGCCGCAGTGGCCATACGCTGCAGGGTGTGGCTGAGGTTATCCTCTTTCCCTTCGGAAACCCAGCACAAGTTGGCGGATATCCCCTTCTTGGGGACTGACCTTTCGGCCCTGGGTGGAGGAACACCTCCAGGGGACCGGAAGTCCGATGCCACTCGGACTCGGTCACCCCGCCGGAGGGACAACGCGCCGTGCAGCCTTTAAGTAGGCCCCTTTGCCCCTCGGCCCCTGCGGCTCGACTGGCCCATCAACTCCAGCATGAGGGCCAGCAGGCTTGCGCTGGGCATCCTGTCCCCAAGCCAGCGTCTTCCTCTAAAAGGAAGCAGGGAGGTAAGGGCCCAGGAGCTCCCTCGGCCAATCCCTCCTCCAAGCCTGCTCAGTGATGGGCTGAGGGGCGCTGTCCCCGGGCCCGTCACCCCTACCCGGTTTCCCCCGTGGGAAGACGGCTCCGCCCCTCCCCCACCTGGTCCGCTCCCGGACCTCGGGGTGTTGGAGGTGCTAAGGGAAGGTCCTGCCTCGGGATTGTGAGCAGGCACCACCCTTTCGAGCCATTGTCCCATGGGGGCCTTGGGGTCCGCAACCTCGTTGTCGGCCCGCTGAGCTGACTTGCCTGGCTCTCTAAATAGAGGTGAGCAGGAAGGTTGCGGATCCTCCTTCAGACCCTGGGATCCTGTCCAGGTATCCTGGTCCCAAACGGACGGGGGCTTGTGCCCCATTCTTTAGCCACACGTCGGGATGGTCTCTCTATCTCAGATATCCCATCCTCAGAACGAGGCGTGTGACTCTTTCCTGGTCCTCCAGGACGTACTTACACTTCGTTCCGTCCATTTCTTGGGAGACTTCTCCGTTTCTTAGCGGGGATCTCGTTACGAGTTCCAGGCCAGGCCCTTCGGTCTCTGCTCAGCAGCATTCCTGCGGCACTGAGGGTCCGGGCGTAACCCCACCCGGATGGCGGCCTGACTGCAACCCTTCCAGGCGGAAGAGGGACGGTCCAGAGTTCTGGCCCTCTAGGTTGCTCTCAGACTGGTCTCCTTTTACTGGAGACACGTTGGAACTCGTGTCTTAGCGGGTGATCCTTCTTCAGGATGAGGCTCGACCTTTGAGTCCGAGCTCGGCTCCTGGCGGACAGGGCTGAGGTTCTTCCTCCCTTACCTAGTCAGGTCTGACTGGGCAGTTGCGCCCTGACCGGGACCTCCTGCACCCCCTGGGCCCTGCGGCGGCCTGCTCCAGCGTGGTCTGTTTGGACCCGTGGGTTCTGCGTCCCCTAGTGGGGCTGGCCAGCCAGCGGTCACAGTGTGCGTTTTTCGGACCAGTCCGTGACAACAGCCAGGGGTTAGGGGAACGCCTCCTTCGGACCGCTCCAGCTCTTTGCAGGAGAACTTCCTGTTCGTCGGCCCCGAGTCGACGGTCTTCTCCGACCGATGCATCCCAGATGGGTGGGGGTGCCCATCAAGGGGAATACAGAGTGCTCCGCCTCTGGTCCTCTCGGGAGTCCCGATGTCTTTCCTACCTGCTGGAGCTCCAGGCGGTCCGCTTAGCTTGCACTGCTCGCTCTGTCTGTGCGGGGTCTAGTGGTTTAAGTCCAGGCAGACACCACCACGACCATGTGCTACCTATCCCGCCAGGTTCGGACAAGCCCCTTGCCTCGGCGTAAGGAGGTTCTCCGCGTTGGGTCTTTCGCGCAGCTGGGAGGCAGTTTCCTAGCCATTTTGATGACAGGAGCCTCCAGCACCCTGGCTGATGCCCTAAGCCGGTCAAAGGCTGCGCCTCACGAGTGGTCTTCCCTGCCGGGGGTAGCACAGGATCTTCTCCTCCCGGTCACGCCTCGGGCGGTCCTTTCCCTCCAGGGAGAATACAAGGCTGAGACTGTCTCATGCCCGCCCCCCAGCAAGGTTCGCTAGGGGATGCCTCGAGGTCTGGACCCCGGCCTCTTCACGCCTCCCATTTCCCTGACCCATGGGCAAGGCGAGGAGGACTAGGGCGAGGCGATGCTGGTAGCCCAGACTGGTTTGCCAGCTCTGGTATCCAGCTCTCCTCAGTCTCAGCCCCCAGGTTCTCGAGGCGGCTTCCAGCCCGCCGGTCCTGATCTCTGTTTTCGGGGAAGGTATTCCATCTGGGCCTTCAATTCCTGCACCTGACGGCCTGGTCCCTGGTGGCTAGGGGCCAGGCCTTGGAGTCCTGGCAAGGTCCTCGACGTTTTGAGGCATCCTGCCAGAGTCGACTAAACATGCTAGCCTTCAAATGGAAGAGTTCTCCATTTGGTGTTGGGATAGGGCCTGGTCCTCTCCTGTTCTTGGCAAGCATTCCGGACCATCTGCGGTCCATTCTTATTGAACAAGGGCTTCGATGGTCGACTCATCTTAGGTGCTTCTGTTGGTCACCCCTGTCTTCCGGGCGCTGGCCAAAAGGCAGTCGGTGGCACAGAAAAGGAGGTTCCATGCCCTTAGGCCTCGATCACACCTCCCCCGGGAGAGTATCCCCATTTCTGTGGGATCTTCGCTGGTATGGGCTTAGCTCATGGGCAAGCCATTTGAACCTTTGCACAGGTGTGAGTTTCCCACCTGTTGTGGAAGAACACCTTCTTGGGGCTACCATGCCATCCAGAAGGAGGGGAGAGTTCCAGGTGCTCCTTTGAATCTCCCTATCTGGTCTTCCACAGGGACAAGGTTGTCCTGCGCCCAACCCAAGTTCCTTCCGTGAGGCGGTGGACGGAGTCCTTTTTCCTAACTGGTATTGTCTCTGCCGGGTTCATCCCCATTCACGCTGGGCTGTATATAGGATCCATTGGGACCCTATTTAACGCTCGCCTACCCAGGGAGCGTAGGGCTGAAGTTCGGGAGAGGTTCGCCAGCTGTTTGTCATCTACGCTGAAGCCGCACCTGGCAGACTTGCAGCCAAGCGGACGCCGAGCGGGTGGGTCACCTCCTGCATAGGTCTCCGCTATAGGTGGGCGGGCATGGAGCCTCCCAGAGGGATAACTGCTCATTTTTACCCGCCCTTCCGCTGCATTGGTGGCTGCTTCCGTGGATACTCCTGTCCAGGATATCTGCAGGGCTCCTACCTGGAAGCAGGCATATACCAATTTTCCCTTCCACATCGACCTCTGGTCATGCCGGGATGTTGGTCGGGGCCTCGGTTCTCCAGTCTTTATACCTAAGTAGGGGTGTGCTCCTTGCCTCCCTCCTCCCGGAGAACTGCTAGGAGTCTGCCAATAAGTGTGGATGAACAACATATCCATGTCCCTAGAAATACAGGTTACTCACCTGTAACAGGAGTTCTAGGAATGGTATATGTTGTTCATCCACACGACCCACCCCGCCTCCCCGGCTTCGACGCACAACCTTGCTTCCAGCGGGCTAGATCTGGTGTCATGGGTGGAGCCGAGAGTTTTACCACCTGGGTGGGTGAGAGGAGCCAGCTTGAAGACCTTCCAGCAAGATTTAAAGTGGCAAGGAACCTGCCAATAAGTGTGGATGAACAACATATACCATTCCTAGAACTCCTGTTACAGGTGAGTGACCTGTATTTGTGGCGCATATCTTACACTGCACCACACTGATCACTGTCCCGCTTCTGATCCCGCTCACTTGGCTCTCATACCCTCCTCTGCTGACCAAAACCCAATAGATGTAAACTGAGCATATTCATAAAAAAAAGGAAAGAACAAAAATAAGCTCCAAATTTTATTCTGCGGTTGGGGACAAAGACAAATTAGCATATCCCCAACGTGCTTCTTTCCAACCGCAGCAGTCTCCCAACCCTGCTCTCGCGCCCCCTTTCTCCAGACACAGCCCAGTCTGTTCCTTAGCAAATGACACTGCCCTGCCACCCACTCAGTTTTCTGAACTGATCAGTTTCCTTTCCAGGAGAGCATTACAAATAGAATATTGGGGTAGGCTGCAGCTACAGTACCTGCAGGTGGGAGAGCCGAGCCGCTGCAAATGCTCACCCGAATCCACTATTACTCAGTTAGCCTTATAAAGTGAAACAGCCACCATTCTCTATTCTGTGCTGCAATTTACTCCCCCACCCTGAATTTTATAGTAACTGGAGCTTTCTCACAGACCAGTAAATGTGTCATTTGTTAATTATTACTGCCTGACTGTTGTCTAGGCTTACCACCTTTTAAGAAGCCCATATGCATGACATTTTTATGAATCATGATTGTTTGCAGGACAATATGTAATGTAGACCAATGCAACAACAGACTTCTTTTCTCTAAATAATCAGAATCAAGACTAAGTGCTGTAGTTGTTTAGTTGTTTCTATTGTTTCTTATCATTTTAAGGTATTTTAGTTAAGGTATTATAGTGTTCTGCAACATCTGGAAGAAAGAAAATATTTTTTCTACTATAATGTCTGGACATGTAGTATTTTTCATGTTTTTTTTTTTGCAGGACACAGCTGCCCAAATCAGGACTGTCCTGAGAAAATCGGGACAGGTGGTAACCCTACTGTTGTCATTCGTTCTATTTATGAGTGACTGATGTGACACTTGAGGTCAGGAGGGTGTTAAACTGGCTCTCCATAACAGCAATGCCCTCTACTGGCAAGTGTACCAGTAGAGGGACTATTTTACAAGAAAAGTAATTTTATTCCTTATTAACATTTATTTAATTTGTTTTTAATCTTTAGGAGGGGAGGGGAAGGGGAAATTGTTTAACCAGGAAAGGCACACTAAGCAAGAGCTTGTTTTCAGGTGTAACCTGGGAGCACAATGAAGTTATGACTTGCTCAGGGTCACACAATACACAAGTGGGAGCTGATGGGATTCAAACCTGGTATTGCCCAATACCACCCACCCTGTCAGGTATTATTGCTTGTGGAGCAGTTACTAAGGGCAGCAGTTTGAAATTGGCACGAGCCAGTGAGGGTTCCATCATTTACATACGCTCCATTCTCTCTGGGGCAGTTCAACATAGATACATAGACAGTGTCAGCAGATAAGGGCCTATGGCCCTCCCAGTCTGCCCATTTAAGTTTGTAAGTTCAGTTTATGTTTTCCAGGAAGTCTGTTGCCCCTTACCCCTGACCTCCAGAATTCCTTTATGTCTATCCCATGCATTCTTAAATCCCGTGATTGTTTCAGCCCCCACCACTTCCTCTGGAAGGGTGTTCCACTTGTCCACCACCCGTTCTGTGAAGAAATTCTTCCTCACGTTTCCTCTGAATCGTCCTCCCTCCAACTTCATCCCATGCCCTCTAGTCCTGGAACATCTTTTTCGCTTAAAAATAGTGCATTCCTGCACCCTGTTCCTCCCTGTAAGATACTTGTATGTCTCTATCATATCCCCTCTCTCCCTCCTCTCCTCCAGGGAGTACATGTTCAGTGCCTTCAACCTGTCCTCATAGGACTTGTGATGCAATCCATGCACCATCTTTGTTGCCCTCCTCTGAACCTTCTCTACCCTGTCTATGTCCTTACGTAGGTAAGGTCTCCAGAACTGCACAGTGAGGCAGTCCAGAGAAGGGCAACCAAAATGGTGCAGGGACTGCATCAGAAGACATGTGAGGACAGATTAACGGAGCTCAATATGTATACCCTTGAGCAAAGGAGGGAGAGAGGTGATATGATCGAGGCATTCAAACACCTTAAGGGCATAAACAAGGTGAAAGAGTCTAACATGTTTAAATATAAGAAAAATAGCAGGACAAGAGGACACAGCATGAGATTAGAGGAGGTCGATTAAGGGGAATGTGAGGAAATTCTTTTTCACAGAAAGGGTGGTGGATGCATGGAATGGCTTACCACAAGAAGTGGTGGCTATGAATACAGTGCAGGGCTTCAAACAGGCATGGATAGGCATAAGGAGCAATACAAATGACTATGAATAGATAGGCCACTGACAGAGCAAAGGTCGATGGCACATTTATAAGGTAGAAAAAGAAATGGGCAGACTGGATGGGCCTTGCGGTCCTTATCTGCCGTCAACTTCTATGTTTCTATACTCCAGGTGCGGCCTCACTAGGAGTCTGACTGCATTAGTCCAAGCATACTGAGGGATCCCCTGGAAGAAACAAGATTACTATAGTATTTTTTTCTCATGACTATCTCTGTGGATACACAAGGGTTTCATATCCTCATACCTTAGGAGAGTGTGTTGGTGAAGCAGCATGTAGACCTGCACTGTGCGTGCCTGCACTGTACAGTACTTGTCCCTGTCAATAAACAGAGTTTCAGCCCATCTCACCTTAGGGTGGTCCCTGCAGGTCAAGGTTGGGGTATGATGGTGGAGCAGTGTGTGGGGGGAAGCCTGTACTACGCCTGCCAACACTATACCTATTCATGCGGCTAAATGGAGAGTTCCAGTACCTCTCACCACAGGAGAAAGGTGTTCCTTCCAAGTCACAGTTGGGGTGCGTTAGAGTAGTTGTGTGTAGGGAAGTCTGCACTGTGCCTGAACACATCATTCTTGTCCTCGGATAAACAAAGAGTTTCAGTCTATTTCAACGCAAGAGAAGTGGGGGTCCCTCCAGGTCAGGGTAGAGGTACATTGGTGGAAGTGTGTGGGAAAGCCTGCACTGTGCCTGCCCACACTGTACCTATCCTTGTGGATAAAAGGGGTTTCTGTCTCTCTCACCCCAGGAGAAGGATGGTCCCTGCAGGTCAGGATTGCAGTACTTTGGTAGAGCTGTGTGCAGTGGGGGAAATACTGTACCTGTCTTTATGGATAAACAAGAGAGATCCTTTTTTAGCATTAGTGTTTGTTCTTGTTCATACTAAGGTAAGCACGAAGCAAGCAGGATATAGCCTATAAGTGATCCTAACCTATAAAAAAATACTTTAGGTTGCCATCTCTCAATATGTATCTGTCAAGTCTTTGTTTGAATAAATTCTTACTTTCTGAGATAATAATTTCCAGTGGCAGATCATTCCATAACTTCACAATGTGATTAGTAAAGAAGTTTTTCCTTATATTTGTTCTAAACTTCTTACCCCTAATCTTGTTACTGACAGGTCCTTCTCCCATTTGGAGTATGGCTCATGACTGAGATCATATCTAGCCAGGGAGGACAATGGGGTTGATGAAGGAGGAGCTGGAGGTTCATCATATTGGGACAAGTGGTGGGGGGGATCTCCTTCTCATCCAGGACCCTGCTTGTTTTTGATTTTCTCCTCTGCCTTAATGGTGTTGAGTAAGAGTGCCCAAGAGGTCACTCCTGATGTAAAGGTGTCATGATGACACCCCATTTCCTAGGGGAGCCACCTCACACAGACTCTCCAAACCTATTGGTAACCCTTCCTTCCTGGAGGAGGTGAGTGCACCATCCTTTCCCACTACTGATCCACTTTGGGTGGCCCAGGCTTTGGTGGCGAACCCATGGTCAGCACATCTGGCAGCTGCGTGGAGCCTGCCCAGGGGATGCTTTTGATCCCTCAACCTTCTCAGGTGGTAACATCATTGCCAAAAGCTGAAAAAGCCTATTGAAGTACTAGGGGAGGAAAGGTTTAGCCAGATACTGCAAATCGCAGTTTCTAGGGGCATGGATATGGTGCACTATCCACACTTTGACAATCTTCCTTCCCATCCAGAATGTCTTCAACCTAAACTCCTCCCACCCACCCAGTGGTATCCTCCTTGGCTCCACTCCATGACATCAGGTCTTCCTTTCTGCTGAAAGAGTCAGATCTCCTTCGGGGGTATCTTAGTCATTGGGTTACATGGTAGGAACTTTTGCCGTTGGTGAAGGGAAATACACACATGAATTTTCAGCAGTACGACTAGGGCCACTCCACGCTACTCCACGCCTGCTGGACATCAATAACTCTGTATAGGCATTGGTGGCTCCCACTCCTTCAGTTCTTTTCCACCATCGACTTGGTAAGCACAGTCTCCACGGAAGCTTTGTTGCAGTGTCCGTGCCCTTTTCAGCCTATGGCTGTTTTTTCCTACAACCCTTACCTAAATTTCTCTTTACAGATTTTTAATTTTTGTTTACGTTGAGAGTTAATCCTTCTTCTCTTTTCCATTGCTAAGGAAAGAAGATTGCCTCTACAGACAAACACTCTGTGTCTGCTGTCTTGGGCCTGACCATTTAAAATGTTGTCTGCACCCACTCCGCCAAAAAAGCCATACACTACCATGTTTCTTGTTTATGAAATATTCTTTATTTTTCTTTTAATTCTGATGCCCCAACGTTTCGCCAGAATATGGCTTCTTCTGCGGGACTGTACATTTTGTACTAATCAATCCATATTAGAAGGTGAAGTGAACAAACTTTTTCTTAACTGTTTTACAGTTGTGAATTTTGAAAGTTGGAATTGAGAGAAAGAGAGAGCAGCCAGTCAGAAGCCTAAGCTCAGAAACAAGGCAGGTAGCCAGTTATTGGAACCCTTAAGATAACGTAGTGGCTTATCATATTTCAGGAATATGCTGAAGTGTATATTAGACGTGTGTGGGCAGTTTTATAGAACATTTATCATACATTAATTTATCACAAGAATGTATTGTAAACAAATATATACGTTTTACTTGTTTTACAGTCCCCCAGAAGAAGCCATATTCTGGCAAAATGTTGGGGCATCAGAATTAAAAGAAAAATAAAGAATATTTCATAAACAAGAAACTTGGTAGTGTATGGCGCTTTTGCCAGAGTGGGTGCAGACAACATTTTAAGTGAACATTTTGATGCACTAAAGCAACCCTGCTCCACATCAGAAGAATAAGGATCTATTTTGAGATTCCCCTTGGACACTGTTGTTTGTTGTGCCTGACCATGACATCTCTGACTGTGAGCTCTGCCAGAAGTTTAATCAAGCAACCCTTAGGTGACACAAAAAGGCTCTAAAACAGTTCATGGAACACCAGGCAGCCAGCTCCTGGCAGGGTTCCTCTGGGGCCCCAGTCACCCACTGGATCTTTGAGCTCCAAGGCCCCAGACAAGTCCTCGGGTGGGGGTCACAAAAAAGAGCAAGCAAGATGATGACTGCTCCCCCCGGCGGCGATCCCATATCCCATTGGCCTCTACTTTGGGGGAGCTCTTCGTCGACGGTGGCTGCCTTGACGAAGAAACCAGCTGTCCAAGTCTCTGTTCCTACCAGACCCATAATGTCAGTTCCTCTGCCCGATTTCCAGGGCACTCAGCCGTTGACCTCTGGGTCATCAGCCCCTCCACTGTCGACAATGTGCCCATCATTGATGATGACTCCATCGAGGCCTACCCCTTCTCCCAGGGCTATAGGTTCAATGGGCTTCCAGGACAGAGGGTCATCAGCTCCTGTGCCGTTGAACCTCCCGTTGACTACCACTATGGACCTGAATGAAGTACTTGTTAAATTCATGAATGTACTCGTTCAGCAGCTAGGCGCATTCAATAGCCCTTGTTGTCAGCGCAGTCAATGGCAGCTTCGTCATCGACCCCTGTTCATGGACCTCAGGAGAGACCCCACAGGCCACTGCCAGTGCATACGATGCCAGACTCAGATGAGCAGGTCGACGTTGAGGAGGAGTATCATCCTGATCTCATCTCCTTGATGACCTAGAGGATGAAGAGGAACAGGAAGAAATCCTCATCTTAGATAAGTCCACTACCTCTTCTGTCAGTGAGGACTCTGTCAAGCATATTCCAAGGTCTCCTCCTGAGGATGCCACCTTTTTCAATGTCATGAAGCAATTGTCTGCTACAATAGGCTTACAGACTGAGGAGGAGGATGTCACCAGGAAAGACCTGGAGGTTCCTGAATTTCCCCCTCAGATCATTCCTCCTATGCTGTCAGCCCTGAAGAATGCCACTATGGCAGCCTGGCACAGACCAGACATGGTACCATCTATGCCATGTAGGGCAGACAAACTCTATATTGTCCCTTAGGGCTTTCCTTATTTTGCTGCCCAGGCTGAAGCTGACTCTGTGGTCATTAAGGCAGCCCATGACAGATCTAAGGCACCTATTCACCTTAGTTTCCTTCCCCCAGACAAGGAATCCTGCAGGATTGACCTCTGGGATAACATGGTTTACGCCTCCTCCACTTTGGACCTGAAGATTGTAAACTATCTGTCACACATGGTTAAATTCCAGAATGCCAACTGGAGAAAGGGCAGAGCTGCTGCCCGAACCCTTCCTGCTGACTCCCAGAAGCAAGAATTGCTCCAGTGTTTGCAAACTGTGGAGGGTGTCAGTAAACATCTCCTCAGGGCCCTGTATAATATGGCCAACACAGTGGCCCAGGGCAGCTGCCACTGGCATATGTCTTCATAGGCACTCCTGGCTTAGGGTCTCTGGATTTGCAGCCGATGTGCAAAACATGGTGCTTAATGCCACTCTTAATGGCACCAAGCTCTTTGGCCCGGCTGTCTGGGACCTTCTAAATGATCTGCAGGCCTCTGGCATAGCCATTAAGTCTGTCCATTCTCTCTACCACACTAAGCCCTATGGTAGAGAGTGGTCTCCTTTTTGTAGACAGGCCAATAGGCCAGGCTCGGCCCGCCATACCCAGGATAAGCGCAGAGCCCAGACTTCCTTGCCCACCCCTTCCAATACTGAAGCAGTGGCCAAGCATCCCAAAAATGATAGACCAGTCTCCACAGCTGATCCCACCTCCGCTTGACTCCTTGCCAGAACCCCCTCCTCTGGTCTAGACCCAGGAAGTGGTGGTCAGAGAGCGGTTCTCCCTCCATCTGAATCTGTGAAGAACCATAACTTCAGATGCATGGATCCTGCAGATCATTGAGATGGGTCATACCTTGGAGCTCATCCGGCAGCCTCCAGATACCCCTCCCACACCCTGCAACTATTCCCCGGCTCACTTGTCTGTTCTTCAGGAGGAAGTATAGTCTCTTCTACACAAGCAGGCAATTTAACTGGTGCCAATGCAACAGAGAAACCAGGGATTTTATTCCAGGTTTTTCCTGGTGCCCAAAAAGACCAGAGATCTGAGGCCCATTTTAGATCTAAAGGACCTCAGTCTCTTTGTCCAGTACAAAAAGTTCCAGATGGTAACTCTGCCAGGCCTTATGCCCCTCCTTAAAACCAGGACTGGCTCTGTTCACTGAACATGCAGGACACCTACCTGTACATTTCAGTCCTTCCTTCCTTCTCACAGGAGGCTTCTTTGTTTCGCCTTTCAGGGCAAGCATTACCAGTTCAAAGTGCTGCCCTTTGGCTATCCTGTGCACTGTGTGTCTTTACCAAATGCTTAGCAGCGGTCGCAGCAGCTGTCAGAAGAGAGGGACTGTATGTCATCCCTTACCTGGATGATTGACTTCTCAAGGCCCCGTCCAGGAAATAGCTCTTGCTGACTCTGGAGTGCACTTTCTGGGCATAATGATAAACCTGCCCAAGTCTGTTCTAGTACTGTCCCAAAGACTGCAGTACATTGGTGCTCGTTCTGGACTCCAAGCAAGGGAAGGCCCTCTTACCCCAAAACAGGGCAGAATACCTAATGGCTCAGGCTCAAGAAGTCACTCAGAGTCTGTACATTCCTGCCAGATTGTTGGGTCTAATGGCAGTGGCCATTCCCACTGTTCCACTAGCCAGACTTCACATGCGCACCCTGCAGTGGACCCTCCGAGTGCGACGAGACAAGCACATGGATGAGTTGAACCAACAAGTCCTGATCTCTTCCCCAGTTCACAAGGTACTGCAGTGGTGGATGGACCCCTTGAATTTTCTTCAAGGGGTTCCTTTCCAGATGTCTTCCCTGCATTAGATTCTAACCATGGATGCTTCAGGTCTAGGCTAAGGAGCAAACCTGGATCCCTTTCAAACCCAGGGCTCCTGGTCCCAGTGGGAAGCTGCGCTGCATATCAATGTCCTTGAGGTGAGAGCGGTGCTCTGTGCCATGCAGGCATTTCAGGAGCATCTTGCTCCAGGCCAACTGCTGGTACAATCAGACAATCTTGGGTGTTGTCTACTACATCAACAAGCAGGGCGGGACTCACTTGTACCTCCTTTGCAGGGAGGCCATGAGAGTGTGGTATTGGGCACTGGAGCACAGTCCGACGCTCTTTGCAGTCCATATGCCAGGTGTCCTAAACACCCTGGCAGACAGTCTCAGCAGGATTCAGTCCAGCATGCATGAATGGGAGCTTTTCTCATCCATAGCAGAAGATCTGTTTGACAGATGAGGTCATCCAGAGTTGGACCTTTTTGCATCCTCAATGCAAAATACTGCTTTACGCGGATGATGCAGTGATCTTAGCATCACACTCAGACCCGCTGCTACTCCAAAGCACGCTGCAAAGCACATTCCTCCAAGCTGAAAAATGGTTCAGTAACCATCGGCTAGTACTGAACCTGAAAAAAACAAAGTCAATGTGTTCCTGACATCGGCAAAATAGCCCAGGATACTCCTTCTCATCACCCCTAGCACACTCCTCCCACTTGAACAGGTAACATATAAGTACCTGGGCATTACTTTGATGCAGGCTTTACATTCCACGCCCATCTAAAAACCCTGTCCTCAGCCATGAACTCCAGGATAGGGCTCCTTTACCGCCACAAAGACTGCCTCCCAGAATCTGCCTTAAAATTGGCCATCACCTCATCTGTGTTGTCTCTGGCCGACTACGGACTTCCAATATACGCAGCGGCAGACCCTTCCGCCCTATCTAAAGTCCAGACCTCTATTAACAAAGCCTGTAGGCTCCTGACCGGCACCCACAGCAGAACTCACACTTGCCTGCTATACTCTGCCACTAACATACTCACTCTTGAGGAACGGCTGAAATACCACACCTGCCTTCTGGCTAAAAAATCCCTGTCTGGGTTATGCCCACCAGGGGTCTCCGCATCCCTGCAACCAGCCGTCCGGCCGGTGCTAACCCGTAACTCCACCAAAGCCACCTTCCTAGTACCCAGGCAAGGACCTCTCTGCCAAAGATCCTTCAGTCATAAAGCCCCGCCTGGTTTAACTACCTTCCTGAGGGAATAGCAAAGATCCCCGGATTGGCGGTTCAAAATATCCCTCCGTAAACACATTATTGACAGCCGGTGCTGTAAATGCCTGTAGTGGAACATATCCCTGTCTCGAATAGCTCCCAAGTCCTCTGTGCTCCATGGACGACTGGGCAACTGTAACTACTGCAACTGTAACAACTGTGTGTATATAATGATGCGTGTAACTCAAACGATGTATGTATCTCACCTGTATGTAACCTCTGTCTAAACCGCACTTAATTGTTGTCTTCCCTTGTGACAAGGTACTTTGTAAACAAGTCTCTGACTCAAAGGTTGTAAAACTGATTATTCAATAAATAAATAAATAAATAAATAAAAACTGCACAATTTCTGCTTGCTAGATCCAGGGCCTGGAGTTTTCTGGTGAGACGCGTTGTTCCTCTCTTGAAGCAGGAGATTTCTCTATGCATTCTTTCCATTTCTTCTAAATCAGAGGGTGCTGATCAAGCTACAAATAAAGGGGATCAGCATGATTCTGGTAGCCCCATTCTGGCCTCGCCAAATATGGTTCCATCTGCTTCAGCAGCTGGCAGAGAAACCTCTGGTCCCTCTGCCCCTTTGCAGGTATCTGCTGACCCAGGATCGGGGGACCCTGGTCCATCCCAGTCTCGGGTGCCTCTATCTGCATGCATGGCTCCTAGGAATATAGCCATTGCCAGGTTTGGGGTCTCAAGGTGGCAGATGTCCTGGTGACCACCCGCAAGCCTTCCACCCATCCCACTTATGCAATGAAGTGGAAGCAGTTTGCCATCTGGGCTGCTAAACATTCCCTAGACCCATTCACCTGTCCTGTGAATCATGTCCTGGACTACCCAATTTGTTTGTGTGACTCAGGCCTCCAGTATTCCTCCCTCAAGGTCCACCTTTTGGCTATTTCTGTCTTCCATGAGTCCGTGGGTGATGGCACTATTGCTCAGCTGGATAGCTCCCGTACCTTTCTCCAGGGTATTCTGCACCTGAAAGCCCCAGTCCGTTTCCTGGTTCTGGACTGGGACTTAAATTTTATTTTGGAAAAGTTGACCCCATCTCATTTTGAGCCAATCGCGACTTGCAATTTGCTCTTTCTGTCTTGGAAAGTGCTGTTTTTAGTTGCAATTACTTCTGCTCGAAGAATTTCAAAGTTTCAGTCCTTCTGGTGCGAGGAGCCTTATTTGATTTTTCACAAAGACAGGGTATCTGTGCACAAATCCTAAATTTCTACCTAAGGTGGTTCCTGAGTTCTCACTTAATCAGTCTGTTCACATTCCTGTTTATTTTCCTGAGCGTGCCAATCCAGGGGAAGCACTGCTCAATACGTTGGATCTGTGCAGCACTTTGAAATACTATCTTTGGATTAAAGAGTCACGAAAGTCTAAGTAGTTGTTTGTTTCTTTCACCCCAGGTAGAGAGGGTGCTTCAGTTTCTAAGCAGTGTTTATCTAAATGGTTGGCAAATTGCATTGTGTTCTGCTACAATAAGTTTGGCAAAGAATTGCCTGGGGCTGTCAAAACTCATTCTACCAGAGGCATGCCTACTTCTGTGCCTTGTTTTAAAGGGGTCTCTGCGACTGACATTTGTGTGGAAGCCATTTGGAGCACAGTCCACGTTTTCACCAAGCGTTACAGTCTGGACATTGCCTCTGGAGTCTGTACAGGATTTGGCTGGGCTGTGCTACAAGGACTCATGTCTTAAGTTTATGGAGATTCAACTTCCCAGACTGTCTGTTTTCACTTGTCACTGCTTGGTACTCGTTCCTACGGTGTAACCTAATGATGGAGATACCCCCAAAGAAGATAGAACAGTTATGTAAGAACTTACCATAACAGTAGATCTTAGAGGGGAATCTCAGTCATCAGGTATGATTTCCCTCCCACCATCCCCCTTCTTGGGCTTCTTTCCAAGATCTGGCTGTCTGCTGCTTCCACCATTTTATTTAAAGCTGGGTCCCTCTTTCTCTCCTTGGTTTCCCCTGGTGCAAGCCTTTCTCCCTTCATCTCCAGAGGGAAAGAATGGAGGAGAGAGCAGAGCCGCCCATGCTTATATAGGGTTGCTGACATTGATGCACGTCGGCGTCGCAGCCCGAGTTGTACTTCTGAAAATCTTCCGTGTGGATTCACCGATGGTGAGGGTTCCTACGGTGTAATCTGATTACTGAGATCCCCTCAAAGATCTACCATTACGGTAAGTTTTTACGTAACTGTTCTGTCTACTTCTTTGTTACTTTCTGCTGGTGGTTTAAGCCCATCCTTTTCTTACTATATCTTCAGGCATATTTGGTTTTCTTCAGTATCAGTGGAGCGCAACAAACCCAGAACTGGTCCAGGAATTAAGTGGTGCATGTCATGCAACAAAAAGATGTCGCTTACCAACCCACACGCCTCATACTTGTATTGGCTAGGGGCAGAGCACGATCTGCAGCCTTGCAGCTTCTGTAAGTCCCTATTCCCCTCCTTTCTTGAGGATGGGTATGCCTGCCTCTTACTAAGCCATATGGGTGAATGGGACCCTCCAATCTGGTTTGAGGACACCTGCAAAGGCCATTTCAGCGGTGTCGGGTTCAGCCTCTCAGCTGGCTGCTCTCTGAGAGGCAGTAGCCCAGGCCATGGCAGTCTCTTCTTTAGCTCCGGCACTGCTCCCAGTGGGCACCAGTGCAGGGACTCCCTTTTCTGGATTGTTACAGGACATGTGTCAGTCCCTAGAGACCCTTGGGGAGAGCCCTTCCCGAGGTTACATACCTACAAAATTAAAGAAGAGCTATCGTAGGTCGTGGGACCGGGAATGGGCATGCTGTTCCCGATCTTGCGACTCCTTTGATCACTCTATGGTTGTCAAGCTTTCGACTTCAGCCAGTTCTCCCAAGGCCAAAGGGCAGGCCGCTAGCTCCATGGTGACCCCATTGAATTTGTTGGCTAAGGCGTGGGCTGACCAGCTGACTGAGATTTTTCTCAACCCGGTCAACCCGATGTCAGATAAGTTGGGGGATAACTTGCTCTCCCAGACTCCAGTCCTCTCTGCCCTCTTCCAGTAGGGACAAGAAAAATCAGTCGACCAGACTGCCTTCTCCCCAGGAGATTCACCCTTTGGGATCCCGCGGCAGAACCCAATCTGTGTGGACTGCACGGCCCCTCCTCTCGCATCTCCTCAACATTGGCATGCTCATCGCCGATCAAGGACTCTGTCCCGGTCTCGGGACTCTGGGCGTTCCTGCTCTTGACCTTTCAGGATGCATCATCAACGCTCCTCTTCCTTCTCGCCCTCAGATGAGAGACTCTCCTGCAAGTTGTAGCAGCACTGTGAGGAACTCGTATGGCGGCAGTGGGTCCTTGGGCAAGGTCAGTCTCTCCAGCAGGTCCCAGCACTCCTGTGGTCTCCCCCAGTGAGGCCCATTCTGCTTCAGTTCCATCCAGTCGAGCCTACTCCAGCATCTCCACTGATCCTGGTGGAGCCTCATTACAAGCAACCCTTGCACAGAGTCCCTTCCAAGGCTGCTTACCTGGCTACTAGCCTAACCGTCCAGCTTTCTGTCCAGATAACCCATTCTGATGAATCCAGAGTGGTCCATGGGGATAGAAGGCCAAGGGCGATGTTCGAGGAGTCTTCAGACATTGACAACTTCTCCATGTAGTCTTCTAGGACCCCGTGCTTCAACCGGGAGTCTTCTGAGGAACCTGCTTCCATCCACGGTCTTGTCTCTTTTGAGGCCTTGCTCCGTCTTATTTCCAAGTCCATGGAGATTCCTCTGGAGCCAGTCCAGAAGTGGGCCATGTGCCCCCTGATGGAAATCCTTGACTGGGACAATTCCTTGAGGTTGGCCTTTCTGGTGATGGAAGCAATCCTGGGTCCCACCTTGGAGTTGCGGCAGCATCCATCTTCTTGTCCTGTGCCTTCTGCCCATATGGTCCACAAGTATGTGGTCCTGACCAGGTCTTTCCCTGGTTTCTTAGCTCAGGTTAGTGGTGGATTCCATCTTCTGTCATACAGCCAAGAAAGTTAATGCTGCATCCTCCCTGGGTCTCGGGCAGGCGAGCTCCACCATTATGATGGCCAACTTTGGCCATGCTCTTATGGGGATCCTGAACCACGTCATTCCCCAGCTTTCCGCGAGCTTGCAGTCAGCAGTTAAAGTGGTCAGAGACCAGGGCCACGCTCTTGCCAAGCACCAGCTTCAGACAGCCTGGACACAGGTGATGCACCACCGCCCTGGATTCCATCATGTCCTCGTAAAAGGACCCCAAGGGCCAGAAGCCAGAAAAGAAGCCCTTTTCGTTTTGCCCTTTTCAGCCACAGCAGACCCAGTTGTGGCAGTCCTAGGTCCGGCACCTAAATCTAAGTCAGCCAACCAGGACTCCAAGAAACCTGGAGGCCAGAGCAATGATGCTTGCCCAGCGGCCGGTGCTGGGTCCTGCTCCTCCTCCTCCAAGGCTGCCTAGTGATGGGTTGGGGGGGCGACTGTCTCCCAGCTGTCACGTCCCTGCTTCAGTTTCCTGTGGGATGTTGACTTTGTGCCATTTCTGGCATGCCTGGTCTACTATCACTGTGGACAAATGGATGTTAGGAGTGATGGGTCAAGATTTGCCTCTCGACTTTGAAGCTGTCCCGCCCTACTGGACCTATGCCCCACAGGAGTCCATGGCTTCCCGGACATGCTGTCTGCCCTCAGGGAGGACATTGCCCAGCTCCTCAAGAAAGGCACTGTGGCTCATGGCCTGAACACCGCGGCTTGCCAGGGTTTTGTGTCCAGGTACGTCATGGTTCCCAAATGGTCGGGGTGGTGGTGGTGGGGGGGCTGGCGCACCGCTACTGGATCTGCATGATATGAACCAGTTCTTGAGAAGGCACAAGTTCCAGATGGTCATTCTGAATCAGATAATTCTATCTTTGGAACAGGGCTTGTGGTTCTGTCCTCTGGACCTCCAGGATGCCTTCTTTCACATCCCAGTCCGTCCGTCCCACTGGTGGTAAATTCAGTTCCGTGCAGAGGGGATCCTGTACGAATTGTAGGTCATGCCTTTTGGACTCTCCTTGGCCCCCAGGGTCTTCAGCAAGTGCATCGCAGTGGTGGCAGCATTCCTGAGGTGCCATGGAGTCCGGGTCTATCCATACCTGGATGAATGGCTGATTGCCAGTCCAACCCGGGAGCTGGGGGGAGCGGTCCAGGGATTCTGGCTGTCCAGAGTTGCTCGGCCTTGGGTCTGCTCATCAGTCTAGCCAAGTCAGAACGCAGCCTCTCGCAGGACATCCACTTCATTGGGGCAGAGCTTGACTCTGTCTGGGCCAAGGCCTGACTCCCTGCAGACCAGGCAGCAGACCTTATCTCCTTTGTCAGATCATGTTAGGTTAGGCACTTGTACCCTGTCTGGGGCTTCCTGAGGCTGCTGGGGTGCATGGCGTCCTGCACCAGTGTGGTCCAGTGGGCCCACTGGTGAATGTATCCACTGCAGTTGAAGTTGGCCCTTCAGTGGTCTCAGCACCTCGGTCACCTGAACCAGTTGGTTGTGATGGCATAGCCCATATGAGACACTATCCGATGGTGGCTTGTCCCAGAACATCTGCATGAAGGAGTCCCATTCATCTGCCAGAGTTGACAGTCTTTTTGAAGAACGGCATGTCTCTGGTGGGTTGGGTAACCCACTTGGGGGACCACAGGGTCCACAGGCTCTGGAGCCATAAGGAGTCCCAATGCCACATCAACCTGCTGGAATTTTGTGCAGTGCATCTAGCTCTAACGGCATTTTCTCCATCAATTTCAGGTCAAGTCATGCAGGTTCAGATGGACAATGCCATAACCATGTACTACTTCAACAGGCAGGGCGGAATGCATTCCCTCTGGCTATGTTGGGAAGCCCTCTGCATCTGGACCTTTATATGCAGCTCGGATGCTAAACTCCTGGCAGTTCATGTGGCCGGAGCCTTCAACCAGCTGGTGGATGCCCTCAGCAGGGTGGGTGAGGTGTCTCATGAGTGGTTCCTTCATCAGGAGGTGGTGAACCACCTGTTCTCCCAGTGGGACACTCCCCTGGTCAACCTGTTTGCCTCCTGGGAGAATGAAAAGCTGAGACTGTTATGTGCCTGCCCCCTCAGTGCGGGACACTAGGGAATGCCTTCTTGAAGCCCTGGACCCCAGGCCTCTTCTACACCTTCCTTCCCCTTCATCTGATCCACTGGGTGCTAGTCAACGCACAGAGGGACAAGGCACTGGTAGTCCAGGTAGACCCAGATTGGCAGTGCCAGTTCTGGTACCCAGATTTCCTCCGCTTCAGCAGCAGACCTCCATGCCACTTTCCTCAAAGCCTGGACTTGTTCTCCTGTCATAAGGGGAAGGTCTCACACCTGGACCTTCAGTCCCTGCACCTGATAGCCTGGTTCCTGAACAGCTATAGTTCCAAGCTTTGGGTCTCTCCCAAGAGGTTTTCCAGGATGTGGAAGCCTCCCAGAAGGGGTTGACCTGCCAGTGCTACGCCTTCAAATAGAAGCTGTTTTCCATTTGGTGCTAGGGCAGGAGCTAGATCCCTTGTCTTCTCTCTCCCTGAAAGCATTCTGGCTACCTGTGTCTCCCTCCCAGTCATGCCTGAGGTTGATGACCAAGGTGCACCTGTCAGCCATTTTGGCATACTGGATGCGGGCTGGTATGCGGACGGTGGTGCAGGAAAAGGTGGTTGGGTGCTTCTTTAAGGGCCTTGACCACCTCTCCCTGCTGGTGTGTGAACCACCACTATGGGACTTTGCCGGTTTTGGCATTGCTCATGGGTAAGCCATTTGAACCAATGCACAGGTGTGATATCTCTCACCTGTCATGAAAGACCAACTTCTTGGTGACTATCATCCCTGCCAGAAGATTAGTGAGCTCCAGGCGCGCTTGGTGGAGTCTCTGTACTTGGTGTTCCACAGGGACAAGGTTGTCCTCCGCCCCGAGCTGAAGTTCCTTACAAAGGTTGTCTTGGAGTTTCACCTGAACCAGGTGATCAGTCTCCCAGTGTACTTCACCAGTGCAACCTCGGAGGCTGAGCACAAGCTCCATATGTTGGATCTGAGGTGAGTGCTCGCTTATTACACGGCGCACAAGGCTGGAGTTCAGGGAGAGGTTCACCAGCTCTTTGTCACATATGCTGAAGCCACACCTGGCAGACCAGCGAAGCAGACAGTTGGCAGGTGGATTGTCTCTTGCATCACCCTGTACTAAAGGGTGGCTGGTGGGCAGCCTCCTGTAGAGCTTAAGGCTCATTTCACCAGACATACTGCTGCCTCAGTGGCTGCCTCCTGGGATATCCCTATCCAAGAGATCTGCAGGGCTGCTACCTGGAAGTCAGCACACAACTTCATTTCCTACTACCACACTGACCTTGAGTCACACTGGGATGCTGGTTTTGGTACCTCAGTTCTCCAATCCCTTTTTGTCAAAGTAGGGATGTGGGCCTTGCCCCTCCTCTTGGAGAAATGGTAGAAGTCTGCCAAAGTGTGGATAGTGCACCATATCCATGCCCCTAGAAATGAGGTTTACTCCCGTGTAACTATAGTTCAAGGAGTGGTATATGGTGCACATCCACACAACCCACCTGGCCTCCCCTGGCAAGTGGCAGACAGATCCCTGCTTCCGGTAAGCAGGATCTGATGTCATGGGGCAGAGCTGAGGAGGATACCACCTGGGTGGATGGGAAGAGCTTAGCTTGAAAATGTTCCAGTTGGAATTAAAGGGGAAGGAAGACTGCCAAAGTGTGGATATGCACCATATACCACTCCTAGAACTATGGTTACAAGTGAGTAACCCTCATGTTTGTACTAAAACAGACACTAAATTACTGCATTTGTCATTCGGCACATTGCATTTTTTATTACCCACATTTGATTTTCATTCGCTGAGTGTTGGTTACAGTGGCTATTCTTAGCGCTCACCTAGAAAAATAACATGAACCTTGGTTAACCTTTTTTAATATACCGTACCTGTATTTGAAAATTTGGGAATGTAAGTAGCCTGGCCACCTTCTACTGTACTCTTTGTTTTTTTGGTTTTTTGTGCGCTTTGAACTAATATTGTTTTTTTCCACCCTTTCCGGGCCTCATATTGATACTGATTTTATCCTGACTGATATTTATGTCTTTAATTACTGATCAGTTCTGGAACCCAGTGGCATCAGTTTAGTGGAGGCCCTGCTTTGAAACTTGTGCTATGATCGTCTGTTCGACTGACATCATCGTGTTCTGAAACTGATCTGTAATTCTAAAAGTGAAAATCGAGCGGAAAAAAGGTGGCATCAGCAAGGGACAATAAAGAGAAAAGGTGATTGGAAAGCGAATCAATCAAAAAGCACTGTAAGGCAATTAAGGTGGTTACACACATGATGACATTCATTGTTATATGAAGGCAAGGTAAAGCAGGGTTTATGATCCCTTTAAAATATTGAAGTAAAACATTAATGCAGAACATTTTTGTTTTCTTGTTTAGGTGGGCTTACTGCCTTTCAGACCATTCCCTGGAGTGATGTATACTCACAAGGCACACAGCACTTTCCCACACACCTGTACCAGCGGATGCACTTCCAGGGAGCCGGACGATACCCCACTGAGCAGAGCTTGTACCAGCAGAACTCCAGCCTCACTTCAGCTCAGTGCTACATCCAGCTGCAGAAGACGGGCATAGGTGCATCCCAGGTGGGCTACCTAAGCAGCCAGAGGACAGGAGTGGCACCCAGTCACCCTTACCAGGCCAGCCGGGTTCGTCCGGACTACCAGCTTCCAGTGGAGAGGACAGCACAGCCAACAAGCACCATCAGCAAGGACTCCGATACCAGCAGTGAGTTAGGTTTCGGTCACTTCTAGAGAACAGCAAATAGGTGGCATCATTCTCATTCTATCTTATGCGGCCTTTTGGGGTCAGGTTAAGCAATGTATGATTCTGACGCCATATGGAGCTATTGGTAAGAATGGGAAGAATGACCAGTCACCGAAAAAAGTGAACAGGAAGGCCCATCGGTACAGCCCCCTGCTTGCAACGATGGCAACCCGGATTCAGGAATGAGCCTGGGTCGTGGGGCGCAAGAAGGGGTGGAGGAGCATTGAGCATCCCAGTGGTCATGTTTCTGCTCCAGGGAGGGAAGGCGTCTTATCTCACAGTGCTACTGGCACCTGTAATTGTACAAGTGGCAGAGCGGCTGTTGAGCCACGGGAGGGCCTTGAGATGCATTTGGGAGGACCATGTGTCAGCATGCTCCTATCAGGACCTAGATCCCCCACACCATTGACTCCATGGGGCTCGGAAATTAGTTGCAGCCCAGGGGGACACTAAGGGGGTATATTTTCTCTGCCCCAGCTCAGTGATAGCTGATATATTTGGCCTGATGGTCATACAACTGCCATATCAGGCAGAGGAACCAAAAATACCCATTGTTGTTAAAAATTTTTTTTTTTTTTTTTTTTAACAAGAAACACACGTTGGCTTGTGCTAGATTATACAATGGCAAGAGAGAATCTTGGTCCCTGATTGGTCAGACTGGAACTGGAACCAGGATGTTATCCCAGCATAACATCCTGGCTGTAGTCCCAGTACAGTAATGACCGCATTAAAAGAAAAAAACAAATCAGTCCACAGCCGTCGCGGTCACATCGGCTGTAGTGCTTCCCACTCCCAGGCAAACAGAAAACCACATTCTTACTAGAGCCCTCACACATTCCCCCAAACAAAGCAGCCTTCTTTTCATGCAGCAAACGTGTGTACTTTATAAGAACAGGCAGCTTTAAATGAACTTTTTTTTTTAAATATTTAATAACCGCCTCATTCCCCTTGCTTCTGAATAGCCCCCCCATCTTGGTGTAGTCCACCCTCACAGACATGAATGGCATGTGTAAGACAGACCACACTTTGGTGCATCTTACCTGATCGCTGTTCCATGTCATTGTTTCCGTACTCCATTTTTCCCGGTACAATCTGAACTGGGAGGAACCACAGAGCCACGAACATGGTTGGTGGCCTCCAGCGCCGGCAATTGTCAGAGGGACACCAACAAGGGGACGATTTGGGACTGCAGAGCCACAGATACAAAACAGCACCTCCACCTACTGGCCAAAACAAGAAATACGCACTATTTTTTTAAAATAGTACACCTACTCTTTCGAAAAACAGCAAAAAAAAATTACTTTTAAATGTACTTCTTTATTTTTTTTATTTTTGACTCACGAGCCATTGTATAATAGGAATAATGCCCTCCAGGGTGGGTGTTATGCTGGGATAACATCCCTTCTCGGGTTCTTTGATATGACGTGGAGCCTATGTAAAAGAGCCTTTGGCTCAAAGGTATTAATTCCAAGACTGAAATAAATAACAAATAAATAAAACTGTAACACCGGACAGGACCAGAAGCAATGATAGTAAGTACCCACATCCACCCTACATCTTCCTCAAATCGGGGACACTGCTGGGTGAAATTTATGTACAGTTTGAGGGGGACAGTACAGGCGATGTATAAACTTAAAAAATATTCCTTAAACCTGTTGTAGACAAGAATCTCCATATGCAATGTCAACAGTAACCTCCAGTTATCCTCCCTTATCTGCAAACCCAGATCTTGCTTCCATAATATTTTTGTTTTACCTGTGAGGTCAGAGAAAAATTGTCTTCCCATCTGCGCTGTCTTATGAATGAGACCCCTCATATCCCATCTAGCACTATAGATTAAGTGTTCCACCGGAGAAGTATCAGTCTGGGCTCTTTCTAAATTCTGGACATAGGCCCTGAGCTGCAAATATCTAAAAAGGTGGGTCCTATCTAGGTCTATGCTGCCCTGCAGGGTTTCAAAAGAGCAAAGTCCCTCCCTGGTAAACAGGTCCCCTATACTTTTTATGCCCTTCTGCTCCCATTCCTGGAACCCAGGGTCCTCCAAGCCTGGCAGAAAAAAGGGATTTTTGGCCATGGGGAGCAGTAATGTCTCCTGCTGTCCTGCCCACCTGGTATGCATAATGTGTGCCCAGCTCTCTAGCACAACCACCACCAAGGGATCAACTCTCTTAGTGATCATGTAGGCCTTGCGACACCACTTGACCAAATAAGTTGATAATCTGCCAGGGGCAGCCCTCCTCTTCCAAGTCCACCCAACTCGCCTCCACAGGTCGGTTTACCCAGTCCTGTATGTATCAATGCTGAATCGCCAGGTGGTTAGTTCGCAGGTCTGGGAAACCCAAACCTCCTCCTCAATGCCCATCTTTAGACGCTGCAGGCAGGCCCTAGGCCTTGTTGAGAGGTCTAAACCTCACTTTCAGATTCTTGACGACGAATCAGTGAATGCCTTAGCAATGTCGTGCATGTTGTATACAGTGTATCTTTCTTCCTGGCTAAGGCCATCCACACCATGCAATAATGGAGGTAAAATGTTATTGACCAAGCCAGTGGAGAATTTGGCAGAATGACTTTTGATAGCAGCAATGTCTGCTTTATTCCAGATAGACATAGCCATACCAAAAAAGACCTGTGACAGTACCTGTTGCACCCGTAACATCAGAACTGTCAACTTCACGTTTGTTACGTTTATGATTTAGATTATCAGGAGAGGGCTTCCTTCTGAAGTTGCCTCTATGTTCAGTAGAATAGACCCTAGCAATAGGATCTTGCGTACAAATCTGAAATGCAGCTAAACTATCAAGCAATAATGTACTATAAAATGCTAATGTATTAGTATTGTGACACATACCAAACTCTTTCATATTCCAGTAAGTAAAATTAAACAAAACAGGTATATGCATAAACTGTAAGTTATTAATCAAAGAACCTGGGAGGGCAGTGGCTGTAAGACCACTCTGGCGGGGACCAGGCATGCTTTTGGACATTCCAAAACCTGCTTATCAGTGGGTTGCAACACAGAGCGCGTTATTTTTGGCTGCAGAAGCCATGTGGTGTATAGCACAAAATCTGCGAAAGCAGAATCTTTTGGACAAAGAATTACAGTAAGAAAGATCTATTACAAGCAGTTATGTTGTACAAACCAGAATGTCGTAATGCAGTTTGTAACAAGGACAGTGAACCATTTGGGGATAATTTAGCATTGGGCCAACCCTGGAAAGTTCCTTTGGAGAGTTTGGCCACAGGGAGAATTTGTTCTTGTGATGTGGTTTGCCACTCAATTTGAAGGGTAGATTTGTCAGGAGCAACAACCGAGGCAGTGAGGTAAGCATCAGAACCTTCCTGGACAGTAATCATACTATCTGGTATATTGATGGATACTCCCTCTGGAAGAGGTGCTGGAGGATCGAGGTACATAGATACATACATACATAGACAGTGTCAGCAGATAAGGGCCTATGGCCCACCCAGTTTGCCCATTTGAGCTTGAAAGTTCAGTTTATGTTTTCCTAGAAGTCTGTTGCCCCTCTTACCCCTGACCTCCAGAATTCCTTTGTCTATCCCATGCATTCTTAAATCCCGTGATTGTTTCAGCCCTCACCACTTCCTCTGGCAGGGTGTTCCACTTGTCCACCACCCGTTCTGTGAAGAAATTCTTCCTCATGTTTCCTGTGAATCGTCCTCCCTGCAACTTCATCCCATGCCCTCTAGTCCTGGAACATCTTTTTCGCTTAAAAATAGTGTATTCCTGCACCCTGTTCCTCCCTGTGAGATACTTGTATGTCTCTATCATATCCCCTCTCTCTCCCTCCTCTCCTCCAGGGAGTACATGTTCAGTTCCTTCAACCTGTCTTCATAGGACTTGTGATGCAATCCATGCACCATCTTTGTTGCCCTTCTCTGAACCTTCTCTACCCTGTCTATGTCCTTACGTAGGTATGGTCTCCAGAACTGTACACTGTACTCCAGGTGGGGCCTCACTAGTGTCTTGTATAGTGGAATTATGACCTCCCTTTTCCTGCTGGTGATGCCCCTGCCTATACATCCCAGCATCCTATTTGCTTTACCTGCTGCCTTGTCACACTGTTTCCCTACCTTGAGGTCATCAGAGATGATAACCCCAAGATCCCTTTCCTGCTTGGTGCATGCAATATCTTCACCCCCAACTGATATATTGTGCCAGGGTTTTGTGCCCCATATGCATTATCTTGCACTTCTTTGCATTGAATTTCAACTGCCAAACCCCTGACCATTCTTCAAGTTTCTGCAGGTCCTTCTCATTCTGTCTACACCCTCTGGTGTGTCTACTCTGTTACAGAGCTTTGTGTCATCAGTGAACAGTGAAATTCTGCCTTCTAGGTCCTGTGCAATGTCACTGATGAAGATGTTGAATAGGACGGTCCCAGCACTGATCCCTGTGGTACCCCACTGGTCACTCTCTCCTCTGTGGAGTGACAGCCATTTACCACCACCCTCTGTGTCCTGCCACCCAGCCAGTTACCTACCCACCACACTACTGTCCTGCCCACACCCATATTCCCCAGTTTGTGTAATAGTCTTCTATGTGGCACAGTGTCAAGGCCTTGCTGAAGTCCAGATAGGCCATGTCCACTGCCCTCCCTGATCTACCTCCCTAGTCACCCAGTCAAAAAATTCAACGAGGCTGGTCTGACATGACCTCCCCCTGGTGAAACCATGCTGCCTTGGGTCCTGTAGTCCTTTGACAACCAGATGTTCCACCAATCTCTCCTTCAGTAGTGCTTCCATGATCTTCCCCACTACCGAGGTGAGGCTGACTGGTCTGTAGTTCTCTGCTTCCTCTTTGTTCCCGCTTTTGTATAAGGGGACTACATCTGCTGTCCTCCAGTCTTTGGGTACCTCCTGTTTCCAGTGATCGGCTAAACAGGATAGCCAGAGGTTCAGCCACCACCTCTCTTAGTTCTTTAAGGACCTGGGTGCACCCCATCTGGCCCCATTGCTTTATCAACTCTTATTACTTCCAGTTCCTTCAGGACCCTTTCTCGTAAAGGGACTTGTGTCCATTTCTGCACCATTCTCACCCCTTGTACTCCTTCAGACCCATTACCTCCTCTTCCTCAGTAAAGACTGAGCAGAAATACCTGTTCAATATGTCAGCTTTACTGTTGTCATCCTCCATGCCCCCATCCTCCCCTTCAGTCTCACTATCCTCCCTTTGTCTTTCTTTTTTCACTTATGTACCTGTAAAGGTTTTGTCCCTCTACCCACTGATTTTGCAATGTGTTCTTCTGTCTGAGCTTTGGCTTCCCTTACTGACCTCCCTGCCTTCATTTGCTTCTCCTGGTACTTCTCCCTATCTCCTTCTGCCTGTGTCTTTTTGTATTGCCTGAATGCAATCTTTTTGGCTTTCACTTTCTTTGCTACCTCTTTGGAAAACCATAATGGTCTCCTCTTCCTTTTCCTTTTGCTAACCTGCTTAATGCATAATTCTGTTGTTCTTGTAATCCCCATTTTAAATACTGCCCACTGTTCCTCAACCCCTGATTCCTGTCCCATTCCCCTTAATGCCTCTTTCAAGTATCTCCCCATTTTCCCAAAGTCTGCCCCCCTAAAATCCAGGATACGTGTTTTTGTGTGGTTTGGTTCTGCTCTTTCTGTGATTTCAAACCACAATGACTGGTGTCACTGTTCCCAGGTGCTCCCCACTGTTACCCCCATCACACTGTCCCTGTTTGTGAGCACAAGGTCCAGTATTGCCTTCTGCCAAGTTGGTTCCATTACCAGTTGCTTGAGGAAGGCACCCTGAAGGGAGTCCAGGATAAATCTGTCTCTAGTTGATGCTGCTGCTGGGATGCTCCAGTCCACATCTGGAATATTTAAGTCTCCAACCAGTACTACCTCACCCTTGTCTGCCATCCTTTGGATGGCTAGCATCAGCTCCCTATCTGTTTCTTCCTCCTGGGCTGGTGGTCTATAGACCACACCTGTGCGGATGGCTGTCCCCATTTTCCTTTTCAGCTTAGCCCACAGTATCTCTCCCCCATTTTGTTCCTCCTGGATCTCTGTGGCCCTTATGGCCGAGGTGTCGTAGGAGGTCTGGTACCATGCCTTGGATGCAGGGGATCACTCCTGAGAGGAGGAAATAATGGAACAAGATAGCCATCTTATCAATGTATCTGAAAAGGAAGATCAAAGATTAGTATGTTAGTACAATTCCGCCCAATGGGGTGAGGAAAAGTAATTTAAGCTCCTTTATACAGTTTCAGCTGGTTTGCATGTAACCATTTGTCAGTCAGTTTGTTGTTGTGGAGGAGTCTAACTTGATAGACTGCCGGACTGAGCTTGTTGACAATAGGGTATGGGCCTTCCCACTTGTTGGAGAAGGAGTGGGTGGGATGTGCAAACTGAAGTACTTTTACCTGATCTCCAACTTGCCAGTCCACTTCTTGTGCGTGTTTGTCAAACTGTATTTTGGATTGTTGCTGGGCCTTGCCCATGCAGTTTGCAGCGTACAAGTGTGTGTATGAGGTCTTTTCTGAGTTTTTCCACATACTGGTCCACAGACACGCGATCTGCAGTGGAGGTGTGCAGGTCAAACAACAGGTGTTCAGGTAATCTCATTTGTCTACCAGTCATCGCCTCAAAGGGTGTGAACTGAGTTGTGGCAGAGGGTGTGCCCCTAATTGCCATAAGGAGTAAAGGCAATAGGGAATCCCAGGTTTTGGGATTATCCTCAATGAATTTGGAAAGCATTTGCTTAATCCGTCTGTTGGCTTTTTCTACTTGACCTGAGGATTGAGGGTGGTAAGGTATGTGGAACTTCTGCTGAACTCCGAGGAGTTCAAGGGATTCTTTCATCAACTCACCTGTAAAACTGGTTCCTTTATCAGAATCTACCTTAAGAGGTAGACCCCACCTGGAGAAAATCTGTTCCACCAGGATTTTGGCAGTAGTCTTTGCTGTACATGTCTTAGTGGGGAAAGCTTCACCCACTTAGAGAAGAGGTCAGTTACCACAAGAGCATACTTATTATTTCTGCTGGTGTTGGTCAGAGGGCCAATGAAATCAATTTGAATGGTATGCCAAGGGCCAGAATATCTTTGTGGTAAAAGTTTGGCATTTCGTTTGGTAGGAATGGGATTGTTTTGTGCACAAACGAGACAGTTGTGTCTGTATTGTGTAACGTCTTTGGTGATACCAGGCCACCAGGCGGTGGTCTTGAGTCGTTGAAGGGTATTCTCTGCTCCCTGATGTCCACCAGTAGGAGTGTCATGCACTTGGTGCAAGAATTCAGATCTTAGCTGTCTGGGGACTACTCACAACTTGGTGGTAGTGTCATCTGGTTGAAACCAAATGAGCTTGTCATCTGGTGACAAGCGCAACTTACCCTCATGCCTTCGATAGGGGTTGTGTGTGGGAAGTTTCTCTTCAGTACCTTTATCAAGGAATCTGAACACCTCTTTTAGTTCAGTATCAAGCTGCTGGGCTGCGGAGAGATCCAAGGGGAAAAGGGTTCAGGTTTCTTCTTGAGTGCTGCAATGTGTACAGCTGCATTAGCCTCTGGATGGTCCATCATCCAGACATCCCCCGGCCCCTTCCTTAGCAAGGGTGTCTGCTGTGTCATTGAAGGCATGATAGGGGTCATGGAGAGAGTGGGCTTTAACCTTGTGTACATAGAGTTTGTGTGCAAATTTCTGTGCCAGTGCATGTATGTATATTACCAATTCTTTGTACTTCACTGGACTGCCATCAGAAGAGAGGAAGGAGTTCTTCTGCCAGAAAGGAAGAAATTCTGTAAGGGAACAACAAACCCAGTTAGAGTCTGTAAAGATGATGGTATCCTCTGTTCCATGTTGGATGAACTCGAGGGCACAGGCCACCGCTGCCATCTCGGCGTACTGTGATGAAGCTACACTACAGCGCTTAGATATCTTGACAGTGTTCCCATAAGGGTAAATCACCAAAATACCCATCCCTGCAATTTCTTCTCCCTGATAGTAGGATGCTGAACCATCAGTGAAGATACGGCACAAAGAAGTACTATCAAGTACCTGTGGTGTGGCAGGGAGGAAAGGACCTGAATTAGGAAGATCAGGTGACTGTAGCGTACAGTCATGGGGTTCTCCCTGGAAAAGGAGGCCATGAGCCAGCATAGATGGAACTTTAGTCGGTTGTACCTGTATATCTCTGTCCTGGAGAAGAAGTGACCAGTGTGTCAGCCTGGTGTTAGAGACTGACCCATCCTTCACCCTGTCTGAGAGCAGGAAGGTGGTTAGTGTTAATAATCAGTGGTGAGTACCCAATGATATACAGGAAGTGCTTGACAGCCCAGTAGGTGGCCAGAAGGTTCCTTTCACAAAGGCCGTACTTCTGTTCCACTGGGGTCAAGAACTGTGAGGCACATGCAATGGGTCTCAAGGTGCCATGCACCTTCTGGGCCAGCACTGCTGACATAGCAATGTCAGAGGTGGCACACTCGAGATGAAATGGTAGTGCTGGATTGGGGTTCACCAGTGCTGGGGCGGAGGCCAAGGCCTGCTTCAGTGATGTCACAGCCTGGGTGTGAATAGGGCCCCAAGTCCATGGTACATCCTTTTTGAGTAATTCATACAGAGGAGCGCTTTCTGAGCAAAATCACAAATGAAATCTCTCGAATAGTTTACCATACGTAGAAACCTTCGAAGAGTTGCCACACTGGTAGGTAATGGCAAGTCTTGTAATCCCTGTACCTTCTTCCAGGTAGGTCTTCGACCTTGGTCAGTTATTTTCAGACCCAGAAAGAGTACTTCTTTCTGACACAATTGTGCTTTTGCTGGGTTACATTTCAAGCCTGCTTTCTGAATGAGAGTCAATAGTTCGTCCAAGAGATCCAAATGTTGCTCCTGTGTGGCTGTTGCTAGCAACAGGTCGTCCACATACTGTAAGAGACATTGGGGAGTAGAGAAACTCTCAAGGGCATCCATCATGTGGAAATGGAAAAGGGATGGACTGTTATGGAATCCTTGTGGCAAGCAAGTCCACGTGTACTGTCTTCCTTCAAAGGTGAAGGCAAATTTATATTGACTCTCAAGGGCCAATGGCAATGACCAAAAACCATTGGAAATGTCCAGGGCACTGAACCATTTCAAGTCAGGGGTTAGAAGTCGTAGCACATCTGGTGCTGATGCCACAGTTTGGGAACAACTGGGGGTGACCTGATTCAGTTTCCTGTAGTCAATATTAAGTCTCCAGGCGCCTGTGGGTTTCTTCATGGGCCATACTGGGGAGTTGGCATTGGAAACACAAGTTCTGATTACTCCTTGCTTGAGGAGTGACTTGATCGTTTCTCTAAGGGAAGGCAAGGCCTCAGTTGGGAAAGGATATTGCCTTTGCCTCTCATTTGCTGGGCCTGGCACTTCAATGACGGTGTGCATTCTACCACAGTCATGCTTGTTAACTGCAAACGCTTCCAAATGTTGTTGCAGAATAGGTAGGAGTTTTGGAAAAAGTTCATGATTGTTGAACAAATCTATGACGTCACACTCTTTGTCATTGGCAGATATCGTTGCCACAACGTGTGAATCAGGAATCAAAATGGTATGATATTGACCCTGAATCTGTATCAGTAGCATGTTAGCTAGGTCCACCACACAGCCGTGTGGCGCAAGGAAGTCGATCCCTATAATACTAGGATGATCATGCAGTACCATTAGTTGGAAAGTATGTGAGGCCTTTAAATGGCCTAGCTCTACCGGTAAGGGTAGAGAGCGGTATGCAGGTTGCCTAGTACCGTCGAATCCTGACATGTTGGTCCTCCATCCGGTGGACCAAGGGAATGTGTCCAGGTGTTCGTCATGTAGCACAGATACAGCTGCACCTGTATCTAGCAAAACTACTAGTACGCGGCCCCCGACCTCGGCCTCGGTGCAGGGCCTTCCGTTTGTATCCAAGACTAGCTTGTTTACAATACGGACTGGGGCCTGTAATTGTCAATTTGTACTGCCGGAAGCATGCAGAGGTTGTGCCTGGCTCATGTGAATGACTTCACCATGCTGTACTGACACTATATAGGGAGGAACTTTTGGGTTCGGACCTGTATGGGCCTGAGGGCCTGTACCTCCGGTGTCTCCATGGCCGGTTGAGGCCTGGGCTGCCGGTTGTACCGCCGCAAGGGCTTGTGCGGGGATAGCATCTACCACAGAGCGTACTTGTCCCAGGAGCTCTCGAAATTTCTGATTTTCTTCAGCTATCTCCTTATATGAAGGACCCGTTCTCTGTTGTGGTTTACCTCTACCCTTATGCTTCCTGTTCTTATGCCAATTCCGGTTCCCACCCCATTGCTGCTGTTGATGCGGTTGTTGTTGATGGGCCTGTTGGGGGTGTTGATTATCAGCTGGAGGACTGGCAGATGTTGGGCCTGTTGGTGTTGAGCCTGCCCTTCCACTGTGTAGTGTGTCGTGGCTTCCGAAACGGGTTCCACGGCAGCTACCTTCTTGGAACTGGAGCCCAAATCACGGATATACAATTGATACACCTCTCTGTTTTCCGAAGGATATCGGCAAACCTATCCGTATTTGGGTAAGTGGTTGGCTCTACCTTTTCTCTTACTGCTGGAATCATGTTCCTAAGGAACAGGTTCTTATATTCAATAAGATCTACATCCACAGCTTCTTGTGCCAGGTGCTTTCCTGCTCGGTAGGCCATCCAGAGTCTCTGGTGGTAAGTCGCTAGACTTTCTTTTGCGTTCTGCTTTACAGGATAAGCAAGCATCACTCCTACTACACCTGGACTGTGAGCAGAAATGAGCTCAGCTGCAACCTCATCAAAGGTAGCGTTCCCATCCTGGCGAACAGCTTCAGGGAGTTTGGCCCATAAACCAGGATCGATGGTCTGGCGTAGTATTTGGACCTGATATTCTGCAGTGAGGCTAAGCATCTCGCATTTAGAACGTATCTTTTCCAAGTGACAGCTGAGGTTGTCAACGGATTCATCCGACTGATGCTGTCAGTGATCTGCTGAATAGAGTAGGCCATTTGCAGGGGATTAGTGGGTCGATCAGGCAAAGGTAGATTGTCTCGAGCACCATCCAAGGCTGCACGAGCTGCAGCTTCAGCCGCAGTGCAGACAATACCTTCCTGAGTGCCAGCTTCTTGAAAAAGCTGCCTAATATGGGTTTTAATAGCCCTTTTACTCCTCTCAGGAAGAGGAATATTGCCTATCGCAGTTTCAATCATGGTTTCTATCTCTTGCCTGTCTTCCACATTAATAACGGCTACCGGAGGTGCCGTCAGGATCAGACTTGGGTCTGCTCCCCCCCAGCATGGGGGCCGCCATGTTGCGTCTCCCATGATGAGCATCACGACGTCGCCCACATGTGACCTGGGCAGTTGGCGGGGACCGCCATGCTGTGGATGGCTGGGTGTGAGTCTGGGCCATAGTAGGGCATGCATGATGGCTTGTATTATGAAACGTCATCATCAGATAACTCCTTCTGATGACGAATGAAAGGCAGGGGCTACGCCTCCCATTGCCTTAACATGGCCAGCCAGAACCTCTCGCTGATGGCACAGTGTCGCCATCTTATTTCTACATTCATCGTGATTCACACTTACAACATCCATGTCAACCTAATCTTGCTTTTGCTTTTGCAAAACTCTGTGCGCAGCGCTCAATTCGCGATTGTCCCTGTAAGCTATTTCTAAATCATTATGTACCTGGTTAATCTTGTCCTGTAGCTCACCCATTTCATCACTCAACTGAGCATTTGCAGCACTCAGCAAATCATTCATTTGCACAGCCTGACTCTTATCCTGTCTCAAACTTTCACACTCCTGCTTCAGCATACATATTTCCTGTTCACCAGCCTGGGCTGAATAGTGCAATAGTGAATCCTTTTCATTCCTCAGAGTTTGGAGTTCAGACTCCAAGTTCTGCTGCAGTCTAATACATTCTGTTTCCTGCAAACCCATCTGTTGCTTAAGAGATAAAATCTGCAGATCAAGAGTTTGAAACCTCGCTTTGGAGGCTTCCAAAGCAGCGTAGAGAGCCGCGACCATCAACCCTTTAGCGTGACGCTTATTGGTTGATTGTCTCGTCTCTGTATACTGGGTTGAAATCCCCAGTATAGGGTTATCGGATTGACTTGCGTCCCGCGCAAAGTCAGCCCATCCTCCATGGGAGGCAAGGAAGTTCGAGACATCAAGTCTCAGTTCTGTGCAGATATCTGATACTGTGGCCATTGTGCGGGAGGGAACGAAAATTCAAACTGTGAAAAGGGCACCGTGCTGCGTACAGATCCACAGCGCGAGCACTTTATACACTGCCGGGCTACTGTATTAGTTGCAGGCTTGCAATTCAAAACTGCTATGGAGTGGGTCGAGACAGCATCGACCACACCCGAAAAGTCAGCCAGACTTTGCAAGTGACTACAAACTGGTTGTAAAAACGGAAGAGGTGATACGGGAATGTACACCTACTGTCCCAGTGGGAAAGGGAAGAAGTTTAAGCAACAAGTGAAAACTTACAAACACCAAATATTGCCTGCACACGGTCGCCAATTTGTTGAGAGGTCCAAACCTCACTTTCAGATTCTTGACGATATTGGGAATGCAAGTAATCACAGACACGTTGCATTAGAGTAATAAACAAGTTTATTACTACCAAGGAGTAAATCACAGTTGCCCTAAGCAGTTCTTACCAATACGAACCGGGAGCCAGTGCTAAGCGCTCCCTACACCTCGAGGTTTCTCTGTTGTCTCTTGGGGTCTCTCGGGTCTCCGAGGTGTAAAGCTTGTGCATTACATTATATACCTATGATAATTACTATGGTTACCAAAAGATAGAAACATTTCTAGTTACAGAGATGAGCCCTATTGGCTAAATTAGAGGTGGCTCCACGGTCCAAGATAACATTATACAATTCTGTAAAGTCATCAGTTTGAGAACAAAAGAGTTCTTATACAGAGTCTTGCATAACTCAGTGTAGTAGTACAAATCACCAAAAGATGGCAATGCCGTCTTACATATTATAATTACTTCAAGGACACAGGTGTCTTGGCATCTGACAAGTAAGAAATGCACAGAAAATGCATGGTAAAATATATGTGTATTAGCAAGCAAAGTGTATTACAACAATATGCATTCATATCCTGACATCTACTCTTATATGGTAGATGCCCTTAGCCCTAAATGTTAGTATAACCTATACCTAAGTGTTAGCTGTCTACGGTGTACCTCTGAGGGTACCAATTAGGGTGCAGGGACCTTGTGTAACAGCCTCCTTCCCAGCCAAATAAAGGTAGAGAAAGCCGCTTACAGTTTCTTAATATCTCCTCGTGACAGGCCTCCATGCATCAACTGCATGATGTACAGTATCCGCGGAAGGATATTCATTTTAATTAAACTAATCCTGCCCAACCAAGAAATGGGTATGGATTGTCACCTTCGCAGATCTGCCTCCACCGTTTTAAGGAGTGGGGTATAGTTAAGCTCATATAAGGATCCCAGGCTTTTACTCACCTGTATGCCCAAGTATGTGAATGACCTAGTCACTTCTTTCAATCCCCAGGGTCCCCCCATCCCCAAACTTCCTCAGCCCTGCAAGTGCATGATTTCTGATTTCCCAAGATTTATCTTATACCCTGAAAAACTGGCATAGTAGCTGTGGTCCTCAGCGGAGGGCATTGACTTCTATGGCTTCCTAATAAACAAAAGCATGCCATATGCATAAAGTGTGCTTTTATGCATCTGTCCTGACGAACCCCTTACCCCCACTATTCCCTGATCCCACCTGATGGCCACAGCCAGCAGCGCCAGCACACACATCGGAGGGGAGAGGGGGCACCCCTGCCTAGTTCCTTGGAATAAAAGGAATTTATCAGAAAGGGACCCATTGGTCAGCACTTGTGCTGTTAGGGGTGCTATATATTGCTCTAACCACCCCCACAAACCCCTCACCCAGACCAAATCAGGTCAAAACCTCAAATAGGTATTCCCATTCAGTACGCTCAAATGCCTTCTCGGCATCCATGGATAATACACAGGTATCCCCTCCGGCTCGGGATGCTCCCCACACCACATTCAATAACCTGCAAACATTGTGATGAGAGGTACCCTTTAATGAACCCAATCTGGTCTGGGTGAACAAGGCTCGGCAACACCTAGTCTAATCTAGTCGTCATGATCTTCAGATCGCAATTCAGGAGGTATATAGGTTGATACAACGCACATTCCCCAGGGTCCTTGCCTGGCTTTGGAATGAGACAAATCACTGCATCAAAAAAGGTCTCCAAGAGCCTTCCTTCCTCTCCCTCCAGTTCCTGGAATACCTCACACAGGGGGCCACTAATATTCTCTACCATGTGTCTGTAGTATTCCACAGGGAAACTGTCCGGACCACTGGCTTTGCCTAATCGGAACCCCTGTACCGCTTTCCTCACCTTCTCGAGGGATATGGATGGATCTAGCTTCTCCCGCTGTGCATTCGACGCTTTAGGTAATTTGAGTCAGTCCAAGAAACCCCTAGCCATTTCCGTTGTGCTACCACACTCTGCCCGGTATAACTGCTGATAAAATTGCCTGACCCTGTCTTGTATCCGCTGTTTGTCCCCTATCAACCTCCCACCCTCATCCTTAATACCCAGTATCACTATCTGCTTCTTTTCCCCCTTCATCAGTTTCACCATTAAGGGCCCTGGTTTATTTCCCCACTCGGACAAATGTTTTTTAGCAAACATTCAGGACGTCTGGGCCTCTTGCATAAGGAGGGCATTCAGAGTTCCCCTAGTAGTCTCCGGCAAGGTCTTCACCTCTCCTGTTTCTGCTCCTGCCACCCTCCATTTGAGGTCCTTAATCGGCCTTCCAACACCAGCCTTTTCTCGTGCTGCTGTTTTTTGTGTCTGGCTACAAAACTAATTAAAGCTCCTCTCATGTACGCCTTCCCTGCATCCCATATGACATGTCTGGGAGGGGGCCGTACCCCAGCTGTTGGCCAGGTAAAACTTCCACTGATCAACCAGATATGTCTTAAAATCCTGATTCCCTAATAGGTAGCTGGGAAACTTCCAGTGGGGTGGACCCTCCTTCGGTTCATTCATTGTAAGGGCCAGGTGGACCATTGCATGGTCTGAGATTTGTATAGGGCTATGTGAGATATTCTGCAGCCCCAAAAAAAACAGCTACGAGGGGCATAGATAGTCAATACGGGACCATGTTTTGTGGGGATTGGAGTAGAATGTATACTCCCTGGCTCCTGGGTTCACCGTGCGCCAGCAGTCTACCAAATCTAGGTCACATAGTCCTACCTGCCATTGTCTCACCGCTCCCCTAGCCATCCCCTTTCCTTCTGAGTGATCCAACTGTGGATCCATGGTACAATTTAAATCCCTCCCCGATGACCAGGCCCTGGAATTGTTTGTTAATTAACAGATGCAACATTCCCTGATAGAAGAGTGGATCGAACACTGCAGAAGCATAAATAGACCCAAACGTAATGTTTTCCCCATACAGTTCCCCTGTCACAAACACATACTGACCCTCTTTTGGGTCCTTCACCACCTTTTTAACTTGGAAAGGGATATTCTTATGCAGTAATATAGCTACCCCTCGCTTATGTGAGAAGGATGCCACATGACATACCCCCACCCAGCCCCTTACCAGTTTAGCATGTTCCAGATCAGTCAAGTGCATTTCCTGCAGCAGGGCCACCTGCACCTCCTGTTGTTTTAGTGCAGTCATCAGGCTCATTCTTTTCACAGGAGAGGCAAAGCCCCTAACGTTCCAGGACACCACTGCTATTTCTTTAGGCTTAGCCATAGTGCACCTCAGACCCTGTTTCCTTTCCATCACACATTACATTATAGCTCTCCATGTTTCCACCCGCATATACGTTCGTTTATCCCCAGTATCCATGATCAATCCCTTGCAATGTGCACATTAAACATAGAACATAAAAGGAATAATAAACATTTGAAACCAGAACTATGATACAAGAACATTCCCCCCCGTACCACCCATCGCCCTCATGATTTAGACATTCTCTCAACTGGTGTTTTTTTTGTCAGGGTCTCTCTCTCTCTCTCTCTCTCTCTCTCTCTCTCTCTCTTTACTACAGTACATTATATCACTCTTATCTAAGAAAGGCAATAAAAATAAAAAAGATACTATACCAGTCCCCTTGACTACATGCTCCCTGACAATAGGATGTTAGCCCACAGACAGGACCCCCCATTTGCAGTTTCCAGACTGCCAACCCTTCGCCATGCCCAGTTTAACCCTCCTAGACCTCTCCTGTGCTGCTCCAGTAGCTTCCTTTTATATCATTCTCCCCTGCTCCCACACACATATAACTCTTATACAAAGAAGACAATTTTTTTCCAGGCATGGCACCCAGTCTCCATGTAGTGCATCTCCCACTACCCCAAGGGGGCAGCGGCGTGACTCAAATATCACGCACAGCACTCCCCTCCCCACCTGTCTAAGCCCGAGGCCGCACCACCGACAATCGCAGACTGCTAGGCCTCGTCTTCTGGGGAATTCTTCATGTGGTAGAGGACAATAGCCTCGACTCCATACACTCCCTTCACTGTCAGTGGCCACTGTCCAGTCCTCAATAAACCCAGTGAGCCAGAATAATTTTGCCAGTAGCTCATTTTTCCAGACATAGTTCCTTCTTCAGGCCTACAGTTCAAAGTTCAGGGCATAGCACAGTCCCACAGTTCCCATATTACACCAGCCTGTGGGGTCTCAAGTCACTACCCCGCAGGCCACACATCCAGTTGAAAAGAAAAACTGTAGCTCCAGCAGTAGTTTCTCAAGTAGCACGCTCAACCCAGCTTACACTTCAGTTCCTGCATAAAGGTTTCTACTTTATTGACCTCCCAGAAAGAATAGGTAGCTCCTTCATTCTTAATTTTAAGTGTTGCTGGGTACACCATAAAATGTTCCACTTTGAGCTCCCTAAGCTGCGCTATCACTGCATTAAATTGGCGCCGACTTTTCAGTAGCCGCAGGGAGTAATCCTGGCTGAGGAAGAGCAACCGTGCCGTTTGGAGGTTTGAAAGTCAGGACCTCCTGCAGTTTACTGTCAGACTTTTCTCCATCTGCCCCAGTTGTGGTTTGAGGGCGCCAGTACCTGCCCCATCACTTCACGGCCCAAGGGACTCATTTCTGCTGCTGAGAGGAGATTGGTCCTGCATTTTCAACTGGGTCCCCTGCGGCTGCTTCTTGCTGCTTTTGTTTCAGTCATGACGATTTCCCACATTTTGGGAAAGATACTCATCCATCCTTACTTAAGATACAGTTCTCAGTCTTCTAGTACAGTTTTTCTTTGCAAATGCCATGTATTTAATTATATTTTTAATAACTAGTAGAAGTGAGCCGGGAAG
This sequence comes from Neoceratodus forsteri, assembly GCA_016271365.2. Classification (NCBI taxonomy): domain Eukaryota; kingdom Metazoa; phylum Chordata; order Ceratodontiformes; family Ceratodontidae; genus Neoceratodus; species Neoceratodus forsteri. The sequence goes on along the minus strand of CM028138.1, from coordinate 612,339,167 downwards.
CTACGTCTTCACACAGCAGTGCTCATTAGTGCCCCCCAGTCTGTTTATTTAATGTTGTACATAATATAGACACATACTGAGCACATAGTGGTTACATATATTCTATCATAAGACTAACTATCCTGCTATCTTGCACCTTATATTTCCTGTGGGGCCATGAAGAGTTCAGTTGAGCACAAACATTGTGATTTTATATTGCTCTTGTAAAAAACACATTGGCATCAGTAGAATTCCAATATACCACATTCTTCCTTCCCCAAACATATATGAATTCCAAACCATTGATTGATTACAGAGGTCATTTCTTGAAAGCAGACCCATCATCCCATCAAATTCCTCTGCTCCTGATACATATTCCTTAAGTGGTCATTATAATGAAGGTCCCTGCAGTACTGTGGAACTGGCCACAGAACTGTTTACATCACCACAGAGTACACCATTTTGGCATTTTTTTAAATACTTGTTTTTCACATTTCCAGTCTCTTTTTCCCATCTTTGTTCTGAAGTGTGACATCATGTATGTTATTGGTCAACATCTGGTACAGGAATGTTAATCAAAATGTCTGCTTTAGGAGCAAAACACAATCTGGTGCAAACGCTTAGGAGCCGAAGGAAGGAAGCATTAGTGTGGATTCCTCAGATCCTCTGTGTGGTTCTAGTAGAGCACCAATCTTGAGAAGTTAAATCTGGATCTTCCTTTCTTTTCTGTTTGTTTTGCATAACCAGCTCTAGTACTGTGGCTAAAAGGAAGCATCCATTTCTGTTTCCCCACAGATGTTTGTCTTTTTAGCTAGTAACACTTTGATTATCTCCCCAGCTTGAAATGACACATGAATGAGGCAACTCAGAAGCACAGCATCTGAGAGTACTGGTAACTCTCATTCTGCTGCCAGGCTCTGTAAATTTGCTTTGAAGTCATTCCCAACCACCTCCTGCATTATGAGCCACCTTGTCTTCATCCCTGTACTTGTGGGGTGGAGGATGGCCAATATTGTAAGGGAACCCACTACATCAGACTGCTCCATCTCCTGCCCGAGAAAGCACTGAATTTGGGCTTTGCAAACCCTATGATTCTGGTTAATTGACATCACTGCTGCTGTGCTGCAGTGAATTTATACCATCAAAGTACAGACACAATCCAATCAAGCAGATTGTTACCCCTACTCTTGCTGTGTAACCCTAAATGCTGTTCTCTGTCAAGAATCTGGCTTGTCCAGAATTGAAAGCTTAAATTTGTTCCCATACACGCCATATGGCATCGGAACCATCCATTGCTAGATTTGACCTAAAATGGCCACCGGGAGCAAATTAGTTAAACAGTGCTACCTTTCACAGACTCACTGTGCATGCTGTTCTACTTGTTATTTTTAGTACTGAGTGAAGTAATGCTGTCTGATATTCCCCATATTCCCCCCCCCCACCCCAACTTGAGTGCTTGTCCTTTTAGATCTTCAATGACATCTCCCTCCATCAAGCCACACTTTTGGAACTATAAGCTATCTGTGTCGGGACCATTCAGAAACCGTTGTCTGTCTGGGGCCTCCCATAATTACATGCAGGACATTGTCAGTGCTCATGTAACATGGGCGGCCCCATACCTCCTCAGTTTAACTTTTTTCCATTGTATCAAACTGTTTTTTCCCAGGCTCTGCCTGTGTCATGGTTACCAGTTTTCTCAACCCTTCAGGCACCAGTAACTGCCACCACTCAGCATAGCACTCTTTCAGGGTGTCTCCGGGTCTTGATTTCCTCCAGAGCCACTGCTCACACAGTACAGCACTTCTTGCTCAAGGGCAACCGACGTGCCGCTCTGTCACAGTTTAGAACTCCTTACTTTAGAAATAGAATATGGTAAAGGTAGTATTTTCTTCAGTGGCAGAAACATGGTTTTGTCAATTACAAATTAGTTAGCTGTACCTCAAGTGACTCAGTCACAGATACATGAAGTATATGAAATATAATAATTTAATACTTTCAGATATTTACATAGATAATACAGGATATTACAGTAAGACTATGGGAAGCAGTAATTCTACAGAAATGGAAAGGAAAACTGTTTGAACAGTACACTACACACAGAAAACACCTCTCTCTCTCTCTCTTGTTAGCAAGGTAGAATGGTTTACGGCATAAGACACTTTGAATGAGGGCAGACCCAAACCCTTATATGATAGCTTGTTCATAGTCCCAAACCTGACCATCTCTTTAAGGCTCTGCCAGAGCTTAAGACCCTCCATTTGCTTCCCCATGCCACATCATCCAGTATGTCATTTTGATATCATAGATTCGACATTCTTTTTGTCTGGAGAATTGAGTCCTCATAAAAAACTGGTCTTATCTGGACTTCAGACTTTATATATACAAAGACATCTGTTTCTTCACCCAATTTCTGACTAGCACAGCAGGAGCGATCCTCTACAAAACATGAAAGGGACGATTTCTGCCTTTACTCTCCCAGTATTGTCCAAAGAGTTTATCTCTCACCAGAGCCCTCTGGCATGCTCTTGGCAGATAACTTTGTTAGACAGTTTTAACTCAGCTGACATACTTTCAGAGGTCTAGCTGCCAATAGAAATGAAACACAGAAACATGAAAAATTGCACAAATGTTATTTCCCCACCCCACCCCACCCCACCCCTGGAGAAAGAAAAACAGATCTTTTAGTCAGAGTAAGTGAAACAGTTTTTCATGTGAGCCAGCTGGCTCCCACTGCTGTGTCCTCTGTTCACTCTCAGGGCACCCCATATTAGTTTCTCCTAGTGTCTCCCCTACTGTAAAAAAAAAAAAAAAAAAAAAAGGGGGGTACTAGCTATTGTCTGAACATCCCAACTGTGTTGTCACGCTGTAATCTGCTGCAGTGCCTAATGTCCATATTATATGACTGAAGCACCAGGATCCACCTTAGTAATTTTGAGTTCTGGTTGCTAGTCCTATACAAACATGCAAGGGGTTGTGATCAGTAACAGGTTGAGCTCTCTTCTATACAGGTAAGGCTGCAGCTTCTGCAAAACCAAGAACATCTCTAGATACTCCTTCTCTATGGTGGTATAGCCTCCTCTTTTGGGCAGCAGCTTCCTGCTCAGGTACACAGTTGGTGTTCCTCCCCAACTGCGTAACCTGACTCAGAACCGTGCCTATCCATTGATCAGATACATCTACATGCACAGTAAACCTAAGAGAACAATCCAGGCTGGTGAGCACAGGAGCCCACTGCAGTGCCTCCTTCAGCTGGCGGAATGTGACATCACAGTTTCCATCCACTGAACCTTTTCCGGGCATTGTCTTCCTGGTGAGATCGGACAAGAGTTTGGTCATACTGCTGAAATTTGGCACAAACATATGGTAGTACTCTGCCACCCCCAGGAAGGCCCGTACATACCTCTTGGTTAGGGTTGTCAGAACCCTCTGAAGTTCTGGGTTCTAGTTCTAGTCTAGAACTTTTGAAAAAGTTCTAGGGTTCTAATCTTTTTTAGAACTTTTTAGAACTCGAACCCTGTTTTTTTATTGTGCTGCCAGTAACGAAGATAGTAATAAAATACATGTAAAGGAAAAACTGTTCAATATAAGGGGGGAGAGAAATTATCTTGTGTGACATTGATAGGAATACAACTAGGTTTATCTATGGTTTCTTCTGTTTGCTAAAGCCAGCAACTTAATACGTAACAGGCCCACCCACCCATATGTTAAAAGTTTTCCTGCTGCAGCTGCATCATAGTTCCTTAGTGAAAGAAAGAGGCACATTAGCCATTTATGTACTCAGCTATATATACTCATCGTCATGAATTATGAGAAAAAATAACTGATATTACCTAATTTCAGCTATTTGCTGCTTTCTGTTTTAAATGAGTAAATCAAAAGTTGCTATGTTTAAAAGATAGCTTTTATAACAAAGTTAAGCCAAGTACTACAGCAGCAGCATGTGGAACTGTTGCAAAACATATTATGTCATAACGTAGTCAGTCAAGACATTTGAATAAAAAAGATATCCCAGTCATTGTTGCTGGCAAAAATGCATGCAATTTTCTAAGGTAATGCATACATATAACAACATTTTTGTTGGCAAATTGAAGTAATACTACAACTTTCTAAGATGATGCATTTTTGCAGCTGATACTTCAATAAAATCTGTATTTCAGTCACATAAATAAAAAAAGTGGTTTCCTCACCACATACTAAGGAACATTTAATGTAGCTGCAGCAGTTGGCATGTGATGTTTAAGGGACAGCGTCTGTCAACCACATTATGTATCAAATTATCACTACTTGTAAAGCAAAAACACTTTATGATACGTCATATTCTGTGAAAACTGCTGATGCAGATTTTCTTTTATTTCTGATTCCTTTATTCTTTTTTAAAGGGACAGGACAATTGTGCTAGGTGGCAGCAGTTTGCAATGTATTTAATAAGAATATATATTATGTGTACAGTAGGTTGGGTCTGTCATCATTTTTTTCCTCACCATTCCCAGCTGATCACGAATCTGTAAATGAAAGAACTAAAACAACACCCACCTTTCACCCCATCACCCATTCCACTTTTCTTCCACCACCCTCATCTGTGCAGTAGCACCCATGCCACCCTTACACCCATGTTAAAACCAACCCACAACCCTCACCCATGTACTAGCATCCATTTTTCGTTTATGGCTAACATTTCTGTAATTGAAAAAATAATAAACAGCTACCAATTAGAACTCATTGTTTTGTCCTCTTTAAAATTGAAAAATAGAGCGTCTCCTGTCCTGGCCATACTGATGCACCACAAAGTCACAGAAGGTAAATCAAAAATATATGTTTTCACTTTAACTATAAATAATATGATACAGAAAGGATTGATGTGACAGTGTCCCTTTTATGCCAAATTTGGGCCTGTTCCACTGATGTTAAAATTGCCCTGTATATAAAACTTGTTGACTTTAGTTTAGACCCTAGCTACAAAGCAGTTTGCCATGAAATGGTGAAAGTTTTGGGGGGTATATAGTCCAAGGTAGTAGATCGAGAAAGGAGAGAGACGACAACCAAAGTCATCACAGTCTGTAAAAGTTTCCTTTTTGGTGCAGAGAGACTCCTTCCCACACAGTATTTACCAGCCACCACCATCTGAGTTGTCATCACCATCAACATCCACAACATCAATCACTTCAGGATCAGTTTGTATACTCTTATAGGGATACGAAAATCTTGACTTATTAACTTTAATAAAAGTTAACGTGTGTATATTTTCTGGCAGCAACCTATTTCTGGTGTCTGTCACAATATTGCCAGCTGTATTAAACATGTGTTCTGAAGAGACACTTGTTGCAGGACAACCAAGATATTTACAGGCTTCATCATACAGCTCTGTCCAAATTGACTTTTTTGATCTCCAGTATTCAAAAGGGCATGCATCAATAGGAATAGGCAGTTCTTGCAGGTAACTGTCTACCATGTTGGACAGAGACCGCTCAGAAGAGGAATCAGCAGAAGCAGCTGGTATGGCAGCAATTTGGGAAAGGTTTTGCCACAGATTTAGCTTGCTACTAAGGGCTGAAGAAGTGGCAGTTGTGGAACAACTACTGTTAATGTTTGGTGACTTTTCCAGTTCTGTATCCCTTTGTGAAGATGAACCTGCATGTTGTGGTGATGACAACCTGAGGGTACTGTGCATGTCTGTGTTTGACTCCTGTGAGTGCTGCAGCTCATCTAGCAACATACATTTGTACTGCTCTATATCATCTGTTTTTGGAAGATGTATAGCCTTGAACCTGGGATCTAAGAGTTGCAAGGATGTAGTGTCTTGATTTCGTCATTGCAACTAATTTGTCATTGGTTTTGAAGCGCTGCTCATTCTCTTTACAAGATTCCCATGATACAGGTGACATGTTGTCTGCGGCTTAGATCTGTCTTTTTCTATTTGTAGATTTAGAACACTAAGATGATGTGAAATGAGCATTATGAGTGGGATAACCTGACTCACAGATGCACCGTCAGAAGACATGTCCCTTGTAGCTGTCTCAAAAGGAGCTAGGATACAGCACAGTGTCTCCATTAATTTCCACTGCAGCACAGACAGCATAATGCCATCTCCAATAATGTAACTGGAGCAGTACTCATGTACAGCTTGCTTTTGCTCCAAGAGGCGCTGCAGCATATAAAGCGTTGAGTTCCAACAAGTGGAAACATTTTGAATCAGCTTTTGCTGGGGCAGCTTGTGTTTTTTTTGCAGTTCGGACAATGTCCATATAGCCTTGGTTGAATGTGAAAAGTGAGTCACAATTTTTTTGCAAACAGCAATCATACCATCCACTTGTGTTTCGTTGCTGAGAAATCCCGTGACAATTAAGTGTAAGCAATGTGCAAAGCAAGAAGCATGCAGAAATCCTCCATCCTGTACTGCTTTTAAGATGTTGGCTCCATTGTCACTTACTATGAAGCCACATTTTAGACCGTGAGAATAAACCCATTGTCAGGAGGTCATTTAGTTCCTGCAAGATGTTTGCAGCAGTATGACTTTGCCCAAACTTCTTTATATGCAGCAGCGCCATCTTTTGGGGTGTCTTTGTTTTGAAGAAGCACAAGAAACGCGACCCAATGAGCGGTAAGGACATGTAATCTATGTTTTGAGTGCTGGTCCACATATCTGTTGTGACATGAATAACCCCACCCTCTGCAGTTTTAAGTGCAAGCATCACTGTCGCTTTTAAAGCCTGATAAATGTTTGGTATTTCAACATAGGAAAAGTACCTTCGATGAGGAACATTGTAACGGAGGCTCTGCTAATGTCATGAGCTCCTAAAATCCTCATGATCTACCAAAGAGTATGGGAGAAGGGCTCGGCTAACAGTTCACCAATTCGTGATTAAGATGAAGGGTCTTTGGATGATTTCTAGTAAGGTATTCTTCCTTTCAAATGCCTGAGACAGTGTTAGCTGTTTGCAACATGTCCCTGCTGGTTTATTATACACCGTGCTTCGTGGGTAGATGGACGAGAGATGGTGGACTAGGACTTATACATTCAGTGCCATCACTGGATGTGCAACTGTACTAATGGTGCTGGCATTGGTGGTAACAGTGATCCTAGGGCTGGCAGTGGTTCTGCCCGCATCAAGTTCAGACTATTCAGTATCCATTTCAGATTCCTGACCCTTCTCACGTGCGGTCTGGAAGATGGAGGACATGGGTTTTGGATGATCAAGCAAAACCGAATGCTTTTCAGATGGCGCTAAGAGCTGTAGTGCCAAGGCATGACACAACTTTTACCACGGCTTACACTCTGTTTACACAGGGAACAAATTGCTCTGCATGGATCAGTTTTACTGACAGAGAAATAATTCCACACCTCAGATGTGACAGATTTTGTTCGAGTGCTAGGAAGATAGCTAAAGACTGTTTGTGTCTTTTCACCTGTCCTAACAGAACCTGGGACATGCTCCTTGGTGCTAGAAGAGTGGGCAGAAGACTCTGATGGATTTTCATTGCTGGCCAACACAGAAGTGGTGGATTCAATGGATATGTCCTTTTCATTGCCAACAGTGCTGGATGTATTTGCAAGTGCACTACCTGATTCATTGTCAGCAGACTTGCTCATTTCACTTTGTTGAGGAAGTAATGATTGTCGCGAGACACAACAGTGTCGGACTGAGACAAAGAGCTACTGTCTGAGTCAGAGAGGGACTCATTGTCACTTGCATTATTGCTGCTAGTCACAGGGATCTTAACAGCATGAATGGCATACCTTATGGTGCTCTCCGTGTGACCCCAGCAGCTGTACAGGTTTTCTTAAAAGGTCCCCTTTACCACACTTCACTGTTGCTCTTTTGCTGTTTGTTGAATTTTATCACGTGAAACATTTTGGTTATTTCTGTTAGCACCAGGATTACCACTACCACCAACACCTGCTCCGACACCAGCACTAGATGCTTCATCTACGTTGCTGTCAGCCATAACAGACAGTAAGTACCAGTACTACCAGTATACTGCGGTGAACACACCCACACCCAAACAATTCCTGTGTAACAAAGCAATGTGATCTGTGATCACTGGCTACAACTCCAAAATTTTATTTTGGTTGTGTGACACTGTGATACCGTGGACTGAAAGTAATTGAAGAATATGACAGTTTGCAACTAAAGGATCCAGGTTCAAGGCTTACAGAATGATTGGGCTGCTGGGCATGAGCATACACATAGCAATCAAGGGGTGCACAGCAGCAGGGTGATGGGCTGACCACAGGAGACGGAGTCACATACGCAACTCAGGGAATGAGAATTATATTTCTACGTTTCTGTCATGTAAGGTTAATGCCACCACACAACTGGCCACTGGGCTTCTCTCTGTAACACACACTGGGTAGGGTACAGTGCAGTCAAAGGGCACACAGCAGCAGGGTGATGGGCTGACCACAGGAGACGGAGTCACATACATAACCAACAACTCAGGGAATGAGAATTATATTTCTACATTTCTGTCATGTAAGGTTAATGCCACCACACAACTAGCCACTGGGCTTCTCTGTGTAACACACACACTGGGTAGGGTACAGTGCAGTCAAGGGGCACACAGCAGCAGGGTGATGGGCTGACCACAGGAGACGGAGTCACATACACAACCCAGGGAATGAGAATTATATTTCTACATTTCTGTCATGTAAGGTTAATGCCACCCACAACTGGCCACTGGGCTTCTCTGTAACACACACTGGGTAGGGTACATGCAGTCAAGGGGCACACACTGGGCTTCTCTCTGTGACACACACACTACACTGGGAAGGGTTCAGATTTATTTGCCTTTTTGCCCCCTTGTATGCTTGTTGCTGGCAGCTGCTGAGTGTGCACCACTGACTGAGCAGTGCTGCAGTTTCAAATAATCACATTTCACAAAGGTTCTTCACGTCGTCTTATTTTTTTTTATTCTCTCTCAGGTCCTCCTGAGTCTCCTCCAGTCCTGATATTGATTGATCTCGGTCTCGATCCTCCCTATTCCCCAGTCCTTCCCAATTCTTGATTAATCCCTCCACCTGTCCTGAACCTCCCCTAGTCCCACTCCCACCCGATTTTGAGCTTTTTCAGCCTTTCTCTTGTTCTCGGTCTCACAGGAAAATGGATGATGGAAGTGGCCACTGGACAAGAGTAGCGATCGCTAACCGCTAACGCTACAGTTTAGCTAGCTGCTGCTGCCTCGCTCGATCCTCTGCAAATGGCGCTCCTCGGCACATCTCCTAAATACCCCCACAGATCCCAGCTCGCGCAGCTTACTTCGACTCCCCACCTGACCCCGTACGTAGGTACTAAGTGCAAACAGACAACGTTCGCTCTCTCGTGATTCAACCTTTGCGAATTATTTAGTGTTCGGGAGTTCTAGTTAGAACTCGAACACCAGGGTTCGAGGAGGTCTCGAATCTTACTCGAGCTAGTTCTGACAACCCTACTTGGTAGTGGGTATGGCCCATCCCTGGATGGCCTCAATTTTCATTGGCTGAGGCCGAAAGTACCCACTCCCCACCCTGTGCACAAAGTATGACACTTCTGCTGTTCCTGTCTGGCACTTTCCACCTTGACTGTCAGCCTAGTGGCCTGCACTTGGCAGAACACCTCAATCATGTGCCTGACATGATCATCCTAAGTTGGCTATAGATGTCATCCATGTATGCCAGAGCAAAGTCTCCTGACCCATTCAGAATGCAGTCAATGAGCCATTGAAAGGTGGCTGGTGCGTTCTTCATCCCAAGTGCAGTTACCTTGAACTGGAATAATCCAAACAGGGTGACAAAGGCTGACCTCTCTCTCTGGCTTCAGGAGTCGGGGGATATATGCCAGTAGCCCTTTGTCAGGTCTGTGGTGGACAGGTAACGGACTCCCCCAACCGATCTAGGACCGCATCCATCCTAGGCATGAGGAATACATCCGACTCTGTGCAGCTTTTGAGCTTAAAGTACTCAACACAAAACCTCGTCATCCTGTCCTTTTTAGGGATCAGTACCACTGGGGAGGCCCAGGGACTACAGGGCTCCTGGTGTCTCAGCGGGCATGGGATGCTATATCTACATAGTGCTCTGCCAGTGTTGAATACCCTGGTTACCCCATGAACATTTCACCAAATGTACACAGCACCCCACACATTTCAGCAGTTTGGGCTGTTGTCAGTCGCTCCAAGAAGGTGACAGCAACCATTGAGAATTCTCCCTTAACCTCTCCCAGGAGAGCCACCAGCAGGTGGGCTTACATCCATGTCAGGTAGGATTTAATCATGTTTGTCGTAAACTTGCTGTTTGTGCCTCCTGTTTGATAGCACCACCATGTAATTAACATCATTTACCCTCCTGAACACCAAGTAAGGCCCCTCCCAGGCTGCCTGTAATTTGTTCTGCTGGATGGGGATGAGCAGCATCACCTGCTGCCTGACTTCGTACTCCCAGGCTCTGGCTCCACAGTCTGTCTTTGTAGAGCAGTGGCTAAGTGCTCCTGGGCAAACCCCATGAGTTTCTTGAGCCATGACCTGAAATAAAGGACATAGTCCACAACAGACTCCCCTTGGGGAGAAAGCTCACCCTCCCATTCATCCCTTAATGAATCCGGGGGCTCCTTACCTTATGGCCAAACAGCAGCCCAAAGGGTGAGAACCCTGTGGAATCCTGGGAGACTTCCCTATATACGAATAGAAGATGGGTAGGTACTTGTCCCACTCTTGCATTCTGGTCAGTGAATGCCTTTAATATTGTCTTAAGAGACTCACTGAACTGCTTGACCAGACCGATAGACTGGGGTGGTATGGTGAGACCCCAAGCTGCCTTACCCAGCACTTCTTCCAAAGACTAACCAGCAGATCAGATATAAAGTTGGTACCTTGGTCTGACAGAGCCTCTTGAGGGAACCCACCCAGCTAAATATCCTCAGCAGTTCATTGGCCACCTTCTTGGCCTCAGTGCAGGACAAGGGCACTGCTTCTGGGTACCTTGTGGTGTAGTCTACAACCGCTAAAATGTACTGCTTTCCAGTGTAACTTGGGGTGCTAAGTGGTCCCACAATGTCCATGGCAACCTGCCAAAATGACTCCTCAATAACAATTAGGGGAATCAAAGCTGCCTTATCCTTGTCCCTAACCTTTTCCACCCTCTTGCACTGCAGACAAATTTTGCAGTAATTAAAAATATGACTCCTAGGTGTCCTGAAACAGGTATGTTCCTTTACTCCTTAGGAACCAGTGTCTGCTGGAGTACCCCTTCTTCCAGTCCTCCCTTAGGAACCCAGTCATGGTATAGGATCCTATTCTCCCAGTACACCTCTCTTTTCCCAGACCTCAGAGAGTCACCTTCTGCATTGGTAGCCAACTCCTTAATTTTTAAGAATGGGTCAGCTTGCTGAGCTCCCTAGCTCTGCTTACCTGACCTTTCCCAAACACACTGTGCTGTGGGAGAGTCGCCCACAACACCCTCAGTCTATAGCTGTGGATCAGAACTGCTGCTGCAGCTCATTCCTCAGCAACAACTTCTCCTGCTACTGAGGTAGGGGTTACTTCCTTATGCACTACCCCTATTTCCTCAGGAGTCTGTTCCCTGCCTTGCCATGAGTAGTGACACATGCACACACACAGTATTGGCCCTGCTGTCAAAGACATTACCCATGATTACATCCACGGTCAGGTCTGGTACAACAGCCCCTCCCGTATGACCTGGCCACCTTCCCAGCTTAGATCCCGCCAGTAGCATTGAGACCATAGGATCTATCATTCCTCTACTCCTAGAAACAGCTCCAGCAGGATTTGTTTATCTTGAATCAAATCCTGCTTTACCAAAGAAATGGCCCAAGTGTCCTTTAATCCCTGAGGTCACCTTCCCATTTACACACACATGGAATTGCATGTGTGCAATGGAGTTATGGGGCACTGCACTCTGTGTACAGGCTACTAACTGCTGGGAGCTTCCCAGGCTACCCCTTCCAGCTGTATTTGCACCTGTTTTCACATTTTCAGACAGTCATAAGACAAATGCCCCAGTTTCTGGCAGATATAGCACCTGCATTCACCCATCTCCATGCTTTTGAAACCAGGTGGCTTCCTTTTGGTTCAGGTACAGGCTGGCTTCCTGTAGGTTGTCTCCACTTCCGGGTTCCCTTAAAACCACCTGATGTCCCATTACCTTTATGGGAGAGGATGGTCAGATGAATATGAACTGATCAGCCCTTCGGCTGCTTCCCTCACAGAGCTCAGAATTGTATCCAACAACTGTATTCTCAGTTCCTCAGGCACAATTTTTAAGAAATGTTGTTCCAGAAGAAATAAATCTGTTGTTTCTTCTATAGAGCGAGTTGCACCTTCTACCCAGCATTCTAACAAGTCACTTAGCTGCACAAACATTTCAGCATAGATCCCCCCCCCCCCCCGGTTCCTTTCATAATCCTCTAAATTTTTGCCTGAAGGCCTCTGGGATTAACTTTAGAATGCTATAGCAAGGCATGTCTCACTTTATCATAGTCCATGCAGTCATCTGTGTCCATTCTGGCAAAAGCTTCTAATGCCTTGCCTGTAAGCAGTGCCAGTAGCTGAATTGCCCAAGAAAACCTGCCCAATCCAAATTGTCTACATATTCTCTCAAAAGATCTTAAAAATAATCACAATCATCCCCTTCTGATATCTGTGAAACTTTTTAGAATTAATTTGGACTTCCTGGGTCGAACCCCTCATGCCATTACTCACAGTTTGTGGTGATGTCCTCTGGCTCGGCCTCTCCCTCGCATGCTCATTCTCTTTCATCTGGATATCAATCAATCAATCAATCACTTTATTAAACCAGGCATAAACACCATTGAGCAAGCTCATTTTCTTTTTTTTTTTTTGAAATTACTCTTTATTCTCCTCTCAGCCTGCCTCCTCCGACCCTTCAGTGAGGACCCCTTGGACATCCCACTGCCCCGAACCCTGCCCACACAAACCACAGATCCCCATGGAGCCACGGATTACCTCCCGGCCGGGGACGAGGCGGGGGGGTTCTAACCCCGTAACTTACGTTTTGTCGGTCTCATGGTCTGCTGGGCGGGCACGGGCACATCATGGGCACGTCCAAAGTCCTCCCATCTTCCCAGCTGAGGCAGGCTCGTTCCATGTTTTCTCCCTCCCCGAGCAGCCAACGACCTCCCCTGATGTCATGACGTGCACGCCGGCGTCCGTGCTGCTCAATGGCCAGCCATCCCTGGTGGGGCTTGCAGTTCCCGAGCCTCCGCTCGGGAGTCGTGCAAGTGCAGCATCGGCGAATCCCTCCCGGGCAGGCGAGCTGTCATTGGACGCTCAGCCTGTTCCTCGATTTGACCGACTTACCCGAACCGGCCTCGAACCCGGTCGCAAGGGAGCGAGGTGTGGCGCCCAGCGCTCAACCTCAGCGCCACCGGCCGGCAGCAAGCTCATTTTCAAGGTGGTCCTGGGCATTAATACAACACAGTACACTTCATAGATTACAACACGGTGGACATGTGCAAAAAAAAAAGATTGTGAAGGTGTCAGTCAATATGGGCCTACATACCGGTCAACATAATTAACATGCAAAGGTACATAATGATAAGCTTTACTGGAATGAGAAGGGACAACAATCCCGTATTGTCTCCGCTAAGTAAGAACTCATACCTAAATGATGAAAAATAAGGAGGTATTAAGGAATAGGGTAGAAACTGGGGTGAAAGAGTAGGCAGCCAAGAGGGAGGCCAGAATAGGTAAAAGGTAGAGAATAGGCAGGGCCATCTTGGATTAAGGGAACTAGGCTTGTAGGTCCTAGGCTTTTGTTAGGATTGTGGGGTGGATGAGATACTTAGGTGTAGGATTTGAGAGTGGCACCCGGGGCTTAGGGGTCATAGGCGTCTGAAACTGTTGCATGATTCCTTCAGATAATCCGTTAATAGAGCTTTGAATGTGAAAATGCTTGGAAGTGAGGATAATTTTAATGAGTCTTGCATAGTGTTCCAAAGTGATGGAAGTGAGAAGTTGATTGCTGCCGAGCCAAGGGTAGTCTTCACTCTAGGAATCTGGAAGCAGATTATGGAGAAGCGTCTCAGGCCATAGGAACCTTTAGCCCATTTGAAGAGGTTCGAGATGTATGCAGGGAGGTTATCAGATAATGCTCTAAAAAAACCAGAGGAGAGCATTCCTTTTTCTCCTAGTTGAGAGTGAGGTCCATCCCGAAACCTGGTATAGACGACAGTGATGT